>JAJJWX010001665.1:0-623865 GCA_023529315.1 Papaver bracteatum
TATGTTAGAAGTAGTAAATTAACCCTTTCGAGTGACGAGATTTTGTTTAACTTGGAAGAAAGGGATGACGGTTTGAGAGATATTTTGAGAATATGGAATTATTTTTTAAGGTTGAGAGAGTTTGTTCTTTCATTCATTTTATTTTATTCTAGAGAGTTGTTTTTTTTATGAGAGAGAAAAGCTGAATTTTTATGCAAGTTGATACGAAAAGTTTGAGGATGTGGGCGGATATTAAGGAAATTAGTTACCCATTCTCATTTGTAAAGGGAAATTATGGAAATTAGTTAGGGAAATTTCAAATTTGGTTTTCATAAAAAATTTAAGGGGAAATCAAGCGAATATTATAGAGGAAAATTTTGGTTTTCCCTAAAAAAGGAAAGAGAAATATTCAGGAGATATTATTAGTTTCACCAAAACGGAAATTTAAAAATTTATTAATTATATTTTTTCAAATCTTTATACTTGTTGCAACATCTATGTGGAAAGAACTTAAACTATTGCCGCACCATCAAATAGCATGAGGCAAAAACTTGTCTTTTGCTTCATCTACTCGCACATGTGGCAAGAGATCTTACTTAATGCCACACCTATTATATAGTGAGGCTAAAAACAATTTATTGCCACACTATTTATGAATGTGTGGAAAATTAGTGAGTCAATAGACCCATTTTCTTGTCGAAAAAGAAATTTCGCTCACAGTACTTTTGAAGAGTTACTAATCTTAGTCAAAACTTATGAGCTTCCCTAACGATTGTCCAAATTCCTGAAAAATTTGTATTAGATTTCTGCATTCCTGTAGGTTAGCATTGCAAAAAATCATGCGATCATCGGCAAAAAGGAGATGATTAATAGTTTGGAGCATCCTCGCAGATTTTGACACCATGTATTATATGTTGGTTCAAAGCATGTGTCGGATATCCTGGATAGGGCTTCCATGAAAAAGCAGATATGGAGATAAGGGATCTCCTTGTCTTATGCCTCTGGTGGGTTTAAAGAATTTTCTTAGAGAACCATCAACAAGGACAACCATGCTAGTGGTGGAGATACACTGATGAATGATGTTACACCAGTGAGAACTAAAACCATTTGAGACATCACTTTAAGGAGGAAATCCCAGTTTACTATGTCAAAAGCTTTTTCCATGTCAATTTTTATCCCTATTAGACCCTTCTTGCCTTTTATTCCCTCTTCTGGTATTCATGTGGTGAATGATTTCATGAGATATATCAATGTTATCAGAAATTTGCCTTTTTTCCATGTTCTGGCATTCATGCGGTAAATCTGGAATCTTTTTCAGAAAGAACACTACACCTCCTATTGCTGATTTCATAAGAAATACAATGCAGGTTCAAAGGATTAATACTGATGACAAATATTTGGGATCTCCTCTTTTCACTACCAGGATCAAGATACAAGCTTTCAATCCATGTGTGGATAAAATTAAATTCATATTTACTGGCTAGAAAACCAATCTCTCTACTGCTGGGAAGATGACCATGATCCAATCAATGACCTCCTCCTCCAGCATTTATCAGATGAATTTCTTCAAAATACCTAAAGCTACTTGCAATGAGATCAATGCTATCCAAAGAGATTTTTCTGGAATAAGGAACAAGACAAATCAAAAGGAGTCTACTATTTTGCCTGGGATGTTGTCAACAAACCCAAAGCGCTAGGAGGATTGGGGTTCAAAAATATGGAAATATTAAACTCGGCTATGATGACAAAGATTGCTTGGAGACTTATATCTGAACCAGACTCTTTATGGAGCTGCACCATGAAGGCTTCCCATTACCCCAATACTGAAGTCATAAAATTAGACACTAAACCAAAGATCAAGGATTCCTGGACCTTGAAAGAAATTCTAGATGGAATAGAGTTAATTCAACAACACTATATCTGGAAGGTAGGCAATGGAGCTAAAATCCACATTTGGGAGGACAGATGGTTTCATAATTACTCTCGAAGACTGATAAAACCATCCCTATGACCAGAAGACCTCATAACGGTTAACCAACTCTTCAATACCTCTGGGGAGTGGGACATCAACACCATAAATCTTTGGTTACCACATGACGTCCAAACTCTTATCCTTATAACCCCTCATCATCAATCTGAGCAGGATGAAATCAACTGTCCTCTCACACCCAACTGTAAATTCTCTGTCAAATATCTTTATGACAAGAAGGTTCAAGAGAAATATGCCATGGACACTCAGAGTGTCCCCTGGAATAAAATATGGGGTCTTGATACTAATTCGGCTATACATCTCTTCATCTGGAAATGTGCGCATGGCATCTTACTAACTAATTCCAAGACTGCCAGCATCCTGATCTATATTGATCCATTATGCTCTTATTGAAAGAATGGAATGGAAGATCTAACCCATGTGCTTCTATCCGGCCTGCTGCTGCTGAAGTATGGAGAAAACTATTTGGAGATTCACATAACTTATTCACCAACTTCACTTCTTTCCATATTGGCTAAATATCTGGTTCTCAACAGAGAACTCAAATGCTAGGTGGAATGAAACTTATGCTACCATATGCTGGTTCATATGGAAAGCAATATGTGATTGGGTTTTCGGGAAAGATCACTCCAACATGCTTGTCCTTCCGCCAAAGGATATTACTCAAAACACCTTTTCAATCACTCGGAGAATCCATCATAAACAGGGACATATCCTAAATAATCTATATTATCGAACCAACATTACCAACACTACACAAAGGAACTATAGTCAGCCAAGACACTCATCGATAAGTTTGGAATCACTATTAGCATGCATATTGATCCAAATTGATCAATACCGGGATACTAGTGAGACTCAACCGTATACTAACTTCTCCTTTATTGCTATGTCTTACTCAGGTAGGTGTCTGGGAACAAGAAACTTTAAGGACTTTACCACTGGATTCGACAGAGCAGATAGGTAAATCAGAGGAGCTCAATTAGCACTGACTTGGGGCAAAACAATGCAGTAAGCCAACCTCTCCTTTGCTGCTGAGTCTAATGACGCTCTCCAGGCCATCCAAGCTTTTTAACAGGAGGAAGTTCAACAAAGGTTTCAAGGCGGAAATACTCAAAAACAAGGCGGCCGCAACAACAATCGTGCAACTTTTTTTGTTCTAGGAAAACTATCTACAATAACTACCCAACAAAACTTTGTTGCAATCAACTTAACAAGACTTGCAAGATAATCTGCAAATTTCTCTGACTCTTCTTGGAGAGGAAATACTCTAGTTACTTTCATGCATGATTTAAAAATTCCTCACTATCCTCATGATATGAATTATTGTAATCACCTGACTTATATTTTGAGTGATGATCATGTTGCTAGAGGTAGCACAACGATCATCAGGGATGTTTCTGCGGATATGCAGTCTTTATAGTCGCCTACTTCAGCTTTTCTAATATAAAAAAATAAAAGACTCTTAGTCAAAACCATATTTTTTCGCGATAGATGCTCTGAAAATTTTCAAGGAGATCTTTAATGTCTAATGACAACGGGAGTTGGGCTTCGAGTAGTAGGGATCAACAAGTTTTCAACTTATTGATATAGTTATGAGGATATGCCAATTCTCCAATCTTCCGAGTATTAATCCATCCGCGTTTCGGCATATTATTGCACAAGTAAGAATCTTATTTTCGATTCTCTTCTTCTTTACCGAAACTTATGCTTTGCTAAGTAGCATGGTCTCTCCTAATCTATGAAATGTTGTTTAGTTTTGGTTACCATAGAAGGGAGAATCATAACGCCAATTGGTTCGCTAGAAAAGTGGGTTTTTGTATGTTATTGGTTTATGTATGAGGTTGATTTCTTTTGATGTCATATGTTCATGTGCCATGCCTATACTTTTTACTATAACTACTGAGGTTATCTTACTCAAATTGAGAGCAATAGTGAGCAATAGGCAAAAAAAAAATCAGTAATATATTTCGGACTTGTTGTATTGGTTTCTCGATTTGCTCCAGTTTTTTTTTTTTTTTTTTTTTTTTTTTTTTGCATTGCTACATCAATTTAGACTCATAATGCGAACATAACGGAAATCAGTTTGTCGGTCTGCGACATAGTTTTGGAGTCTCAAAAAGTGGAAGGTAAAGTAATGCACATAACTTGATCCCTCCTTTGGCTATAGTTTGTTAATTATCTGTTGGGTTAATTACTTGGGTACATACATTTCCTATACATGATTATTGATTTTCTGTCGCGAAGAAATGATTTTATGCTATATTATTGTAGTTTCAATAAGTGGAACGTAATGGTTTAAGCACTTGTTTATGGGTAAAAATAGTTTCTACCGGTTTTGGTAATAGCAGGTATGAAGGTGAGAAACAGTTTAAACCCTAAACAATGTACTGCAAGGGAGTACTTTTAAGTTCGAGAGATCAATTTGTACAAGTTCAGCCTAAACCAAGAAATGGCCTTTCCAGACTTGCTTCGGTCACCAAGTGGAGGAGAATGGATGGTTTAGGGAGGGAAGCGAAGAGAGTGTTGAGACCAGAATAATTATAGAGTAGCACTTGACTTGTATCAGAAGGTGAAAGATTTTGGGAAAGCTAGCAAGAGTTTCTTTTTTGAGTGCGGTGTTTTTCTCCTGACCAAGAACTTGTGTTTTGGTGGAAATAGGTAAGACTATTTATACAAGTCAAGAAAGAAACGTATTATGGCCTCATAATAGAAGGAAACGGGTGAGTTAAATGGGAATAGGTGGTAACGCCTGGCATTGATGGGGTTTAATAGAATTGATGTCCCATTATGGAGGAGCGTTTCACCGTTGCTTCTTTAATTTACTGACCGCCTTACTCCCATTACACTATCTTGAAACGGGCATTTGTGTATGCCACGCGCTATAGACCACCAAACCAAAACTTTAATGAGCATACCCCAGTTTGTGTTGATGTCTCAAACGTTTTGGAAGACATGTAAAACGTTGTTGTGGCTTAGAAAGTCGAGCTTGAGGAACTTGCTAGCCAGGTGACCTTCGACGGTCGAGATGTTGCATCTTGAAAGGAGGGGAAACCGTTGATCGTTGCACGCCTTCGCTTTGGTAGCCGTGTAGCGAGTTCCAACAGGGTGGCACGACTAGGCTGTGTTCAGACTTGGCATGAGGAGCCAAGGGTTTGCCATGGGCGCTAGGTGCGCGACCAAGATATGATTTTAGTTATAAGGTCGTGAGGGGACTTTAGACGGCCATGATTAGTAGCTGGGATTGAAGGGAAACCGTTGATGGTCGGCTGGCTTCAATTTGGCAGCCGCATGGGGAAGGCCAGTAGTGTGGCGCGGCATGAAGGGCCATGGTGAGGCATGTTTAGCATGGAGCGACTAGATTGGCTAGGTGCGTGACCAAGATAGAAATAAAGTCATGAGAAGACTTTATACGACAAGGATTTGCTTCTGGGATTGAAGGGTAACCATTGATGGGCGCCTGGATTCAATTTGGTAACCTCATGAGGAACGCCAATAGGGTGGCGCGGCATAAAGGGCCATGGTGAGGCGTGTTTAGCATGGCGCAGCTAGCTTGGCCAGGTGCGTGACCAAGCTATAGATAAAGTTATGAGAATAATTTATACGGCCAGGATTTTCTCCTGGGATTGAAGGGCAACCGTTGATGGGCACCTGGATTCAATTTGGTAGCCGCATGAGGAAGGCCAGTAGGGTGGCGCATCATGAAGGTCCATGGGGAGGCGTGTTTAGCACGGCGCGGCTAGCTTGGCTAGGTGCGTGACCAAGCTAGAGATAAAGTCATGATGAGACTTTATACGGCCAGGATTTGCTCCTGGTATTGAAGGGAAACCATTGATGGGTGCCTGGTATAAATTTGGTAGCCACATGAGGAAGGCCAGTAGGGTGGCGCGGCATGAAGAGCCATGGTGAGGCGTGTTTCGCATGGAGCGGATAGCTTGGCTTGGTGCGTGACCAAGCTAGAGATAAAGTCATGAGGAGACTTTATACGGCCATGATTTTCTCTTGGGATTGAAGGGAAACCATTGATGGGCGCCTGGCTTTAATTAGGGATTATCACCTCTTAGATGGGCTTTTCTGAATCACGTGGTTTTGATGTGTTTGGGTTTCTTTTCTGGGTTTTCAAGTTTTTTTTTTTTTTTACATCTTTTTTATTTATTTATTTTTATTGAAAGAACAAGAGAATTTTATTGATTTGCCTTAATCTAAATGAAAGGACGGAAATGGAAAACTCAATACAGTATGGAGGAAAGTGGAAAAATGCCTGGCTATCCGTGCCTACAAATGAGGCAGCGCTCAGGCGTAATATGCCTTTAGCCATTTCCCGTTGATGACTGCTTCCAGCTTTCCTCCGTCTTCCTTAATGATTTTGTAGTACCCACTGCTGTATGCTTTAGTGACTATGTAAGGCCATTCCCACTTTGTGGAGAACTTTGTTACAGATGCGTCTTGCTGGACGTTTTTAGTAGTTTTCAGCACCAAGTCTCCTACTTGAAAGATTCGCGTTTTCATGGCTTTATTGTATGCTCTAGAAACCCTGATCCTATATGCCTCGCGCATGTTCTTCCGCTCTGGCCCTCCTGGAGTCTACGGTGTCCAACTATGCAACCCTGGAGTTTAGGGCCTCAGCTTCATTCCATCGAACTCCACTTTCTTCCGCGATCCTGGCTGATGGGATTTTAATTTCGGCCGAGAGGATGGCGTCAGCGCCATAAAAAAGAGAATAAGGGGAGACTCCAATGAAACTTCTTGGTGATGTCCGGTATTCCCAGAGCGCCATGGGAAGTTGCTCATGCCATGATCGAGGGTTATCGTGCACTGTATGGATGAGAATCCGAATTAGAGTCTTGTTGGTGCTTTCAGCTTGCCCGTTCCCTTGAGGGTAGTATGCGGTGGAGAAGACTTGCTTAATCCCGTATTCGTCGAGTAACTCTCGTACTTGTCTATTCGCGAAAGGGGTACCATTGTCAGTTATGATATGTTTAGGTTCATCAAAACGACATATAATGTACTCCTTAATGAACACCGCAATTGTGGTTCCGTTCGTCCCTCGTAAAGCTATGGCACATATAATGTCGAGTCCCCAGCTATGAAAGGGCCATGGATTACTTATTGCATGCAAGGTGGTTACTGGCACATGAATAAGGTTTCCGTGGATCTGACATTCCTTGCACCTCTGTACAAAAACTGCTGTGTCATCTTCCATGGTTGACTAGTAGTACTTCTCATGTATTTGGAGAAACAACTTCCGATTTCCTTGGTGTTCACCTTCATGCATCTCTTTAAGCACAATTGGGACCTATTCCTCGTCCAAACATCTTAAAAGACTCCCTCCAAAACTTTTACGATACAAGATCCCTTCATGAAATATGAACCTCTTGGACCTTTGTTTCATCTTGGATGCCTCGTATTGTTCTTATTTATGCTCGGTTGGGGTTCCTAATGCGTTTAAGTTATTTCAAGAAGACACCAATGGAAAAGCAATACCGGTCTTCTTTATGTTGCTTGAAACAAAATTTACAGATCACGGCCGGCCCTGAGTTACAAAACCTCATAAATCGAAATAATAAAAAGTAACAAAGCTTCATTACATCATCAGAGCAAAGGTGAACCAGAAAAGGAGGATTCGAAATCCTTACATGACTAGCACCAAAGGAGATGAGCTACAAGTATCAAAGTATCTTTAAGAATGTGAAAAAGAAACTAGGGCACCTCACAGAACGCATTTACAAGACCGAAATATACATTGAGTCACCGACAATTTGAACCTTCGTTTGAGCACTTCTTTAATGGCCCGTAATTACTGCCATGTTAATTCTTCCATTCAGATCCTCTAAACTGCTGCTTGATGGAATATAAAAGGTATAATGACACCAATTAAGAAGCCAATCCACATTTAGATGGGTAGAAGATACAATAAACCGGCATTCTCAGAGTGACCTAATAAAAAAGTCGACAAACTACACGACATTCTAAGAAGAAGTGATCCAATGATTCGCACATTGGTGACAAGTGTGACACATCAAGGATATGGAAACTCCCTTCCTTAATATTTTACGACCAACATGGAGAAAGTTTGCTTAATCTGCAGATAATCAAAATTGTTTCTACAAAGAAGATCGTAGGCTCACTTGACTATCGTGTGTTTCAATTTAGTTTGCCCAATGTGTGTTACTCAACTATCGTGTGTTTCAATTTCCTTTGAATACTAGATTCTTCGAGAATGCAAAGAAATAGCTTACGGTTAATGGAGAAAATCATATATCGACAAGACCAATTAGATGTATAGAATTCTTTTCATCCAAGGACCAGGAGGGAACCACCAGAAGAACTAGAGAATATATTGCCTCTTAAATGGAAATGGTATAAAGATTTTCTTCCTTTATGAACAAATTGGTAAAAAACACTTTCACCTCGAGGTGAAAAACGTAAGAAAGCTTCACCATATGATATTCAAAACAAGAAACAAAAGGTAATCCACTTTTTCGTTTCATGCATCACTCGTTTTCGTGGGCTCCACATAATGGGAAAGCACCGCATCCATTACATCATCGAGACAAAAGCTAAACCAAAAAGGGGGAGGATTTGAATTCCATACACGACTAACAAAGGATAAGTAGCCTGCTTGGCTGATAAATTAGTGACGAATTAGACTCACCAAAGTTGTGAGTAAAAGAAACATCCTGGAAAGATGAGCTAGATCAACAAAACCATGGCACCATACGAGCCCATTTACACATGAGAGTCACTGGCAACTTGACGCTTTGTAATTTCTATATTATGTGTTCCATCAAGTATTCAATTTAACATAACCTGCATGTGGAGAAGTCCATCAAATGTGTTTAAATAATATGAGTGGTGGAATACGAGACACGCCTAAATTTAGCTTTTCTTGAATGCCTGCAAGCAAAACTGACTAAATTTTGAACTTGCTAATGAGATATAAGTTCATGGAGATCCAAATGAACCATAAAATAAAAAGGTAGAATGCGGTTGGATAGAGGCTTCAATTGTTTTGAGTGATAATGATCGTAAAGAGCCGGTCAAAATTAAGATTGTTTTGTAAACCCTCATTCTGCACCGACCTTATCCCAATGCCGACAAACTCTGAGAATATTCTAAGAAAATTCCAAACATTTTATGCTTTACCAGTCTTTCTCATTATTGAACAAGAAAAATCTCAGATTGGGTCGTAAACCCTCATTCGTAAAAATTTATATTCAACTACGTTTTGTTTTCCTAATTAGGGCACAAAATTCATTAGACACCACATTATTGAACAAGACAAATCTCATGTCTATTGTGCACCTTATCTTATCTAATCTTATGTTGTACCAATTACCACATTCAAAAAATTCTCATCGATAATCACAAGGATATAAAACTCACCGCTAGTTACGAGATTTGATTCTACGTAACCTTTTTTTTTGCAATGAAGCCTCATCCCTTACTGTTCTTTTCGGAAGCCTCTTTCAAGGTACTATGTTTGAAAAAAATATGAGAGTCGGGACAAGTATTTTAGATCAATGCTTATTCTTTATTCTGCTCTAGCATTTTAAGTCTAGCTCATGCAAAGGAACAAGAATATTGAACTTACATGAAGGAGAGAACAAGAGGCGAAGAATTTGTGATGAAATTGTTAGAAATAGTCCCACATAGCCCGAATCCCCCATAATGTAAAGTAAAGCTTATAAGCCTTAGGCAACCCTACCCTTGCAAGCCGGTTTTCCCACCACCACCACCAGTAGAATCCCCAATCTCTTGCAAGCCGGTTTTCCCACCACCACCACCAGCAACATCACTAGACCTCCGGTGATTGAACCATCAGAAAAAGAAGCGCAAAGATGTGTGCTTCGATGATGCAATGCCTTGTGATTGTACCAAGTCATCTTGTTACCGTGCTCCACCAAGTTGTCCGACACCCATCACCTACCAAGTCGTCTCTCGAGGTGAAGAGACGTAGTCCACCACCTCCACAGATCATATATCGTTCTCCACTACCTCCGTGATACAGTTATCCACCTCCTCTAGTCTACAAAGTTATCCACCTCCTCCTACACCAACATCATATTCATCACCACCCTTACCAACTCATCACGAGTCACTTAAGACTTATCCAAAGATCTCCTCCTCCATCTTTGTGGTCACCCCACCATCTCCTCGTACCATCCACATCTCGTCGTCCATGGCATCGGGACTATCCATGTTTTGTTTCACAACCCGAGCTTCATTGTTCATGGTTTGTTCTTCTAGCTCATCTGAGCCTCGTCCATGGCCGCAATCGATCACCAAATTCCATCATTCACTTTGGATAAACTCGAGAGAGCAATACCATCACCGAGCTCCTTCATTAGTTGTGTCTCAATGAATCGAGCACCATTTTTACTGCCATTATCATCAGACAACTCCACCGAAACGGAAACCAAGCTTCGTTCTTCATTGTTCTCTACCAACAGAAAACCCGAGAATCACCATTGTTCTTCTTCCGTCCATGCATGCAGCAAACTTGCTCGATATCCATTCTCCATTGAAACCATAACATGATGATCACCTCCTTCTCGAGCTCAAGCTTTGTCACCTTCTTCTCAGAGTTGTTGTTCAAGAGTGCCACATCAACATTATTGCTTAGTTGTTATCACGCTGAGTCCTCTTTTAAAGATCATTCAAGTTGTACACTACATTTCTCTCCGTGTTCAACTTGAGGGGGTGTTGGAATATATGTCACCTACCACTATGGTGTTGTTAGGTAAATGAAGAAAATGGAGTCAATGTTAGACAAATAACATGTGTAAAATGAGTCTCTAGAAATATCTAGAGTTGCCAAAGTTGATAAGTGTAGCGCCCCCTAAGATAACAGCTGACTTATCCAAGAGATTAACTAAATATAGAGGCACTAAAACTAAACATTTACTGAATCAATCAAATATAAGAAAATCTACTATAAAACTTAACCTAAAACTAACCCCTCTCAGAAATATATATACAAGATCTTCTCTCAAATGATACATATAATAGTCATTTGGTTTTCAAATAAAAATAACAGAAGTTAATCAACTAGCGAACTCAACCTTTGAATCTTTTGTCTTTAACTACGATCAACTCAAAGAAACGGCGAAGTGGGAATAATTAACATTGAACTTCTAAGTAATCATAGGCAAGATTTGGAAAACAATACATGTTTTTCCGAAAACATTAAACAGTGACTAAGTCACTGAAATAATCATACATGTATATGGAACAAACTCCTTCACCAAACAATGTGCTAATATGGTTGTAAATTCCTAACCGGCAATTCACACCTATTTAGCTATGGATGCCACCAAGACCATGGTGACCAGCTCAAAACAATAAAAAGCTTGAATTAAAGTAGGTATAAATGTGAAAGAGCGTATCCTATATACCATAAGTGGAAATTCTCATTTCCCATAACAATTCATACTGACAACAAACAATACAAGTCCTTTCCAAATCGAGGAAAGATTCACAGAAATCAACAGGATTGTCATAATGCATTTTAAACAAAACATGGAATGCGGAAACAGACAATGCATGAGTCCGTTAATCATAAACTTTTATAAAAGCAACAATAATGAATACAAAGAGTTAAATGCATTCCCACACCTTTTGATGACAGGCCAGGCCTACCTCGCGATCCAAGATCCACTGATTCGTCCTTTGCATCGATCGTTGTTAATAGCTAACTGTTAATCACACAAGAAGTCTAAGAATCTAGCCAAAATGGCTCATACAAGAATCATATAGGTTTATCTAATGGTTCTAAGCCCATTATGGTATCTCATTCTCTATCTTTTAGCATAACTAAGAGTTTACTAATCCAATTAGATTGATCTTATAGTTCGTAGCTAGGTCTTATGAATATCAACAACTTTGTAGAAGAAGCCAAAGGTCAATTTGGACTATAAGTGGTCCAAAACATCAATATAAGATAACTAGTCTAAAGCCCAAGCCCACTTAAACAAACCCATTAATAAGGCCTGGCCCAACTGGGTCAATCTAACGGTCACTAACGGTTGAACTAACAGTCAACGTCCAAATCAAGTCAATGTCCATGGTCAATGGTCAACGATCCAACTTAGTCAAGGTTCACTGAGTCAAATCGGGTCAAGGGTCCAACCCAGGTCAAGTCAGGAAACTCCGATCCACAAGACCGATTCAAAGTTTATACAAACTAAGGCCCTTGCTCAGGCCAAACAACACTAAGGCACAATCATGGTGCAACACACCAAGACTCTTAACTATATTTCAATTATGTCAAACTAAAACTACAGATTACATTCATTCAAGATAATTCTTAATTTAATGAATTACAAACACAATATAGATTACCTCGCAAAAAAGCGTAAGAAGCCTCCATTGGAGCTATTATCTATAACCTACAACCCTCATTATCAGTTACACCTCAGGCATAAACCACCCAAACTTCATTGCAATAACTCATACACCACATATCCATCACCATCAACACTACAACAAAGATTAATTGAATCCAAATAAACTTCACAAGAGCATTCTTAATCACAACTCATATTTTACCTGAAATTGTATTTACAAATTTCTACAGAGGGTCCAACTCCATATAATCATTTCCCATACCAACACTTCATCCACACAACGTCTCATACAACTAGTTTATCCTTAACCTTGAGGCGTCGTTAAGGCTTTGTTATTCCTGAAACTAACTGTTTCATTCAATAAGAACAACTCTATAGTCTCAATTCAACATAACATCACTAACTTAATTACTACACCTACAACTCAGATCAACAACACATAACCACCTTCATACACGTTAGTCTCACCTCATATTAAGCATAAACCGAAACAACCCATTTCAGTTCATTACCATCACTCACAATTCAAATTCTATAACCATAACCCCAGCCCTGTACTAACAAACTCATTACCATATTCTTGACTATAATTTGACCAATCTGTAATTTCATCACATGTTCACATAATCATTTAAATCCCAGATCATTGATAATTTTCATAGATTCAAGTATATAACTTTCATAACCTTACTTAAGTTACATAGAAGAACAATTACCTCAATTTGAACTTCACATATACCTTGAATTTTATTCATTGCAGAGAACCATCAGATGCAACTCCATCTCAACATCAGCAGCACTTCCAACTTCCCATCCTTGCATTATCAGTTCAACGAACTCAACCCACTCCACTTCAAACATCTCTGCAAAACTATAACATTTAACTAACTATTTATCATCTCTACTTCTATTTCACTTCACAGTAACCCAATTAACAGCCTCCTCATATTTCTCTTGGTCTATCCTCAACAACCCTCTCTAATTCTTCAAACAACAACTCAGAAAAATCCTGGTTCATCATCATCCACAGTCCATCAGTATGTAACCTCAAAAGAGCTTCAATTCACAAACCCTAACTCATGATTCTTCACTAACATAACTCTGCCAGATCAATCAGACTACAACCCTCTCAATCTCCATCTAACAATAACCCGAATCAATTATCAATTTCAACATTCACTCAACATCAATCTCAAAACCCTAATTATTCAATTCATCAATGAATCAACTCCAAAACTTCAATAGAACATAAACCCATCTCAATTCCTTCTCATAGAACACCAATTCCATCTCTTAATTCTTCTATTTTACCCACACAAACCTTAACTTCGATTAACAGCATCAACCCCATCATCGTCTTCCCGTTCTCAATCAACCACAACACATCACCTTCGTCTCCAATCAATCAATCAATCTAACAAGCTTCCTAAGAACTTATCACAAAAATAACTCAATCCTTTGAGTCGAATTCAACAGGGAGAAGCGAAGAAGAAAAGAAAAGAGAAAAGAAAAAGAAAAAGAAAAGAGAAAATAAGAAGAAGAGAATGAATTTATCTTCTCGGTCGGTGAAGATAAGACCAAGTATAACACTATTTTACCCACTCTCTTCGCTGAGGGAAGCCCAGGTCGGTCTATTTGTGAAAAGACTATTTTGCCCTTCAAATCAATCTGATGATTACTTCTTCGTCCGGTGTCCGATCGACACGTTCGAGTTACCTATTTCGTATAACTTTTCGAGATATATCCAATGATACTAATTTCGTATTTAAATCGTTGTTAGATTAATTCCTAATAATTAACGTTCGAGTTACACTAATCGAGTAATTAACGGCTAAGACGTCTCTTGACTGGTCTAATATCGTTGATGAGCTCGAGAGTCCTTACATTCTCCCCACCTTATAACATTTTCGTCCTCGAAAATCGAACCATCCTTCTGGTTTTCATATACTCCCCACCTTATAGAATAATCCCATCTCTTGTTTAAGCGCAAACAACATAAAACAAAGCACAAACCTATACGGCTTTCTACAACTAAAATTTAAAATTTGTAGCTCTAGGTTCAACTATACTCATTTAGATTCTATCAAATAGGGAAGTCTAAGTTTCTTACATGAAAATTTTCTACACTAATTTTTAAGTCAATAACTTACTGGTTCTAAGTACTTTTAGAAGATATTCAATAATAAAGTTTCTCATTAAAATTTGGGATCTATTAGTTCACTAATAGAAGCAAGTCTCCCTTCAATACCTAGTGATACAAGAATGCAGTTGCCCTGTCTAGGTTCGCGACGCCCGACAATGCCTACTACCTAACAAGTATCACCCGAACACATCAGAATTCAACAGCACATCACCTTCGTCTCCAATCAATCAATCAATCTAACAATCTTCCTAAGAACTTATCACAAAAATAACTCAATCCTTTAAGTCGAATTCAACAGGGAGAAGCGAAGAAGAAAAACGGAAGAAGAAAAGAAAAGAGAAAAGATAAAGAAAAAGAAAAGAGAAATTAAGAAGAAGAGAATGAATTTATATTCTCGGTTGGTGAAGATAAGACCAATGATAACACTATTTGACCCACTCGCTTCGCTAAGGGAAGCCCAGGCCGGTCTATTTGTGAAAATATTATTTTGCCCTTCAAATCAATCTGATGATTACTTCTTTGTCCGGTGTCCGATCGACACGTTCGAGTAACCTATTTCGTATAAATTTTCGAGATATATCCAATGATACTAATTTTGTATGTAAATCGTTGTTATATTAATTCCTAATAATTAACGTTCGAATTACACTAATCGAGTAATTAACGACTAAGACGTCTCTTGATTGGTATAATATCGTTGACGAGCTCGAGATTCCTTACAATAAGCCTCCATGGTAAGTAAGCCTCCATAGTTTAAATCATAGTTCTCTTCTTCTCTTTGTAATTTATAAATAGACATTTTTTATTTTAAGTATCTAGAATGATCAAAAGAAGTTGGTCAAGTAACATAATGTAAAACAAGTGAAAATATGTTAGTGGTCTAAAGTGTGTCAAAAATATAAGGCAATTAGTATTCTCTAGAGAAAACTAGAGAAGGTAGTAGTTGGTTTTGTAAGCCTATAAATATGCATTTGTAGTCACCTAAAATTAGTGAGATTGGGTCCTTAGTAAGTGAGAGTTGAGAGCTCCCCTTACGTGAGTTTTATGTGTGTGAGGTTTGTAAATCATCTGAGTGATTACTGATGATCAATATAATTCATCCTACGGGGTTTCTTAGTGGACGTAGGCGTTAGTGCCGAACCACTTTAATATCTCGTGTCTTCTTTATTTACATATGATCCTTACTCTTATCATAAATCTAATATGGTATCAGAGCTCCGAAGTTTCATCTCAATTTCTAACATGGTATCAGAGCCAGACCGCACTCAACGCTACCCGTGTCCATCCGTGTGTCAGTGGTTTCCATACCACCCAATGTCAGTGTATCCGTGGTTTACGTACCACTCAGTATCCGGCGTCAATGTATCTGTGGTTTCCGTACTACTCAGTATCCGCCAGTATGCATCCGTGTATTTCGTGCCACTCATTCAGTGTAGCCCTAGCATGGACAGCATTCTTTAGGCCACAATCCGCGTGCAACCACAGTTGGCGGGCCGCAATCCGTGTGCTAAAATCCTCCTGCCATGCTTTGAGTTTGATGGGGGGGTGTTAAAATGGTACCACATCGCCTAAAAACACCCACAACTCTATTATGTTTACTAAACTCATTTCATAGTTTTACGCCAAGAGCTAAACCATCTTTTCCAACAACAGTTCAAGTTGATCACTTCAAAACATTTTCGTGCTCAACTTGAGGGGGGGGGTGTTAGAATATATCCTCCATATACAAGGCAACCATGAAGATATAGTCAAAGATATTCTGGATAATTGTTGGAATATGCTAATTTGTAATGTCTAATATGAACTAATGTGAACAAGATTTAAAGAAGTCTAGAGTTAGGTAGAGTTCAAAGTATCTAGAATGATCAAAAGAAGTTGGTCAAGTAACATAATGTAAAACATGTGAAAATATGTTAGTCGTCTAAAGTGAGTCAAAAATATAAGGCAATTAGTATTCTCTATAGAAAACTAGAGAAGGTAGTAGTTGGTTTTGTAAACCTATAAATATGCATTTGTAGTATCATTTGTATTCACCCAAAATTTGTGAGATTGGGTCCTTAGTAAGTGAGAGTTGAGTGCTCTCCTTACGTGAGTTTTATGTGTGTGAGGTTTGTAAATCATCTGAGTGATTACTGATGATCAATATCATTCATCCTACGGGGTTTCTTAGTGGACGTAGGCGTTAGTGCCGAACCACTTTAATCTCTCGTGTCTTCTTTATTTACATATGATCCTTACTCTTATCATAAATCTAATATGGTATCAGAGCTCCGAAGTTTCATCTCAATTTATAACATGGTATCAGAGCCAGACCGCACTCAACGCTACCCGTGTCCATCCGTGTGTCAGTGGTTTCCATACCACCCAATGTCAGTGTATCCGTGGTTTACGTACCACTCAGTATCCGCCGTCAGTGTATCTGTGGTTTCCGTACTACTCAGTATCCGCCAGTATGCATCCGTGGATTTCGTGCCACTCATTCAGTGTAGCCCTATCATGGACAGCATTCTGTAGGCCACAATCCGCGTGCAACCACAGTTGGCGGGCCGCAATCTGTGTGCTACAATCCTCCTGCCATGCTTCGAGTTTGAGGGGGGGTGTTAAAATGGTACCACATCGCCTAAAAACACCCACAACTCTATTCTGTTTACTAAACTCATTTCATAGTTTTACACCAAGAGCTAAACCATCTTTTTCAACAACAGTTCAAGTTGATCACTTCAAAACATTTTCGTGCTCAACTTGAGGGGGGGTGTTAGAATATATCCTCCATATACAAGGAAACCATGAAGATATAGTCAAAGATATTCTGGATAATTGTTGGAATATGCTAATTTGTAATGTCTAATATGAACTAATGTGAACAAGGTTTAAAGAAGTCTAGAGTTAGGTAGAGTTCAAAGTATCTAGAATGATCAAAAGAAGTTGGTCAAGTAACATAATGTAAAACATGTGAAAATATGTTAGTCGTCTAAAGTGAGTCAAAAATATAAGGCAATTAGTATTCTCTATAGAAAACTAGAGAAGGTAGTAGTTGGTTTTGTAAGCCTATAAATATGTATTTGTAGTATCATTTGTATTCACCCAAAATTTGTGAGATTGGGTCCTTAGTAAGTGAGAGTTGAGTGCTCTCCTTACGTGAGTTTTATGTGTGTGAGGTTTGTAAATCATCTTATTGATTACTGATGATCAATATCATTCATCCTACGGGGTTTCTCAGTGGACGTAGGCGTTAGTGCCGAACCACTTTAATCTCTCGTGTCTTCTTTGTTTACATCTGATCCTTACTCTTATCATAAATCTAATATGGTATCAGAGCTCCGAAGTTTCATCTCAATTTCTAATAGAAATCAACATTGCAAATGAATCAAAACACGAAATTCCATAGCCTGTATAGAGACCCAATGGTGGAATAGTTCAATATTCCATGTACTACTTAGCTAATCTTCCATTAGAAACCACACCTGTATGATCGGACATGTTTTCGATTTAGTCATGAGGAAAAATTTTGCCTACGAGATGCAAACAAGCTCGCAAGGCAGATTCTTTTTTGAGATTTTGTCGCATAACTTAGCAAAATTTTGAGTTACAAAATAAAATAATTTTAGACCTTGATGACAACTTTTATGACTATGATTCCATTGTTAGATCATTACGAAAATTGGCCACGGAAGCATTGTTTGCGGAGAAGGTGCTATCTTCACGAATAATTTCAGCATTATATGCGATTACACTTTTTGTATATAGAAGACATACTCAACGCCTCGTGAACAAAGAAAGTGCACGGCTTCGATAAAGAAACAAAATTCAGAAGTGGAGATCGCACGGTTGGCCCTGAGATACAGAACCTATTTAATGGAATAAAGAACCTCATAAATGGATAACACTTTAGCAAGCACCTACAAAACCTCAGGTAAAAAACATAACACGAAATAGATGTTCACCATATGATATTCAAAACAAGAATAAAAAATTAATACACTTTATTATCTGCCTTGCTCATTTTTAATTTTTTTTGCCAAGTGAAAGAAATATTACAACAGGACTAAGTAGGCTTGGTTCCACATTCTAAAAGATATTGTTGCATTAGCTCATCTCCTTCTGTTAGTCACGTATGAATTTGACATGAACCAAGGCACGATCACGAAACCCAATTACAAGACACCTACAACCCTGCCATGTTGCTGCCATCGTGGAAAATGTGTTTTGGCAGACGCCGCAAGATGAAGGGACCATTGTCTGATTCAAGTGTTTCACGAACAACTACAAGATGATTAGATGTGAGTGCTCCATCAGTATTATTCAATTTAACATAACTTGCAGGTGGAATATAGCTTTACTGATGGAATATAGCTCAATATTAATAAATTCTATAGTTACTCTAACATAACAAGTTTAGAGCTGTAATGCTAAACCTGGCTGTGATGAATCAAGTAGGAGACTGGAATCTGACATTCAGGTCAGCATTGAAGGAATCTCTGCTTGTATTTGTTGCACTTAATGGTTTCTTCAAAGGAGATGCTGCTGCTTTCAAAGGAGTTGATGTTGCAGGCATTGACTGGACAAACAGACTGCTGCTCCTGGAAACTTGATCTTCCATTTGGGGATTTGTTGGAGCTTTTGTATTTATTTGCTGAGTTCAAGTTGGCCTAACCGTTTTACCCATTTGAGAGGTTGTTAAGTTAAACCCAGGTACACCATTAACACCATTAATAGGGTGTTTAAATCCGTCCCTCCAATGAATTTGAAATTGAGGCAACTCGGGGAAGAATAAGAAGATATTTTTGGGGACCATAGTGAAAGGTATTGATGATGAAGGGATCGTTCTGTTTGGAAGGACACACATCTGACGATTAGTTACATGAAGGTTCCATCTTCTACAATGATCTTTCTCCTGTAGTAGTAATAGTGCGCCTACAATGAGATGAAATATTAGGTTGACATATATGAGATTGAAGAGGCAATGACTGTGGCGAAGGCGTTAATGATGGAGCCTATTTAAAGCGCAATTTTAAGTGCATGTACTGAGGCGTCTAATTATTAGAGAAAAATAAGCCCTTAAAAATCTTTAGAAAAAAGAAAATTATCAATCTCCAACTAGTCTCTATTTTTACTCTTCTTGGGAATTCATTTATTTTAAGTGCATGTACTGAGGCGTCTAATTATTATTTGATTGCATCGCCCGCACGAAAGTGTTTGGAGGGGCTTATTATGTTTGAACAATTTAGATTCACAAATATTAGGAAATAATATGGGAAAGTCCATATTTAAGAGATATACATATTTAAGTTGTGAGAGTTATATTAGGAATGAAACATCTTGAGAACCAAGCCTTGTGCCTTGAGAGCCAACTCTTGTGATTGTATAAATAGCTAGAAAATTAATGAGAAAGATACACCAAGATTATTACCAATGTAGTCTATTGCTTCCGCACGTTTATGCTCTCCTCTCTCTTGCTCGATCCTTAACATGGTATCAGAGAAAGGTGAGAGGGAGAGAGGAGAGGAAGAGAATTAGATCTTTTCATAAAGAGTTTTGCAAAGTTGTGATGATAATAAAAGTTACCGGAAGAAGACGTTAGGGTTTGAAAAAAAAGAAGGTGTTACCGGTGTTTTTGATGAGAAGAGTTCGAAGCAAAGATGGTCATAAAAGCCAAGGTGGATCTGTTTAGGGTTTGTCCGTGAAGGCGTCGAAGCTGCGTTTTCTTAAAAAAAAAAAAAAAAAAAAAAGAGGTTTTTGTCGCTCTAGGTTCTTTGTCCTTGTTGTCGTCGAGCAGGTGTTCGTGAGGGTATCGAAAGGAAAGAAGGACTTGAAGCAAGGTTAATTAATTCCGGACTTAAATCATATGAGGGATCGATGGTCTTGAGAAATTGTACGAATATTTGGGTGTTTTGGACAGAGTTTACTTAAACCGTTCAAATTAAAAACGAATAAAGAGGATTTATTTAGAAATTGTGATAAATCGGAAGCAGGTGGTTGGATTTAGAAGTTGAGAAAGACAAAGAAGTTTGGTACAACTTAGTTTGAGTTATGGTGAGATTTAAAAAAATCCGTGAAATTTTTTTGCTGCCGTCGATATGAAGAAAGGTAAGAAACTGGTTGTATTTGCCGATGGTGATGCGATTGATTGTGATGATCAACATGAATAAGATAGTTAAATTCCGTGTGAATTGGGAAGAGTTAAGGGCCGTGAAAACAGCCAACAAAGGTTGTTATTGATGGTCAGTGGCATCTTTGCCAGTAGTTGTGAACCATCGTAGTTGCAGAAGGCTACTACAGTTTGGAGTCAGTTTCCGTTGATTGGTTGAACTGATGCCGTGATGATTAAGTTGGTGAAGTCTGGAGAACCAAAGAAGTGTTACAGTTTTCGAACAAAAGCGTGACTGGAATAAAGATGAATAGAAGAACAAACAACAAAAATGTTGTGAAGAAGAAAATAAAAAAAAAAAAAAAAAAAAATCAACAATAGTAGGTTAAAATCTTATGAGTTGTAAAGAATAACAAAAATGGGTTAAATTCTAAGGAGTACGGAAGTATTCTACCCAAGAAATTGAAGAGGGTTAAATTCTAAGGAGTACAAAAGTATTCTACCCAGGAAATTGAAGAGGACCGAAAAGTCCCTAAACTACGAAGAGGACCGAAATGTCCTTAAACTACGAAGAGGACCGTAATGTCCCTAAACTTCCGAAAATTGGGACTGAAATGTCCTTAAACTATGAAGGGGACCGTAATGTCCTTAAACTTCCGAAGGGGACCGATATGTCCTAAAACTATGAAGAGGGGACCGAGATGTCCTAAAACTACGAATATGGGGACCAAAACGTCCTTAAATTACGAAGGGGACCGATATGTCCTTAAACTACGAAGGGGACCGAACTGACTGCTGCTCCTGGAAACTTGATCTTCCATTTGGGGATTTGTTGGAGCTTCTGTATTTATTTGCTGAGTTCAAGTTGGCCTAACCGTTTTACCCATTTGAGAGGTTGTTAAGTTAAACCCAGGTGCACCATTAACACCATTAATAGGGTGTTTAAATCCGTCCCTCCAATGAATTTGAAATTGAGGCAACTCGGGGAAGAATAAGAAGATATTTTTGGGGACCATAGTGAAAGGTATTGATGATGAAGGGATCGTTCTGTTTGGAAGGACACACATCTGATGATTAGTTACATGAAGGTTCCAGCTTCTACAATAATCTTTATCCTGTAGTAGTAATAGTGCGCCTACAATGAGATGAAATATTAGGTTGACATATATGAGATTGAAGAGGCAATGACTGTGGCGAAGGCGTTAATGATGGAGCCTATTTAAAGCGCAATTTTAAGTGCATGTACTGAGGCGTCTAATTATTAGAGAAAAATAAGCCCTTAAAAATCTTTAGAAAAAAGAAAATTATCAATCTCCAACTAGTCTCTATTTTTACTCTTCTTGGGAATTCATTTATTTTAAGTGCATGTCTTGAGGCGTCTAATTATTATTTGATTGCATGTTGCACGAAAGTATTTGGAGGGGCTTACTATGTTTGAACAATTTAGGTTCACAAATATTAGGAAATAATATGGGAAAGTCCATATTTAGAAGATATACATATTTAAGTTGTGAGAGTTATATTAGGAATGAAATATCTTGAGAACCAAGCCTTGTGCCTTGAGAGACAACTCTTGTGATTGTATAAATAGCTAGAAAATTAATGAGAAAGATACACCAAGATTATTACCAATGTAGTCTATTGCTTCCTTGACGTTTATGCTCTCCTCTCTTTTGCTCGATCCTTAACATGGTATCAGATAAAGGTGAGAGGGAGAGAGGAGAGGAAGAGAATTAGATCTTTTCATAAAGAGTTTTGCAAAGTTGTGATGATAATAAAAGTTACCAGAAGAAGACGTTAGGGTTTGAAAAAAAATAAGGTGTTACCGGTGTTTTTGATGAGAAGAGTTCGAAGAAAAGATGGTCATAAAAACCAAGGTGGAGCTGTTTAGGGTTTGTCCGTGAAGGCGTCGAAGTTGCTTTTTCTTAAAAAAAAAAAAAAAAAAAAAAAGAGGTTTGCTGTCGCTCTAGGTTACTGTCCTTGTTGTCTGTCGAGCAGTGTTTGTGAGGGTATCGAAAGGAAAGAAGGACTTGAATCAAGGTTAATTAATGCCGGACTTAAATCATATGAGGGATCGATGGTCTTGAGAAATTGGTACGAGTATTTGGGTGTTTTGGTGAGTTTACTACAACCGTTCAAATTAAAAACGAATAAAGAGGATTTGTTTAGAAGTTGTGATAAATCGTGAAACAAATTTGGTTTGATTTAGAAGTTGAGAAAGACAAAGAAGTTTGGTACAACTTAGTTTGAGTTATGGTGAGATTTAAAAAAAATCCGTGAAGAAATTTTCTGCCGTCGATATGAAGAAAGGTAAGAAAGCTGGTTGTATTTACCCGATGGTGATGCGATTGATTGTGATGATCAACATGAATAAGATAGTTAAAGTCCGTGTGAATTGGGAAGAGTTAAGGGCCGTGAAAACAGCCAACAAAGGTTGTTATTGATGGTCAGTGGCATATTTGCCAATAGTTGTGAACCATCGTAGTTGCAGAAGGCTACTACAGTTTGGAGTCAGTTTCGTTGATTGGTTGAACTGATGCCGTGATGATTAAGTTGGTGAAGTCTGGAGAACCAAAGAAGTGTTACTGATTTTCGAACAAAAGCGTGACTGGAACAAAGATGAATAGAAGAACAAACAGAAAAATGTTGTGAAGAAGAAAAAAATAAAAAAAAATCAACAATAGTAGGTTAAAATCCTATGAGTTGTAAAGAATAACAAAAATGGGTTAAATTCTAAGAATACAGGAAGTATTCTACCCAAAAAATCGAAGAGGGTTAAATTCTAAGGAGTACAAAAGTATTCTACCCAAGAAATTGAAGAGGACCGAAAAGTCCCTAAACTACGAAGAGGACCGAAAAGTCCTTAAACTACGAAGAGGACCGTAATGTCCCTAAACTTAGAAAATTGGGACCGAAATGTCCTTAAACTATGAAGGGGACCGTAATGTCCTTAAACTTCGAAGGGGACCGATATGTCCTAAAACTATGAAGAGGGGACCGAGATGTCCTAAAACTACGAATATGGGGACCGAAACGTCCTTAAATTACGAAGGGGACCGAAATGTCCTTAAACTACGAAGGGGACCGAACAGACTGCTTCTCCTGGAAACTTGATCTTCCATTTGGGGATTTGTTGGAGCTTCGTATTTTTTGCTGAGTTCAAGTTGGCCTAACCGTTTTACCCATTTCAGAGGTTGTTAAGTTAAACCCGGTGCACCATTAACACCATTAATAGGGTGTTTAAATCCGTCCCTCCAATGAATTTGAAATTGAGGCAACTCGGGGAAGAATAAGAAGATATTTTTGGGGACCATAGTGAAAGGTATTGATGATGAAGGGATCGTTCTGTTTGGAAGGACACACATCTGATGATTAGTTACATGAAGGTTCCAGCTTCTACAATGATCTTTCTCCTGTAATAGTAATAGTGCGCATACAATGAGATGAAATATTAGGTTGACATATATGAGATTGAAGAGGCAATGACTGTGGCGAAGGCGTTAATGATGGAGCCTATTTAAGCGCAATTTTAAGTGCATGTCTTGGCGTCTAATTATTAGAGAAAAATAAGCCCTTAAAAATCTTTAGAAAAAAAGAAAATTATCAATATCCAACTAGTCTTTATTTTTACTCTTCTTGGGAATTCATTTATTTTAAGTGCATGTCTTGAGGCGTCTAATTATTATTTGATTGCATCGCCCGCACGAAAGTGTTTGGAGGGGCTTACTATGTTTGAACAATTTAGGTTCACAAATATTAGGAAATAATATGGAAAGTCCTTATTTAGAAGATATACATATTTAAGTTGTGAGAGTTATATTAGGAATGAAATATATTGAGAACCAAGCCTTGTGCCTTGAGAGACAACTCTTGTGATTGTATAAATAGCTAGAAAATTAATGAGAAAGATACACCAAGATTATTACCAATGTAGTCTATTGCTTCCACGTTTATGCTCTCCTCTCTTTTGCTCGATCCTTAACATGGTATCAGATAAAGGTGAGAGGGAGAGAGGAGAGGAAGAGAATTAGATGTTTTCATAAAGAGTTTTGCAAAGTTCTGATGATAATAGAAGTTGCTGGAAGAAGACGTTACGGTTTGAAAAAAAAAATAAGGTGTTACTGGTGTTTTTGATGAGAAGAGTTCGAAGAAAAGATGGTCATAAAAACCAAGGTGGAGCTGTTTAGGGTTTGTCCGTGAAGGCGTCGAAGTTGCTTTTTCTTAAAAAAAAAAAAAAAAAAAAAAAAAGGTTTCTTTGTCGCTCTAGGTTCTTGTCCTTGTTGTGCGTCGAAAGCGGTGTTTGTGAGGGTATCGAAAGGAAAGAAGGACTTGAATCAAGGTTAATTAATGCCGGACTTAAATCATATGAGGGATCGATGGTCTTGAGAAATTGGTACGAGTATTTGGGTGTTTTGGACAGAGTTTACTACAACCGTTCAAATTAAAAACGAATAAAGAGGATTTGTTTAGAAGTTGTGATAAATCGGGAAACAATTTGGTTTGATTTAGAAGTTGAGAAAGACAAAGAAGTTTGGTACAACTTAGTTTGAGTTATGGTGAGATTAAAAAAATCCGTGAAGAAATTTTGCTGCCAAATCGATATGAAGAAAGGTAAGAAACTGGTTGTATTTGCCGATGGTGATGCGATTGATTGTGATGATCAACATGAATAAGATAGTTATAGTCCGTGTGAATTGGGAAGAGTTAAGGGCCGTGAAAACAGCCAACAAAGGTTGTTATTGATGGTCAGTGGCATCTTTGCCAGTAGTTGTGAACCATCGTAGTTGCAGAAGGATACTACAGTTTGGAGTCAGTTTCCGTTGATTGGTTGAACTGATGCCGTGATGATTAAGTTGGTGAAGTCTGGAGAACCAAAGAAGTGTTACAGTTTTTGAACAAAAGCGTGACTGGAACAAAGATGAATAGAAGAACAAACAAAAAAATGTTGTGAAGAAGAAAAAAAAAATAAAAAAAAAATCAACAATAGTAGGTTAAAATCCTATGAGTTGTAAAGAATAACAAAAATGGGTTAAATTCTAAGGAATGAAGTATTCTACCCAAAAAATCGAAGAGGGTTAAATTCTAAGGAGTACAAAAGTATTCTACCCAAGAAATTGAAGAGGACCGAAAAGTCCCTAAACTACGAAGAGGACCGAAAAGTCCTTAAACTACGAAGAGGACCGTAATGTCCCTAAACTTCCGAAAATTGGGACCGAAATGTCCTTAAACTATGAAGGGGACCGTAATGTCCTTAAACTTCCGAAGGGGACCGATATGTCCTAAAACTATGAAGAGGGGACCGAGATGTCCTAAAACTACGAATATGGGGACCGAAACGTCCTTAAATTACGAAGGGGACCGAAATGTCCTTAAACTACGAAGGGGACCGAACAGACTGCTTCTCCTGGAAACTTGATCTTCCATTTGGGGATTTGTTGGAGCTTCGTATTTTTTTGAGTTCAAGTTGGCCTAACCATTTTACCCATTTGAGAGGTTGTTAAGTTAAACCCAGGTGCACCATTAACACCATTAATAGGGTGTTTAAATCCGTCCCTCCAATGAATTTGAAATTGAGGCAACTCGGGGAAGAATAAGAAGATATTTTTGGGGACCATAGTGAAAGGTATTGATGATGAAGGGATCGTTTGTTTGGAAGGACACACATCTGATGATTAGTTACATGAAGGTTCCAGCTTCTACAATGATCTTTCTCCTGTAGTAGTAATAGTGCGCATACAATGAGATGAAATATTAGGTTGACATATATGAGATTGAAGAGGCAATGACTGTGGCGAAGGCGTTAATGATGGAGCCTATTTAAAGCGCAATTTTAAGTGCATGTACTGAGGCGTCTAATTATTAGAGAAAAATAAGCCCTTAAAAATCTTTAGAAAAAAGAAAATTATCAATATCCAACTAGTCTTTATTTTTACTCTTCTTGGGAATTCATTTATTTTAAGTGCATGTACTGAGGCGTCTAATTATTATTTGATTGCATCGCCCGCACGAAAGTGTTTGGAGGGGCTTACTATGTTTGAACAATTTAGGTTCACAAATATTAGGAAATAATATGGGAAAGTCCTTATTTAGAAGATATACATATTTAAGTTGTGAGAGTTATATTAGGAATGAAATATCTTGAGAACCAAGCCTTGTGCCTTGAGAGACAACTCTTGTGATTGTATAAATAGCTAGAAAATTAATGAGAAAGATACACCAAGATTATTACCAATGTAGTCTATTGCTTCAAGACGTTTATGCTCTCTCTCTTTTGCTCGATCCTTAACATGGTATCGAGATAAAGGTGAGAGGAGAGAGGAGAGGAAGAGAATTAGATCTTTTCATAAAGAGTTTTGCAAAGTTGTGATGATAATAAAAGTTAGGAAGAAGACGTTAGGGTTTGAAAAAAAAATAAGGTGTTACCGGTGTTTTTGATGAGAAGAGTTCGAAGAAAAGATGGTCATAAAAACCAAGGTGGAGCTGTTTAGGGTTTGTCCGTGAAGGCGTCGAAGTTGCTTTTTCTTAAAAAAAAAAAAAAAAAAAAAAAGAGGTTTGCTGTCGCTCTAGGTTACTGTCCTTGTTGTCTGTCGAGCAGTGTTTGTGAGGGTATCGAAAGGAAAGAAGGACTTGAATCAAGGTTAATTAATGCCGGACTTAAATCATATGAGGGATCGATGGTCTTCGAGAAATTGGTACGAGTATTTGGGTGTTTTGGACAGAGTTTACTACAACCGTTCAAATTAAAAACGAATAAAGAGGATTTGTTTAGAAGTTGTGATAAATCAGGAAACAGCTGGTTTGATTTAGAAGTTGAGAAAGACAAAGAAGTTTGGTACAACTTAGTTTGAGTTATGGTGAGATTTAAAAAAATCCGTGAAGAAATTTTGCTGCCGTCGATATGAAGAAAGGTAAGAAACTGGTTGTATTTGCCGATGGTGATGCGATTGATTGTGATGATCAACATGAATAAGATAGTTAAAGTCCGTGTGAATTGGGAAGAGTTAAGGGCGTGAAAACAGCCAACAAAGGTTGTTATTGATGGTCAGTGGCATCTTTGCTTAGTTGTGAACCATCGTAGTTGCAGAAGGATACTACAGTTTGGAGTCAGTTTCCGTTGATTGGTTGAACTGATGCCGTGATGATTAAGTTGGTGAAGTCTGGAGAACCAAAGAAGTGTTACAGTTTTCGAACAAAAGCGTGACTGGAACAAAGATGAATAGAAGAACAAACAAAAAAATGTTGTGAAGAAGAAAAAAAAAATAAAAAAAAAATCAACAATAGTAGGTTAAAATCCTATGAGTTGTAAAGAATAACAAAAATGGGTTAAATTCTAAGGAGTACGGAAGTATTCTACCCAAAAAATCAAGAGGGTTAAATTCTAAGGAGTACAAAAGTATTCTACCCAAGAAATTGAAGAGGACCGAAAAGTCCCTAAACTACGAAGAGGACCGAAAAGTCCTTAAACTACGAAGAGGACCGAAATGTCCCTAAACTACGAAGAGGACCGAAATGTCCTTAAACTATGAAGGGGACCGTAATGTCCTTAAACTTCCGAAGGGGACCGATATGTCCTAAAACTATGAAGAGGGGACCGAGATGTCCTAAAACTACGAATATGGGGACCGAAACGTCCTTAAATTACGAAGGGGACCGAAATGTCCTTAAACTACGAAGGGGACCCGAACAGACTGCTTCTCCGGAAACTTGATCTTCCATTTGGGGATTTGTTGGAGCTTCGTATTTTTTGCTGAGTTCAAGTTGGCCTAACCGTTTTACCCATTTGAGAGGTTGTTAAGTTAAACCCAGGTGCACCATTAACACCATTAATAGGGTGTTTAAATCCGTCCCTCCAATGAATTTGAAATTGAGGCAACTCGGGGAAGAATAAGAAGATATTTTTGGGGACCATAGTGAAAGGTATTGATGATGAAGGGATCGTTCTGTTTGGAAGGACACACATCTGATGATTAGTTACATGAAGGTTCCAGCTTCTACAATGATCTTTCTCCTGTAGTAGTAATAGTGCGCATACAATGAGATGAAATATTAGGTTGACATATATGAGATTGAAGAGGCAATGACTGTGGCGAAGGCGTTAATGATGGAGCCTATTTAAAGCGCAATTTTAAGTGCATGTACTGAGGCGTCTAATTATTAGAGAAAAATAAGCCCTTAAAAATCTTTAGAAAAAAGAAAATTATCAATATCCAACTAGTCTTTATTTTTACTCTTCTTGGGAATTCATTTATTTTAAGTGCATGTCTTGAGGCGTCTAATTATTATTTGATTGCATCGCGCACGAAAGTGTTTGGAGGGGCTTACTATGTTTGAACAATTTAGGTTCACAAATATTAGGAAATAATATGGGAAAGTCCTTATTTAGAAGATATACATATTTAAGTTGTGAGAGTTATATTAGGAATGAAATATCTTGAGAACCAAGCCTTGTGCCTTGAGAGACAACTCTTGTGATTGTATAAATAGCTAGAAAATTAATGAGAAAGATACACCAAGATTATTACCAATGTAGTCTATTGCTTCCTTACGTTTATGCTCTCCCTCTCTTTTGCTCGATCCTTAACATGGTATCGAGATAAAGGTGAGAGGGAGAGAGGAGAGGAAGAGAATTAGATCTTTTCATAAAGAGTTTTGCAAAGTTGTGATGATAATAAAAGTTACCGGAAGAAGACGTTAGGGTTTGAAAAAAAAAAATAAGGTGTTAGGTGTTTTTGATGAGAAGAGTTCGAAGAAAAGATGGTCATAAAAACCAAGGTGGAGCTGTTTAGGGTTTGTCCGTGAAGGCGTCGAAGTTGCTTTTTCTTAAAAAAAAAAATAAAAATAAAAAAGAGGTTTGCTGTCGCTCTAGGTTACTGTCCTTGTTGTCTGTCGAGCAGTGTTTGTGAGGGTATCGAAAGGAAAGAAGGACTTGAATCAAGGTTAATTAATGCCGGACTTAAATCATATGAGGGATCGATGGTCTTCGAGAAATTGGTACGAGTATTTGGGTGTTTTGGACAGAGTTTACTACAACCGTTCAAATTAAAAACGAATAAAGAGGATTTGTTTAGAAGTTGTGATAAATCAGGAAACAGCTGGTTTGATTTAGAAGTTGAGAAAGACAAAGAAGTTTGGTAAAACTTAGTTTGAGTTATGGTGAGATTTAAAAAAATCCGTGAAGAAATTTTGCTGCCGTCGATATGAAGAAAGGTAAGAAACTGGTTGTATTTGCCGATGGTGATGCGATTGATTGTGATGATCAACATGAATAAGATAGTTAAAGTCCGTGTTAATTGGGAAGAGTTAAGGGCCGTGAAAACAGCCAACAAAGGTTGTTATTGATGGTCAGTGGCATCTTTGCCAGTAGTTGTGAACCATCGTAGTTGTAGAAGGATACTACAGTTTGGAGTCAGTTTCCGTTGATTGGTTGAACTGATGCCGTGATGATTAAGTTGGTGAAGTCTGGAGAACCAAAGAAGTGTTACAGTTTTCGAACAAAAGCGTGACTGGAACAAAGATGAATAGAAGAACAAACAAAAAAATGTTGTGAAGAAGAAAAAAAAAATAAAAAAAAAATCAACAATAGTAGGTTAAAATCCTATGAGTTGTAAAGAATAACAAAAATGGGTTAAATTCTAAGGAGTACGGAAGTATTCTACCCAAAAAATCGAAGAGGGTTAAATTCTAAGGAGTACAAAAGTATTCTACCCAAGAAATTGAAGAGGACCGAAAAGTCCCTAAACTACGAAGAGGACCGAAAAGTCCTTAAACTACGAAGAGGACCGTAATGTCCCTAAACTTCCGAAAATTGGGACCGAAATGTCCTTAAACTATGAAGGGGACCGTAATGTCCTTAAACTTCCGAAGGGGACCGATATGTCCTAAAACTATGAAGAGGGGACCGAGATGTCCTAAAACTACGAATATGGGGACCGAAACGTCCTTAAATTACGAAGGGGACCGAAATGTCCTTAAACTACGAAGGGGACCGAACAGACTGCTTCTCCTGGAAACTTGATCTTCCATTTGGGGATTTGTTGGAGCTTCTGTATTTTTTTGCTGAGTTCAAGTTGGCCTAACCGTTTTACCCATTTGAGAGGTTGTTAAGTTAAACCCAGGTGCACCATTAACACCATTAATAGGGTGTTTAAATCCGTCCCTCCAATGAATTTGAAATTGAGGCAACTCGGGGAAGAATAAGAAGATATTTTTGGGGACCATAGTGAAAGGTATTGATGATGAAGGGATCGTTCTGTTTGGAAGGACACACATCTGATGATTAGTTACATGAAGGTTCCAGCTTCTACAATGATCTTTCTCCTGTAGTAGTAATAGTGCGCATACAATGAGATGAAATATTAGGTTGACATATATGAGATTGAAGAGGCAATGACTGTGGCGAAGGCGTTAATGATGGAGCCTATTTAAAGCGCAATTTTAAGTGCATGTACTGAGGCGTCTAATTATTAGAGAAAAATAAGCCCTTAAAAATCTTTAGAAAAAAGAAAATTATCAATATCCAACTAGTCTTTATTTTTACTCTTCTTGGGAATTCATTTATTTTAAGTGCATGTACTGAGGCGTCTAATTATTATTTGATTGCATCGCCCGCACGAAAGTGTTTGGAGGGGCTTACTATGTTTGAACAATTTAGGTTCACAAATATTAGGAAATAATATGGGAAAGTCCTTATTTAGAAGATATACATATTTAAGTTGTGAGAGTTATATTAGGAATGAAATATCTTGAGAACCAAGCCTTGTGCCTTGAGAGACAACTCTTGTGATTGTATAAATAGCTAGAAAATTAATGAGAAAGATACACCAAGATTATTACCAATGTAGTCTATTGCTTCCGCACGTTTATGCTCTCCTCTCTTTTGCTCGATCCTTAACATGGTATCAGATAAAGGTGAGAGGGAGAGAGGAGAGGAAGAGAATTAGATCTTTTCATAAAGAGTTTTGCAAAGTTGTGATGATAATAAAAGTTACCGGAAGAAGACGTTAGGGTTTGAAAAAAAAATAAGGTGTTACCGGTGTTTTTGATGAGAAGAGTTCGAAGAAAAGATGGTCATAAAAACCAAGGTGGAGCTGTTTAGGGTTTGTCCGTGAAGGCGTCGAAGTTGCTTTTTCTTAAAAAAAAAAAAAAAAAAAAAAAAAGAGGTTTGCTGTCGCTCTAGGTTACTGTCCTTGTTGTCTGTCGAGCAGTGTTTGTGAGGGTATCGAAAGGAAAGAAGGACTTGAATCAAGGTTAATTAATGCCGGACTTAAATCATATGAGGGATCGATGGTCTTGAGAAATTGGTACGAGTATTTGGGTGTTTTGACAGAGTTTACTACAACCGTTCAAATTAAAAACGAATAAAGAGGATTTGTTTAGAAGTTGTGATAAATCGGAAACATTTGGTTTGATTTAGAAGTTGAGAAAGACAAAGAAGTTTGGTAAAACTTAGTTTGAGTTATGGTGAGATTTAAAAAAATCCGTGAAGAAATTTTTCTGCCGTCGATATGAAGAAAGGTAAGAAACTGGTTGTATTTGCCGATGGTGATGCGATTGATTGTGATGATCAACATGAATAAGATAGTTAAAGTCCGTGTGAATTGGGAAGAGTTAAGGGCCGTGAAAACAGCCAACAAAGGTTGTTATTGATGGTCAGTGGCATCTTTGCCAGTAGTTGTGAACCATCGTAGTTGCAGAAGGATACTACAGTTTGGAGTCAGTTTCCGTTGATTGGTTGAACTGATGCCGTGATGATTAAGTTGGTGAAGTCTGGAGAACCAAAGAAGTGTTACAGTTTTCGAACAAAAGCGTGACTGGAACAAAGATGAATAGAAGAACAAAAAAAAAATGTTGTGAAGAAGAAAAAAAAAATAAAAAAAAAATCAACAATAGTAGGTTAAAATCCTATGAGTTGTAAAGAATAACAAAAATGGGTTAAATTCTAAGGAGTACGGAAGTATTCTACCCAAAAAATCGAAGAGGGTTAAATTCTAAGGAGTACAAAAGTATTCTACCCAAGAAATTGAAGAGGACCGAAAAGTCCCTAAACTACGAAGAGGACCGAAAAAGTCCTTAAACTACGAAGAGGACCGTAATGTCCCTAAACTTCCGAAAATTGGGACCGAAATGTCCTTAAACTATGAAGGGGACCGTAATGTCCTTAAACTTCCGAAGGGGACCGATATGTCCTAAAACTATGAAGAGGGGACCGAGATGTCCTAAAACTACGAATATGGGGACCGAAACGTCCTTAAATTACGAAGGGGACCGAAATGTCCTTAAACTACGAAGGGGACCGAACAGACTGCTTCTCCTGGAAACTTGATCTTCCATTTGGGGATTTGTTGGAGCTTCTGTATTTTTTTGCTGAGTTCAAGTTGGCCTAACCGTTTTACCCATTTGAGAGGTTGTTAAGTTAAACCCAGGTGCACCATTAACACCATTAATAGGGTGTTTAAATCCGTCCCTCCAATGAATTTGAAATTGAGGCAACTCGGGGAAGAATAAGAAGATATTTTTGGGGACCATAGTGAAAGGTATTGATGATGAAGGGATCGTTCTGTTTGGAAGGACACACATCGATGATTAGTTACATGAAGGTTCCAAAGCTTCTACAATGATCTTTCTCCGTAGTAGTAATAGTGCGCATACAATGAGATGAAATATTAGGTTGACATATATGAGATTGAAGAGGCAATGACTGTGGCGAAGGCGTTAATGATGGAGCCTATTTAAAGCGCAATTTTAAGTGCATGTACTGAGGCGTCTAATTATTAGAGAAAAATAAGCCCTTAAAAATCTTTAGAAAAAAGAAAATTATCAATATCCAACTAGTCTTTATTTTTACTCTTCTTGGGAATTCATTTATTTTAAGTGCATGTCTTGAGGCGTCTAATTATTATTTGATTGCATCGCCCGCACGAAAGTGTTTGGAGGGGCTTACTATGTTTGAACAATTTAGGTTCACAAATATTAGGAAATAATATGGGAAAGTCCTTATTTAGAAGATATACATATTTAAGTTGTGAGAGTTATATTAGGAATGAAATATCTTGAGAACCAAGCCTTGTGCCTTGAGAGACAACTCTTGTGATTGTATAAATAGCTAGAAAATTAATGAGAAAGATACACCAAGATTATTACCAATGTAGTCTATTGCTTCCAAGACGTTTATGCTCTCCTCTCTTTTTTGCTCGATCCTTAACATGGTATCAGATAAAGGTGAGAGGGAGAGAGGAGAGGAAGAGAATTAGATCTTTTCATAAAGAGTTTTGCAAAGTTGTGATGATAATAAAAGTTACCGGAAGAAGACGTTAGGGTTTGAAAAAAAAATAAGGTGTTACTGGGGTGTTTTTGATGAGAAGAGTTCGAAGAAAAGATGGTCATAAAAACCAAGGTGGAGCTGTTTAGGGTTTGTCCGTGAAGGCGTCGAAGTTGCTTTTTCTTAAAAAAAAAAAAAAAAAAAAAAAGAGGTTTCTTTGTCGCTCTAGGTTACTGTCCTTGTTGTCTGTCGAGCAGTGTTTGTGAGGGTATCGAAAGGAAAGAAGGACTTGAATCAAGGTTAATTAATGCCGGACTTAAATCATATGAGGGATCGATGGTCTTCGAGAAATTGGTACGAGTATTTGGGTGTTTTGGACAGAGTTTACTACAACCGTTCAAATTAAAAACGAATAAAGAGGATTTGTTTAGAAGTTGTGATAAATCAGGAAATAGCTGGTTTGATTTAGAAGTTGAGAAAGACAAAGAAGTTTGGTACAACTTAGTTTGAGTTATGGTGAGATTTAAAAAAATCCGTGAAGAAATTTTGCTGCCGTCGATATGAAGAAAGGTAAGAAACTGGTTGTATTTGCCGATGGTGATGCGATTGATTGTGATGATCAACATGAATAAGATAGTTATAGTCCGTGTGAATTGGGAAGAGTTAAGGGCCGTGAAAACAGCCAACAAAGGTTGTTATTGATGGTCAGTGGCATCTTTGCCAGTAGTTGTGAACCATCGTAGTTGCAGAAGGATACTACAGTTTGGAGTCAGTTTCCGTTGATTGGTTGAACTGATGCCGTGATGATTAAGTTGGTGAAGTCTGGAGAACCAAAGAAGTGTTACTGATTTTCGAACAAAAGCGTGACTGGAACAAAGATGAATAGAAGAACAAACAAAAAAATGTTGTGAAGAAGAAAAAAAAAATAAAAAAAAAATCAACAATAGTAGGTTAAAATCCTATGAGTTGTAAAGAATAACAAAAATGGGTTAAATTCTAAGGAGTACGGAAGTATTCTACCCAAAAAATCGAAGAGGGTTAAATTCTAAGGAGTACAAAAGTATTCTACCCAAGAAATTGAAGAGGACCGAAAAGTCCCTAAACTACGAAGAGGACCGAAAAGTCCTTAAACTACGAAGAGGACCGTAATGTCCCTAAACTTCCGAAAATTGGGACCGAAATGTCCTTAAACTATGAAGGGACCGTAATGTCCTTAAACTTCCGAAGGGGACCGATATGTCCTAAAACTATGAAGAGGGGACCGAGATGTCCTAAAACTACGAATATGGGGACCGAAACGTCCTTAAATTACGAAGGGGACGAAATGTCCTTAAACTACGAAGGGGACCGAACAGACCGCTTCTCCGGAAACTTGATCTTCCATTTGGGGATTTGTTGGAGCTTCTGTATTTTTTTGCTGAGTTCAAGTTGGCCTAACCGTTTTACCCATTTGAGAGGTTGTTAAGTTAAACCCAGGTGCACCATTAACACCATTAATAGGGTGTTTAAATCCGTCCCTCCAATGAATTTGAAATTGAGGCAACTCGGGGAAGAATAAGAAGATATTTTTGGGGACCATAGTGAAAGGTATTGATGATGAAGGGATCGTTCTGTTTGGAAGGACACACATCTGATGATTAGTTACATGAAGGTTCCAGCTTCTACAATGATCTTTCTCCTGTAGTAGTAATAGTGCGCATACAATGAGATGAAATATTAGGTTGACATATATGAGATTGAAGAGGCAATGACTGTGGCGAAGGCGTTAATGATGGAGCCTATTTAAAGCGCAATTTTAAGTGCATGTACTGAGGCGTCTAATTATTAGAGAAAAATAAGCCCTTAAAAATCTTTAGAAAAAAGAAAATTATCAATATCCAACTAGTCTTTATTTTTACTCTTCTTGGGAATTCATTTATTTTAAGTGCATGTACTGAGGCGTCTAATTATTATTTGATTGCATCGCCCGCACGAAAGTGTTTGGAGGGGCTTACTATGTTTGAACAATTTAGGTTCACAAATATTAGGAAATAATATGGGAAAGTCCTTATTTAGGAGATATACATATTTAAGTTGTGAGAGTTATATTAGGAATGAAATATCTTGAGAACCAAGCCTTGTGCCTTGAGAGCCAACTCTTGTGATTGTATAAATAGCTATAAAATTAATGAGAAAGATACACCAAGATTATTACCAATGTAGTCTATTGCTTCCGCACGTTTATGCTCTCCTCTCTCTTGCTCGATCCTTAACATGGTATCAGATAAAGGTGAGAGGGAGAGAGGAGAGGAAGAGAATTAGATCTTTTCATAAAGAGTTTTGCAAAGTTGTGATGATAATAAAAGTTACCGGAAGAAGACGTTAGGGTTTGAAAAAAAAAGAAGGTGTTACCGGTGTTTTTGATGAGAAGAGTTCGAAGAAAAGATGGTCATAAAAGCCAAGGTGGAGCTGTTTAGGGTTTGTCCGTGAAGGCGTCGAAGCTGCGTTTTCTTAAAAAAAAAAAAAAAAAAAAAATAGGTTTGCTGTCGCTCTAGGTTACTGTCCTTGTTGTCTGTCGAGCAATGTTCGTGAGGGTATCGAAAGGAAAGAAGGACTTGAATCAAGGTTAATTAATGCCGGACTTAAATCATATGAGGGATCGATGGTCTTCGAGAAATTGGTACGAGTATTTGGGTGAGTTTACTACAGCCGTTCAAATTAAAAACGAATAAAGAGGATTTGTTTAGAAGTTGTGATAAATCAGGAAACAGGTGGTTGGATTTAGAAGTTGAGAAAGACAAAGAAGTTTGGTACAACTTAGTTTGAGTTATGGTGAGATTTAAAAAAATCCGTGAAGAAATTTTGCTGCCGTCGATATGAAGACAGGTAAGAAACTGGTTGTATTTGCCGATGGTGATGCGATTGATTGTGATGATCAACATGAATAAGATAGTTAAAGTCCGTGTGAATTGGGAAGAGTTAAGGGCCGTGAAAACAGCCAACAAAGGTTGTTATTGATGGTCAGTGGCATATTTTCCAGTAGTTGTGAACCATCGTAGTTGCAGAAGGCTACTACAGTTTGGAGTCAGTTTCCGTTGATTGGTTGAACTGATGCCGTGATGATTAAGTTGGTGAAGTCTGGAGAACCAAAGAAGTGTTACAGTTTTCGAACAAAAGTGTGACTGGAACAAAGATGAATAGAAGAACAAACAACAAAAATGTTGTGAAGAAGAAAAAAAAAAAAAAAAAAACAAAATCAACAATAGTAGGTTAAAATCCTATGAGTTGTAAAGAATAACAAAAATGGGTTAAATTCTAAGGAGTACGGAAGTATTCTACCCAAGAAATCGAAGAGGGTTAAATTCTAAGGAATACAAAAGTATTCTACCCAAGAAATTGAAGAGGACCGAAAAGTCCCTAAACTACGAAGAGGACCGAAATGTCCTTAAACTACGAAGAGGACCGTAATGTCCCTAAACTTCCGAAAATTGGGACCGAAATGTCCTTAAACTATGAAGGGGACCGTAATGTCCTTAAACTTCCGAAGGGGACCGATATGTCCTAAAACTATGAAGAGGGGACCGAGATGTCCTAAAACTACGAATATGGGGACCGAAATGTCCTTAAATTACGAAGGGGACCGAAATATCCTTAAACTACGAAGGGGACCGAAATGTCCTTAAACTAGGTTTTGTGAGAGATAGGATCTCTAGTCAAATTACTGGCATCCTCATTTTGTATTTCGTTCATATGAACTTGTTCAAGTCAAGTCATTTTAGTATTTTCGATTTCTGCATCTTTGGGACTAGGATGCCTAGGTTTTTATGTGATACTGCAAGTGCAAGCTATTTTTGCGTAATGACTGCTGAACCAATTAGGTCAGGACCGAGGCTTAGAATATTTTGTCTATGACGTAGATATGTTTACAGAACCAACATGTCTCAAGCACGGATTCGGACAATTTATTTAATTGGGCTTGTGGACACCTGGTCCCGCTATGACCTTGACTTTGACTATCTTTCACCACACTTACTATATACTATTACTATACAAGAAACCCTACATCTAATTCTTCTTCTTCATTTCCCCTTCCCTCATCTCTGACTCTCTCCAGCACTGCCTCAAACCATAAGATCGTCAGATCCGAGATCTATGGAAAACCAGGATCGACCAAAATTCTTATTTCTCATATATCATCTTCTTCTGTTAATTTAAGTCCTATTATTCTTTACATTCTCCATTTTACTAGCAAGTGCTTTCATATGGGAAGGTGTCGGAGGAACAACAACAACAGTAGTCCATCTGATTCAATTGGCATTATGATATCTCCTCTCAGATCAGTTGCATGGAACTGTTTGGTTCTGATCAAATGAGTAGTCAAAATTTACCAACAATAGTCCATCTTGAATGTTGATTGATTATGGAAAATGAGGAATAATTTTATCAAATGGGTAATTTTCATCTGATTGTTAAGTGGTGATAAACAACTTGGAGATCTGATGCCTGAAACTAGATTTGTTTTCTTTTTTTAAATTAATCTAATCTAAAGATATGATGATTATATTAGTTTCCCTATTGTTTTGATTGTTTGTATTAGCTCTATCTGATCATTCTCTGTATCTCTAATCTGTGATGGTTGATTATTGTCTTATAGTTTGATTTTTTTTTTTTGTGTAGAGTTTATGATTGATTTATATTATGTGATTGGTTCAGATGATTGGATTAGTTGTGTACAGATTCAATCAATGCTTTATTGTAGCAAGATTAGAGTTTATGGACCTTAATATTGATATTAAAATTACAAGTGCTCAATTAAGTCAGATTCGCATTGATTTTCATTAACATGATCACAACCAGTTACATCAATAATCGCATCTATCATATTTAATCGTTCTTTAATAGTTTTCATCTTTTTTTATGAATAGCCGGTGATGTAAGGATAATATTTGCTACTCTTGATGGGGTTATCCCATATGAGGATTATTTTCCACCAAGATCTCTGAGGCTACTCTTAATTCGAATCTTCTTTTTATAGTTATAATCAAGGCAGTTGCAATCTTAGAGTTAGAGCTAGATTCTGCAAGAAAATCACCATGAAAGTTGTTCTTGTTCACCATGAATTGAGCCTCCCCAGCTGTGCTACCTTCATCCCATAATGTTATAATGATGTACAACTACCCTCAATGATATACATCCTGAGTCTGCCCATATTACTTTATCTTAGTTTTAGTTTCTGAAAGCGTTTGAAGGTACTACCGGTATTTTAAATTTGAAACATAAGATTTAAAGTAGTCATAAGTGTTGTGAACTTCAGCTAGTGTGATTTTTGATTTTTTTGCTATGTTCAGTAGTACACTTGTTGTAATCCATTCGACGCATGTTTTCGATGATGTCTCTATAGAATTACCTCATGTTGGCCGAGAATCTGAAAAATTGCATTATCCCTTGTTCCGTAAAAAGGTATGGTAATCAGGTAATCTAACTTTGATGTGGAATAGTAGATAAACTAGTATCCGGAAAATTACTTGGTCTGTTGTCTTATGTTCTAATGTGACACAATTCACTCCCAGAATTCATATTCTTAGTTTACTCTCTTTTACATGCATTTTATTCTTTTCAATTTGTACTTTGTTTAGGAAGAAACACACATTTTCACTACAAGCGGCTATTATACTTTTCTGACTCCTAATATCGATATCTTTTCTGTGAGTTATAAATTTAGGCGTTTTGAATTTCAAAGTGTGCTTGTCATCTAAGTTTCCCATTGTGTTATTTCATCATACTTTAGGACAACATATTACTTGCAAGTTTGGACACCTTTGATCGTGAAATATGGACTGCTTGTTGATTTCTTTCACATAAACAGTAAGTACCTTTTGTTTTTGCTATTGTTGTTGTTGTCTATGAATCGAGATGAATGGATGGCTACCTGTATCTTATACTCTCGTCACGACTGTTGGATTATGTTCTGTTTTTATTCTGTGACTGCATCTTCTCCACGCCAGATCTCTGCATTAATTGAAACTGATTTAGTACAATAGAAATTAACTAAAATTAGGTCATCCAAAATTAAAAAATAAAATTTGAAACTAAATTTAGTACTTCTTTATACTTACTCTTCCCATGCTTCTGCAGTTATTAGTAATCAACACTCTGTACGCTACTTCAATAATCGCAGCTATCATATTTAATCGTTCTTTAATAGTTTTCATCTTTTTTTATGAATAGCCGGTGATGTAAGGATAATATTTGCTACTCTTGATGGGGTTATCCCATATGAGGATTATTTTCCACCAATATCTCTGAGGCTACTCTTAATTCGAATCTTATTTTTATAGTTATAATCAAGGCAGTTGCAATATTAGAGTTAGAGCTAGATTCTGCAAGAAAATCACCATGAAAGTTGTTCTTGTTCACCATGAATTGAGCCTCCCCAGCTGTGCTACCTTCATCCCATAATGTTATAATGATGTACAACTACCCTCAATGCTAGATATATACATCCTAAGTTTTCCCATATTACTTTATCTTAGTTTTAGTTTTTGAAAGCGTTTGAAGGTACTACCAAGATTTTAAATTTGAAACATAAGATTTAAAGTAGTCTAAAATGTAAGTGTTGTGAACTTCAGCTAGTGTTAAATTTTGATTTTTTGCTATGTTCAGTAGTACACTTGTTGTAATCCATTGGACGCATGTTTTCGATGATGTCTCTATAGAAAAATTGCATTACCCCTTGTTCCGTAAAAAGGTACGGTAATCAGGTATTGAAGAAGATTACCCACTCGATTAAGGTATAAATCGATTATAAACTCCTGAATTCATTTGCGGTTGTCATGTTCAAAATTTTGTGTTGTTTTTACTCATTAGGTCAAGAATTCAGTGGACGAGCTGTACAAGGCACTAAGGATCCATGATCATCGCAAATATGATCACTGAAATGATTTTACCGAATTGATCAAGGTCTTGGAATTGATTATGTACAATTTTTATTCGTCGACTTTCTTGTGTAGTGATGCTGCTAAGTTTAGGTGTTACTGAGCTTCTGAGTTGAGTGTCTTGAAATGGCTTTATAAGCTCTGAGTGAAGATCTTTATTGCCACATCTGGTTTTGACCGAGTGATCACAAATTTGTTAAGTCATTGCATTTTTCTTTTTCAGCATCTTTGTGTTGTCTAGTTAATTATTTGGGTTGAACTAGTTTGGTCAGGAATTTCAAATTAATTGGTCTATGATACAGTTATATTCATTAAATTAACATGTTGAGAGGGGTCAAAATAGCTGGGATTTGAATTTTGAAGAATCTGTATCAGAACAAAATGGTGTAAACTCATGTTGTGTGGTGTAGAGTGTTGAGTTGGTATAGAAATGCTCGGGATTTGAGTTGGTAGAATCAGAATCGAACAAAAAGGTCATAATTAGCTGCATTAGTGGTTGCTTTGGTTGTAATATTTCCTATATTTAAAGGTGACTGTTTAAAAGGGAAGTATGTTATTTTTGATATATTTGCTTCCTTCCCATGAATTCAAGAGGTTTAGTTAGAGCTGTCAATTCCTAACCCGGCCCGCGGGTTGGACCTAGCTTGGCTTGTTTCAACCCGGCCCGGCTTGGCTTGTTGTCTAAACAATCCGGGTTAGGGTTGGCATATCTAACCCTAGTAGAAAACAAGCCAAGCTAGGGTCAACCCGCGGGTTCACGGGTTGGCTTGTTAGTTACCTATTTTAAAGATTTTATCTAATAGAAACGTGTTCATTTGTAGTCCAGTGGTTGTTATGCTAAGTGAACACCTAGCTGAGCTAGGTTCAATCCTCCCTAACAGCGTAATTTTAAACATTTTTTTTTTTTTTAACTTTCAACATTTTTTTTTGGTTGTTATGATAACTAACAAGTCAACCCGTGAACCCTACAAGCCAATCCGCGGACAAGCTAGGGTTGGGATTTTGGGCTTGTTGATGAATAGCACTAGGGCTAGGGTTGACCCTAGCTTGTCAACGGGTTCACAAGCTAGGGCCGGGTTCACAAGTATTGCGAAGACTTGAAGAAGTGAAGAAGTACGGAGCTACAACCACAACATCATCCTTCCACTTGAGGTTAGTGATATTTGACTTGAATTGTTTCATTCCCTAACATATCTTTCAAGTCGTTCATATTAAAAACATAAAACTGCGTAGCATGAACACTCTAGATAGACATAGTATTAAGGAATACCATATGAAGTTTCTTGCTTAACCATTAAACTTTATATATAATATATCGACATAATCGTATGAATGTTATTGTGATTATGTATGGGTATGAGGTGAGGATTTTATCCTAAGAAACAATGTTTTTACATGTATTTTAAGAAAATAAGTTCATGATATGTGTTGTGAACCGAAAAGGAAATCGCCATGAGTTATTGGGGATGTTCGTCATTTCAAATCTTATGAATGACCAATATTTGCGATTCGTATAACCGCTCATGACTTGTTTGTGTTCTTGGTAAAACTATTCACATGAGGCCTGACTTATGTGTTGGTATGACTTTTATTAGTGAAACCGATATTAAGTAATCACCTGGGGTATGGTCGGGTTTGTGAATGTCTGGTTGTTGTTATTATTTTGTTTTGGGCATAAGGATAACGACATAATGGTATTTCGATATCAATTCTCCATGGAAGAAGAAGATGCGATCATATGGGAGAAGTTGGATGCGAAATTGAGGTAACAATCTTGTTAGTTAATTTTTTTCCTGTTTTAAGAAAAGTCTATTTTTTATTTGATATATAAATTTCTTTTGCTTAAAAAAAATTATCGGTACAATTGATATGTTTATTCCATTATGTATGTGTGGATGTATGTGTGATTCAATTGGTTCCGGTTAGGTAAAACTATTGTTATCTTGCTTTGTTGTGTGATATCAATCGTTTAGGCTTACGAAAGTTTGGTGCAATTGCGGTGCTTTAATGTTTATGTTATTTAAATTGCTTCGAGTTAAGTAAAACAATTGTTATTTTGCTTTATTGTATGGTATCAATTGTTTAGGATTACAAAATTTCGGTGCAATAGTAGAACTTTAATGATATATGTATGTTGTTTCAATTGCTTCCGATTGAGGTGAATAATTATGCAAGTTTATTTATTGGTTTGTATGAATTATTTATGGCTTAACGAATGAATATATTGGCGGAATAAGTTGTTTAGTCCAATTCGATTCCGGATAAGATAAACTAAGTTAATTCTGATCTTAGTTAGACTTATCAAAGTGGAGGTTTCGGTTATTCAAGTCTAGACGAATGCCTAAGCGAGGAAATGATAGTTAACTAACCTAGTATTTGGCTTGTTTAAAATCTAAAGGTCTAAGTTATATGGCATTACAAGAAAACTTGGCTTTAGCGACTATTTTCTTACCAACTACAATTGGTAGAATTCTTCAGCAACAGTTGTTTGTAACTAAAAACAACTATGGTGGGCGGAAATGTCTAACCACCAGTTATCCAGCAACGACAGTGGGTAGAAGGCTTTAGCATGAACAACTTAACAACCGAAATATCGTATTTGTTGTTATTAGCCTCCAACCATCGTGTTTGAGCAACCAAAACGTAACCTAAAAGGTAAATATCTTTTGCCACTCATCTTACCAACGAAATAACCTATTGGTAGACACCTCAACCAACCATCAAATTATTGGCGTTGTTAGTAGCTTTCAGCCACGAGAGTTTGACAACTACAAAGTACACTAGAAGGTAAATACTTCAAGACACTATGTGTAGCCACCAATTCAATATTTTGGTAGACACTTGTACCAAGACATTAGTTTGTTGGTGTGGTTAGTAGCTTTCAGCCACCAGGATATGATAACTACCAAGTTTCATGGTTTATTAATTAAGTACGGATTGATATTATAGGTTGAAAAGTTTCCTCTTTTGAAACAATCAAAATTTGTCTTGGCGAGTTTATCGCTAGAGCATCGTATCGTTTGAAAAGTTTCTTCTTTTGAAACAAAATTTGTCTTAGCGAGTTTATCGCTATAGCATCTAGATGATATAAATGCATCACTTACTTTTTGAAAGAAAAAAACAAAATTACATCAATATGAATATGATTCCATTAACAAGAGTGGATTCTATTATGAAATTATGTATACTGAGTTATTTAGGACCGAATCCAAAATGCCAGACGAATAATAATTTTGAACTAATAGGTAGTCGGATGACCAAGATACATGACTATACTAACAAAACAAGATTAAGCCAAATACATAGAAATGAAGGCTTCAAATCCACCTCATAATTGTATATAAATCCCTAGGTGTATAAACCTTTTTTTTTTTAATCAAGAAGTCGTAGCTTCCTCAAAGATATGATATAATCACGTGTCATATTGATGACTCAATCTCAGGAAGGTGTGTCACTCCTTAGCATGCATTAGCTACCTGTTTAAGGCATAGATAATCATATGCTCCATTACATAACAAAGCATTATTTTAACTACCCTGGATGCTTGACATACAAGGTGCAAATGTTAAGCATTAATACCGACCAAATTTATAGTTAGAAAAATTAATGTAAGTTCCGAAGTGTCCTTGAGACCGAGTGAGAGCACGCCGCTAAGAGTCATAAACGATTTTTCGAGAATTGAAAAGTCGGTATAATAGTGGTGTTCCCAGATTTAAATGTTTCCTGCCGATTCGATTTTCTCTTTTGGTCACCCCATGATGGATTAAAAATGTGCAAAACCATTTTATGGGATTCACCTTAATACTTTTGATTTGGGAAGAACTTTAAGTTGTTTGATTCGAGATTTCACAAAACCGAATCAAATTCATTAGTTTTCGTAAAATTAAAACTACCCCAAAATGTTAGATAAATAAACAATTATACTTCATTCCCTACTCGCTCACCATCCACTCATCCATCTGGACCATCTCTAGCCATCCATTACGCATTGATCCATGATAAACACAAGTTACACAACATAAACAAAAATGGTCATACGGATCGATGACCTGTCCCAAAATTCTACCCAAATTCAGCACATGTACATCGTACAAGTGCATCGCTAGAAACTAACCCTAATCCTTTACTTCATTTCATTTCACCCTCCTCATTTCCTTTCATTTCTCATTCCTATATCAGCAGAGGAACTCTTCTTTCCTTACAGTCTTCTTCTTCATTCACTGAATCACCACTGTCCACTCCGATTGATTAACAATAATATTCAAGAATCCACTGATGATAACAAATAAAATCCTAGATCATTTTCTTGATCTACAACAAATCACGATGACACAGATGAGAAAAAAAAAACGGAAGGTAAATTCTCTAATCTCCATCTCTCTGTAGATTTTTTCTCTTCTGATTTTAGAATTGGAGATCCAAGTGTTTTGATTACAGTATTGCTGATGGGGTATTGTTTGCTGAAGATGGTTACTCTATTGTCGTATTTAGGGTTACAGATTTGGAGTTACTGAAGTTGTAAAAGCCATCAACTACCTACAATAGGTGAAAATCATCTTCAAATCCCTTGACTAAGTTTCTCTATGGTGCTTACTTTGGTTAATTTTCTTGATTTTGCAGGTGATGCCCAGTTATTGAAAGGTTTCGAAGATCGGAATTGAAGTTACTTGTTCTCAAGAGACTTAATCACAAGGTACTGCTGGACCTTTAGCTTTAGCAAGAGACTGAACCACTAGGTATTGATGACTCTTGTGAGGCATTATTTTTCCTCAATAGTGTATGATTTTGATGTTTTTTTTGTTGGATTAGATCTGACTATTTTTTTGGTTGTTGGATGTATAGGTGAGAACAGTGTTGAACATTACTCTGAGAAACTGAAGAGAGAATATGAATCCCAATAACTAAAAAATAAAGAGAATGATATGAATCTGCTGCTTCAACCTCTGTTTCTCCACCTCAATCAAGTCAAAGAATAGATCCCCAGTGGTAATCCTTTTCAGTCAATAATTTAATTAGACCTTGTATTAAAAATACTTATTATTTTGGGCATATAATTCGAAACTCTTAATTATTTCATTATTATTCAAAATTGGGTTTCAATGTGAGAGCATAGCAAACAGAAACAATGTGATACGTAAACGTGATAGGCTAGGAGTGGACGTAAGAAATAAAAATTCATGTTGGTCTCAATTCAGTTGGATTTAAGAAAACTCTATGTAATGATTGGAATTAAGCTTTTTATCTAAATAACCAGTTGAGATTTGAATTGACTTGAATTTTATTTATTAGCAATATAATTGTACAATTGCTAGCTGTTTTAACTGAAAAATACCATTGGAGGCTACAGTTTGATGGTTTATGTTATTGTGGTTTGCAATATTTATTAGTAGGATTAGTTCTTCATAAAGTTGATTTTAATATGGGTTTCTTAAATTTGGTGCAGAGAAAGAGTAATTAGTTGGTGTTGAGCCAAAAAATGCATCCGATGGTTCATTTGAAGAATCACTAAAAGAACTTGGAAAATTAGATGATACTGCTGGTTCAAGACGAACCTTGCACCTGCATAGCAGGAGATGGTTAGATGGTTGTCAATATCATTGTAGAGAGGCTCAACATCTTTAGAGGTTGAATCAATGTTCTGCAAAGTTAATTTGGCCGTTTTATTGTGGCTCTTGCTCTTGTTTCGATCGTTTCACACTTATTTTTGCAGAGATGCTTAAGTAGGTTTTTCTTCTTTCTTTTTATCCCTTCTGGCATTAAATAGTCGGGTGCTACAAGTATTTAACAATTTTAAATACATACATAAGAAAACTCTTAGGAAAATTTGGAAGTCTCTGTTTCTGGATAAGTAAATAGAGATTCTTAATGCCCTTTAGCTTTCTGTTGAAAGGCAATCCCAGGGGTTCAACTATCTACTTGCTACATGATACTGCTGATAAATTTTATGATCAAATTTGTGATGAGTTAAGGATAATATAACCCCTTATTGTATAAATATACTGGAAAAAGTGGTGAATACCCAGGTTATTACTTCTTCAAATGGGTTTTCTTTGTTGGATCTTGCACATTCACCTTTATGGAAAATATGATGCATTCTAAATCTTTTTCTTTGTTCAGTTAGTAGTACAACATACTTTTTGATAAATGTTGTAGTAGCCATTTTATACGGGTTATAGGGACTATTATTGTTATGCATGCTGCGTTTACTACTGTACAGTTTGTTACTTATGAAGCCATGAAGAAAGTTTGAAGTGGATTGGGGAAGTTCATATCGCTGGGCTTGCTATAAAGACTTTTTGTGACAACAATTATCACATTCGATTTCTTTCGTTTGGTTATATGACTAGTCTGTGGTTTTACTATTTGAGTTTGCATCCTACATTGTTTCAAATCTTTCACTACTTATTTTGTATGGTTACTCAGGGAGGAACCAATCTGTCTGGACAGTTAGAAATGATGCTAGCAAAAAACTGTTGTAGACGATAATTGATGGAAACTTTGCACTTTGCTGGCGCAAAAGTATTTTAGATGTACACACTCTTGCAACTATGAAGATGATCCAAAATCACTTTGGAATAGTGACAATTGAATCACAATTACTGTATTGTGAACTGCTTAAACATGGTAGGTTAGCTTTATTACTTTTGCCCTATGTACACCTCATAGTTTATTTGAGTATGTCGGATTACTATTGCTTAATAGCATAGTCCATAGCATCGAACTGTCCATATAATTTTCGAAATTGAGAAAATAAAAAATGTGTTTGGTTTTATTGTTTCTTGATTGAGTAATGTTATAATGAAAAGACAAATTTTAATTGGTGGTGTACTAGACACTATGGGTCATCAGTTAAACATGTATTTTGTTTGTTCATTCTATGTGTTAATATCATAATTGTTCATTTAATGTGTTAATATCGTAATTTAAATGTCTTCAGGAATTGATAATTTAAATGTCTGCAGAAATTGAATCATCCTCTGATTCTTGGTCATGGCCTCGCTCGTCAAAATACTGGAGTCGGCTATCACGGTAAATGATCTTTTGGAACTTCTAGTCCTTAACTCATGGTAATCCTTTGAGATAATATTTTAAACTCTTTGTTCGTATGGACACAGAAAAATAGATTGTGGCTGAGGTTGTTGAAAGTAGGGCTTTGATGATATTGATACTCAGTGCGCTCACGCTGGTAATGAAATGAGTTCTTTTAATCTTTGCCACAGTTACATATTCTCAACTCCTGTGATTCTGCGGTAAAATGAATATATCCTTGTGATTACACTGACATTTAAAACAACTGCAACCAATAACTTTTATTTGTATTTGATTTGGTATCTCTACGTTTCAGCAATACATAGGGTTTCTTAATAACAATTTACTTTCACAAGGTGCTGGAATTCCTAAAGGATTGTTCCTACAATTGGTATTGCTCTGGGAAACAGGCATATAATAAGCCATTTGAAGGGCTCCAAACCATTGCTAGCGACTTAAGACATACAAGTCCAAGCTTGTTTTCTTCCCAAGGCATGCAGGAAAATCCAAGGTACATTATTTTCTGCCTATGTATAGGAAATTTTTGTGTTCCCCTGCATTTTATATGCTATCATGTTGGTACCTCTTTTAGGAGTTTATGTTTAAGCTAAACGATTCATACACCATGAAGCCATTATCTGGAATCTATATTTAATTTTTAGTATATTAATTTTCATTTATTCTTGTGGTGTTATCATAACAATACTCTCCAAATTTGTTAACAGAATTATTCCCGGAAGCCGCTTGGATCTTGTTCAGATCGCAAAACATGATGGTAATATCTTTTCTAAGCTATATAATATGTAATAATAATTTGAAGCAGTAAGATGTTGGTGATGTCAGTACTTGACCACATTCTTTCATAATGACTTTGGATCTTTAGTACTACTTGACGTTTGTAGTTTTTTTCCATGGATCATTAGGGAAATGGTCCAATGAATCCAAAAGAGTCGGAAAAGAGTCGGGTTTTGATGATATTTCAGAACCTTAAACTTTGAATACATCGAACACCTATCAAGTTCTTTCAAGTCTATAAAAATTATCTTTCATTTTCTCACCGTACTTTGATTTGCAGACATGGAAATACAACTTTGCCAATAAATCAGCACGGGTCTTTCCATGAAGACAATTTACACTACTAGAATTATAATGGTGTCTCGGAACTAGTAACCTTGTTTACCTCGTCTTATGTTGTATTGGTAGCGATATTTTACATAAGTTTTGCTTGAGAGCATAAATAAGTAAAGATCCAGACTCTCAGCCACTCAATAGCCGATTAGGCCAGTGTGTCCTCTATATATGTATATTGTAGTTGTATGTTTTGAATATATTTTGGAATATTTTGAATGTTAATGAGTTGGTGATGTTGAATTTTATTATAAAAATGATATCTGCATTTATTTTTCATGATATTCTTGATAGACTACCCTCTGGAAACTCAAATATGTAGCGGGACACGACTTTGAGAAACACTAATAACACCTTGTCCAGCTGATTTTGTATGGCTCAAAGCTATGAGCAGCCGAATTAACCATGTCTGTAGAGATTTTCACCAACTGAGAACTAATACTTGGTCCAACCGATGATGGTGGATAAAAACCTTGACCAACGAAAGGTTATGGAAGAACCTTTGAACCAACTGAAAAAACAGCTGCTGAAATTCTTATCCAACGAACATTGCAAAAGCTTGAACTCTTGATCCACTAATATTCAGTGGGAGGAAACTCTTTTCCATCAAGACATATAGCCGTTACAACCCTTCACCAGCACCAGCAACAACTAAAATTCAGTTAGTTAAATCCTTTAGCGGCTGACAACATTTTATATTGTCCACCTCTACCAACAATGCTTTAGTCTTCAACGACGAATATTTTTGTGGGTTAAATTGTTCAACAACAAACTATATGTGCTCTACCAATGACAGTTAGTCGTTCCCGAAAAATTGTGCCGACAGCAACTTGAGTCGCTTTGTGATAGTTGTAAGATATCTATTCCAGCAACATGGTTGGTACAGATCTTTAGCAAATCAAGCTTCAGTAACAGAGCCTATATGTTGCCATGTCAGTTGCTATAGATCTCCAGACACCAAAAAAGGCCCTGTACCGACTGACTCCGGGTAGTCACTAAAGCCGAATTTTCTTGGAGTGTGGATAATTAGAACCCGATGAGAAAAATGGAGTTTATCTTTTATTTTGGTCTTATCGAATGAAGTGGTTGTATTTGTACAATCGGTTTAGAAAAGGAACTAAGTTGTATTGTTATTTTTGTATACCTCAAACAACATGTTTGGTGTTTACATCAATCAACTCCTATTTGAATGTTGAAAGTAACCAGAGAACACCATCTATAATCCATTTTTGACTCTCCTATAATTCTCCATCATTTTACACATCCTGAGCATCAACCTAACCCTGCACTAGATTTGATGTTAATTACCATTTAATGTTAGAAGCAGTTTATTTTGAAGAACATATCAATCTGAAGGAATGCCAAATAAATTAAAATCTAGCAACTAGTTTTGATTCATACTCTCTCTTTTCAGTGAACATATCAACCCTTGTATCAAATACTCTTTTAAAACCAAGAGGACTAATTTCTGATAGATATAAAAAAAAATGTGTTCAACTCAACCAAGTCTATCTTCAGACATTTTTGGGATCGATTTAATAGATCCCGGTAGAATTTTCTGTTACAATTAGACAATTGTTTTGATAGGAGAAATCATTATGCTGTTATTCAAAGTTTGTTTTTTTCTTCCACCTAAGAAATTCCTATACAAAACCACTACTTTGACATCCAAGAGCCATCTTGTGCTTTTTCAGCAGATCCGCGGAACTCACAACTGAATACAAAAAGGAGGGAAACCGGAAGAAGATCATATATAAGAAATAAGAAGAATAAGGATAAACGCGGCGCAGAAACCCTCCTCCTCTTACACCTCTTTTACATTAGAGATGTATGGATATTTCTCGGGATACATATGTTATGTCCCATTGGCTAGGAGTCTAGGACCTCGATAGCACGGCCAAAGAATGCAATCATCCAATGATCGGATGATTCGGATTATTCCAGTTAAACCACATGTTTTGCTTGAAAGTGAAAATTAGATCAAGTCATTTTAAACCCGTTAAAGGGATTGTAAGAAATTCACACACGGATAAATAAGAACAGCAAGACACTATGTGTCTTCAAGTTATGATAATTAACCCATAGAACAAGGCAGTGCACTAGGCTGCAAACCATCTAGTTTTATTTTCTTTGTCACGTAATTTGCAATATAAGGACATTACAATGCATATTTCCCCTTTCTGTTAGCAGGGATCATTGGGTTACTTTTAAGTATTGTGTTCAATCCTCCGCCCTAAAGGAAATAGGGAGTGATGGGAACATCAAATTACATCCCAATTACAAGAGATCTCATGTTAGCGGACTTGTTGCCAAGGAGATAAATAATTTCACGAGTTGTTCAATGAGGATTTGCAGCTCAAGAGAGCACTTGTATCACCGCTCCTTTCCAACCATGTTATTCAAGTTCATATTCAATCTATAAACTGTGAAATTTCCTGCAAATTATTCATTGAGTTGTTATATTATAATATTGAAAAGGATTAATGCACCTGCATATTATCCCACCGTTCCAAATTCAAATGGTAATCAATCAGTCATATCATACTCATCATCGGATCTCCCGACTTTGATTAATATATATGTGAAAATGTTAATTTGAAAAGAGGAAGCGCTTTCATTAATATGTGAAATTGTTACAAAGAGAATTTTGTGTAACACTTTGGCTTGCACTAGCACTCAACTCTTACCAACTGTCACTCACTTGAGTTTTTCTATTTATCCTAAATGATCCCATCGACTGGCTAATGAAACCGAAATAATCGTAGGTTAAAATTCAAAAGATTTGTCAAAATTTGTTATTGATAATGAAACTGAATTACTGAAATACTTGCATTTAGGTCGATGTTTTCTCTAGCATCTATTCTATTACTTTTAGGATCGGTTATAAATGACCGGCAGAGTATGGATAACTTTATTAACTTCTGTTATGGAGTTCTTTAGCATCGGATATTTGGGGGAGGTACAATAATGGGTCTCGAAAGTTATTGTTAAACAATTGTGATTTTTAACATTACTAAAAATAAACATCTTCTATGTGTAATATAAGAAATATCTTACACAATGTAATTAAGTCTCATTAAACTTATTATTAAACAATTGTGATTTTTATGATAATATTTTAAACATATGATATGTTACTCCCACTTATATGTAAAACCTTCGTGCTTGACTCAACAGGTTGCAAGTCTAAGATTTGTACGATCCTTTTCGTGTTGTCCTTTTTTTTTTTCAGTTCTTTGTCATTTTTGTGACAAAAAGGGGGAGAAATATATATAGTAAACAGATGATGCTGGTATCAATTTTATGTTGACAATGGTGTTTGAATGTTTATCTAACGAATGAGGAAAAGCACAGATTAAGGGGGAGTAACATATCATATGATTGGGATAACAAAGATGTCTCAAGTGAACAACGCTCACTCATAACGCAACAGTATTTTTGTGGAGAGTAATTTTGATCTCTAGTCTACTCATATCCTTCTGCATTTCTAAATAATTTCTTCTTGAGATAAACAGAGAGGAGAAGAATGGCTAGTCCATACTTGATTGTACTAGTTATGGTGCTAGTAATAAGCATTTGTCAAGGAAATCCATCAAAAATTCAAGCTTCTCTTCATGATGGTCTTAATGGAAGTAATATCTCTTCTATTTCAGAATATTATCTTCTACCCGATTGTTCCTCACTTTCGTCTCTTGGTTTGAACGATACGAAAAACTCTTCTTCATTAGCGTCTGCTTTTTTCAATTGTTCTTAGGTCAATGCACTTTTACCTAAGGATAAGAATTAACTTAGGTATGTAAAACTCTCATGCTTGACTCAACAGGTTTTAAGTATATTTTGAGATTTGTAAGATCCTTTTCGTGTTTTCCTTTATTTTTTCGTTTCTTTGTAATTTTTGTGATAAAAATATGGAGAAATATATGGAGTAAACAGGTGATGCTGGTATCAATTTTATGTTGATTGGTGTCACTAGGGAAGAGGACAATGGTGTTTGAATGTTTATCCAACGAATGAGGAAAAACACAGACTAAGGGGGAGTAACATATCATATGATTGGGATAACAAAGATGTGTGGATTGAAAATCTACCTATCTCACCTTTAGGGGGACTATGAGCTTTGTTATTATAATATAGCTGCTTCATTTTAAGGATTGAATTAATGCAGGTTATATGGAGTTGAATTCGGGAATCAAGCGTATGTGTAATGAATTATTGTAATTTGTTTATCCATATGATTGTAAGAGTTTTGTCACTAAAATTGACAAAGAGGGAGATTGATAGAGCATAGCTCGGTTGAAATCACCAAGCGTTGGTATGTCAAGTTTGGTTGTCATATTTTAGTGAACCAAAACTCATTTAAGAGTCGCTTGATTTAAATGTACTAGAGTCAACTTCATATAGGTTAGCTTGAAAGTATTAGGGTGAGACATTACAAGTATTGCGAAGACTTGAAGAAGTGAATAAGTACGGAGCTACAACCACAACATCATCCTTCCACTTGAGGTTAGTGATATTTAACTTGAACTGTTTAATTCCCTAACGTATCTTTCAAGTCGTGCATATGGAAAACATAAAACTGCGAAGCATGAACACTCTAGATAGACATAGTATTAAGGAATACAATATGAAGTTTCTTGCTTAAATATTAAACTTTGTATATATGACATCGACATAATCGTATGAATGCTATTTTTATTATGTATGGGTATGAGGTGAGGATTTCATCCTAAGAAACAATGTTTTTACATGTATTTTAAGGAAGTAAGTTCATGATATGTGTTGTGAATGACCAATCTGTGTGATTAGTATAAACTCTCATGACTTGTTTGTGTTCTTGGTAAAAATATTCACATGAGGCCTGAATTATGTATTGGTATGACTTTTATTAGTGAAACCGGTCTTAAGTAATCACCTGGGGTATGATCGGGTTTGTGAGTGTCTGGTTGTTGTTATTCTTTTGTTTTTGGCATAAGGATGAAAACATAATGGTATTTCGATATCAATTTTCCCTGGAAGGATCTTACAAATCTCAAAATAAAGGTATTTCGACATTTTTGTTCCTAATATTTTTTTGCAAGTCTATTTATTTTGTTTCGATATCAACATAATGGTATTTCGACATTGGTATTAGTTAATTGTTTTCCTATTTTAAGAAAAGCCTATTTTAATTTGATATATATATAGTGCTTGCTTAAATTAAATTAAATTGTCGGTATAATTGATATGTTTATTCCATTATGTATGTGTGGATGTATGTGTGATTATATTGGTTCCAGTTAAGTAAAACTATTGTTATCTTGCTTTGTTGTGTGATATGAATAGTTTAGGCTTACGAAAGTTTGATGCAATTGCGGTGCTTTAATGTCTATGTTATTTCAATTGCTTCCAGTTAAGTAAAACAATTGTTATTTTGCTTTGGTATCAATTGTTTAGGCTTACCAAATTTCGGTGCAATAGTGGAACTTTAATGATATATGTTGTTTCAATTGCTTCGGGTTGAGGTGAATAATTATGCAAGTTGATTTATTGGTTTGTATGAATTATTTATGGCTTAACGAATGAATATATTGATGGGATGAGTTGTTTAGTCCAATTCGATTCCGGATAAGCTAAACTAAGTTAGTTCTGATCTTAATTAGACATATCAAAGTGGAGGTTTCAGTTATTCAAGTCTAGCTGAATGCCTAAGCAAGGAAATGCTAGTTAACTAACCTAGTATTTGTCTTGTTTAAAATCTAAAGGTCTAAGTTATATGGATAATTAGAACCTGATGAGAAAAATGGAGTTTATCTTCTTTTTTTTGGTCTTATTGAATGAAGTGGTTGTATTTATACAATCAGTTTAGAAAAGGAACTAAGTTGTATTGTTATTGCTGTATACCTCAAACAACAGGTTGGGTGTTTACATCAATCAACTTCTATTTGAATGTTGAAAGTAACCAGAGAACACCATCTAAAATCCATATTTGACTCTCCTATAATTCTCCATCATTTTACACAGCCTGAGCATCAAACTAACCCTGCACTAGTTTTGATGTTAATTACCATTTAATGTTAAAAGCAGTTTATTTTGAAGAACATATCAATATGAAGGAATGACAAATAGATTAAAATCTAACAACAGTCTAAAGATCCCTGTTGAAACCTTAAATTAGTTTGAGTGAATCATATATATCAGAAGAGAAGATTCTCAAGCATAAACAAACTAGGTGCAATCAAAGTTCAACTACCGTTAGTCAATCAAATTAATACGAAAAATAAAGATAAACCGCAATATCTAGTTTCCCACCAACGGTACGCACTAGATATTCTCAATCCCAAAGAAGACTTTAAACTAAGCGGCCGTAAGAGATTTCACCTAATTAGATTACTCTCCTCTCCGATAGGCAGCTTCAACAGTAACAGTACAACCTAGGAAGTTTACTGTCACGAAGGATTAGTTTGCTAGAAATGCAAACTCAAAGTATTTATAGACAAGGAAGTTTGGATACCAAGGAATTTCCAAAACTTAAAATATTCTCAAGATATTTTTCCATATTAACCCAAATTCGGTTTTCATGATTCCTGTGAATGCACTGTCCAAAAATAATGATCGAAATCTCCTTGGAAAATCTTTAACTAGCAAATGAACATTACTAATTTTATTTTCAATATATAATTAAAAACCTTAATTAAAAGATTCTTAACTTATTTAAATTCGATCTAGGGATTATTCCTTCTTAGTTGTTAAGGAATATCTTTGAACAATAAAAAAATACACATTAATGCACGTGTTAAAAGTGTGTTGACATCTTACTCTTGCAAGTCCTTTTTTCATACTTACTCACGTGAAACTGATTTACCACACTTCCAAACAAGTTTAAAATTGGCTCATCTGAATTTCAAGAACTATGTGATTGATCAAGTAACACTCAGTCACAAACCATGGGTGTAACGGTTCTACAAAAACAAGTTTCGGTTCTACCTCCATGTGAGTACTGTGCATAGTCACACTAGCTTACCAAAATTCGGATGACTAGGTACTAGGATTGGTTTCCCACATATATTTGGTATCTAACTTGTATGCACTGCACATGTCCATAGGATCGGTTCCCCCTTGCCTAAAAACGTGTTTCACATGTTCATATGATCGGTTCCCTTTTCTTTTATAAACCTTGATGCACCTCATACAAGGATCGGTTCCCCCTTATGATGTACTGCACCTCTTGCTAGGATCGGTTCCCCTCTCCCAAAATTTGGTCAGACACTCACAAACCCGATCATACCCCAGGTGATTACTTAAGATTAGTTTCACTAATAAAAGTCATACCAATACAAAATTCAGGCCTCATGTGAATAGTTTTACCAAGAACACAAACAAGTCATGAGTGGTTATACTAATCACACATATTGGTCGTTCATAAGATTTGCAATGAAGAACAACCCCAATAATTCCTGGCGATTTCCTTTTCGTTCACAACACATATCATGAACTTACTTCCTCAAAACACATGTAAAAACATTGTTTCCTAGGATGAAATACTCACCTCATACCCATGTATAATCACAATAACATTCATGTGATTATGTCGATGTCTTATATACAAAGTTTAATGGTTAAGCAATAAACTTCATATTGTATTCCTTAATACTATGTATATCTAGAGTGTTCATGCTTCACAGTTTTATGTTTTCAATATGCGCGACTTGAAAGATACGTTAGGGAATGAAACAGTTCAAGTAAAATATCACTAACCTCAAGTGGAAGGATGATGTTGTGGTTGTAGCTCCGTACTTCTTCACTTCTTCAAGTCTTTGCAATACTTGTAATGTCTCACCCTAATACTTTCAAGCTAACCTATACGAAGTTGACTCTAGTACATTTAAATCAAGCGACTCTTAAATGAGTTTTGGTTCACTAAAATATGACAACCAAACTTGACTTACCAACGCTTGGTGGGTTTAACCGAGCTATGCTCTAACACAACATGATCTATTAATAATCGAATGGACTTAAGGCGTGTCATAAGAGCAAAGGTTTCATCAAAGTCGATTCCTTCAATCTGTGAATATCCCCTGAGCGACAAGTCTAGCTTTGTTTCTGACAAAGGTGCCAAATTCATCAGACTTGTTATTGAATATCCATTTAGTACCAACAATATTGATATTGGGAGGACAATGTACAAGCTTCCATACATCTTGTCTATAGAAATGATTTAACCCTCCATGCATTGAATTCACCCAAAATGGATCGCAAAGAGCTTCATCAATATTTCTAGGTTCTACTTGCGATAGATAACAACCACATTACAAATATTTTTAAATTGTCCTCTAGTCTTAGCGGTAAAATCCCTCCCACCAATAATACTGCTAGAATCAAATCACTGCTCAAACAAATAACCGTTTTCACACACTATTAGAATCAAAGCAATTTTCAAGTTATTGAAATAATCATAAAGAAACATTCCAAGTCTACACCAAATGATTGTATCACTCAAACCCTGTAAGATGTTACTCGGCGATTTTCACATGATCATCTTTTGAATTTCGTCAATAATATAAGATGAACTTGGTTGAAGTGAAAGATTACCAACACATATTTCGATAAATATGTAATCGAGTTAAACTCAGCCTGTAATATCAAATGTGTATAATCAAAAACCATATAGTAATACGACTTATGTCTCAATATAGGAGATAGAGTAGAAATAGACTTTCCAAGTGATAGATGAGTTTTAGTCTATACATACCTTTTGTTGATGAAGTTCCACAAGCTCTCCTTAGTAGTTCTTTGTGTTCGTTTGATGAACTTTGTGAAGTCTAATGCTCAACTACACAATCTATCCTAGTCCGAGACATCATTATAAGTAGTCTTGAAATCAAGACTTATGCTTTTGATAACTAACATTGATAAGCAAGCTTCAGATAGCAACGACTGCGAGTTCGAATGAGAAGTGCTCTAACAATGTTCCACTTTGTAAATTTTAGTGACAAAACTATCAATACATATGGATTAAAAAATAAATAAACTTTGTAGCTTCTCATCCAAATGCTTGATCTCCTTGGTTCTTCAACATTATTCGAAATCTTCGTCACTTCCAAGCACTTGAAGTATTCCAAATGTGTTCAATTTCACATCATTGTCATTGAAGATCCGTAACTATAATAATGAGAAAACAGTTGTTCTTAATCATTGTTATACAGTGTCATAGTATTATTATACAACATGAAAGTCCAATTGTATCACAACTTTGACAGTAATACTATTGTGATATTTATCACTCTCCCTTAGTCAATACTCCATCTCACAATGAAAACCGCTCCCCCTTACATAATGATCCGTAAACCATATGAATTTGTAGTGTGAACTACACATTAATTCTCCACCATTTGGTCAATATAAATTGGAAAAGGTATGAAAACTAGTGGGATCCTTATGAAATTTTCATACATTTACTTCATGACCAAAAGGGAACAAACATACCAACTTGTTTCAATGATTTCACATAGTCGAAACTTAGTGTATTCATCAAAGAGTTTATAAAGATACAAGATAACCCTTATAATATTTCATAGTCGCACTCCCCAGAATGATTTGGCAATTAGGCACAAGTTCAATTAAGAACTCTCCCCTATATTATGTCGTTACCGAAAGAACAACAAGAGCGACCTTACTTTTGAAAGAAAAGAAGGATTTTATTGAAAAAACGCTATGATACTTAACAGAAATTCAACTATTGAAACAAATACAAAATTGAAGTAACAATTAAACTGGATTTCCAAACTCAATTGCCCAACAGATCGAGATAAGTGCAGGGGCAAGTATTTTGGAAAGACTAATGAACCAAAACAAAAAAAATAGACTGCCATAAGTGTTGAAATATAGAAGTATATAAAGGTTTGGTGAGAATATCAGCCAATTGTGTTCGGAAGGCATAAATTCCATATTTATGATACCGTTTTCATAGAGATATCAAATAAAATGATACCTTATATTAATGTGCTTAGTTCTTGAGTGCTCAACGGGATTCTCAGTGATTCGAATTGCACCAGAGTTATTACAAAACATCTTAATTATTCCAGTATTAATTCCAGAAGAAGCAAGCATTTGTTTCATCCAGAGAAGTTGAGTATAACATGAGCCCGCAACAATATATTTTTCTTCACATGTAAACATGGATTGTGAATTTTGTTTCTTGTTATGCCAATCCAAATGATTCAATCTTACATAATAGAAACCCCCTGATGTACTTTTTCTATCTTCCACACATCCTGCCCAATCATCATCTGAATAGGCAGAAAGATCAGTATTAGTATAAAAAGTGTAAGATAGACCATACTCGAAAATGTGATTGACATATCGTATGATCCTATTCGCATCCGCAAGATCAAATTCCCTTGGATTTGCCTGATACCTAGCAGAGCAACCAATATTAAAGGCTATATCAGGTCTGGTGGATGTAAGATATAAAAGACTTCCAATGATAGATCGATAGAGTTTTTGATTCGCATTTACACATTTCTCACCTCGATGTAGTTTACCTATGGTAGGCATATGAGTTAGTTTTGGAGTTGACTTATCAAGACCGAATCTTGTGACAAGATCTCTTGCATATTTTTTTTGAGATAAGTAAATTTCATCCTCGTGTTGTTGAATTTTCTTGGTTTGGTGAAAGTACGGGAACCATGGTGTGCATGACCATATGCATACTGATTGGTTTAGTGAAAGTCCGGGAACTTAAGTATTCATACCGGTATGCGTACTGTCGTAAGTTTCAAGTTTCGGAATTTCAATTGAGGTTGGTGGTATGTATACCGGTATGCATATTGGCGAACCCAAACTCAGTCCGGCTACTTAGGTATGCGAATCTTAGTAGGTTAAATTCTAAAATCGGTTTATTCATGAACTATTACATTTATATACTAAGGAATGAAGTCTTTTGCAAACCGTGGCTATAATGTTCATGAATTGATTCAAGTGAATCAAAATATTTTTTTCATCAATTGTGTCTTGTATACTTCTACGATAATATAAACAATTTAGCAACTTCATAACTAATTTCATTTGATTCATTTGAACTAGTTGTGATTTAGATGAACAAGGTTGATAGAAAATTATTCATATGTCAAGCTTCAGTTAACTATTGTTGAACCAACCATGTGCATATATTTAGGTACGGTTACCCTTATCTAAATGAAATCACATTTCATTTGTGTATAACAAGCTATGTTCGATATAACGGTTGAAAGATATTAGCTTGAATCTAATCATGTTTTCATCTAACGGTGAATATTTAATGCTTTATTACCAAGGTAACTTAGATTGCAAAACCTGATTTGAAAACTATATAAAATAGAACTCTAGCAACTGGGAAATCTAATCCCTACACCTCTTGTGTGATACTAGTTGCGACTAGAGTCCATTCTCCTTTAACCTTAGTTTTTTTTTTTAAAATCTTGTAGGTTAATGACTTGAAGAATTCATTGAGATTGTGAATCCAGACCCAACTATTTTATCTGTATTTATGTGTTCTGATCTTGCTTTATTCTATCATGATTGAGTACTATCTTCTCTAAGATTTGGTCGAGATTTAATCTCCGATAGGCAAGATAAAATGTAGTCACAAACATCTTCGTCTCATCGTTTGTGATTTCACAATATCTTGTTTCGCTACCATACGATTAATATTATTGTGACGTGATTGATATTACTAGTCTATTCTTTGGGAATATAAGACCGGTGTATCAATTGGTTCATGTTAACCTTGATTTATCAAAAGACGAAACAAAACTCATAGGTATTTTTATGGGAGACAAATTTATTAATTCAATAGACTTTTCTATGTGAGACAAATTTGTTTATTAAAGTCTTCGACTTTGGGTCATAGCAACTCTTAGTTGTGGGTGAGATCATCTAAGGGAATCAAGTGTGAAGGGTCCTGCTGGGATTCAGAGGCGTAAGGAGAGCAACTGTACCTTGATCAGTGTGAGATTGATTAGGGCTCAACTACATTCCAGTCAGAAGTTAACTTGGAGTAGGCTAGTGTCTGTAGCGTCTTAGTACAATGTGGTGTTCAAATCTGGCTAGACAACACAACCTTTGGTTGTTGATATAAATTGATTGACACTTGAAAATTGGTCTTTGGTACCGTTAAACTCTTGGATATACTTTTCATAAGATTGAGTATGATTGTCTTGTTGATTCTCTTAAAAGTATATTGGAGTTTGTCCATACAAATTGCTAAAAAATTATTGGGTGTGGTTGTTATACCTCCGGTTTTTCAGAGAATGCCTTATTTCTTGATTTCAATATCCTCCGGCATCTGAGATTGTGAAATATCATTCTTGTACAATGTCATATACCGAGCAATACAATATTTTAAATGAATCAATTTGTAGGCAACATTTGGAGACTTAGTTGTATCTTCGTCTCACCTATGTCACTCGGTGACATGCATGATAAACATCTAAGAAATATAACTACGTGACTTATAGAAAGGAAAGAATCATGTCCCTGTAATTGTTAACCTCTCGGACTCCATTAAAATTACTGTTGCCGTAATCGTTCACACCACTAAATTTGGATCTATATAATTGTCGTTAAAACGCGAAGGCAATGTCTTTATTAATGAACAATTAACTTTAGCATACTTACACGACAACGGAGGTCCAGGTTGTATACATCAACCAGAGATACCATCTGAATTTCTGTATGCATGGGCATTTGTTTTGACACCAATATAACCACACATTCAAGTGAATAAATTGGTAATCACAGGTTAACCTTTAATCCAGCCTGCACCATTCAAAACCACTTCAAATTTCCATCAGTGAGAGTGAAGAGAGGGAGGATAGCATTGCAGTATGCTCCTTGACTGTACGAACATGTTTGAGAGATTCAAGATATTCCGGCTCTTTTATGTTAACTTAAATTTTTCCTCCTGCAGGACATTTAAACGAGCAATGTAAGACCCCAAAGTTTTATTTTTGTTTAATTCAACGCATTTGGGAAGAACTTAACTTTTGGTTATTAGGTAGTGCGCAAAAACTTAAAATGCCGGAACATTCGTTTGGAATCCTATTATTGGGGATGCAATCCTTTGGGATTTGGGGGCTTCATAGGATACTAGTATCCTAGATGCGGCTAGGGGAGACCTAAATCGTCTTAATAGTCGGATTTAACGTTTAATCAATCTTATTACTTAAAATAAAAATTAATTCAAATTTCAAAATCAAACTTAATTGAAAAACCTCTTTCTTTCTTATTCTTCTAAATATCAAACAACAAACCTATGATAAAAAAATTCAAATTTTTTAAAATCAAATCTTCATCGATTTTCAAAAGTGTTCATTTAGGTTGATTCTGAAGATGACAACATCAAGACGATTTGGATTGAATCCACCATCTACTTGTTATTGTGCTCGATTTTTCTTATATATACTTTAAATATTAATTATAGGGAAAATGCATTCAATCATCCGCATCCGATCGGCTAAATGCTAGATCAGATGTGAATATCAATATTTAAATTCCGCATTAAAAAGGATGCGAATGAGGTGAAAACCAGACCAGTCCGGACCATGCCCACCCCCAGACTACAAGCTCCAATAAAAAAAAAATGAAAACTACTACCACACCCATTTTTCTAATTTTTCCTACTGTCAAACCCACCATCAAAAAAGCTCACGGGCGCACCTTTTTTTGGAGAAAAAATTAAGGCCCATATTTTCTGAAATTATGCTTTCGCTTATCTTTATGTTCGTTTTCATTCGATTTTCTCTGTAGAGGAGCTGAGCTTGATTGTTTTATGGATCAACTGAAATTATCTCTAGGTAACCATCCAATCTTGTTTTTTCTTACCATTAGGGGATTCTATATAGTCATTTTCCGAGATTTTTCGAAAGAAAAGTTATGGATCAAGTGTTGGAAGAGGAGATCTGCAACTGATAGATGAAGACCATTCATTATTTTTTTTTATCGTTTCAAAATCTGTTTGTCGTCTTGTTTTTTTTTCTTATTTCAATTTCAATTTCAATTTCGTTTTTTGTTTTGAATTTTAATCTTTTCTAGGTTTCTTAGATTTTTTATTTTAATTTTATGATCCAAACATTGAAATTAACGAAAGGGTTCTGCAGCCACAGTCATTTAATGAAGGATCAAGAGCTTCATCAGAGACCAGCAAAAAGAAGAAGAAATGGGTAAATCGTGGCTCGAGTTGGAGGCAGATTTGGACTGATTTTAGGTACAAAGATCCAGCAGATGTGTATGTTTCTGTTTCTGTTTCTGGTTCTATGGAGTTACGATGGGCAGTGACAAGGGTTTTGTTGGATTATTCAAATTCAACAAGAGGAGTAATGGATGGTACGAAGTGGCTGGCATTTAGGGAAAGTTTTGAAGTCGAGAAGAAGAAGGAAGAACAGAGTGAATTTGCTGGCATTCTAAACCAGGAAAAGGGAAGAATTGAAGCTGTTGCTAGCATGAATTGCATGAATGATTTTATGGGTTTTTGAGAGTATCTTAACAACAACAAGAACGAGGGGAAGATGCTGAGCTTGGGTGGTTTTGTAGATGACATTTGGAAATGAACTAGAGTTGTTTTGGCTGCAGTTTGGGTTATATTTTGAGATGAAATTCAAATGAATATATGGGTTAACCAAGAGCTCGAAGTAGGTTCGGAATGATGAGCATTTGATGAAGTTTCTTGACCTGAAATGAAGAATAAGAAACTAATGATGCTGCCATGTTTTGTAGTTTGTTGCAGTTTGAATTGAGGATCAAAGAACCTACCTTGTTGCCATTGACAGTGGGTAGTACATGTGGAAGATTTAAGGAAATATTTGAGTTACTAAATAAATGAATGTATGGGTTTTGTCGTGTCTGAAACTGGGTTTGCAGGGAAGGAGATGATCTCATAAACCAAGGGATAGTTCATGTCTGCATCACCAGTTCCTCACATACAAACTATTTGTGGAAATGTCTGAGCCACCAGATTACACAAATTCAAATTTTGTCGCCAATAGTTTGCTGTACCAAGTTAGCCTTGGACTTCTGTGAATCTTTGGGAATGGTTGGGACAGGGTTGAGTTTTAGAACAACACGAAATTATTGGTGCCAGTAACATATAAAGTTTTGGGTTTTATTGTGACCGAAAAGTTAGGTCTGAAGACAAGTTGTTGCCATTGAGTCTGGTGGATATTTTGCCCGGGGTTATGACATGGAATCGAAACCAATGAAGAGACATAGGTTGGGTACGACTTGTTATGGGTCTTGAATAATGTTGCAAGCCGAGAAAACAACAAGAGAAACATATTTATGCCGTGACTTTTGTGGGTTCACCAAGGATTAGAAGGCCTGTCGAGACCAACACAAGGCAAGGGAAGTTGGTTCTCATCATAACTGGATCAGCTTTTTAGGGCACTTCGTGTCCTTTCTTGATCATTTTCTCAGTGGGGTACATTGTTCATGTTTCTTCTCTTATCTACATAAAATGGTGGATAGCGATGGTGCTAACTTTTTTGTTAGCATTGAAACCAAAAAAAAAAAAAAAAAAAGACTGCATGACTTGTCATGCACCTACAATAATATCTGCATAATATGTTATGCAGTTGTGAAAATGAATACCTAACATGTTATGCACCTACAAAAGTTATTGCATAACTTGTTATGCAGTCCAGAAAACAGTCGCATAACACGTTATGCATCAACTTTTTTGTCACCATTAAAACCAACAAAAACAAAGACCGCATATCTAAACGGGTCTAAAATGGTCGCTAAACTTTTTAATTGGCGACCAGGAATGATGTTGTAGCTAAATTTTTAAAAAGGCGACCAAAATTGATGTCAACGGCAAAATCCTAATTTCGCGAAAATATTAATTATCGCCAAACAGGCTTTTAACGTAACCGCGAGCTAATCTATGTTATTACATGATGGACCACTGAGAGACGTGCATGAGTTGGTTATTGAGTGGAATTTCATCCATAAATTTTTCTAACTTCTTCCTAATCCTACGGTCTATGACTTTCTCTTCCTAGTTTTTTTGTTTTCGTTCATACTATGTGTTTTGTTTTACCAGTTTTTTTTTTGTTTTCGTTCATAAGTGACTGCTATATGTTTTTTTTTATCCCATCTCCTCTCTCAATTTTCAAGCGAACTTCAGTTTCTTCTTTAATTGCCCAGCCTGATCTAGTAAATTAGTTTCCTTCTCATTTACTAATTCATAATTTTAGCAAGTGAGAAAGTGATTTTGGGGGAAGACTTCCACACACAAACATGTGGAGTCGAGATGTATTTATACTGAGAAAGATACATCATAGGTGTTACATCTTATTTGCTATTAAAACGCTAACAGAAATCTATTCTAAAGTTAACAAAGATACATAAAACTAGCAAGAAGACTTTCCCAGTATACTCGTTCTTGTTTACTCATTCTGTTGTGAAACTTGACCAGCTGAGCTGGTAACCTTAACACCTCCCCTCAAGTTGTACTGTAGTTGACGGACGTGCAACTTGCTACGAATGATTTGATATCTAGGTGCAGGTAGACCCTTTGTGAAGATATCTGCCAGATGATCTTTGGAGATTATAAACTTAACAACTAGCTCTTTAGCTGCTACTCTTTCTCTGACAAAGTGGTAGTCCATCTCGATATGTTTTGTCCTTGCATGAAACACCGGGTTTGCTGTCAAATAAGTAGCACCGAGATTATCACACCATAGAATTGGTGTGTGATGCACAACACATAGCTCCTTCAATAAAGATTGTATCCAAATCAGTTCAGAGGTTACAATAGCAACACCGCGGTACTCAGCCTCTGTGCTTGATTTTGAAACCGTTTTTTGCTTTCGTGCACTCCACGAAATCAGATTACCACCAAAATATATACCGTAGCCACTTGTTGAGCGTCGATCATCCAAACTACCTGCCCAGTCTGCATCAGAATACGCCTGGAGAGAGCAGTCATTGCTTTGCTTTAGATGCAGGCCATAATCAATTGTACTTTTCAAGTAGCGAAGAATTCTTTTAACTAACTCCCAATGCTCCTCATAAGGGTCATGCATGTACTGAAAAACCTTGTTTACTGCGACTGAGATATCTGGCCTAGTTAAATGTAAATACTGAAGTGCACCAACAACACTACGATACAATGTAGGATCAACAAACTTACGTGACCCAACCTTTTGAATTTTAGCAGAAGGTGACAATGGGGTGCTCACCGGTTTGGCACCATCTAGCTTTGTGCGTTTGAGAAGATCTATAACATACTTTCTTTGAGTCAACACAAGCTTTTTAGGATGTCGCAGAACCTCTACTCCCAAAAAATAACTTAAATCACCCATATCCTTCATGGAAAATGCTACACCAAGGTCAGCTATCAATTTCTGTATTTGATATGGATGTGAACCGGTGACAATGATGTTATCAACATAGATAAGAACATATGTGATAGAGGTAGCAGTCTTAAGAATAAACAGAGAACTGTCAGATATGGATCCGTGAAACCCTAATGACTGCAAATAATTGCTGAGTTTAGAAAACCAGGCCCTCGGCGCCTGTTTAATTCCATAAAGCGACTTATGTAGCTTGCAAACATGGTTTGGATAATCCGGATCCACATAACCTGCAGGCTGCCACATATACACTTCTTCCTCTAACTGACCATGGAGAAAGGCATTCTCAACATCAAGCTGTTTTATTTCCCACTGATTCATAATAGCAAGAGAGAGCACGAGCCGTATCGTGCAAGGTTTTATGACAGGGCTAAACGTCTCCCCATAGTCCAAACCCTCTTGCTGATTATATCCCTTTGCAACCAGACGAGACTTGTACTTGTCGATACTGCCATCCGGATTTTGTTTTACACGATACACCCATTTTGAACCTACAACATTCATGCCTTTATCATATTTCACAAGAGAAAACGTACCATTGCGAATTAGAGCATTAATTTTAACATCCATGGCTGCCTTCCATTTGGGGTTTTTTGAAGCTGTAATGTAACAAGTTGGCTCCATATACTCTTCATCAGGTAGCGGGTGCTTGGAGGCTGTTAAACACAGTTTGTTGATGGGTTTTACAATACCATCTTTTGATCGCGTGACCATTTAATGAGAGACAGTTTCACGTCGAACTTCAGTGGATGTAGGTGTAGGGTGAGACTGTGCTGATGAGCCCTGCAAATCTAAGGACGAGTCTGTAGAGGCAGCGTGAGATTGTGATATTGATTCCGGTAATGAGGTTGTTGCTGGTTGACTGACATCTGGAGAATCCGATGACATCTGCGGTGAGTGGTGAGAGGCTGAAATACTTGGATAACCATAACCAAGGGCTGATGCTGCACTATGCACTGGTGAATTTTCTGAATTCATATGTGAAGTAACTTGTTCATGACTACGCACAAATGGTGGTGATAATAAGACAGAAGTACTTGACGGAATATTACCTTGGAAAAGCTTGGAATCCTTCTACTGCTGAGACTGAAATGGGAATGTGCACTCTTCAAAACGGACATGACGAGATATATACACCCTGTTTTTTTCTCTATGAAGATATACATACCCTTTGTGAGCATTGCTATACCCTATGAAGACACACGGAAGAGATCGAGGATCTAGTTTTGTAGCATTGTACTGTCGAAGACATGGAAAATCTAAACATCCAAATACACGTAGGAATTTGTAGTCAGGTTTTAAGCCAAAAAGAAGTTCCAAAGGAGTTATACTCTCAGATGCAGATTTGGGCAGCCTATTAATCAAGAAACATGGAGTAGTAAATGCATCAGCCCAAAAACTTTGAGGAATATGGGCATGATACAGTAAGGAAAGACCCGATTCCGTTACATGTCTAATACATCTTTCTGCTAATCCATTTTGTGGAGAGGTATGGGGAAAAGAAAAGAGATGCTGAATTCCTGAGTCATTGAGGTATGAGGTAAACTTTTTGTACTCCAAGGCATTGTCCGACTGGAAAACTTTAATTTTATCGTTTTTCAGGTTTTCGACTTGTTTGTGAAAATGGATAAAAGTTTGCAGTGCAGCAGAACGTTGCACAAGGGGAAACACCCAAGTAAAATGAGATAAAACATCCATAATAAGAAGATAGTAACGAAAACCAACTCTAGATTATTTTGGAGAGACCCAAATATCCGACACAACCAAACTCAAGGGTTTATCATAGACCGTACTACTTAAGGAAAAAGGTAACTTCTTGCTCTTACTGAGATGGCAAGATTGACAGTACTCAAACTTTTTATTGGAAACAGAAAGGGAATTTTTAAAACAAATCTGAGACACAGTTTTTAACATCAGATGACCTAATCATTGGTGCCATACTGGGAAGGAAGATGAGACATAAGATTGCGGCTTAACAGGGTTGTCCAGCATATCAACTCCTTCAAAAACATACAACCCATTCCTATTCAATCCTCGCAGCAGAATGACTCCCGTGAGCTTGTCCTTCACAAGAAAATAAGAATTGTGAAATTCAAAAAACACATTGTTATCTTTACAAAATTGGCATAGAGATAACAAATTGGTTTTTATGTTAGGGACATGGTAAATGTTTTTCAACTGATATGATCTTGAGTTGTGTGTGAATGATGCATTTCCAACATGAGCTATGCCAAGAGTATTACCATTTCCAACATGGACCATTTCCGTACCATCATACTCATGCGGAATATTCAAATTCCTCATATCTGACGTAAGATGATGAGTTGCGCCAGTATCAGTGATCCATTCATGTCCTTGCGCACCATTTGGAAGAGATATATATGCAGCAGGCTGACGGGATTGATTACCACTTGGTTTGTAAGGAAACCAGCAGCGATCTGCCTGATGATTGTCTTTTTTACAGATCTGACATGGAATCTCAAATTTGTTAGATTTTTTTTGAGAAGATGTGAACCTCGAGTTGGTGAGTTGTGGTTCTGCTGAGGTGGTCCACGATTTAAGTTGTTATTGTGTCGTAGCGCAGATTTGCTGGAGGAGCCACGATTAGTGAAAGCAACGTTAGCAATGGGTTGTTGGATCGCTGAGAGATGTTGTTCTTGCCTCAAATCAAACGTCATCAGGTGTGTATAGAAGGTTTGCATATCCAAATTTTCAACAGTGCTGAGAGCAGTGACAATTGGATCGTATGTTTGATTCAATCCATCTGTTATGGACTGCTTCATCTCATCAGCAGTAACAACATATCCCGTAGCTGCAAGCTGAGCAAACAATGCTTTAGCATCATTAAAATATGCTTTTAGGGTTTTATTACCTTTGTTCAGGGAGTGAAGTTTCTCTTTCAGATGTATTTGATGAAACTTCGTTTTCGAAGCAAACTCTGTCTCCAAAGTATCCCAGACCTCCTTTGCAGTATCTAAGCCTCTAACAACACCTAAAACTTCAGGGGTGAGTGTCGAGTTAAGCCAACCAACCAGCAAGGAATCTTGTTCTTCATACGCATTGTAATCAGGGTTCACAGCAGTAGAGTTTGGTAGGGTTTTAGGTGGGATTTCTTTTGTGCCATCAACAAAGCTGGTTAAACCGTATCCTTTCAGAATGGGCTTGAACTGTGTTTTCCACAGTGGATAGTTTGTTTCTGTTAATTTGAGTGTTACCAGATGATGAATCTGGATGTTTCTCAGTTGATTGGTTGTTGTCATTGGGTTGATTTTTTTTTTTGGATTTTGTTGATAGGGTTTTCGGAAGCGAAGCTTGGATCGAGGATGATACCAAGTTAGAAAGTGATTTTGGGGGAAAGGCTTCCACACACAAACATGTGGAGTCGAGATGTATTTATACTGAGAAAGATACAACATAGGTGTTACATCTTATTTGATATTAAAACGCTAACAGAAAGCTATTATAAAGTTAACAAAGATACATAAAACTAGCATGAAGACTTTCCCAGTATACTCGTTCTTGTTTACTCATTCTGTTGTGAAACTTGACCAGCTGAGCTGGTAACCTTAACATAGCATATAATAGATTAATTAAGAGAGATACGAGGGGATAAAGGAGGATTCGATGAAGATATGGGCTCAAAGATATTTTTTTCCGTCTTTTACCAATGGTTTGTGATTATATATGCATGTTTGTCTTACAGAATAGAATTTTTGCTTTCAATGATCTCTTCTTTTTTTAACAATATAAGTATGACATAAATCATTTGTGTTTGGTTTTGTAATAATTGCAGAACAAGAAGAAAAAAAACCTCTAAGATGGTATTGGAACAAGACGAGTCTTAAAAATTTATCGTGCAATTGGAACTTTAGTGGGTGACTAATCAGAGTGATTGCTCTGATATTTTGAATGTTGGGGAGTCGAAGATTGCAGATTGGAATTAAACATAATGGAAGATTGGAATTGAACATCCACTTATTTACTTTTGTATAATGATCAGTCTACTGGAGCACCATTAGCATTTTTCTAATTTCTTTTCCATTAAAAATGTTTACAAATTTAAGAATCCACTGTGTTAATCTTTTTCTCATTCTGAAAATTTGTTACGATTCACCCGTAATGTCATCATGTATGGAAAACAAGGTTTAACTAATAAACTCTTGCTTTTCAATCCACTTCATCTTCTTAATGTTCACATTTTAATTTTTATACATATCCAATACATTAAAATAAAATTAACTTTGGGTCAAAAATTACTCATAAAATAAAGGTGTATACAATCTTTAATTGACGCAAAATGATGATTTGGGCTGCGAAAAAATGGCATTGCTAACTCAAATATTTGGCCGCCAAAACTATTCACTCGAAAAAAATACATTGTCATTAATAGTTCTTATTTGGTGCAATATATTTTTTGGTCGGTGAATTTTTTTGATTACCGACAAAAGTTTATTTTTGCCGCTACTTTATATTTGCCGAAAAAATAAACATTTTTGTCGCCAGTAACATTCAGCGACAAGCAAAGCCCGACAATCTTGGCGACCAAAGTTTTTTGTCGGAAAAATGTATTAGCGACAAAAGAAGAACATTCCGCGACAATTAATATTTTTGCTAATTTACTTTTGCACAAAACATAGTTGAAACTGTATATATAACATAACAACTAAGCAATTCAATCACTAAGCTACTCATTCCTAACTTTCGCTGCGCCACTCTGATAAATCTGCAAGGATGTTAATTAGGGTGAGATGACAGCTCAATAGAATGCATTCCCAATCTCAAAACATGCATAACAATGTCAATGAGTCAAATAGCATGCAACATGAGCATACGACATAATGTCGAGAAAATCACTAATATAGATACTCACCCAACATGATCATCACACAAGTAAATTTGTTTAATCATGAATTCACAATACAAATATTATTTCTAACAAATCATCTTAAGATTTCAAAACAAGACTTCATAATATTAATATTATTTCAACAAAGCATCCTTCAATCATGAGTTCATAATACCAATAATTCATCCAATTAGATTTCACAGTTGAGTTCATAACACCAATAATAATTTCGACAAATATACTAATTTAGGTTTTAAAAATTGAGTTCATGGTACGAATGTCCTTGGTTTGTACACCCACCTATCATTTATCGGCACGGACAGCCTCCATCGATGGTCAGGAACAAATGCTCCTATAGGGATCATACCCATCTGCTCTCGGGAACCCATTTTATTCACGGTATGAATACCTTGGTTCGTATATCCACCTATCGTTTACCGGCACGGACAACCGCCATCGATGGTTGGGAAACACAAGTTCCCATGGGGGATCATTACCCGCCATTAGCATGAGAATAATTTCCATGTAACGGAAAAACATGAACTCATTTATTTATGAAAATCGTTTTTACAAACAACACAAGCAACCATGGCTTAACAACATAAATTTCTTTCAAGCATTTAATCATACAAACTAACTGCATCCATATTATATTATATATTTCATGATGATAACTTTATGTGATCATCTTAAAATGTAACATGAACATTCTTGACACGTTCACATATCACATACCAAAAATTCACACCAAACCAACGGTTCAAACAAAAGATATTAGTTTTATATGATCATTCTAAAATCTTGGCAAAAAACATCATAGTAGCATATTATTCACAGTAAATTCATATTAACCTCAAATGGAGCAGAACGAAAGATTACATATTCATTTACAACTTTTGTTAAGAACTCAAATCATTTAAACATCATTAAGACTGCCTAAGAACCTCAAAACCCCAGAAAAACAAAACTGTTCAGAATTTCAGAAATCCTTATCGAAACTAAAACAAACATTCATCGGTGAATTGACGGTGGATTATTCTACAAATTTAACTAGTGATACCCAATTATGTAATCTACTAATAACCAAAGGCTGATCATTAATCAAATGCATCTAACTATACATATTAATTTCAATACCCTAATGATATAAGATTAAACATAATAAAAATCAAAGTATAACAAAGAAACACAAAGAGAAAGGGATTAAACATTTTACCTTTTATTACCTATAATCTCCTCTAAGTTCTCCATAGAATTCTTCTCTAAAGACCTAGCTTCACCTCCTTTTCTTTCTCTCTTTCTTTTTGGTTAAAACGTTTTATTTTATTTTATTTTTCAAATTCCTTTTCTTTCTACTTTATTATAAATCCTATATAATTTAATACTTATACTAATTAAATACAATAATTATATAAATATTTATTATTTATTATTTATTTTATTCTTTTTATTATCTTTTCATTTTTGTCAAATCTATTAACTCATCTAACAACACTTCGGTGATTATATTTACACCCTGATATTTTATTAAGTGATAAGAGAATGTCTGCTAGATATCTAAGTTCAAGTGCATAACCTATTAGGCTAAGGCAAACAAAACGACTCCACAAAAACCCAAATCACTAGGTTAGCTAATTAGTCGAGTAAAATCCGACCCAAAATCGTAAATAAAAATAGCGGGTATTACACATAAAGTTCCATTTGACTTTGTCACTCGAGGTCTCATATAATCGAGCCACCACACATCCCTTGGTTCTTGAAGATTCGAAATCCAATGGAAGTCTATTGCATAAAGCATCATCCCCAATCCAAGGATCATCCCAAAATCTTATCTCATTACCCACACCAATCTTTAATCTCACATGTTTTCTAAAGTCCTCGAGTTCATAATAAATATTATGCCACAAACTACCACCCTTTGGGCCTTTAGGTTGAAGAGTTTCCCTGCTAGTTAAAGGTTCACCAAAATTTCCACAATTATCTCTCTACAAAGAGCCTCATTTTCCACGCCAAATCTTCACCACCACTTTTTAAAAAGTACCGAATTCATAATTTAAGCTTCAGAATATCAAGACCGCCACTTTTATTATAATTCACCTCTGTGGACCATCTAATATTATGGATTCTTTTCTTGTTGACCTCGTTGTCCCATAGGAAGTTTCTTATTGTTCTGTCAAGTTTATTTTTTGTTGAGCAGTGTGCAAGAAAGTTTGATAGATAACATATAGGAAAACTATCCAAAATAATTTTAATAAAGGTAAACTTCTCCTCTCACTATTGTTTTCCGGCCAATTCCAAGAATAAAGCCCCCAACAAAAAGACTCAAAAATGTTGTTCCGTTTTCGAGTGCCATTAGTTTAATCACTCGGCAATCGACCAAGGTAAACACGAGAAAAATTAAATCTTTTACACCCAAACATATTTGCAAGATTTTCGACGGTTGACTTTAATTGTCTCATTTTTCACCAAGAAACCCAAAATTTTATCAACATCTTGCACTTTTCTCAACATATGACTCAAGGCCTCTCGTACAATGGTGAAAAAAATGAGAAGTTTATGATTCAACATGTTAGTAACTAACTCTCGAAGATTGAATCACACGAATACATTATCTGAAAAACTTTTTCTACGTCTACTTTTGAGGGTAATTTTTCAATTTTGGTAATTTAACAGTAAGGATTTAGAGCAGATAAAAAATAACTACTTTGGTAATTTTGGTGTTTCTGAATGGGTGGAAAGTTGGTTCTTAGATGACAGCATATAAAAGAATAAAACTAAGTTGTATACCTTGATGGTAACTACTTGGGTGATCTGGAAGGATAGGTGTGATGTGGTTTTTCAGGGAGTTTCTCTTAACCCAATTAGCACTATGCACAAAGTAGTCTATCATTTACATTCTTATCAGCATGAATCACCAAGCAATCACATTAATCTGAATGTTTGTGCTATTTCTCAATGGAAACCACCATGTCATGACACTTTTAAATTTAATGTTGATGCTTCTTTCTTTCATATTACTAACACTCTTGGAACTGGTGTTGTATTGCGTTCAGGCACAAGGAGCTGTGAAGGAATCAAAGGAAGTTTCTCAAATGGAATTTTGAGTCCAGAAGCTGGAGAGTGCATGGCCATACGAGAAGCTTTGATTTGGGCTAAGGATAAAGAATTGTCAAAGATTCACATAGAAGCTGATGCAAAACTAGTTATCCAGTATATTCCAGATGATATTCTTCTCATTCAATGGGAGAATCGAAACATCCTAAGAGAAATAAAACTTTTAAGTTTAAGTTTTCAGCATTGTATTTTTTCCTATGTTAGAAGAAGTGATAATCAGGTAGCTGATGCAGTTGCTAAATCTGTTAGAAGCACTGCTATAGACATTAATCTCTCAAACAATTTCCCTTCAGAATTTTGTAGTCTCCTGGCAAGAGACAATCTTTCTTATTCCACTTAATAAAAACCTTTCCTTATCAAAAAAAAATATATTCATGGCCTATACAAGTACCACCTAAAGAGGAACCTAATGTAGCAAAGAAGTTTTCACTTTTAAGACTCTTATAAACGCATAGTGGGTTCAAGCTAGATCAATAAAAAATAGTTCGGATTTGAAGTTTCTTACACCCCATTTATTAATTACTATCTTATTATTGTCAAGCTTACTATTTAGTATCCTGTGAATAAGTAACAATTTTTTTTTTTGAAAATAAAAACATTAAACCATGTCTGATATGTTAATTTGAACACAAAATCCATAATCTCAAGGATTCGAACTGCTAATTTTTTGATCAGTTAAAAGAAAAATTCATTAAAAAAGGTATCAACCCAAAAAATACAACCGATATAAAAAGGAAACCGAAATGGAATTTAGTCACCAAAAGAAAAAATAGACAAGATAAAAAGAAACCTTGAACCCCTGTGACCTTATTTCTCAAAGTCAATTTAATGAAAACAATATAGGGTGTATTCCATATAGCTACCACCATATTGGACGCTAATGGTAGCATTTTAGTGTATAACTATGCCCAAAAGTATGCTTGGATATTTATATCTCTAATCATGCTTGCCAATATATTTTTTTTTGTTGTTCAAGATCCTTGCATTCATTTCTTTCTATATACACCACCATGTAGCAATTAACACTTCCAAATACGGTTAAGACATTCATCACCCAATCATGACTCCAAGCTTTTATTTTTTTTGGAAATATTAGTATTCATATTCCAATGGAAGTTACATATTCTGGAAAAATGCGTCTAAATTCTCTTAGTTCTCCAACAATCATTAAATAAGTGCGTTCTTGTTTCATTTTTCTCCAAACAAAACTGACAAAGGCCATCCACAATCACACCCCTTCAAATTAAATTATAGGACATCATCAAACTTTAATGGAGAGGGTTCAAATAATTTTTTTTATCTTAAATGGGTAAGCCAACTCTAAATAATCTTGATTGGAAAATTCTGATCACCGATATCTATAAGTGAATTAACCCCGTTCTTGGAAGTATAAGTATCCAACAAAGTATTTTGATCTACCATCCATAATCTAGAATCTAAAGCACCCTATTGAATGTCCACATGTTTCCAGAGGAGAATTTATCAAAATAACCTCACTCGTTATAGTTTGAGTGTAACCGCTTTGAGTCATAAAGTTTCATTTGACGTTATCACTTGAGGCCTAATATAATCAAGCCACCATGCACCACTTGGTTCTTTAAACTTAAAAATTCAAAGGAATTCTATTGTATAAAGCATCATCTCCAATCCAAGGATCTTCCCAAAATCATATTTCATTACCCGCACCAATCTTTAATCTCACATGTTTGCTAAAGTCCTCGCGTTCATCATAACTATTATTCCACAAAATATCCCCTTTGGGCCTTTAGGTTGAAGAGTTTCCATACCGGTTGAAATTTCACAAAAATTTCCACAATTATCTTTCTCCAAAGAACCTCATTTTCCATGCCAAATCTTAACCACCGCTTTTTAAAAAGCGTCTAATTCATAGTATACGCTTCAGAATATTAAGACTGCCACTCTTCTTAAATTTCACCACCATGGACCATCTAATATTATGGGTTTTTTTCTTGTTAACATCGTTAATTCAAAGGGAAGTTTCTTATTTTTATCTCGAGTTTATTCTTGATGGATCAGTGTGCAAGAATGTTCGATAGATAGCATGTAGGAAAACTTGCCAAAATAATTTTAATAAGGGTCAACTAACCTCCTCTCGCTACTATTTTCCGTCCCATTCCAAAAAGAAAATCCCGAACAACAAGGCTCAAAAATATTCTTCCACTTTTGAGTGCCGTTAGTTTAATCATCCATCACTACACCAAGGTAAACACAAGAATAATTGAATATTTTACACACAAATAGATCAAGGTAACCACGAGAAAATTTGAATATTTTACACCCAAACGTATTTGTAAAATATTCAACGGTTGACTTTAATTCCCTCATTTGTCAGTGAGAAACCAAAAATTTTATCAACATCCTTCGCTTTGCTCAACCTATGGCTCAAGGCCGCTTGTACAATGGTGAAAAACTGAGAAGTTTATGATTCAACATGTTAGTAACTTACTCTCGAAAATTGAATCACACGAAGACATTATCTGGAAAACATTTTGCTATGTATACTTTTGAGGGTAATTTTTTAAATTTGGTAATATAATAGTAAGGATTTAAAGAAGATAAATTCCTGGCCTATACAAGTACCACCTAAAGAGGAGCCTAATGTAGCAAAGACGTTTACACTTATGAGACTCTATTGATGGTGGTTTTTAGACAAAGGGTAAAATTGTAAAACCCCGAATAACCTAATGTCACCGGTGACACATTTATTAGAACATTTAATGCACGTAGTCAGTATTTAGTGGGGGGTATTTTTTAAAATTAGGGTTACAACGAGCGAAACCCTAATTCTCCTCCGTGCCAATGGCAAATCATGCCAGCCACACCTAGCCCAAGCTAGCCGCGCCATGCCAAACGCACTCTGACTTGGCCCTAGCTATGCTAGTCACACCAACCGCGCCAAAGCATGCAAAACATGCTAGCCGCACCCCTGTGCCAACGGAAAATCATTCCATCCACACCAACCGTGCCAAAGCATGCCAACCATGCTAGTCGCACCCCTGTGCCAACGACAAATCATGCCAACCACACCAACCGCGTAAAAGCATGCCGACCACGCTAGCCCCACCCATGTGACAATGGCAAATCATGCCAGCCACACCAAATGCGCCAAAGCATGCCAACCATGATAGCCGCACCTCTGTGCCAATGGAAAATCATGTCAGCCACACCTATCCCAAGCTAGTCGCGCCATACCAAACGCACTCTGCCTTGGCCCTAGCTATGCTAGTCACACCAACCGCGCCAAAGCATGCCAAACATGCTAGCTGCACCTTTGTGCCAATGGAAAATCATCCTAGCCACACCAAACGCCCCAAAGCATGCCAAACATGCTAGCCGCACCTTTGTGCCAATGGAAAATCATGTCAGCCACACCTAGCCCAAGCTAGCCATGCCATGCCAAACGCACTTTGCCTTGGCCCTAGCTATGCTAGTCACACCAACCGCAACAAAGAATGCCAAACATGCTAGCCGCACCTTTGTGGAAATGGAAAATCATGCCATCCACACCCAACGTGCCAAGCATGCCAACCATGCCAGCCTCACCTCTGTGCTAATGGAAAATCATGCTAGCCACACCTAGCCCAAGCTAGCCGTGCCATGCCAAACACATTTTGGTTTGTCCCTAGCTATGCTATCCACTTTCCTTACCAAGCCGCTATGCCATTGGCACATGCCAAAGTAGCGCCCGCGCCCTAGGCTTGCAAACCGTGCAACCTAGGCCAATATGGCCGTGCGTGCCATTGTCACATGCAAACACGCATCGCTTGCCACTTTCCAAGCCGCTATGCCATTGGCACATGCCAAAGTAGCGCCCGCGCCCTAGGCTTGCAAACCGTGCAACCTAGGCCAACATGGCCGTGCGTGCCATTGGCATATTCCAACACGCACTACTATCCACTTTCCAAGCCGTTATTGGCACATGCCAAAGTAGCGCCCGCGCCCTAGGCTTGCAAACCATGCAACCTAGGCTCAAGTGGCCGTGCGTGCCATTGGCACATGCCAACACGCATCACTGGCATCTTTTCTTACCAAGCCATGGCCCTAATGTCCGAGCGTTCCATTGGCACATGCCAAAACGCTCACTGGAAGCTTTTCTTACCAAGTCGTGGCCCTAATTTCCAAGCGTGCCATTTTCACATGCCAAAACCCTCGCTGGTAGCCAAATTTGCAAGTCGCGCAACCTACCACCAAGGCATTCCGCACATGCCAAAACCCTTGCTGGTAGCCTGATTTGTAAGCCGCACAACCTACCACCAAGGAATTCCGCACATGCCAAAACCCTTGATGGTAGCCTGATTTGTAAGCCGCGCAACCTACCACCAAGGCATTCCGCACATGCCACATGCGCCACTAGAAGCTCTGGCATGGCCACTTACACTCAACGTGCAACCTACCACCAAGGCATTCCGCACATGCCATTGGCACATGCCCCACACGCCACTAGCATCTCTGGCATTGCCACTTGCACTCAAGGTGCAACCCGCAACAAAGGCATTCCGCACATGCCATTGGAACATGCCACATACGCCACTAGCAGATCTGGAATTTCCACTTGCACTCAAGGTGCAACCAACACTCGAGACATCAACCCAAACTGGGGGATTCTTTCCAGGGTCTTGGTTTGGCGGTCACAGCATGCAGCGTACACTACGCTCACTTTAAGAAAGCGTGAATAGGAATAAAGCGGTCAGATAAATGAGGAAATAATGGTGAAAATGTTTTCACCCATAAACACCATGCGGTTACCACCTCCTCCCATTATTTCAACCTTTACTCTATTCCTTCATGAGGCTAGGGTACGTTTCAATCTCGACTTGTATAAATAGGTCTTACCTATTTCCACCAGACAACAAGTCCCGGTCAGGAGAAATACAACACTCTCAGAAAGGAAACTTTGCAAGCTCTTCCAAAAAAGCTTCCATCTCTTGCAAGCTTCATAAGATTCCACTTTTCTGATACAACTCGAGACGCTACCTTTCCAGAACTATTCTGGTCTTTACACCTTTCTTTGCTTCCCTCCCCAAATTAACCCTTCTCCTCCACTTTGTGACCGAAGCAAGTCTGGAACGACCATTTCTTAGTTTAGGACGGACTTGTACAGATTGACCTCTCGAACCTAAAAAAGTGCTCAACATGCAACACATTTGTTTAGGGTTTAAACCAATTTCTCACTCACCTACCGAATTTACTGAAATCGGCAGAAACAATTTTTACCCATAAACAATTGGCGACCAAAGCGGGAGGATTGATCTTTCGGTTACATATCAGCTTTCGATCTCATACTTTGATCCAGGCATTAGGACGGTAGAAACAAGCAATCTCTTTGGGGATCTACAACTCGACTACTAGATAGCCTTGTTACCAGTCTTGAAACGACATGAAATGGCTGGGGACTTCACAAGAACCGAAAGACAGCCTGGTTACCAAATGTGAAGACTACACGAGAAAACTGGGGACTCGCTGAAGATGCTACCAGCGATTGGGGACTTGCTGGCAATGCTACCAACAAAGCCGCCATTTACATGGAAAGGAGTGTGTTCGCAGAAAAAACCTATAGAGTGAGTAAGTTTAGACCAGAAAAGATATACGATCTATTTTTGGGTTCTTAATAAAATCGTCATACTATTGCGTCTTGTTCCGATTGCTAGCACACACTTTCATAAAAGAAATATTCCTTTCACAAAATATAATCAGAGTTATATTATCAAAACCATTCATCCCATAAATAATCTAATATCCTTAAAAGCAACCAGTTGTCTATCAAAACCGGTCAAACTTTAAACCAGACATCCAGTATGTCTTTCAAAAAAAAAAGGGGGAACCTAAATGAAAGTTTAACAGAGAAACATTCAAGAAAAATCATCCAACAGAGGTCTGCTCTTCTTGGAGAGAGTCAACTTTGGATCTTCAAGAGCCGCTCTCCTCATAGTCAACATCTTGGAAAGTTTTTCGAGTTCTACCTCCTGTCGTGCAATCTCCTCTGCAGAAAGGCTTTCGACTGATGCATCTTTTAACTTCTGGATCTCAGCAAGGCCTTCGACAAACCACGAAGCATTGAATCCCTTTTCTACACACACGTCGCGATGGTGCTCCCAGTCGGCAATGACGTCTTCAGAAACGGTGTGGCCAGTCACCTCATGCATGTCCTCGATAGAAGATAAAGACTCTTCCACACGTTTAAACAGTGAAAATCGACTAGTGATCTTCTTGGTTATGGCCATATGTCCATACTTCTCCCAGATTCTGGTGTACAATGCCTCATACCTAGCCAGCACGCTAAAACCGTCAACCAAAACATGACCTGGGTAAGGAACCAAGTACTGGGGATCGAAAATGGCGCCTGCAACTGGACCCGCGACTTTCAAAGGGTATTTTTCCATTCTATTGAAGAAACCATCAGGGAATCTTCCACCGTTCGAACCACATCTGTGCACAGTAATTGGCCAACTTCCATCTCCAAGTCACCGGAAGCGGTCGCTGTCACCAAAGGCAAGTTTACGTGTGGCTCCGCCCCAGAATCGTTTTCCGAACCGGATCCCTCTTGTAAACTTGAGTTAAACATTTTTCAAAAAAAAAACGGAGACAAAAAGAAAAGAAGCGCGAAACTCACCGAACCACTTCCCGAAAATGAACCAGTGCTGCTTTCAGAAGAATCACTCTCACTTGTCGATCTTTTTTTTTCTCTGGCTCATCACCATTATGAGAAGGCTCAGTGCTGCCGAAATTCTTCGAAGGAATTGTCATCTCCTGGCAATATGCAAGAGCAGCGAAAGCATTAACACTACCGAAGACCTGGTAGAAACGACACATGTTTTCAGTAAAAATTCACATGTTTTGAGACAAACCAAAAATAAGGCGACACATACCTGGTTATTAGAAGAACTGAAATACACGAGAGCTGCAGGATGATCTTTTGAAACCGCTCGGAACCCGCCAACACGATTCTTATTTCTCTATTCCTTTGCCTGGGGACTTTCCGAGTTGCCAGGAAACTTTCGCTTGAGATCTCTCAACATTGGATACTTCATCAAAACTGCTGGGGAAGGTTTACAATGAACATTTTCCACCATTTTATTTACAAAATCGTGGATCATAAGGAACTCATCGTACCAGAACTCATTATAACCAAAAGTCGTCGAAGTTACTCTTCCAGTTTGGAAGAAGGGAAGGTGGATACCCGGCCCAAGGGAACTGGCATTGAGGGAGACATGCAATGAATACTTAGGAACCACTAGCTAATAAGCAAGAGGCTCCCCTTGATCGAAACCCATGTGACGAGAAGCACGGTCAATATTGTAAGCATCTATTCGGAAATACCCCATAAAGAAATGTCTGACAAGCAGTGGAACAACATGAATAAATTATATCTTGGTTCGATTTGATGGTGTTTAGCAACAGCAGTAAGAGTTAATTATTAGCACGAGACTTTAGATAAGGATATCTGGGAAAATCTATAGAAGGAATACCTTGTTAAGAACATGGCTAATAGGATACATCTTAAGAGAAATTTATATCACTATAACATGAAGAAGGGTGCCTCTCTAACTGAGAACCTAGATTCATATAATAAACTTCTTGCTGAGCTGGTTAACTACAATGAGAAGATCAATGACGAGGAACAAGATCAGTGTCTGATAAAGTCTCTTCCTGAAATGTATAAACCCGTGATTAAAGATTTAATGCACATAAAGGATAAGATGACATATTCCGAGGTCACTACAACATTACGTAGTGAGGAATTCAAGAAGATGGAATGTGAAGACCTGTCAAGTGAAGATAAAAGTGACTTGCTTCTTATAAGAGGTCGTTCAATAGACATGAGAAAAAAGAATGGGGATCGTGGCAAAGTTAAAGGGCGTTCAAAATCAAGAGCGCATCTGTAGAAGGATGAATGTGCATGGTTTCATGACTTTGGCCATTGGGATAAGGATTGTACCAAGCGTAAAGATCAAGAAAGGGATAACACCGAGGTGAACATTGCAAAGGCAAGTGAATCTTCAGATTACTCGCTGACTGTGATACCATCAACTTTTATCGTAACTGACGGTACATGGGTATTATATTCTGGTGCTACTTATCATATTTGTCCTCATCGGGACTGGTTCTAAAACTTTGAAGAGTTTGATGGAAAAGTGCGTATGGGGAATAATCACACCTATAGGGTGATTGGGATTGGTAGTATTTGATTCAAAATGCATGATGGTATGGTTCGGGAGATGAAGGAAGTAAGGTTCATGCCTGCTGTGAAGAAGAATCTGATTTCGCTGGGAACTTTGGAATCTACGGGCTACAAGTTAGTCGCTGAAAATGGCATTCTAAAGGTAATCGCTGGGTCGTTGGTAATCATGAAGGGCACAAGGCATCATAACTTGTACTACTTAACTAGGAGTACAGTAACGGGAGATGTGTCTATTTTTGAACACATCGAAACTGCAGCTATGGAGATTACGAAGTTATGGCATATGAGGCTTGCACATCCAGGTGATAAGTCGTTACATTCTTTAATTTGTCAAGAATTATTGAAAGGTGATATTGCCTACAAATTAGAGTTTTGTGAACATTGTGTGAAATGCAAGAAGACAAGAACAAGCTTTGGCACAGTAATCCACAACACTAGTGGAGTTCTTGATTATGTTCACTCATATGTTTGGGGTCCCTCCAAGAATGCATCATTGGGAGGGAAATATTGGTTCATGTCTTTTATTGATGACTATTCTAGGCGCGTATGGGTGTACACAATGAGGCATAAGGATGAAATCCTAGAAGTCTTTGTGAGGTGGAAAAAGGAAACTGAGACTCAAACTGGCAGAAAGATCAAGGTGCTACGTTCAGACAATGGTGGAGAGTACAAAAGTGATCCATTCTTAAAAGTATGTCAGGATGAGGGAATAATACAGAGGCACTTCACAGTTAAGAAGACACTGAAACAAAATGGGGTAGCTGAACGTATGAATCGTACTTTCCTAGAGAAGGTACGATGTATGTTATCTAATGCTGGATTAGGTAAATCATTTTGGGCAGAGGCAATTACATATGCGTGCTTCCTCATTAATAGGTTGCCATCATCTGCTTTAGAAGGTAAAACTCCGATAGATAAATGGTATGGTAAACCAACTTATGATTATGACTTAATTCATATCTTTGGTTGCACTGCTTGGTATCATGTTAGTGAAAAAAAGATTGATAGCCATGTTGTTAAAGGGATCTTTATGGGTATGAAGAAAGGAGTTAAAGGGTTCAAAATTTGGAATCCGGTTAAGAAGAAGATAGTTATGAGTAGAGATGTTATATTTGATGAAGCGTCTATGGTGAAGTCTTGGGGTTCTCGGCATGTGGAGAACAGAAGCACCAGTACCAGTGAACCTTTATAGCAGGTGGAGATTGATGCAACTCCACTAATTCCAGCTAATTTTGTATATGTTATGACTACTTCCGAAGGCATGGCGTATACAAGGGAGGAAAATACTGAAGTTCCAAATGATAGTGACGATGTTAATGAAGAGGAACGTGAAGAAGTGGAAGATAAAGAAGCTACGGTCACCGAGACCATAGCAACCAGCAAACCGAGAAGATCAATCAGGAAACCTGGTTGGATGGATGATTTTATATCTTATGCATTACCATTTATTTAAGAAGACATTCCAAATACATATTTTGAAGCTATACATAGTGTAGAGCATCAATAATGGGAAGCTGCTATGCAGGATGAGATGGAGTCTCTTTACAAGATTGGCACATGGGTTCTTACAAATCTTCCGAATGGTAAGAAGGCCATTGGGTGAAAATGGGTATATGCTAAGAAAGAAGGATCTCAGGTGAATCAAGTACGCTACAAGGCAAGGTTAATTGCGAAAGGTTATGCCCAAAAAGAAGGGATTGCCTACAATGAGGTGTTCTCTCCAGTTGTGAAACACTCATCAATCCGAATTTTGTTGGCCTTGGTAGCACAATATGATTTAGACCTAGTTCAGCTAGATGTTAAGACGGTGTTCTTACATGGTGATATAGAAGAGGAGATCTATATGACTCATCTGAGTGGGTTCAAAGTTGCTGGAAAAGAAGATTGTGTATGCAAGCTGAAAAAATCATTGTATGGGATGAAGCAGTCTCCAAGACAGTGGTACAAGCGATTTGATCAGTTTATGATTGGCCAAACATACATAAGAAGTCACTATCACCATTGTGTATACTTCAAGAAGCTACGTAATTGGTCTTTCATATATTTTCTCTTGTATGTCGATGATATGCTGATAGCATCGAATAACAAGAAACAAATTGATAATTTGAAGCAGAAATTGTCAACTGAGTTCGAGATGAAAGATCTAGGAGAAGCTAAGAAGATTCTTGGCATGGAGATTCAACGTGACAGAGAGAAGGGTAGAGTTTTTTTGTCTCAGAAGGCATACTTGAAGAAAGTGTTACAAAAATTTGGTATATGCGAAGGAACTAAATCTGTAAGTACTCCCCTTGGTCCTCATTTTAAGTTGAGTTCTGATATGTCTCATACTACTGAAGAGATATGTCTCCTACTACTGAAGAAGAGCGTGAGTATATGGCCCAAGTCCCATATGCTAGTGTTGTTGGTAGCTTGATGTATGCGATGGTATGTATAAGGCCGGATATTTCACATGCAGTAAGTATGATCAACCGTTATATGCATAATCCTGGTAAAGGACATTGTCAAGCTGTGAAATGGATTTTGAGGTATCTTTATGGTACTGTTGATGTTGTCTTGGAGTTTGTGAAAGTTATGTGGATTCTGACTATGCTACTGATTTGGACAAAAGGAGTTCAACTACAATGTATGTATTTACCTTGGCTGGAGCACCGGTTAGTTGGAGATCGATTTTTCAGTCTACTGTGTATCTCTCAACTACTGAAGCAGAGTATATGGCAGTGACAGAGGCATTTAAGGAGGCTATATGGTTACAGGGTTTTCTAGATGACTTGGGTGTTGTGAAGGAACAACTTCCTGTGCATTGTGATAGTCTTAGCGCAATTTACTTGGCTAAGAATCAAGTTCATCATGCCAGAACCAAACATATAGATGTTCGATTTCACTTCGCTAGAGAAATTCTGGAAGAATAAGACATTCTACTTGTGAAGATCGATACCAAAGACAATCCAGCTGATATGTTAACGAAAGTAGTATCTGGGGTCAAGTTTTGTCTTTGCTCGAAATTGATCCACATTCTTCCAATTTTGTGATACCCTTTGGGGTAGAGGTTCTTAGGAACCTGGTGGAGGCCTTCTATCAAGGCCATTGAGTGAACTACAGTCGGTTTGATTCCTTGCAGAGGATACGTAGGCAGCCTATGGCACAATCGACTCTGTAAGATGAAGGATATTTCTTGTATTGATCGTCTCATGCATGAATGCATGATCCGAGGTGGATAATTGTTGGACGGTGACTTCTAGATGGTTGGACAGTGCCTTGTAGATGGTTGGACGGTACCTGTTTGGATGGTGGCTAGTAGGTAGGTGGGAATAAAACCATGTGAAAATATTGGTTGGTGGAAGAGTTCCATAGCTTTCCTTTTCACACTTGTAAATTCATGCATTCAAACAAGGTAGATCTTTGAGTCCTAGTTTGAAGGAAAAGGAAGTCCAATTGTAGGCTAGTCCTAGTTTGTAGAAACTCAATTTGGAGTTGGTCACTTGGAGGCTTAGCTAACTAGTATAAATAAGCCATTAGAGAAAGAAAATGAACATCACAAAAAATTCTTCTTTCTCTCTTAAGGTTTATATGTATTCTCCCTTGTGATAATATATGAATCTCTTGTTCTTCCCGTGGATGTAGGCAACCTTCCGAACCACGTAAATTCTCATCTCTTTTCTTCTTTAGTTTGTGTTCTTGACAATATTATGGAGTACCATTTGTAGCTGTGCAAAATCGCTTCCGCAGGTTTTTAGCGCAACAGAAACATCATGTAGTAAACTAGTAGTTATGTAATGAATATTGGAGAGTTTCATCTCGAGGAAGCTGTAGCTACCAGAAATAACCCACGAAACATTTTTAAGTAAGTCAATACTTAATCTCGAGGTGGTAAGCACTCTTTCAAAATCTCAGCATCAAGAAAATTTTCAAACCATTCACTAAGCAAAGGATGTTCACTTTATCCACAAGTTTAACGCCCATAATTTTCTCGGATAAAAGGGAATCCTTTTGATAACAAGGTCAGCCAATCCTATGTTTTCACCTCCAAAAAACTTACCTTTAGACCCATTCAAAGAGTTTTCAGATTCTCCCGATCTTCCTTCAAATCTTTTTCTCGCTACTCCCGTACTTTGTAGAATGCATTAAAAATTGAAAATGCACACTATAAAAATGAAGACCTGTCAATCAAATGTTTATGCGGTGTGTAAGAGTTTTGTAGAGAGTATAAAGGTAAAATAAACACTTAACATTTCATCAGCATAATTGTCCCAAAAACGTGCTTGTGCTTTCTCCTAAAGACATTTGGAGAATATGGGATTCTCTTTCCAAGTCTCCCCAATGTATTCAATGATAACTAGATATTCCGCAATAGGTTTTCCATTGTGAACTAGTACTAGAATCTTCTTATGAATAGGATTGTGCTGCATTACATGGGGCTCTTGTTCATAAGATCTTCATCTATCTACTCATACTCAATTCCTTTGATTTTGAGTGCCCATTCAACTCTAAGAGAGTAGGGACTAGACCAGTACCATAATAGATTTACTTCATCTTTCATCTTTGTGTTATCCAGTAATCTGCACCTTCGCTTCCACTCTGGTAAACCTTTAACGCCTTATGTGTGCCCTAACTATTCTCATTGAAGGGGCTAGGAAGCTTCATTCGGACGTCCAAATTGACCAGATGAAAGTCTGGAATTAAAAAGAAAATTCTAACTATGCAGATGACTTGAACTAACTTTTTTCCTTCTAAAGACTAGAAGCTATGTTGTAAATGGCGCAAGGCTGGATCCTGGAAAAAAAAGGTGCCCACGCGCCAAATTATACTTAGTTCTGTTTTTTTCTTAAAAAAAAGGCCCTCGCATGGGGCGCCTAGCCTTGCCTAGCGCCTTTTACAACATAGACTGGAAGCAGATATACATTCACAGATGCGTTCCTTACCATCTTTACTTACATATAAATGACCTCAATGAGATGGTGATCTCACTGCATCAACTAGGGAAGGGATCACAGAAAATTCATATTAGCAGTGTCAAGCCCTTGTTGCACTCCAAAATACTCATCTCTTAGAGTATTTGGTCTCTGTTTTGGAAGAAATACCAAAATACTGCACAAATTTGATCAAAGAGATAAGCGTGTTTTTGTTGGCTATGCTCTTGGTCAAAAAGGATATATGATTTATGACATTAAATCCAAATGCTTCTCCCGATGTTGTATTTCATTAAAATATTTTTCTTTTCATGACTTAGAGATATCTCCCGCTGTTTCGATATCGGAACAACCATAGCAATCCAAGATTTCTTCATATGATCATATTTTTTATACAATTTCTTCGCCTAATGTGCCTTCTTCCTTGGATGAAACCTTTCTTCGGTCTTCAAGATCTCCGGAACATCGTCATTCTGCGATATCCGGCCTTGATTCCAGTTCAGGTTCATCTCCTGTATCTGTCAATACACCTTCTTTACTATAACAAACTGAGTCAATATCGCAGACTATTCCTTTCACAACCTGAGTCGATCTCACAGACTCCACATGGATCTTTATCTCCTGCTCCTTCTATAGTCCCTTCAGCACAACCTATTCCATCTAGGGTTCCATCATTTGTCACTATACAAAATTCACCTGATTTTGTTATCCTTATCACAGAATCACGGTCTACTTGTGTGTGCAATCCTCCTACATACTTGAAGGATTTCCATTGTTCAGCAGCTGAATGCATGAACACTTCTGCATATACCCTGACAAATTATCTCTCACTTAATTAATTTAAACCTTCTCGTAAGATATTTCTTTCAGTTGTTCTACTTACAGAAGAGCCTAAGACATTCTCTCAGGAACTTAAATGCCCAAAATAGTGTGCAACTATGGCCAGAAAAGTATTGCCTTCGGAAGCAAACAACACCTGGATCATGGTGGATTTACCTCCGGGCAAAATAGGGACTGGCTGCAAATGGGTTTTCAGAATCAAATTTAACTCAGATGGTTCCATCAAACCCTACAAAGCTCACCTTGTTTCCAATGTCTACACACAGCAGGAAAGAATCGATTATTATGACAAATTTGCACCAGTGGCTAAGCTAGTAACGGTTCGTGTGTTATTGTCTGTTGCTTCCATCAAAGGGTGGTCTTTACACTAATTAGACGTTAATAATGCATTTCTCCAAGGAGATCCCGGTGAAGAAATCTTTATGAAAATACCTCAAGGATTGGCACGAAAATGTGAGTCTCAAGTTTTTAAATTTAAGAAATCTCTATATGGCCTTAAACAAGCCTCTCGTCAGTGGTTTTCTAAACTTTGTTCAGTTTTACTGGCTGAAGGATTTCAGAAATCTCTCTGTGATAACTCCTTTTTCACATTTCATCGAGGTACAACTTCGATATTTGTTCTAGTGTATGTCGATGATTATCATTATCACTGGCACAGAAGATAGTTTCATCAATTCTCTTAAACTACGTCTTGCATCTCATTTGCGCTTACAATATTTTTTAGAATTGAAGTTTCTCCTTCCGCTAAAGATATTTTTCTTTTCCAAAGAAAATATTTTCTTGATATCCTTAAGGACTATGGCCTCACAGGGGCTCATGTTTCATCCTTTCCAATTGGTTATCATCTTAAGTTATTCCCTACTGATGGTAAGGAGTTACCTGACCAAAGTTGCTTCCGACGACTTATTGGTCATTTATGGTATCTCACGGTTACTCTTCCAGACATAACTTACTCCGTAAATTATTTGAGTCAGTTTATGAGAAGCTCCGCACATCCCATCTTGATGCTGCTCATCATATCCTACGTTATCTCAAGGACACTATAGGTCATGAAATATTTTTATCTTCCACTAGTTCCATGTCTCTACATGGATACACCGATTCTGATTGGTAAGGTTTCCACTTAGGCATTTTTCTACTACCGGATACTTAGTCAAAATAGGTGATAGCCCTATTTTATAGAAATCAAAGAAACAACCTATTATGGCTCGTTCCTCTATGAAGCAGAATATCTCGCCCTTGCAAATCTAATGGCTGAATTATAATGACTATGCTATCTTTTTAGTGATATGAACATTTCATGTCCTATTCCTATCACAGTTTCTTGTGGTAGTCAAGCACCAATTCATATTGCTCAAAATCAAGTTTTTCATGAGCGTACTAAGCACATTGAAATCAATTGCTATTTTGTTCTTTAAAAATTACTTTGTGGGTTGATACTACCAAAACATATACAATCTAATGATCAACTTGCATATATCTTTACAAGTTATTGGGAGATTCACGGTTTGGCCATCTGGTTAGCAAGTTGGACATTCACTATGGCTCTACCGCTCCATCTTGAGCGTGGGTATTAAGTTTATCAGTCCCTGATAACTTCTGCACAAGTACAAGATGTTGTAATACATATTGGTTGGCCTATTATTATGTTGTAACAACTACTAGTCCTCTTATTCTTTAAGTTTAGTCTTTCTATTCTTTCGCATTACATATTATTTTGCTTTTCCCGTTAACGATTGCAATCTTTTCAGAATACCACACCTTTGTAATGTGTATATATATCTTAATGAAACATATCTCATCACAGTTGTGAGAGAAAACCAAATCTATATTTCTTTATGTCTGTCATATTTTTATCCCTACATTATTCTTGATAGAAAACATGAATGTAATACGTTTTTTTCCTTCTTCACTTAGGTCTGCTTTCCTAAGTTTTCTTAAATAATTTCCAGAAGCAAACCTTTGTACACCAAGATTAATAGTCTTCTCAAATAAAATGGTGGCTTGCTCCTAGTTATTCTCTTGAGGTTCAATGAGGAAAAACATTTTGCAGTTATCATATGCTTCTTTTAATCTACACTTTAATTGGTACTCATGGTTAATGTTTGCCACCTGTTGGAGAAAATGAGTTTTAATTAAAGTATTTACGACCTTGGTGTGGTTTGATTTAATGACCAAAGGGTCTAAGGATACTCACTCATTTTTTGAGTGAATGAAATGGAAACTTTAATCCCACATTGTGGAAAACTAAAGAGGTGCTCCACTATATAACCATATTATTATGGATATGTTGTAAAACAATATGGGTGGGGCGGGTGGAAAATTCTTTTTTCAACCCATATTTGTGCGCGTAAACCATGCACCAAGTCATGTATTTACTAAAATGTTTTGCAAGTTTTTCTTTAAGGAATTAATTCTAAAAATATTTTCTTAAGAGTTTTATTTAAGGAAAAATTCTTTTTACGTGTTTAACTTGTTTTTGAAGAAAACAAGTACCTAACTTGATTTGCAAGTATCTTCTCCTTTATATAACTTAAAAATTTGTTTTCAAAAACACAGAAAATTCTTCTTTTGCTTTAGGTTTTCTCCATACGTTTTACTTCTATCCCTGTTGCTAAGTTCAAGTTTGGGTTTAGCATTACTCAACTCGAGTATACCCGCGAACTAATGTATTAAGGGAAACTTGTTGAACCTGTGATTCTGCCCTCATCAAGGTGTTTTGGTAGAGTTATTTTGGATTAGTTATTTACATATTATTTTTGATACATCTAACATGATGTTCATTGTTGCAAGATTCCAAAACTCTTAACACATTGTTATTCCTTGTAACAATGGGAAACAACGACGTAGAAATACCACAAAAATTTAACGGAAAGGATTTCAAGAGATGGCAATCCAAGATGTTGTTTTATCTGAGCCATCATGAACTGGACTATGTACCGGTTCCAGGTGATGACTTGTACAATGTTGAAAATTTGACCGAGGAGGAGGTCAATATTAACACGAGGTTCAATGTTCTGGCTAAAAAATCATATCATGAATGGTTTAGAAGATGCGATGTATGATTTTTACAATGCTAAGAAGAACTTGACTGCTTATGAGTTGTGGACTTTGTTAGAAGAAAAGTACCAAGCTGTGATTGCAGGAAGCAAGAAATTACTGGTGGAAAAGTTTATGGAGTTTAAGATAACGAATGGTAAGTTTGTTGTTGATCAATTTCTCGAATTTTAACAAATCATTAACGAGATTCTTGTTGAAGGTATAGTCATTGATGAGACTTTTCAAGTGTTTGTGGTGATTGAGAAGTTGCCATCTTCTTGGTCGGAGTACAAGAAAAGGCTGAGACATGAAAATGGAAAGATCAACATGGTTGAATTGGGAAAGTATATTCAAGTAGAAGAGATGTTTTGCACCAAAGATAAGAATGTGTAATCTGCAAGGGACATGGCGAACAAAGCTCATATGTCTGAACACAAGTCATCCAAAGCTGGAAAAGGTAACAAAACTATCTCAACATGAAGCATGGACATAACAAGAAAGGTATGTTTCGTAAACCAGGTTCTGGCATTACTAAAATTAAATGTCCTTGTTGGGTATGTGGAAATACTAGTCATATGGCAGTTTACTATAGACAATGTAAGGATAAGAAGAATAATGCTAACTTAGTTGAGAAGAGCAAAGAAGAGTTTTCTGATGTGGTGTCTTAAGTTAACTTGGTGACCAATGTGATAGATTGGTGGGTATACTCTGGATCTACCAAGCATGTTTGTAGGAACAGAGACCTGTTCACCTCCTACCAGAGGGTAGGGAAAGGAGAGAAACTCTATATGCATGGGCAACTCATCTGCGTCAGAGGTTGCAGGAAAAGGAAAGGTCAGTCTGAAGCTCATATCTGGAAAGACTCTCACATTGAATGAAGTTCTTCATCTTCCAGACATCTGCAAAAATCTTGTTTCTTGTTCTCTTTTAGATGATAAGGGTTTTAAAGTTACAATTGAGTCTGGAAAACTTATGGTAACTAAGGACAATGATTATGTGGGTAAGGGTTATAAGACTAGGGGTCTATACAAACTTAATATAACCTGTCCCGAGTTCAAATTGAATGATTCTTCTTCTTCCATGTGTGTGTCATTAAACATTTGGCATGGTAGACTTGGTCATGTAAACTATAAATTAATGCATATTGCATACCCAAATTCACTTTAGATAAAAATCATTAGTGTGAGATTTGTGTGGAATCTCAGCATGCTAAGAAATCATTCAATAAGAATGTCCAGGGAAACTATAAACCCTTAGACTTAATCCACTCAGACCTAGTTGATATGAAGTCATTTTAAACAACAGGTGGTAAGAAATTGTTTATTACTTTTATAGATGATTACACAAGGTACTTCCATATTTACTTGCTTAGAGGAAAGGATGATGACTTAGAAGCCTTTAAGATATATAAAAGTGAAGTCGAAAACCAATTGAATACTACCATTAAAACTATTAGGGATGACCGTGGTAGTGAGTATGAAATTCCCTTATGAGATTTCTGTGAATAACCTGTCATAATAAATGAAATTACAGCCCCTTATTCACCTCAATCCAATGGTGTAGTTGAACGTAAGAACCGTACCCTTAAGGATATGATGAATGCCATGTTGATTAAGGATATGATGAATGCCATTTTATACTAAATCACTATTATTAATATTCCTACCCAAAATCCATGTATACCAAAATCCACCCGATGTTTATAACTACTTGGCATTTTTAGTAGTAACACAATTTTACATAGCTAACACAATGATATATTTTAGAATTTAGAATTTCAAAATAAAATTATAAGAGTTTATAAATCTTTTGTTTGGAACCAATTCCACTTCTAGAACCTGAGTACAACTTATATCCTTTAACCAAAGTGATATGGGAACCGAAATAACTTAACTACTCCCGAAGTCCCAACTCGATATCTTCAAGGACTATATATAAAAAAAAAACATTCCGACAGAACTAGCTCTCTTTCGTTTTTCACCAACAAAGGCGTTTAATTTGATCTCCCAAATCATATCACAATGATAAACGATAGTTGAAGGAATTATAGGATTGAATCTCAGTCAATTAAGGAATTAGGCGTTTGATTTTGATCTCCCAAATCGTCTAATTTTGCTAAACTTGATCAATCACAGGTTGTTGTTTTTTTTTGTTGCTTTATGATTGTCTAATACCGAGTCTCTCAGATTTGATGCTATGGGAATTGGGTGTTGTCTAATACCGAGTCTCTCAGATTTGATGTTATGCTATGTTTTCTTTCTTTAACCGATTGATTGAACGTATGGTAAATTTGTGGAAAGGTCAACGCCTGCAAAGGTAGAGTTAGCTTTAGTGTGAATTCCTAGACTTAGAGTATTTAGCTTAAGCTACAGGACAAAGTTCAGTTGTGATTTGTTCCGAGGTTTTGGTAGGATTTTGATGTGAAACCTGAAAACAAAGATGAGATAAATTAAGAGTGACCAATTAGTGTACTTAAATTGAAGTACTAGATTATTGGTCTTTCATTGACGAAATAAACCAGAAATCCAACACCTTGTCTCATGTAATTACCCATTGAAGCTCAACTAGGTTTTACATTTTTTGTTTGGTGAAGTTGAGTTTATAGCCGAACTCTTGATGGTATAACAATGCTATCATGTATTTCATTAATCTCCTTTTTTCAGTTTTTGAGGATGATTGTCATTGGAAGGATAAATACCATACTCATGAAGTACAAGTTCTTCAGGGATGATTGATTGTGGGGATAATTGCCCTGCTATCCTTGCTAGAGGTATGTAGAGTTCACTATCATTGGTAGAATTAAGTGGGAAGACAAAAATAGAACTCTATATAATATCTGTGATTAAGATAGAATTTGTTTCAATGAGGATGATGGCTGTTCATATGTGTTTCCTGCACAATCGAATCAGCTGCATGTCATAATGATTCTTCACATGTGGAAAGTTCTGTTTTATAGTTATTTAGAGTTCACTTTCATCTAATGGTGAACGACTTTACTAAAATACTCCGCTCACTTCACTTTTTTGGCTCAGTTAGCTGTGTTTCATTATGTGTCAGCCTCCATTATGTGTTTTATGCAGGGGCATAATCATTTTGGTGTCCGTTCTGTGTAATTGCATTATTCTATCACTTTACTTCTAAGAAATGCATTAGTTGTGTTATTCATTATTGTTTACCCATTTTTTCTGAGTGTGGATATGTTGTTATGTGTTTGGTTATGGTTTTCTTAGTGCTGATGTACTAGGCTGCCTCACAGCATTTACTTGTATAAATATATATCTAAATATGCATTATCTATTGTAGACTTTACTGCTTTCTTTCACACCATATGAGATGTTAATGTGGTTAATTTTAATTTTTCAGAATGCCGAGAGAATTGGATAAGTCTTGGATGTTCGAAAATGATAGATTTGGTAAAGTGTACAGAGATGGGGTGAGATTATTCATTCAATATGCATCTACATATGGTCTTTGGAAAACCCATTGTCCTTGCCCATGTTCAAGATGTTTGAATGGGGAGAGTCTCAGTATTAAGAAAGTACAACACCATTTGTACCTGTATGGTATCAACCAGATGTATGTGACTTGGGTCCTTCATGGTGAGAAGCATCCGGTTAATAATGCGATGAGTATTCCAGTAATGGATGTGTCTAATAATCAAATTATAAAAAATGCATTTCCATATTTGAGTCCTCTTGTTGATGCTGCATTTTAAGTTCATGGAAGGAATGGTGGTGGTGTTTGCATTGATGATGTGAATGGGACACATGATGATGATGAAGATCCATTTGAATTTGAACCAGATGCACAAAAGAGACATGAAAGGTACAAAAAATTGGCTGAACAGAAGTTGTATCCAACTTGTGAACGTAAGGTCAGTACACTCTCTGCGATTGTAGAGCTGAAGAATATAAAGAAACGGTTTGGAATATCAGGTAATTGTGTGACCAAATTGATGGAAATGATAAAAGGGAGGATACCGGAAGAAAGTACGTTACCTAGTAAATACACAGAGATGAAGTCAATTATGATGGGTCTGGGTATGAAATGTAAGGCTATTCATGCATTCCCAAACCATTGTATTTTGTATTATAAAGAACATGAAAATGCAACAAGCTTTCCGCAATGTAAATCACCAAGATTCAAGGTCAAACAAGGAAAATTTGGACCAAAGCAGACGAAAGAACCTTTTCTGGTGCTGAGACACTTTCCCGTTGGAGAAATACTTAAGATATATTATAGTACACCTTGGATATATGAAGAAATGACATGGAATGATAGAGCAGAGGTTTCTAATGAGTACATGCGTCATCCGAGAAATTCAAATCAGTGAGCTTTAGTGAAAAGGAAATTCCCAGAGTTCGCATGGGAGGGTAGAAATGTGTGGTTTGGAATTTCAACCGATGGGTTCAATCCATATGGTATGCAGAGTTTAAGATGGAGTTGTTAGCCTGTGATCTTGGTAATGTATAATCTTCCACCTTCATTATGCATGAAATCTGAGTTTCAGATAATGTCCTTGTTGATCCCAGGAAGAAAGTCTCCGGGAAAAGACATAGATGTGTTTCTACCACCACTAGTAAATTAACTGAAAGACTTTTGGGAAAGTGGGATGAAAGTTCATGATGCCTACAAAAGGGAATACTTTCTACTTAGAGCTTACTTAATGTGGGGGATTCACGACTTTCCAGCACAAGGTGTTTTATCTGGATGTACTACTCATGGTTATTTTGCTTATGTTTGTTGTGCAGACAAGACACGAAGTGTTCATCTACCTTACTGTAATAAGGAGGTGTATTCTAATTATAGGATATTCCTTAGGTATGGCCATCCATTTAGAAAAAAGGTTGGGCAGTTAGGTCTAATTGTGGATGAGTTTAACTTTGCTCCAAAGCGACTGACTGGAGAGGAGTCGTTAGAAAAATTAGCTATTGTGGATTACACGCCGGATAAGTTAGTAAAGAGAAAATTAGTAAAGAGAAAGAGATATGATCCCGATAATGACAATGTTCTTGAAGAAAATAACAAAATCACTGGCGCATTCTATAAGAAGGGTATTTAGTTGGATCTTGAAGTCTATCGTATGCTCTATTTACGACATTGTGTTGATGTAATGCACACTGAAAAAAATATTAAGGAGCACATAGTTGATATAATCTTCGATTATAATAATAAGTCTAAGAATTCGTGGAATGCACGGGAATAGTTAAATAAGATAGGTCTCCATTGTGGACAGTGGACTACAACAAATCGTATTGCTGGAGCTGATGTAAAACCAACACCGATGTTTGTTCTGAGCAAAGAATAAAAGCACGATTTATGCAAAATTATTAAAGACCTAAAACTTCCTAGTGGTTTCTCGTCGAAGATTAGCAACAATGTGAATATGAAAATGCTGAGTATCAGTAGCTTGAAGTCATACGACTACCATGTCATTATGATATATTTGCTTCCAGTTCTACTTCAACATGCTTTTCCACCCCACAAAGAGTTGCGAACAGCACTTCACCAAATCAGCTTGTATTTCAGAATTTTGTGTTCTAAAGTCTTGTGCAAAAGTGATCTCGAAAAGGCTCAATTCATGGTTGCAGAGGCAATGTGTATGCTTGAGAAGTACTTTCCATCTTCTTTTTTTGACATAAGTGTCCACAATATGGTTCATTTGGCAGATGAGGCTTTGATTTGTGGACCCGTCAGGTTTCGGTGGATGTATCATTTTGAAAGGTGAATTATTCATTTACTCATGTGGTGTTGGTTATTAGGTATGTACCTAGTATTTTATTTAACTGATATATACATATGTAACTGAAATAGGGAAATGAAGGACAGCAAAAACATACCAAATAACAAAAGATACATTGAAGGGTCTATTTTAGTATCCCGTCTTTTACAAGAGTCGGTTACGGTTGCGATGGAGTGCATGCCAAATGCAAGCGTTGGAAGTCACAAAGCTACTTGGGAAGCCTTTTTAAGACCAGATTCAGAATTCAGTGATGTGGGTCCTATGCATAAAGATAAGGAAGTGACTCTAACCAACATACAATTTGTGAAAATACGTAGGTGCGTACTCTTTCGATTAAACCCTATGGGACTTGACGCCTATTACAGGTATGTATTTACTGCACAACACATTTTTCTGCAAATTTACTAACGAGAAGTAAATAAATGTTGTTTGGGTAGTAATATGGTTAATGTTATTTGTAGGGAGTTATGAGACACCCTGTTACCCCTCTTAGATTCTACTAGTAAGGAGGTCACGGTGGATGAGGTAGAAACACAAACAAAGTTCATTCCATGGTTGGTTGAAAAGGTACGGCTGTTGTGCATTTTTTTTATAAAAATTGAAATTCTTATTATTAATAGAGGTTGGCTGATGTAATTTTAGAACACCCTGAGCTCTCTATTCTAAAAACAGAGTCCTTCACTTAACTACAAACGTGGGTGTATAAAACACATGCTGTCATTAATTCGTTTTGGTTGACTTGTCACATTTGGTGGATTTATCACATTTGTTATTTAGTGAATCTCCGATGTGAGCCTTTTTTTTTATCTCAAGTTTGGTTGACTTGTTATTTTGATTTTGTATAGCTAGTGAAAGAGAAAAAAACAGATTCGGTTTTGTGGAGATTGGCACAAGGTCCTGTTGGATCAACAGAGTTTATAAAATACCGCGTAAATGGTTTTATGTTTTCTCCTAGATCTTATGAAGAAGACCATGATACTCAAGATAGTGGTGTCTGCGTAGAGGCATACACCAAATTTAGGAGGAACAAGTGTGATGAATCTCCTGAAACTCACCCATCAAAGTGTTATGGAGTGATTAACCAAATCCTAGAATTGGATTATACTACTTTTCATGAGACTGTGTTCTACTGTGACTGGGTGAAGATTGGAAATGGAATCAAAATTTGTCCAGATTCCAACTTGATTTTGGTAAAGTTGAACAGTATGATAAGTTTCAGTAAAATGTATGACGAACCAGCAATTCTAGTTGAAGAAGTCAGCCAGGTTTTTTACTCCAAATATTTGAAAAGCTCTGATCAGTGGGTTGTTATTCCTTCACCAAAGGGACTAACGACAAAGGTAGACGATCTTAAGAAGCCTTGTCCTGTTATATTTTAAGATGTTCTTGTCTATAAACCCCATTTGGCTTGTTTGCTTAATATTTATGGTGCCAATAGACCAAGAATGGTGCCAAGAAGACGAGGATAGCTACAATGTAATTTTTGATGAATCAAACTGACCACTGAACCTTCTACTAGCTAGTTTTAAGTTTGGTTTTTTTTTTCTAAATCTCTATAGAAATTCATTAAATAAGTTTGCTTGATTGATAAAAATGGATTATTATATTTTAATGGAAATTTTGGAAGAGTTAGGACTTTAGAATTATGTAAAAATATAGGTTTTCATTGGATTTAAACGAGTTTGAAATTTTCTTAATATTTTTGGAGAGTATAGGGCTAAAAAATGTGCCGATTTTTGGCGCTTACTTCTATTTTTTCGGTCTCGTGTTAAAGATAGATTCCCGATTATAATTTAGACCGACATTGTTATGCGAAATCTACTATTTGATTTGGACAATTGCATCTCAATATGATGATGTCTTTAAGACACAAGTTTGTGTGTTGTTATCCAACAAAATATCTGAAGCTTATAAGAAAATCGGATCCGAGTCTCAGAAACTGTGAGGAACTCGAAATGTTCCGATTTTGTGTATTTACTGCTATTGTTTCGGTCTCGTTTTAAAAATGAATTTCCGATTATAAAGTATAGATTGACCTTGTAATACGGAACCTGCTCTTTGGTTTTGACAAATGCATCTCAATCTTATAATGTCTACAAGACACAAGTTTGTGTGTTGTTATCCAACGAAATATCTGAAGCTTATAAGAAAATTGGATTGCGAGGAACTCGAAATGTTCCGATTTTGTGTATTTACTTCTATTGTTTTGGTCTCGTTTTAAAAATGGATTTCCGATTATAAAGTATAGATTGACCTTGTAATCCGGAACCTGATATTTTGTTTTGACAAATGCATCTCAATATGATAATGTCTTCAAGACATAAATTTGTGTCTTCTATAACGAAATATCCGAAGCTTATAAGAAAATCGGATCCGAGTCCCAGAAACTGTGAGGAACTCGAAAATTTTCAATTTTGTGTACTTACCTCTATTGTTTCGGTCTCGTTTTAAAAATGGATTTCTGATTATAGAGTATAGATTAACCTTGTTATCCGGAACCTGCTATTTGGTTTAGACGAATGCATCTAAATCTTATAACTTCCTTCAGACATAAGTTTGTGTTGTTATCCAACGAAACATCCGAAGTTTATGACAACATCAGATTCATGTCTTAGAAATTGATTATTGTCTCAAAATATTCCGATTTTGTGCATTTACTATTTCCTCAATCTCGTTTTAAAATGATTTCCCGAATCGAAATTAGATTAACCTTGTTATCCGGAACTTGCTATTTGGTTTAAACGAGTGCAACTAAATCTAATAACTTCCTTAAGACACAAATTTGTCTTGTTAACCAAAGAAATATTCGAAGTTTATATCAAAATCGGATTCGTATCTCAGAAATTGATAAGTTACTCGAAACCTGGTCTCATAAATTGTGACTAATTTTGAACCGTCAATTTGTGCGATCCGTATGAAGAAAATAACTTTATTTTTCTTGGATTCGTTTGAGCGAGAAAAAAAGGAGTATTGACCATCGATAAGGGGTGAGAAAGATAAACGGTGATTAAATTGCTAACGTGGCTAAATTTTCAACCATATCTGCTTTTTCACCTCGTCCATAACGCATAAAGTTTGAGAAAAAGCAAGATCCCCAATTTTCACCCACTCTCTTTTCTTCTCCGAAAATTTCAAAAATTTTCTTCTCCAAAAATTCACCAAATTTCTTCTCCCGCTTCAATTTTAGAATGGTTTCTAAAATTCACCAAATTTCCCTCCATCTCTTTTATCTTTTCTATATAATCTGGTCTCCAAAACAAATTCTTAATTTATCTGGAAACTTAGGGTTTGTTTATCTCTATCTTTCAAATCAGTCGCTTCATCTCTTAATCTGGTTAGTTTCAGTTTAATATTCATATTATCAATTTCTGGTACTAGGGTTTCATGAAAATTGGTTTTGGGTTTTGATTTTAGGATTTCATATTAAGATTTTGTTATTGATTTTTCTCTAATTCTCATTTTTTTCAGGGTTAGTTTAGAAGTCCATTTGGAGGAGTCGATTTGTTCAAAGGTTTGTGAATCTACCTCTGAATCTCTTGCTGGTTTTTGATTTTGTGTGTAATTTTTCTGGATTTTTTTTTTTTTACTTTAGGGTTTCTGTTTGTCTGAAAAATAGTTTACTGGGTTTTAATTTGTGTTTATGGGTTCTTGTTTTGTTTTTGAAAAGGGGTTTTATACTTTCTGACCTTGGTTAGAGTGATTGTCTATCATTTTATGGTTAATTAGAAGTATTGATATGGGTTTTGTATGTTTGAAGTTTTCTTAAATGGACAGAGGTAGAATACATATGATTTAGTTCATTTTTTGTATACTGAGTGATAACCATTGTATGATGCATAGAGTTTGAGAAATTGAATTGTTACCCTATTGTCGGCACGACAATAATTGCTTCAATTTATTACATACAAGTATTTGACATATTTTCTGCAAAAGGAAACAACCTTACAGTCTATGAGTATTAGTATTTTTTTGTATTGATGTAGATGGAAACCAGTGAAGCATCTAAAAATACAAACGTTTCTTCATCTCAAACTAGTGAATCTGCTTATACTTTATCAACTACTCAAGCTAATGTTATTAAGAAGCCAAAGTTGATGGTAAGCATAGATGAGTTTGGGCTTCTTTTTGGAGACAATGCAGACAAATTAGCTACTCTGGCTGGCAAACTTGTCCGAGTATATTGTCCGGTGAAATCTGTGAGTTGGACAAAGGTTCCAGATAACTTCAAAGATGATGTGTGGCTGAAGTTAACGGTATGTAATCTAAATTATTTTTCTTCTATTTTGGTTATTTAGAGTTTCTTTTATGATTGAATAGCCTCTTTATTTGCTGACTTAAGAGTTGTTTATTTCAGCAAGAATTTGAATTCAATGTGCCAATTCATTTGGCCAAGCCAAGTGTTATGCAGTCTCTTCCACAAAAGTTCAGGACATTTAAATATGATTTAAGAAATGGTCCTCTCCTAGGCAAAGTCACCATGAAAGAGAAGTTATATGCATGTCATGATAGTTATGACACTGATTGTTGGAGAATTTTTGTTGAGAATGAAATCAAAGATGGTGTTAAGGAAAAACATAAGAAATACACAGAAAACCAAAAGAAGAGGACCTTATATCACACATGTGGTCGAGAGTCATATGCAAATAAAATCCACAAGCTTGTAAGTACATCATATTGCATTCTGACACTAATTTAATATCAATTTTTATATACCTATCCATATAATGTATGTACAGGCTAAAAAGGAAGGTTTAGTAGTTGAGGCGGCACGAGGGCTTGCATGGATGGAGGGGCATGTTGGAAAAGATGGAACATTCAATATTTCAGCAGTCGAGAAATACGTGAGTATAATGCGTTTGTTTGAATGAAATTGGTAATTCACCCTTTGCTTGCTTTTTTACTTATGAACTTAATACATGTTGTTTAATGTATGTTAAAAGGAACAAGTAAAGGCCGCCAGAGCTAAGAGGAAGGAGTTATTCGATGCAGGATTGGTATCTTCTTTAGACTTTGAGAATGATGAAATTGCAGAAGTTTTTGGACCTGACAATCGCAGAAATGGTTTGTTGAGATATTCTCCTCTTGTATCGAAAAATCAAGCCTTATATGCCACTATTGCAACCACAGTTATGGAAGCAAAAACAATCCCAACCAGTAATGCACCAAGGACCGACCATATGGACGAGGCCCTACTGCAAAAGAATACTGAACTTATTACTAATGTGAGCTTTCATTTACAAGTTATGTTTTTATTTTTTATATTTTAATGCTCATAATATATCAGTCAACTAGGATACATTCATTAGTTATTTGCAACTATTTCTTTATGCATGGTACATATCAAACACTACGCATTTCAAAATGTATGTTTTCGTGAATGCTTTTGAAGATACAAATAGTAATGTGTTGTCCCTTTTTTTTCTTTCCTTAGGATATCCTTTTGATATATATGCAAGAATGAATGTTTACACTTGACTCCCAAATGACAAGCATAATTTTTTTTTTTTTTTTGTTTCTGTGGCCTCTATTTCCAAGTGAGTAAAGCAAGCTGGCTTAACTTTCTGCTAGATTAATAGATCCACGACACCAAAATTAGTTGTATTTTGAAGTATTATAAAAAATCTGTATGGAAATTGGAGTTGTTTCTTCTACTTTTGCGCATACTTAAACTTTAAAAGGGGTGCTTTCTTATTTAGGGGATTTACTGCCTTGTAAATAGTTTTTTTTTTTTTTTTAGTTATGATCTATGCATTTTTGTAGCTTTTCATTATCCAATACATGTTTATGTTCGTACTTGATAATGACGAGTCTTGTTTAGTTGTCGAATTTTCATTATCCAATACCTTTTTATGTTCATACCACTTGTCCAAAGTTAATATTACAACTTCATTTACATTAATCTCTAGTCTCTTATCTGTTGGAGATGGACACAAAACAACTAATTGTTTTGTTTGTTAGGTTGTGATACAAGTTATGGCAAAGCATCAACAATACCAACATTCTGCTGGCCACAACAATAGTGAATTTCCTGATCGCAACAGAAACCCAAGTAATGTTGGTATTGAAAATACTAATGGCAATCAGTTGGTGCTTCTTTACAACAGAAAAAGAAAAATTATTGCCACAGGTCATGCTGTGTATGGAACAGATGGAGACTGCTGTCATGGAGTCTTTTTGTATCCAGATGAGAGGAAGGTATGTTTTGATCGACGATCGAGGATGGTAATTATCATGTACCTGACAGTCCTCAAGGTGATGATCGCTATTTTTTGAAACAGTTTGTTGCAAAAGAATGGGTAGTTTGGCACCTGTCGCGTTTGGAGTTTGTGGAGTCTGGTTGTGAATTAAACTTCTCGAGTTACTGATTTTGGTGCAGTGGAAGCGTATCCTGCTTTTTGTTTTGAGAAGCACACATTTTGGTGCCCTTATTGACTTGCAATTTTTGCAATGTTTTGCATAATTACTTTTATATGAAGTCTGTCTGTGTGCTCCTGGTATGTAATGAAGTCTATCTGTCTGTTCTCCTGGTATGTAATGGATATGATTTCATATTATATATTATGTATATCCTATGTTCCGTCCTTTTACTTTTGTGATTTCAATTTCCTATGGATGATATGTAGATTAAAGAGCAATTTTTTGGGTACCGGAAACTTTCAGTTCCGGTGACCGGTAGCTGTCGGTCCTGGTAACCGGAAATGGAAGATCCGGTGATCAGAAATGACAGGTCCGATTGCCGAAAAAAATGGCAGATCTGGTGATCGGAAATGTTAGGCCCGATCACCGGAAAAGTGCCATTTTTTATATATCAGAGGTAACAAATTTTCTAACGGTAATAGTGTTAGATATTCCTGGAATCAAAAGACACATGTCATCTGATTAGTGGTCATCTAATTAGTAATAGAAAGGGTTAGCAATGGGTATAACACATTATGTTAATTACAAAGTAAATATGAAGTGTAAAGTGAGGTTAGTTAGCATAAATGTAGTAATGAAATCAAAGTGTTAGCCAACTTAATTTCCTTAATAATTTCCTTAATGGATTCTAAGAGTTAGCCAAAATTCTCACTCATTATATAATGGGCTATAGGTAACCATTCAATCTAGTTAGGGAAATTAACTTGTATTTTTTAGTAACACTTTTTTCCTTTGAGAAAATCCTTCATATGGTGTAGTGTGATAGTGTGACTTCATGTGAAGGATGACTTTTAAATTTAAGATTGAAGTGGGTGTAGAATTAAACACTCTTGATGGAAGTCACCTATCTGAATGTGGAAGTGGGGCCGCTTCCTATGAGAATTGAGCCAATTCTCTAGAGCATTCTGAGAAACAGGATATATCCAGGGCCAAATTGGACAAAACGACACGAACTTAGCAATGCCAGGAGGATTTCATGCATGGTGGTTGTCGCAAATTGCACCAAATGTTATCAGTTCAAGACTAGGTTCACTGTTTAGCAAGTAGTTCTGGTAACTTCTCACTAAATAAGGGTTTAAGTCCTCATGGACACCTTTGCCTAAATTGTATTTTCCTTACTCTGATTTTTCCGTTTTCCGAGATTTCATTCATGTGGGGGATTATTGGAGAAAATGAGTTTTAATAAAAGTATTTATGGTCTTGGTGTGGTTTGATCTAATGACCTAAGGGTCGAAGGATACTCACTCATTTTTTGAGAGAATTAAATGACCATGTTAACCTACTTTTACCATGAAATATTGAGCCATCATCCTTAAATAATTTGGTTAGATATCTGCAAAAACTATGTATGATCATCTTTTTGGGTACTTTGTTAATATCGGTGCAGTCTGAGTTTGTACTGCAACTGCAATTTTCCTTCCTAAGCAAAAAAGAAATTAGTCAAAAACTAGAAATTTCGTAGTTGTCTATACAAACATCACTTGCCGAATTTGGATCCCAGCCGCGATCATTACTATAAGAAGCAATTCGGGCATTAGTATGGAAAGCGATGCAGTAGCCGTGTTAGTTGTTAATAAAGGAATTCAAGCTCCGTACCAGTTTACGGCAAGATTTGATATTTATGTGGTTTCATCCATTTTCTTTCAATTTACATATACAACGTAATATATTTAAGCTGATCTCTAAGAAATTGGGGAAGAAAAGTTTGGTATTAGATGAGAACTGTCATAGCACTTACGCGAATTCGATCGTGGAATGAGCTATCAGTATTTTCTGAAAAGTAATATTGCCAAGTAACTCGGTTTTACTAATCGGAAACTAAGGTAGTTTGAAGGAAAAAGTTTTAACCCAAACCTCTCGTCGTTATCTTGTTATTACAGTTCTCACTCTTCTTGTATTATAATCATCTATATTCCTACAATTTTTCTTTTATTGGTAAAAGAATTTATTTTAGAATTTAGGTCACTGGTATCACCACCCAGAGACTTTAACTTTACCACTGTACTACAACTAGTCCAACATATATACAACAACAAAATTCCATAAGTAATGGCCAATATTCCTATAGTTAAGAGTGGGTTAAATTAACCCCCTTGTGGCCCTATTCATCTACTCCTTTAAACTCCTAAGCCATGCGTCACGCGATGAGAATACCCACCCTTGGGTGAGCGTCACCGCCCCCTTGAAAATTCTCCATTCCACTTTTCCTAAAATTATATAAATGTAACACCAAATAACACTTTCAGTTGAAAAAAACGGAGAAAAAAACATAAGAGATATCTCTTTCATGCCGAGAAGAAAAAAGCAGGCAAGCTAAAACCCTAAAACTCGCCTCCGCCTGCTTTCCTATCCTTCTCCATCTCTTCCTTTCTTTCTCATGAAACCTTATACAGACGGAAAAATAATTCTTCCTTGATGTTGTATTTTGATTTTCTTTTTTTCTTATTGTTCTTCGAAGCAAACCTTAAGACGATCATAACAATTCTCCTCTCTCTCTGTTTGCTATTTATCTTCAAGAAATAATTCTCCTCTCTCTCTATTTCAATTATCAATTCCTCTAGACTTAGATCTTTGCTACTCCCTCTGTTTCCAAAAGACCATCCTCTATTCCATTTTGGTCTGTTTGAAAATTGTGTCCTGCTTCTGTTTATAGTCATATTTTTTCAATAAACTCTCTAATATACCCTTAAATCTTTTATACTTAAAATAAATAAATTAATAGGACCCAATCTAAAATATTAAAGAAATCTATATAATTAAGGATACACATTTATTCTACATTCTTTTTAAAACACAATATATATGGTTCCAAATTAAAATCCTTATAAATTTTATCCTCCATAAGTATACAATCTCTTTATCTCTATAATCTTTCATCTCTCTTTTTTTTTCCAAACACCATTTTTTATCTCTATAATATTTTCACATTTTTTTTTCGGAACTCTATGGAAAATCTTCTTTGCCGCACGATATTCAAAATACTTTCTCTTTTATTTTGGTGATATTGTTTCCATAATTCATATATGTTTTAATTTTACTTTTTTTATTTCCTATTTACAATTCCATATCAATTTTTGGTAGTTTTTATTACTAAGATTTTAATTGAACTAAATTAGGAAAGTACTTAAGGGTAGGCATGTAAACTACTATGGTCTTCTTAATATCTTGACAAAGTCAAACCGAACTATCTTTGTGAAACGGATGGAGTATTTATCTTTTATGTCACAGATGATGTTACATGGATCCTCTTGCTTACACGGTGAAGTCCTATTGGTTTTGTTGAATTGAGAACTTTGTTATTTTTTGATTAATCAGGATATGTGGGTTAATTAATTTATTTATTTTGATTACTCGGGATATGTCTTATATTGCAGTTACAAGCTATCGAGTATTATGGTTCATTTCTTCATTTTCATTACTCGGGATACGTCTTATATTTACAAGCTATCGAGTATTATGGTTCGTTTCTTCTATAAAAAATATGTGTTTGTGGGTGTAGGATTAGTAGTGAATGAACGACATTGTGTTTTCATATGTAAAACTATCTGACCAGGTTGCAAGTATCATGTGTAAAAGAAGGATAGTTGTTTCCAAATAACTGGAAGGTATATCACACCTATTTCTAACAAAGTGTTTCTGTATATCACACTTATTATGCAACCCACCATGGGTGTGTTTTTGAAATATTTTGTGCGCAGCTGTAAGGACGATTATGGTTTAGTTGTGGAGTCCAGTATGTTTCCGCCCTTCTGGTGGGTTATTTTTGGACAGTAGTTGACATCGTACACACAATGTGTTTGTACAAACTGGTGATGAATCTTTTCTTTTGATTCAATCCTAGGTACATGAATATACTTTTACATTATTAGTGTTCTTTAAAAAAATTAATACTCTTTGTTGCTGTAATGGAGTAATTGCTGGAGGTGACGAGAAGGAGGAATAAGCAGTAGTAGACCAAAATCCTAACGAGACATAGGATGAAATACGGTTCGTTTTTGGATGGTACTGAGCTGATAGCTTAATGCGCGCTGCCAAAAATATCATTTAAGCATTGGCTAATTAATCTAGTGAATTTTTGAATTTAAGTTTCAATTTCTCATATGAACTGTGGGTTTCTATATTACTGAATGGGATAATTCGCTGTTTCATTTTTGAGGAATTTAGATCATCATATTCAAATTACAGATAGAACTAAGTTTTGACCATTAGGTGTGGCAGTGCATGTTTTTCAAACAGGATTGTAGAACGAGAAAACACATATCAAAGTTATCTGCAAGTGCCTGTTAGTTTTCTGACTTTTTCGAATGTTTAATTGCAGGTGTAGTTGGTATCTTATAAACCACTGCAAATGCCAAGTAGCTTGGGATACCTGTTGGCCAGCCATGTACGGTAGGTATTCAGTTGTCACTATTATTATGGCCATTAGTTTATTATATCTAGAAATGCTACCAAGTCCCTAACCAACATATGAATTTCTATGTTAGGGGTTCCAAATTGAAAGATTGGTAGACAATGACCCATCAACATTGGTGAAAGCCATTTGCTCCACGTTTGGAAAGAATTATATATCAAGGTATTCCAGTGATCAAAGATGCACAAAGCTTCATGAATTTTCTACTTTCAGTCATCCAATTTGTAGTTTGATATGTAATACACCTCTTATTTGTTGATGGGAATCGGGATTTTTCCGAAATAAAATGAATATGAATTTGTGGGATTAAGAATGACTATGTGTTGTTTCCATAACTCTTCTATGAACATGTATGGTTCACTTGGAAACATTGGATCTAACTTTCATTTCGTATCCAGGTTTACTTAGCGCCATGAGATAACATATTAGTGCACCTATAATGAAGTGACAGAAGAAGTTTGTAGGTTAAATTCCGAAATATCACTTTTATTTTAAAATTATTTTAGATTAGTGAATCATTATTTAGAGTCTTTACTCTATAACTCAAGACTCCAGTCTCTACTCTTAACGGTTGTAGCTATTCGTGATTGATGAGGTAGAAACAATCCATGAAATCCTAGGGTTTTACGCCAGTAAGTTTTTATACTTCTTATTTCGAGTTTCTCATTCAGACTCTGACGACTAAAGAGTTTTGATGTTTTAGACTTCTTGAAAGTGATGAATGGTGCAAGTAATTTGGATATTACACTTGCAATTTAGAGTTGATGGATAAATGGTTAACTGTTAGATCACTTGAAAATTTATAAAATCACTTGCAATTTCATTTTTTTCTTATGGTTATCAATTTGTTTATTTAATTTTGCAGGTATAAGGTAATCAAAAATCTTTCTTTGTCTAGACCCTAACCTCATTCACCATTGGTAAACCCTTTCCCTATTATTCTTCTCTCTTTTAATTAACTTGTTCCTTTTTTTAATATATCTGATTGAAGATGGTCGTCTTCAGTGTCTTAGGTATCTATTAGAATTAGTTTCTTCAGGTACAACAAGTTAAATGATTAAGTTACTTTGATGTTTTAGATTTTGGTATGATATTAGATGATTGTTATGACAAAATTAGATTTTTTTTTTTGATTAGGGAAAGTGCAAATGAATGGTTGCAAGTATGAAGACAAACAAAATTTGGATATTAACCCAAGGACCACTTGCAATTTAGAGTTGATGGATAAATGTCTCAAGATTTTAGCATTAACTGATCCCTTAATGTCTCAAATTGACTATTAGATCGTATATGTGTACTACAGACTATGGAGTATGATTTAACTTTGAAAAATTCAGCGAGAATGGATAAATTTATAAAATCATTGCAATTTTTACCTTGAGGCATTTGTACAGTCTTATATAGTTATATTTTTCATATGCTTTAGTGTTTACCAAATATTTTGTTTTTTTCTTATGGACTTTTATTTTTTGTATTATCAATTTGTTTATTTAATTTTGATAACACAAAGAGGGTTTATTAGTGAAGAGGTTTTGTTTTTTTTTTCGAAAAAGAGGCAAGCCTCAATTGTATTCATCATAAAAGTCTGATTCAAGATCAGAAGCATTTACAGGACTGACCCGATAGTATCCAACAGTTACAATAAGTTTAGACAGACCACATTGACAACCATAGTCCCAAGACCCAATCTGATAACCAGTTCCTATCATTCCTAACCAATTCAGCTGTAACAAGACAAGTTTAAACAGACTTGGTTGGATCAAATGTAATACATCCAAACCATTTAACAACTCTAAAATCATTAGAGATGTTAGGATCAAAAAATCCATCTGTTTCTCAAGGTTTTTTTCAGACTCAAAGTAAAACAGGTGACATGGGTATGCAGGGATCCATAGATCCGACCAAGTCTGTAAAGAACATGTTGCAGCTGGAGTGAGAATTTGTAACAGAGTCAGGATGACTAGAGAAGATCTTTACTGCTGTTGCTGGCTTACAATAGAAAACAAATACCCAATCAAGAGAACACAGAAAAGAAAAAAATCAGATACAAGAAAAAAGGAGTATATATGTAAAGGAAATCCGGGAACCTACCCCTTGTAAAAAAAAAAAAAAATTGGTTTCTTGTAGTGATAATAATGTTATGCGTAATGCGTCTCTAGACTTAGTCAGAGAAGTTACTTATTACCCCTTTGGTCTATGAGGTATAGGGGGCCTTGAGACCCCATTTTCTTATCATTATGTTGATAATTCTTTATTCCTTAGTAAATTATTGGACATTGCAAAAGAAAAGTCAAACTAAAATAATATAAAAATTACCATGAATTTATCTTGTGTAACAAATTGATACTAATAGGTATATTTTTACAAAAATCTATCTTTTTTAGATAATGAGTTTAATTTTCATAAAAAATGATATTAAATTTATTCAACTTCTCTAATGAATATATTTTGGATTTCTTATTTCTTTTATTTTGCAACAGTTCTTAACAGACCATATTCCAGACAAAGCCAAAACAAAATTTTCAAGAATTTTTGTTTATTTTGTTGGTGAGATTTTGGACTTATTCGATGATTTGATGGTAATAACTAAAATAATGATTAGATGGATAACATAATGAAATATCGAAAAAAATATTGAAATAGTTTAATAAAGATTTGATTTAATTGTATATTATTAAGCTGAAAAAACTAACAATCGATAATATTCAGCACAAGAATTTAACAGTAGGTTTCGGTGAAGCGGCATTAATTAGGTGATGCACAATCCCATGTCATCCACGAGAGTGTCTTATTCTGTCCATTGATCGAGAACTTGTTATAAGTTTGTTGCTTGGCTCCCAAAATGTTTAACGTAGGATCTGTGCCATTATTAGGCATAATCCCAAGACATATATGAGGATTTTCCTTCTCTTCGATATGGAAAAGACTTAATGGATTGATTATAAGCTGAGCTCCTACTTCATTTCCGCAATCAGCTGGTTCATCTGGATATTCATTATCTTGAAAATATAATGCCATGGATGGGAGGCGAGGTGGTATACCGTTTGGCATACTCCAACACAAATCCAAGTGTTGTGATGATGCATCCATCTCTGGTAAGCCAAGTGTTTTCATATAATCAACAAGTACTTGTCTCACGCGATCATAGACATCTTTGGCAAAGTAACTTATCGACGTTCCAGAATCGATAATAAAGCCACCATGCCCATTAATTGCACGGTCGAATTTACCAGGCTCAAAACCTAAACACTTTGTAGCTACTCCAATATCTGCCAACTTCAAGAAATACCTTCTGGCATCTGTCTCCACAATCGGAGTTATTTGAACATGGCCACTGATGGGGAGTAGTGCGTCATCCCCAAACATCAATTTACTTGGAGAATCAGGGGGTCCAAAATGCCAATCTGCTAAACAATAACCGAAAACACCCCGAGGAGCAAACTGAGAAGCGAAAGAACGAGTACCCGGGCCTAAGCCGAATACGCCATTGATATTGTTATCGGGATTATCTTGGAAGCCAAACCCGACGGTTCCGTATGCACAACCGAACACAACTCCGTCAAGAACCGTAATTTTTTTAAAATCAGGTTCAAAACTAAAAGAATCTGTTGACATAAATCCTTCAACATGCACATCCGGACTATCCCATTCTTTGAATTTGCAATGATTATGATTACATTCATAAGATTTACACAATGGGTGTTCACAAGGAAGTAATTTGTATGTAGAAGAGTCATGAGGATTATACAGAGGCTGCTTCTGTTTAAAACAGTCGATGCAACCATCGCACTGGAGCCAAGTAAGTTCGGCAGCGGTATCTAAAATCAGGTATGAACCATCTAGGGATGGAGATGTACCTACAGAGAGTTGAACCACGTAACTCGACGATTCATATGAAAATGGAGCGCGGAGATCTGTGGGGTTATCTTCAGAAGCTGCTGTTGAACTCATCAAACTATTAGCTCGAAGTTTTGAACGATGAATGATTTTTTGGAACTTTTCAATGCGGGTAAGTTTGTTTGATTCAATGGAGTCTCTGTGAATGAGTTTAAGAGTGAGACCGGAGGGTTTCTTATTATCAGCCTTGGAGAATACAGAGAATGAGATAATGAAAAGAATGTAAAAGAGAATTTTTATGCCCATTTTTGTTGATTTTGGGAGGAAGAAATCAAGAAAAATATTGGAATGAAGAGCAAAGGGATTATGAGCTCATTTTATATTGGTTTCAAAAGATAAATTCATGGTAAATTTGGCCTAATATTAATGTGAATATATTCGCAAGATAATTATAATTATAGTATTATTGAAACCTTAGTTATAAATGGAGTTAATTACTTTTTACATTACATTATGTCAGAAAATCGGAAAGAAAGTGTTCGAGAAAATATTTTGATTCCTTTTGTCGTTAAGTAATTCACTGAGTAAGGCATTCCGTGATTTGATGGCAATAAATCCAAAATCTCAGCAACAAAATAAAGGAAATAAGAATCTAAAATATATTTTAATATCATTTTTCTTATGAAAATTAAATTCATTATCTAAAAAAGAAGGGGGACAGTCTATCAAGAATGCTGTCAGTCGCAAAAATACCAAGTATTTAGAAAAATGCACTACATAAGGATATGGATTTGGTGCTTTGGCTTTCACTACTCTGGGTGAATTTGGGGACGGAACAACAGACTTTATTCAGCAAAAGTTGTGGCTTCACAACTATATAGCTAGTCATGATGCTAACGTGCGTGTGGCTGATTTCCTTTTCCATAGGTTGAGTGTGGTAGTTCAAATATTGCTAGGCTTCTGACTAGTTTCTTGTCTGATGAGAATTCTTTCGAATTTGATTAGTAGTATTTTTAATATAAAAAGAAGTAAAAATACACCAATAATTAATTTGTTTCACAAGATAAATTCATGTTAATTTTTATCTTATTTAAAGAAAAAAAAAAACATACTCCCACTGTCTTTTTTTATCTGTTCTAATTTCTACTTTGGTGTGTCTTTTTTTATATGTCCTCTCTTTTTATAGACATACTTTTCCCTTAAACTATCAAATATACCATTTATTTTTTATAATCATAAAATCATTTTTAATATAAAATTAATTCAAAATCATAAATATTATCACCATATATAAGAAAAAAATCTACTAAATATATTTGTATTAATTGTCATTCCTTTTTTGAATAAAAATATTAATTGATAGTTATAAAATTCCTAATAAAGTTTCTACGTATTCTTACATCCCGTTCTAATTATAGACTCTATAATAAAAATAGTATAAGTTTGTTTTTATTTTCTTAAAATATTTCCTAAAATAATAATACTATCCAATTTTTAATTTTTAATACTATTAATTTTAGTTTTGCAATATAACATTAAACAGGGCTGGTCAAGGGTTAGTCAAGACATGTTAAAGGATTTTCTTAATATCTTGACAAAATCAATTAGGACTGGTAATTTGAGACGGAGGGAGTAATTATTAGAATTAAAGGGGGCCACCAAAGGGATAAAAATGAACTTCTCTAACGAAGCAAGGAGACTTTTTTTTTTTTTTTTTTGCTGAATCACATTTTTTTTAAAATAAGGTAAAGCCTACAAAAATTTTACATGACTGACTCCAGAATGAAGAAATCATTGCAAGAAACTAAAGAAACAATACTTCCCCTGATGCAAGACTCAACAAAACCTGTAATAAGCTACATTTGGCATTTCTATTCTTCTAACGAATAAAGGTCTCCCCATGTGCAGAGTTCTTTCACCAACACCAAGTATTGCACCTCTTTTAGCTAAGGAATCAGCTGAAAATTTAACTTCTCTGAAGTGATGCTCAAAATGAACATCTTCTAGAAGTTGTAGCACATTTGTGTATCTAATTTTAACAAACCATGGTACTGCCTGGGTTTTAAAAAGATTGATCACAGATAGTGAATCAAATGTACTATCACTCTCTTGCATTTCAGATATACTGTCATTTCTAAGGCGCAAGAATTGCATATACTTCTGCAATAAAGTTAGTTGCAATACCCATGCCTCTATAAAGTGTATCTATTACTTGAAACTTACAATCTCTCTCAATAATACCAAAAACAGCATTCCCTGGATTCCCAAATGATGCACCATCACAACAAAATAGGGTATATCCATATGGCGGAGATTTCCAGTAACATTCAATTATCTTAGTTAATTTGGTAGTTCTCTCACCAAGCTTAAAGAATGAGATTACCTGACTGTCATAGTTCTGATTCCATCTGTTGCTTTCTATTCTGAGACCCCCTTCATGCACCAGCTTTCTATTCTGAGACCCCCTTCATGCACCAGCTGATATATTCTTCCTTTAAATCTATTTATGTTGGGATTCACTTTATCAAAAAGTTTTTCATTTATTTGAAATCATAATTCTTTCATTATAGCACAAAATGCAGTTAGCCATATTTCCTTCACCAAAGGACTTTTTTTCTTGGCAGGCTTACAAATGTCTTCAAAAGATGACGGATTTTTAAATTGAAAAACTTCATTTAGCCAAGACCAGATAGAAATGTTGAATCTGCAACTCCATAAGGTATGATGCATATTGTCTTGCTCTTCTAAACAAATACTACATATTGATGCCAACTTAAAGCCCCCGTTCCTCATAATTACATCATCAACATACACACCTTGTTGAAGTTTCCAAACATTACTTGCAATTATTGGATGCAAAAATGATTTCCAAATAAATTTAGGCCAGGATAAAAAAAGGTCATTTGTTTCTTATTTTTTCCACTGAAGTCTTAGTTATGAAATTCCCACTTTTTTCTACAGCCCATACTCTGTGAACTTCACCCCCACTAACATATGGCAATGCATTTACAGAAATGAAAGATTTCATCTCAGGTGGAATGACCCATTTATTGTTTTGCAGTAGCATCTTTACTTTCATTCCAATGTTTTCCTTAACATAGTCAGTAATCCCTATTGCAGTAATCAAAGGATCCTGGACATACCAATTATCATACCATAAAGACATGTTGTTACCATTATCAACACACCACCTGACATCTTCTTTTAAATAGTTCCAAGCCCATTTTAAACCCCTCTATACAGATGATTGCCTCCAGTTAGTTGTCCATTGACTCATTTTATCCTGAAATTTAGCATGGAATAAAAGTGCCCATTCTTCTTTTGAATTCAAAATTCAAAACATCATCTTCATTAGAAATCATTTGTTAATTACTTCTAGTCTTCTAATACCAAGAACTCCTTATGCATAAGGGGTACAAACCTTCACCCAAACTAATTTTTGAATTTTCTGCACTCACTATCTCTAGTCCACAAGAAGTTTCTAATGATTCTCTCTCACACTTTGATCACTGGAGATGGCCATTTATATATGGAAATGTTGTATATGGGAACACTGCACAATACAGATTTAACTAAAACTAGCCTATCACGAAAAGATAGTATTTTACCTTTCCAAGATTCCAATTTACTTTGTATCATTTCCACTATTGTCCACTATTATAAGTCCATATTCACTTTCTCACAAATCATTTTCTTTCTAAGTTGAGATGCTCCATTAATAAAGCATTTACTCTTCAATCTGTTTATAATTTGACCTGAACTTGCTTGATACTCATCCGACAATTTGAGTAAACTAGTAAGACTCTTTTTGGCACCATTGCAGAAAATAAACACATCATCTACAAAGAATAAATGTGTTGGATGTATTCCCTTTTTTATTACCATTGGTTGTATCTTGCCTTTTGCAACTAATGCAGAGATATTTCTGCTCAGCATATCCTCCATAAGCAAATAAAATAGGTGACAAAGGATCACCTTGTTTTAAACCCCTTCCAACTGAGAAGAAACCACATGGACCTCCATTCACCATTATAGATATTCTTGTAGATTCAAACAATGTAATTAGCCAATCATACCAAGATAAAGAAAATCCATAATTTTGTAACACTATGAACAAAAATTCCCAACTGACAGAGTCATAATCCTGAGATATGTCTAGTTTAATACCAACATTTCCACCTCTTCTTTTGAATTTCATTTCATTCACCAGTTATGAGGCTAGCATAACTTTCTCATGAATACTTCTACCCTTAATGTATTCAACTTGCTGAGGTAAAACCAGTTTTGTTGAAACCGTCATGAAATAAATTTTCAAACCACCACTAAATCCCATAGTTGGCACATTGCTAGTTGTGATTATATTTGTAAAGATCTTAAATATGACATTACTTAGACCAATTGGTCTAAATTGATTTGCAGTTTTTGCACCTTGAGTCTTTGGAACTAAAACTTGAAAACTTGAGTTCATACCTTTGGGGATAAATCTTCTTTTCCAACAAAATTCAACAGCATCCACCAGATTTTTTTGAATGATGTCCCAGCATCTTTTATAGAAAATTCCTGAGAAACCATCAAGTCAGGTGCACTATATGGATCAATATTAAAAACAACATTTCTGATTTCTTTAACTCCAGGAATGGCATACAATTTTTCCCGATCTTCTTCACTTATGACTGTTGGAACAACATCTAACAATTCTTCAACAATATTAACATTTTTGAACACAAATTTATTTTGAAAGTGTTGAACCAAAGAATCTGCAATCTATTTTTGATAAACTATCACATTGCCATCTTCATTTTCAAGTTCACTTATTAGATTTTTAGAGTTCCTAATCTTCATTTTTGTATGGAAAAAACTTGTGTTAGGAGATCCTTCAGTAATCCACTTAACTCTGGATTTCTGCCTGAGTAAAGTATTTAATTGTGATTCCCTGCTAACATGATCATTTTGAGCATGAAAAAGTTGACCCAAAATATCGGTGTTAAAAGGATCACTATCAAATAACTGCATTGCAACTTTAACTTTTTTTTTCTGCTTCTTGTATCTTCACTTTCACATCCCCAAAGAATTTCCAGTTCCATTCATTTAAAACCTTTTTTAATTCTTTCAATTTATGTAAAAATTTATAGGCAGGATCACCTTCGACATGTTTATTCCAACATTCTGAAACCACTTGCAAAAAACATGGATGACTGAGCCACATCTTTTGAAATTTTCTAGGTACATTTTTAGGCTTTGGAATGTTTTCACAAACACCCAAAAGAGGAGAATGATATGATACCATCCTCATCCCAACTTTATATCCCAATCACCATAAATTTGTAACCATTGTTGGTTGAATACCACCCTATTAAAATTGCATAAAATTCTTCTACTACCATGTTGATCATTTGACTATGAATAGTATAAACCATTTTGAGGAGCCTGTATAAGTTCACAGTAGTTCAAACAATCATTAAATTTCAACATTACATTTCTATTAGGAAGCCTACCACCAATTTTTTCTTCTTGACTTAAAACTGCATTAAAATCACCTAACACAATCCAAGGTTTATTCATTGCACTGATGAGTTCCATTTCCGACCATAAACTCTTCTCTAAAAAAAATTTACATGAGCATGAAATCCAGATACTAGAACATCACCAATACTAACAGTTATCATTTGATTTGAAATAACAACAACTTGTGGCTGAGATAAGCTCTTATTCCAGAACAACCATATGTTCCCTTTATTACCTGAATTTAAGTTATAAATTCCCATTCTTAGTATCCTTGTTAAGTACAATTTATTAAAAAAAAAAAGAACTACAATTAATTTAAGGTTTCGCTACCCAGACTAAAGATGGATTAAACTGATTTACTAAAGACCAAAGTTTATCTTGAGCCCTTATTCTCCTTAGGCCTCTAGTGTTCCAAAAAGTTATCTTCATTATTTATATGGGGGGTTTCTAGTAACCCCTTTACTAGGATTCTTCCTAAAATTATACTTATTATTCAATGGAGATGGAGCAATAACATTTGTCTCCCAAGTTTCCCATCTATCTCAATTGTTTTATAGTGCTGATTTAGGAGATCAAACTTTGTCAGATGAAAATGAGCGTTTATCCATGGAGAAGCGATCTTTCTTGAATAAAGAGGCGATGTTTTCGCGTCAGTATATTATGGTCCATAAAGTTTGTAATGATCAAGAGGAATCTCTTCGCAAAATGAAAAGTCAGCACGATGAATCATCGAAGATATTAACCGCGAAGAACGTAAAGATCATCCAAAGTAAGATAAATCTAACTGTTAAAAAGAACCATCTTAAAGAGGAACATGCACGGCTAAAAGAATCTTATGACGCCCTTATGAAAGAAAAGTTCTCCCTCGCTCAGGATGAATGATATCGTCTAAAGGGTTTGGTTGATGATGATTTTGATAAGGCTATGAAGGATATGAAAGATAGTAGTTTCGCTTTATCTCGATAGATTCTTTGTCAGAGAGAAGGTAGTCACACGTGGATGACTGCCTCAGTTTACTTGTCCTTTTGATTATTACTTAAATTTCATATTTCTTTTGTTGCGAAAACTTCGCTTCGATTATAATTCGATATTTTTATTGTAGAGTCTGGGAAACTGCACCAATCCACTATCTCTCAGCTGAGATCTGATTTGGCTAAGGTTTGCAAAGAACGTGCAAAACTCTCAACTATACTTACTGCTTCTGGAGATCAAGCAGAGATGAGATGTTCGTTCATTCAAAGCTTCATGGAGGTTGGTACAAGAAATGCAGATAAAAGGGTCACTCGCGGTGCTTACGTCAAGGCTCAAACTCTTGTGAACAAAATTATCCTAAAAAAATCACTTCCTTTGGTGATTGTTCCACCTCTTGACATAAGCGATGACAAACAGTTTCCTGAAGCTGATAGTGATTATGACTATCTGAGCGATGAGTAAGGAGGTGTTGAAGTTCCTCTTCAATAAAGTCATCTTGAAAAGGAAAATTCTGGTGGAGACCTATCCAAAGATCCCATCAATGAAGTCAATGTTGAAGCTTCTGCTGTTAATCAAGATGTGTCTTATGATAGTGTTTAGTTTTTCTTTTTTCCTTTATTTTGGTGTTCAAGCTTATGACGCTCTTTCCCTATGGATCCATCAACTCGTACGCTCTATTACCAACTATTCTTTTTATTATGTAGGGTCCATCCCATCTTTTCTCTAACTTTCCATCTCCTCTTTTTTGGTAAGGCGGTATTTCTCTCAACACTAGCTCTCATGGCTAAAATTTTCTTTCTTTTACCCGCTTGTTATACTCTCGAGTTATTCTTTGATGGTAGTTTTCCATATGTTGTAAAGAAATTTCTATACTTTCTTCTAGATCATCAAGCTTTGTTAAGATTAGATCCGCACTTAATTTCTTTTCCCATGCTTGTTTCTTAGTTGTAGGAATGATGACTTCAGTTGGCTACACCGCCTCTAATCCATATGTCAGACAAAAGGGTGACATTCTTGTAGCTTATGTCCTTGTTGTTCTATACGCCAAAACTTCATTGTGAACTTGTTCGTAACGTCCTTTATTGCATCCTTCCAATTTCTTCTTCAATATATCTGCAATCTAGTTTAAAATCTATAGAACAATCTAGGCTAACTACATTGAAATCATAAAAGTATTTATTAAGATCTTTAAATTTGATACAAAGTAATGAGAAAGCTCTAACTTGGGGAGAAAATAATATTTCTCTCACCTAAATATCTTGTCTAAACTCTCAAAAAGGCTCTCTCAAATACAAGGTAAAACGGCTCCTTATATAGGAGTTTACATAGTAGAGGACATCTAATAAATCCGCTATTTTCGGATCTGGCGTGCGTCATTAAGACATGCTTACATTGACCATTCTCGCACATACTCTATAATACCGCATGATTCTTCACACTTTACTCGTGACTATGCTGACGTCATTCAGGATAAGCAATACGAGGTTCTATTCGTTTTGTATTAATGTTCGTTTCTTCGCACGTGTAATTGATGTGCGGTATTTTGTATCTAGATTATCTTTGGGCGAATTAAACGAAGTACGCCAAGCTCCTCTTCCGATAACAAATTCTGATAATTTCATTTAGCACTAACATCAGCATTCATCTTAAAATGAGTAGGCTAGGAGGCTTACCTTTTTGAGCGTTGAGGCCCAAGGAATTAGTGTCCAGTTCCAGAGAAAATAAAATGAAATGGTATCATACAATAGTTTAAAAATAAAATATAATAACATTTAAAGAATAAAATATAAGAAATAAAAATTGATTGTATATATATTTAAGGGTAATTTTAGTCATTTACAAAATAAACTAAGGACAAAAAATATAAATCAATCATTAAATTTTGGTGGGACCACAACTTATGCTTTTGTAGCTTTTAAAAGCTCCTCCTCCCCATCTTTTAAAAATTGAGGAATCTGGGGATTGCTTTGAATAATAAGCACTTTGATTTTTTTTACCAAATACCAATTTCAAAAATTGTTAACATATAGGTTTTGAAAGTGCTTTTAAAAAAAATAAAAACATTACCAAACCCAGCCTAACTTTCCAAATCAAACGCGCTTTCCGTTTTTTTCAAATTAATACTAATAGATTTGAAACACGCCCTTTTGAATTTGCATTACAGATTTAGATTTTTCGGAAATCTTTAGGATTTGCTGGTAAATTTTGCAAATCTAAAATATTCATTCCTTCCAAAATCGCATCTTTATTTACACCTAAAATATCTCCCACAGAATCCGAATTTTAATAGTTATTAACCAAAATCACGGGAAGGATTACTTTCCAAAACTCGGTATGGGATTGCTGGAAAATCTTATGAGATTTGACGTAACTCCAAGATATTGTATCATTCCAAATCTTGGTTAATTACTCGGGATCTCGTTTGCTTATTAACGACTTTAGAGACCCAAATCTTTAGTATTATTCTCTCTAGGAAAAGGGTGCTCCTTTATATACCTCCTTTAAACACCGACTTTTTCTTTCTACCCTCTAAGATAATCTTTCTTGCCCACCAAACTTTTTTTTTTTTTTCATACCCCCATAAATTGTCGATGTCTATTCATAAACTGTTATTCTATCTTCTACACTAGAGTTTTTGGTGAAGACTTGTGAGATACGTCACATCGATCACACGAAATCTAATTTGAAAAAATTGATGTGTATCTTAGATGAAATTTGACATTTATCTCCATACACATATCACCGGAGAAATTCTAAAAAGGGTTTAAAAGTTTCAAATTTTGATGGGTTTCAATGAAATTCATTCTCCAACCATGATGTCTTAAACCAATGTATAGATGACCTTGGGTAGATAATGTCAAGGAGAATGTCAAGTTTTACACATTCCTGGTGACATTGCTTACCATCCTAGTCAGTTTTTAATTAATAGAATTGACTTTAATATATTAACTAACCATTTTTAGTTTTAGCAAAATCTTAATTATGAAAAATAAAAATTATACTAATTAAATGAAGAGGTTACATGTTATTTGTGTTGCCGCGTAGGAAGTACACACAATCTCCCACCCTTAAAGGCCTTGAAAAAATATGCTCTCAAGTTAAACGGTGATGAAACCCTCGCTTCCTATTGGTCTAGAAAGGTCTTTTCTAATGCAGAAGCTACGACGAGGACACTTGGCATAATTCTATTGGTTGTAATAATTAAAATTTGGTTACAATTTGGATATCTCAAATACTTAACTGCTCGTTATTAACGATGTTGAAAAAAAAGTAGGTGGACAATACTTATATTAGAATTTAAACTTGAATTATTTAGTTACACCGTGTTTACACCTATACTTAACTGTACTTTAGTAAGGGTGGACAAAACTCACATCCACACCGTTAAAAAAAAACAACAACAACAACCTGAAACTCTTAAAAAGCACACACCAAAAAAAAAATAAAAAAAAAATCGAATGAGTTTGTTCCCAAAAAGGAATTGGCTTAAACCATACAATTACGGAGCCTTTGATCATTAACTTAAACCTAAATCATGGAAGCCTTCGATCATCATGAGCACCGCTAGGAGTTTGAGGATGGATCAATGAGATTATTTTATTTGTTGTTCTTGATAATTGTTAATGTTTGGAAACCCTAAAGTCAGAGTTATTCAGGTACAATTTAATTCTCTTACAGGAAGAGAACCTAAATTTTGAATTTTGATTCGTTGTTTTTGAGAAAAAACCCAAATTTACTATTTGGATTTGTAATTGGGTTTTGAAATTCTGGGTTTGTTTGTGGCATTGTTTATATTTGGTATCAATAATCCTGTTAATCCTGGTGTCGATGAATTTGTTGAAATTTTGTAGGGCGGCTGGGGAGATAGAAAAACCACTTGCAACAGAATGCAGTAAGATCCAATATTGGGGAGAATGCTATCATTCATCTTTAATCCTTGGTTTGGTCATCTTCCAAGAGAGCCTTGAACTTACTAATCTGATGTCGCTTCAACTCAAACGAAATCATTTTGGGATAATTAGACTTTAGTACTCAGGTTTAGACCAACACTAGGCTTTGGTCTAACATTTGTCCAACATTAGGGCTTGGTACCTGGACCTGACGTTGACCACGATTGACTAGGTTAAGTCCTGACTTCTGGTTAATAATTATTAAAAAAAATATATAAATTCATATTGTCAAAGTAGTTTACCATCATACCCTCCCATTCATTAATATTTACAAAATTCTCAGACCTTAGATAACGAAAATATATCTTTTCTTATTTTCCTTCACCGCTGCAATCACTTCTCTGTATTCATCTCCATGTCATTAAAATCATTTCTCTTTTTCTTTATTTTTCTTGTGGTTGAGGGTGAGAATATGTGAAGGTATTCAAATACTAGGTATTTAAGTCGTAGAGGCGAAGTATTCAAATCGATGAAATTAGGGTTTATAGATTCAAAACCAGAAGAACATGTTAATTAGAGAAATTGAAATTAGGGTTTTCTTTTGGAAATCGATTTAATGATGGATAAGAAGAGATTGATGATTATGATGATTATTTGTGAAAGCGGACCGATATTGCTGAACTCAAATTTGAAAAAGGGGATGAATTTGAGATGTGAAAGAATTTGGGGAATTAATTTAGGGTTTCGTCTTAGAGTTAGTGATGAAGATTGTTGGGTATTTAGTGATGAAGAAGGGTTATTGTAAAACTGATGTTGTTGAGTTAAATTGATAAAATATTGAAAAGGTCAGGGTTATAAAACTCATAGAAGAATTAGAAGATGAAAATGATGTTCCTAAGGGAGTGATTAAAGTTGGGTATTGAGTAAATGAACGGATTATGGCAGAATTTCTGGTGATGGGGTGATTAATTCCAAGATTTGAAATGGTAATTTAGGGTTTCTATAGAAGTGGTTGGTGGTTCAACAATTCATAGGATGTTAAGGTTTGGGTAAGTCCCTAACTTGCTTTAATTTCAGTATTTTGAATTGAATTGATTGAACTAGTTAGTAGAATGTAGTTGTGGTTGTGGTGATTGTGAAGTTGCAGGTGATATAATGGTGGTTAGGTACAAATTGTGGTGGTACTGAGTTTACAGTGAAGGGTTGAATTGGTGGTGAATTATAAAAGTTGTTAGTGGAGATGTGATATGTAGTGTTTCCTAAAATAAAATTTGGCTCGGTAGTTTGTACAACTGAATCATGATGAATGATATAATTGATGAGTTTAGAGGGAATTGAAGCTATAGGTGTATGTTAGGTTGTTGCAGGTGGCATGGTGGTGTTAACGGTGAAACTACAGGTTGAAGTGTAATTGATAAAGATAGCAGTGGAGTTTAGAATGTATATAATGGATGTGTACTCAAGGTGAAAGGTATGGGTTGATGACGGAACTGGAAGCATCGAATTGTTGTTGGAAGTTATTGAAAACTGGAACTGCAAGTGGAGGAGTGGTGAAACTATTAGAGTGAATATTACAAAGAATAAGTATATACTGTAAGTGATTGTGGTGTATTGTGGATTACCTAAAATGGTTATGGCATTGCCGGTATTAGGAATTGAAGGTAGATATATAAGGAGAAATGGAGGTGGTAACACCAGTAGTTTTCTTCACCATTTGATCCGAGTAAAGAAAAAATATAGTCGAGATTCTAAAGAATCGAGATGGCACTAGCATGGAGCTAGACAAGAGAGGAGAAGAATTCCATATCTTTGAATGAGCCTTCTGTCGGAGATAAGAGAGAAAAAAATGGAGACATCAGGACCGTAAGATTATTTATTTTCTTTATAACTGTTGGATACTTCAAGGGTATAATTGTAAACTCAGTAATGTAAAATATTTTTATTTCATAAATTTAATTAAAGTCTGGTCATTAACAGTCAACGTGGGTCAACGTCTGGTCCAGGTACCAAACCCTAACGTTGGACAAATGTTAGACAAAAGCCTAGTGTTGGTCTAAACCTGAGTACTAAACTCCAATTATCCCAATCATTTTCCATGGTCCATTCACACCGTGCGAGGATCGAACATCTAAGCCACTAAGTTGTTGCAAACTCCAAGCATTGCACCAGCGAAAACACAAGCAGACCTACATTTTATGTTATCATTATTTCAACTCATGCATCCGTCCGACCCCCAGTAATCAAATTATTGGATTTAGGCATCCATATTGGGAGTTAAGAGGAAGGTCTCTACGCCTGGTGTGTAGCATGGGCACAAATCTAGTGACCATTAATTGGAGAAGTTCTTAGTTTCCACCAACAAAACTCATCCCAAAATTTATATATTTTTGATCGACTAAACCCGATCGACAAAATTAATTTATTTTTGATCGCCATCTTAATGACAAGGAAGTTAGTCAATTTGGTGAACTTCTGCAGGTGGTTGGAGAGAATCCTCCTAATACTGATGATGGATGGGATCTTTTTTCAGTAAAGTCCCCGTTCAACAACAATAAGTTTATCATCGTGAGTTGTTATTTTTACCCCAAGTTAGTCAGTGCTGACTCCATTAGATTTCAAGAGTTTTCAGATTCTCCCGAGCTTCCTTGAAAGATTTTTCTAGCTCCTCACCTTCTTTGAGGAATGCGTTCAAAATTGAAGGTTGACACTGAAATAGAAGATGGTAAATCAAAATCAATGTTCTCTTCAAACAGAATAAGAAAAGGGTGCTGAAGTATCAAGGAACAAATAGTTACTTTGTCATCAGCGTACCTTGCCCAGAAACGTGCTTGTGCCTTCCCGGAAGGATCTTCAGTAAACATGAGATACTGCTTCCAAGTTTCGTCCACGTACTCAAGTATAACTAGAGACTCTACAACGGGTCTCCCATAGTGGACAAGTACTGGGACTCTTGTTCTTATGATCTTTATCTATGTATTCATATTCAACTCCTTTGATTTTGAGAACCCACTCAACTCAAAGAGCAAAAGGACTTGCCCAATATCCAAGATTGTTGAAGGTTAAACCAAGATAGTATATATGGAAGGTGCCAGTTTTAGGAAACTGGACAATATATGGAAGGTGCCAATTTTAGGAAACTGGACAATATAAGGAAGGTGCCATTTTTAGGAAACTGGTTTATATTTGGAAGGTGTCACTATTAGGAAACTTTATTATCGAGAAGTTTGTTAGGCTTAAGAATTCTATGTTTAGAGTTTGAGTTTTTTTTAGGAAAGAGTTTTTCTTAGTCGTCAAGTCTGTTAAACAATATATATAGGTTGTTGAGCCATGAGCTTTAATCACATCAATTAAGAAAAGCTTGTTTGAGTTTAGTCCTGTGTTCTTTTCATTAAGTCTTTGATATCAGATTTTCTACATTAGGTATCAGAGCACTGGTATCATATTCTAAGGCTGTGGGTATGAGAAGTTAAGTTAAAGAAGATGACGAGTTTAAGTTCGATCAAGGTACCTGTGTTTGAAGGTAAAAACTTTGAACAATGGAGGTTGCAGATGGATAATATTTTCACATACCAAGAGGTATGGGATATTGTGAAAGATGGTTATGTAGAACGAGAAGAAGGAGCTATAGTTGAAGGAGTTGCGTTAACTCTATTGAATGACAACAGAAAGAAGAATTCTAAAGCTACTTATATTCTTCATCAGGGTATTCATGAATCTCTCATGGATAGAGTTATCTACATCAAAGAAGTTAAAAGAGCATGGGATGGTTTGGTTATCTATTATACAGGATCTGACAAGGTCAAGAAGGTTAGGTTGCAAACTCTGAAGAGAAAGTATGAATTGCTGCAGATGGAGAGTACTGAAACAATATCATATTTTTTCTCAAAGATCTTGAATCTTGCCAATGAGATGAAAGCTAATGGTGATACTCTAGAAGATTCAACAGTTGTTGAGAAGATATTAAGAAGCTTAACAGAGAAATTTGAATCCAAAGTTACTACTATAGAAGAATGCAACACAGTTGCAACAATGACTCTTAATGAGTTGTCGGGTTCATTACAAGCTTATGAACAAAGGTTGTTGGAGAAGATAGTTGCTGCAAAACAAGTTGAAGAAGCTCTTCAAAGTCAAGTTAACTGGAGGAACAATCAAGGAAAACCAAATGCTGGAAGTTTTCAAAGAAGAAATAATAATGGAGGGAGATCTGGAGGTATCAAGTAAGAAAACCAGTTGACAGATCAAAAGTTCAGTGTTATAATTGTGGAGATTTTGGGCACTTTTCTACAGAGTGTTCTCAACCTAGAAAGACTACTAAAAATAATTATAGATCAAATTTCAAAGCTAATATTGTTGAAAGTCAAGAAGAAGAATAAGAAGAACAAAATACTGAGAATGTGTTACTAGCATGTCATACAGCAGAAGAACAACCACAACTGAAGTGGTATTTAGATACAGGTTGCAGTAATCATATGTGTGGAAGAAAAGATTTGTTTGATAAACTCGATGAGTCTGTCAGATCAACAATGAAGTTTGGCAACAGTTCTACAATTCATGTTATGGGAAAATGAAGAATTGGAATTCTTCTCAAGAATGGTTCTAAGGCATACATCATGGATGTATTTTATGTTCCTGGTTTACATCAAAATCTGTTAAGTATGGGTCAGTTGTATGAAAGAGGATATTCTATGAATATTTATAGTGGTTTGTGCGTCATCAGAGATAGAAGAAGAAGATTGATAGCTAAAGTTCAGATGACAAAGAACAGGTTATTTCCTTTAAACATTCAACATGAGAAGGAAACTTGTTATAGTACCAGTATGCATAATGACTCTTGGTTGTGGCATAAGAGAATGGGACATGTGAACTTTAATGTTTACAAGTTTTAGCAAAGAAGGAGATGGTGTCAGGATTGCCTTTTATTGAACTCCCAGACTCAAGATGTGAAAATTGTATCTTTGGCAAGAAGCACAGAGATCCATTCCCAGTCAACAAAGCCAGAAGAGCTGAACAACAATTGGATATTGTCCATAGTGATTTGTGTGGTCCTATTGAAGTAACTTCACATGGAGGTAATAATTATTTTATAACTTTCATTGATGATTTTAGTAGAAAAGCATGGGTTTATTTACTTAAACAAAAGAGTGATGCATTCCAAGCTTTTAGAAGTTTCAAAGCTTATGCTGAGAAACAAATTGGTAAGAGTATCAAGATTTTGAGAATTGATAGAGGAACTGAGTACACTGTTGTTGACAAATTTATGGAAGAGCATGGCATTCAACATCATCTAACAACAAGATATACACCACAACAGAATGGAGTTGCAGAGAGGAATAATAGAACCATAATGGAGATGGCAAGAACAATTAGAAGAACAAAAGATTTACCAAAAAGTTTTTGGGGTTATGCAGTTGAAACATATGTGTATTTACTCAACAGATGTCCTACAAATAGTTTGAACAACAAAACACCAGAAGAAGCATGGAGAGGAGTAAGACCAAGTGTAAGACATCTGAGAATTTTTGGGTGCATTGCATATGCACATGTGCCAAAAGAATTGAGAAAGAAGCTGGATGATAAGAGTGAAAAATGTATTCTTGTTGGTTACAGTTCAGTGACCAAAGGATACAAGTTATATAATCCAGAAACTAGAAAGATAGTTATAAGTAGAGATGTGATATTTGATGAAGATTCAAAATGGAATTGGAATGATGAATCAACATCCAGTGTTGATCCTCATAAAAATGGGTCAACAAGGGATATTGATCCACATGCTGCTGTCAGAACAGTTCCAATTGAAGTTGAAGAAGAAGTGCAAGATCAAGATAATGTAGAAGAACAACATGAAGAAACAAGAATAGGAGCAGGAGCAGTACAACAATAAGAAACTACAAGACCAAGAAGAAAATATGTTATACCTGCTAGGTTGAATGATTATGTTTTAACAAGAGATGATGAAGAGGATGATGATGACGTGGTGAACTTTGCATTGTTTGGAGATTGTGATCCTGTAACTCATGAAGAAGCATCTAAAGAAAAAAGTTGGATTCAAGCCATGAATGAAGAACTAAAGTCAATTGAGAAGAATGACACATGGGAATTAACATAACTTCCATCAGGAAAGAAACCCATTGGTGTTAAGTGGGTTTATAAAAAAAAAAAGGCAAATGGAGAAATAGAGAGAAAGAAATCAAGGTTAGTTGCTAAGGGATATAGACAGAGAAGAGGAGTTGATTATTCAGAAGTTTTTGCACCAGTTGCAAGACTTGACACAGTAAGGATGATTATTGCTTTAGCTGCACAAAAGCAATGGAAGATTTTTCAGATGGATGTGAAGTCAACATTCTTGAATGGAGTTTTGGAAGAAGAAGTTTATGTAGAGAAACCAGCTGGCTACATTATGGTGGGGAAGGAGAATAAAGTATACAAGCTAAACAAAGATTTGTATGGTTTGAAACAAGCTCCAAGAGCTTGGTATACAAGAATAGATTCTTATTTTCTCAAGAAGGGTTTTACAAGATGTCCACATGAGCATACTCTGTATTTGAAAGATGATGGTGCTGACAATCATATCATTGTGTGTCTGTATGTGGATGATCTCATATTTACTAGAAATAGTACTGAGATGATCAATGAATTCAGGGAGGATATGGTGAAAGAGTTTTAGATGACAAATCTTGGTTTGATGTCATATTTTCTTGGTATTGAAGTGTAGCAAAATGAAAGGGGAATTTTTATTAATCAATAAAGAGATGCTGAAGGAATTTTTAAGCGTTTCAAGATGGATGATTGTAATTCAATCTTAACACCAGTAGAAGAAAGGTTGAAGTTGACAAAAGATTGATCAGGAGAGCTTGTAAATTCAACAGATTTTAAAGGTCTTGTTGGATGTTTAAGATATTTGACTGCTACAAGACCTGATATCATGTATGCAGTTGGTATGGTTAGTAGGTTCATGGAAGCTCCTATACAATCACATTTACAGGCTGCAAAATGTATTCTGAGGTATGTAAAAGGAACAATAAGTATGGGAATATTTTATACTATCTCAGAAGATCCAAAGTTAGTTGGTTTCACAGATAGTGATTGGGCTGGAGATACATAAGGAAGAAAGAGTACATCAGGTTATGGATTTCAGTTGGGAACTGGGTTTTTCTCTTGGTCATCTAAGAAGCAACAAGTTTTTGCATTATCTACAACAAAAGCTGAATATATAGCTGCTAACAACTGTGCTACACAAGCTGTATGGTTAAGAATGATGTTGAAGTCTTTGTTTGAAGAACCGAAGACACCAACAACAATAGTTTGTGATAACAAGTCTACAATATCACTAACTAAGAATCCAGTGTTTCATGGGAGAAGTAAACACATTGATCTTAAGTATCATTATATTAGAGAACTAGTCAGTAACAAGGAGGTTTTTGTGGAGTTTGTTGAAAGCAAAGAACAAGTTGCAGATATTTTCACCAAGTCTTTGAAGTCTAACACTTTCATCTACTTGCGTGGAAAACTTGGAATGATTAGTAAAGGCAATCTTGGTTTAAGGGAGGATGTTGAAGGTTAAACCAAGATAGTATATATGGAAGGTGTTAGTTTTAGGAAACTGGACAATATATAGAAGGTGCCAGTTTTAGGAAACTGGACAATATAAGGAAGGTGCCATTTTTAGGAAACTGGTTTATATTTGGAAGGTGTCACTATTAGGAAACTTTATTATCGAGAAGTTTGTTAGGCTTAAGAATTCTATGTTTAGAGTTTGAGTTTTTTTTTTAGGAAAGAGTTTTTCTTAGTCATCAAGTCTGATAAACAATATATATAGGCTATTGAGCCATGAGCTTTAATCACATCAATTAAGAAAAGCTTGTTTGAGTTTAGTCCTGTGTTCTTTTCATTAAGTCTTTGATATCAGATTTTCTACAAAGATTCCAAATAGCTTCACATCATCTTTCGCTATTCTTTTCCTTCATATCTTTCTTTACTCTTAAAAGCGAAAGGACTCTTATTTATACTTTTCTTAATTAGTGATCTCATTAAAGTGGATCAAGAAGCTTCCCTTCCATATTTTGAGAGACATAGTGTTGTCATTCCAGGATAGAGTATATTGCATATCTCTTCATATTTTCTATCTTTACTCTAGAGTATACAATATATCTCTACGTATATATTAGTTTCCCTACATGTAACATATTGTGTAATATTCTCATTTACTTTCTAGTCTTGTATCTTTTGTATAAGTAGGAACTGTGTTCCATTGTAATATACACAATCAATATACAGAACTCGATTCCATGACTAATCTTGTCATGGCATCAGAGCCAAAGACGATCCAATTCTAGACTTCCGCTGGACACTTAGATCCGACGACTATACTATCCAGTCTTCTTTTCTCTTAACAATGCAAGATAAACCCAGTCTTCCTTATCGTTTGAAATCCATTACCGAGGCTTTATTATCATCAACGAGAATTCATTTCCGTGAGTTATCATTTACCATGTATGCTATCAGTCAAGCTCCGTCAGTTCCAAGTGACTACATCTGACCAGGTCTATACTTAAAATCTTCTGGTTCTACTAAAAATAGCATGGTTGACATACAAAATATGATTTTATAGAATTTACCGGTTAGTGATTGTTCTACTATTTGTTCCGTTATTTCTGTTCCTTCAACAAATTTTTCAGCTGGTTGGTTTCTTGATTCTGGGACATCAAATCATATGACTTATGATTCACGTCATTTTGAACATTTAGTTCCAATTACTTCGCCCGAAATCCATACAAAAGATGGAACAGGTCTTCAAGCTAGTCATATTGGTGTAGTCAAATTTGCAAAAGAAATTAATGTTCCCGATGCTCTACTTGTTCCCAAGCTTACAATGAATCTTATATCATCAGGACAACTATGTATTCAGGGTTTTGACACTGAAATATCAGTTTATGGTTGTATTATTCGGGATCGCTTAACAAGAAAAAAAGTTAGAACAGGTCGTATATTTGGTCGTTTATTTCTCCTCGACATACTATAGATACCCAAACAGTCAGGTACATCATTTCTTGCTGCATCTGTACCTAGTTCATCTTCTTTTATGTCTTGGCATTCTCGATTAGGACACTTTCATTCCTTCGTCTTTCTTACATGGTCAGTAAAGGTTTCTTAGGAAGTAAAAAATTAGATAAAGAACCTCATTGCATTTCTTGTAAGTTGGCAAGAAAACCTGCTCTCTCTTTCAGTCAAAGCACAACCTCTTCTGCAACACCTTTTGATCTTGTTCATTCTGATATTTGGGGGAAATCACCGATTCCAACCAAAGGAGGAGCCTCATACTATGTTATATTTGTCGATGACTATTCCCGCTATACATGGATCTATTTATTTCATCAAGATCAGAGTTCTTGAAAATATACATAGAATTTTCTACCATGGTGAAAACCCAATTTTCAAAAGTTATTAAGATTTTTCGTGCCGATCAAGTAGGAGAGTATATATCAGATCCATTTACAAATTTTCTAAAATCAGAAGGTACTTTACTCCAGTTATCTTGTACATAGACTCCACAACAAAATGGTGTTGCAGAGAGAAAACACCATCATAATATCGAAATTGGTCGTACACAATTGATTTCCTCATCTGTTCCGTCCAACATTTTGGAGGAATCCGCTCTTACTGTTATGAATGCCTTTATGGATGTTTACCTGATTAATCTGAGCTTTGTACTTTTGGATCAACCTGTTTTGTACTTCTTCCCGAGCGAGAACATAATAAATTGAGTAAGAAGAATGTTATTTGTGTCTTCTTAGGGTACAATATTCAATAGAAAGGATATCGGTGTTATGATCCAGAAAGTAGAAAATTGCGTATCTCTCGCCATGTTACAGTTTGGGAGAAGATACCATTTTGGTCTCTTCCAAATAGTAAGTCATCATCCTATGAAAGATTCACATACATGGATCCATTTTAAGATTCCTCAAAATCTATAACTGTTAGTATTCCTGATACTTCTATTGGGACTTCTTCCTTCATTATTGATACTCTAGATGTGCCTGAATCCTTGTTGAATCACTCTATGTATCATCCTTATTTTTCTTCTCCGGAACAGGATCCTGCTCCTGAAGAGATTACTTTAGCTCCTCGAGAAAGGCATCCACCATCTAAGTATTCTGACTATCATTGTTATCTTTCAACTATTTTACCCTTATATGAACCTAATATTTACAGCGAAGCATCAGCAATTCCAGAATGGAAACACTCAATGAAGGAAGAATTAATTGCTCTTGACGAAGCTGGAACATATGACATGGTAGATTTACCACCTGGAAAATATGTAGTAGGGTGCAGATGGGTGTATAAGATTAGGACAATAGTTGATGGATCAATCGAACGCTATAAATCTCATCTTGTTGCTAAAGGTTATACTCAGGAATATGGTATTGATTATGAGGAAACATTTGCACAAGTAGCTTGTATGATAACAGTTCGTACTCTTCTTGCTGTTGCTGCTGCTCATGGATTGGATCTTCACCAAATGGATGTTACAAATTCCTTCCTTCACGGAGACCTTGAAGAAGAAGTATACATGCGGCCACCTCCAGGATTTCCTCATTCCCCAAATCAAGTCTATAAGCTTCGTCGAGCGTTATATGGTCTCAAACAAGCACCTCGTGCTTGGTTTGAGAAGTTAGGCAGTACTATTATTCAATATGGATTCACTCAAAGTGCATATGACTCTGCCATGTTCCTTAGAAGGTCGTATAAAGGTATTGTTATTCTTCTTCTCTATGTTGATGACATGGTTATAACTGGGAGTGATTTGGAAGGAATCAATGCTCTAAAATCACAGTTAAGTATGTCTTTTCAAATGAAAGATCTTGGCTATCTAAGGTATTTTCTCGGTATTGAAGTTGATCGATCATCTAAAGGATATTTTATATCTCAGGTGAAGTATGCTACTGAAATTATTCATCGTGCAGGATTGACTGATAATAAAATAGTCAATACTCCTCTTGAGGTAAATATGAAGTATAATCCTTTAGATGGAAAGATTCTATCTAATCCTACATTGTATCGACAACTAGTGGGTAGTCTTAATTATTTGACTATCACACGTCCAGATATTATCCATGCAGTGCATATTGTGAGTTAATTTATGTCATCTCCACGTTCGACATATTATGAAGCTGTTCTCCGAATCCTACATTATCTCAAAGGTATGTTACATCAAGGACTACATTTTTCTTCAACATCCGATTTAAAACTGAAGGTATATTCCGATTCTGATTGGGCTGGTGATGTAACTGATCGTCGATCAACTACTGGATATTGTATGTTCCTTGGTAATTCTCTAATTTCCTTGCGTAGTAAGAAACAATCTGTTATTTCTCGGTCAAGTGCTGAGGAAGAATATCGATCTTTAGCTCATACTACATCGGAGATTGTCTGGCTACGTTAGCTTCTTAGTGACATGGGAGTTCATCTTTCAGGGCCTACTCCATTATTTTGTGACAACAAAGATGCTATTCATATAGCACACAATGATGTATTTCATGAACAAATAAAACAAATTCAAATTGATTGTCACTTTGTTAGACATCATTACAAGAAACAGACTATTGGGTTGCATTATGCTACTTCAGTATCACAGGTTGCATATTTGTTCACGAAAACACATCCCTCTAAACGACTTCAATTTCTAAGTTCCAAACTCAATGTATTTTGTAGACCATCTTGAGTTTGGGGGGGAGGGGTGTTAAGAGACATAGTGTTGTCATTCCAGGATAATGTATATTGCATATCTCTGCATATTTTTTATCTTTACTCTAGAGTATACAATATATCTCTACGTATATATTAGTTTCCCTGCATGTAACATATTGTGTAATATTGTCATTTACTTTCTAGTCTTGTATCTTTTGTATAAGTAGGAACTGTGTTCCATTGTAATATACACAATCAATATACAAAACTCGATTCCATGACTAATATTGTCAAGAAGAAGTCATTGACTTATCTGAATGCCCCTGTTTTGCATAGAAATTCAATCCGCACAGATCTTGAAATTTAATACTTGGTTTGAAATCGAATATTGTACCGAAGGGATGACATCATAGGAACATTATTGTACAATCTAGAGATCAAAGGAAATCCAAAAATGCTTCAACTAGCCGTCTAAATTGACAAAGGTGAAAGTCTCAGTAGATTTTTTTTTTTTACTTTTTGGTTTCATTCTTAGATCACTATGCAGTCTTCTAGCTCATTAATGGGTTAACATGGAGAAAAAAATAAGGATTTCAAGGAGTACAATTGTAAAATGGGGATTGTTCCCACAAAGACTCACGTTTACTATTACAAGATAAAGAAAACTGGTACTACAATAGGGATTATAGTGCCACTGAAACATTTTGTGTTATCCCTGTCATGATTCGGTAACTGCACAAAGAAACCGATATTAAATAAATTTCGCCTCCGATGTTTATATAATATTTTTTATATTTTACATTCTCAAATCACGCGACCTCTTGATGACAAATCAACAATATCAAATTACGGATCAATATGTCTAGGTTTCATTCACTGGGTTAGAAGGTAGAGTAGACACAGAGGGGTTAGATCAAACAAAGCAGAACATGACTGAGAATACTTCAATAATTTGGTCAAGAGATAAGGTCAAAAATTTAAGATTCACTTTCTATAGGACTAATTAGATCGGCTTCGATAGGAGCTGACTAAAATATGGATTAATAATAATTTTCACGTAAGGCAATTGCAAAACATAGTTTGGCTATCTCTACCTATGTAAAGAGTGGTAAAGATTTGTCCTTCCTCAATTGCTATGTTATGTGAGAAGAAGGTGATATCTAAGATTGAGGTATAATTCAAATCTATTAGATTCATACCATTTACAACTGGATGCCTTGAAAAAAAATTGACGTGTTGTTATTATTATTACATGCATGGGATACATTTACATTGACCACACTTGCGCAAATAGCTCACTTCGCAAATGATTGGTGTTGCATGTACTGTCTAGAATGCAACGAGAAATTTGAGGAAACAAGGCACCAGAAGCAGTGTCCGAAGTATTTTAGATATAGTAACTTAGACCCGATGTAATACTTATGTTTTTTTTTTAATTTTTCCACAATATATTTATTTAAGAAAAATGAACATTGCAAATACATAACGTCAACAAAAATTAGATAGATTGTGTTTGACATTAATGGATACTGACGGTCCGGAAACGGCAAAAAACAGGAATTGTTGTAGAAGAATTGTTGGGATATACAAAGGATTATTTGATACGAATGAAAGAGGTATAACTATTTCGATTCTGAAATCACATAAAGTTCACAGTAGAAGATGACATCAAGTTTAAAGTTAGTAACAAACATAATATGACTAACTAAAATGCTAAAAACAAACAAGATATATAAACTTAGAAAGTCGTGGGACTTGAAGAGTCCAATTTTGAAAACTACAATCTTAGAAAGCAACGATCCACAATACCGTAATTTTTTTTTACAAATATTCAACGTAGAATATTTCATCTTTTGGTAAAGGATCTATTGACAACCTATTAATTTGAAATAGGATTAGGGAGCATGATATGTGTTCAAGGTTCTTTATGAGGTAATGTGTCACCAGATTGTATTCCAAGTGAAGGTAGGAACATATGAAAGTGACAAAATGTCCAAGACTTTTGAAGTTACCAAAGCCTTCGTTAAGACGAATTGCTGGGCACAATACTTTGTTGAAGATTTAATGGCAGAGGTTCGCATATATACAATCCCTTCGAAAAGGTAATGGGTACATATTTTAAACATTGTCATATAATGGCTGTTGAAAAATTACAGGAAAATCAAGTCATATTGGATAGTTTGTATCATTCGTTCGATGCAAAAAAATATATTATTCTCTGCCTATTTGGAGGATCGGCAACATGACCATGATAGATGAGTCAGCTGGAGCGAAATAAGAGAATGTGGAGACTTTTATGGACGATATTGTTTAGTTGATTTCACTGAGATGAACGTTGCGGATGACATATTTCCAAAAAATATTTAAACTTACATGTTCATGTAGAGCATTATCTCATTATAAGTAATGAACCTAAATAAAAAAGTGTCTGGAAGTTAAGATTATATATCTTTCTTTTGAGCAAATCTCCGGCGGTAAAATGTTAAAGGAATAAACAAAGAAAGAAAGAGAGGAAAATCCCAACTATTTTTATGACAAACACATATTAAATCATAAGGAGTTGATAAATATTCGGGACACAAATTATACGATATATTAAAAATGAACCAACATCATGGCCCGTGCCATTATGGCACGGGTTAAGGGCTAGTTGCTAATAAGTTATAGAAACTGGAGTTGCTTACTGTTTAGTGGCTTAAATTAATATGCACCCCCAGTTGCCTTTCCTAGTGGCCTAATATGTTATGGAAACTAATATTTTTTGCTGTTGAAATTTTTTAGTAGCCTTTGGTCAGTTTTTTTGTAGTGGAAACTGATGTTGTCTAGTTTTATTTGTAACTGTTACACCTAGGTTTATCGAACTGTTTAAGTCCAGTCCCTTAGTAGCTATTGTAGTCCAGCTCTATTTGTATTCCTGCAGTCCAGATGATCGCAGCTGTTGAAATCATGTTCGCATCTCCTGCAGTCCAGCTGATAACAGCTGCTGTAGTGAAACTTTGCTCGTACTTCCTGCATTCCAGCTGATCGCAGCTGTTGTAGTTCAACTTTTCTCATCGCTACTGCATGCCAGCTGATCGAAGCTGCTGCAGTCCAGCTCTGTTCGTCGCTGCTGCAGTCCATCCGATCGAAGCTGCTGTGGTCCAACTCTGTTCGTCGCTATTGTATTCCAGCAGATCGAAGCTGCTGAAGTCTAGTATAGCTCGTCGCTCCTGCAGTCCAGATGGTCAAAGCTGCTGCAGTTCAATCTTTCTCGTCGTTGCTGCATTCCAGTTGATCGCAGTTATTGCAGTTCAACTTCGCTCGTCGCTACTGCAGGCCAGCTGATCGAAGCTGCTGCAGTCCATCTCTGTTCGTCGCCGCTGCATTTCAGCTGACCGAAGCTGCTGCAGTCTAGCATAGCTCGTCGCTCCTGTAGTGCAGCTAATCGCAGTTGTTGCAGTTCAGCTTTGCTCATCGCTGCTGTAGTCCAGCTAATCGCAGCTGCCGCAGTCCATCTCTGTTCGCAAATCCTGTAGTCCAGCTGATCGTAACTGCTGCAGTACAGTTTTACTCGTTTTTGTTGCAGGCCAGCTGATCGAAGCTGCTGCAAACCTTTTTTTATCAACGATGTTACTACCCAGTTTTGCTCATTAATGTAGAGGACATTTTTTATGGACATCGCAGTGAAGTCCTACGTAACTACCGCAATTCAATTTTACATCACCAGTTATCGCTCACTCAAAATACCACTCCGCTCAAGCATCACGCTTCTGTTACAGAACAGTTCAGCCCCCGGTCCTGATTTTGCATACATCAGTGGTTCATGCGCAATTGTTTCCCGCCGATCTCCCAGTCACAATAGCCTCGCTTGGGGGCGTTTTGATTGTGATTTCCGCAAACAACAAGGGAAGTTCGCCAATCACCTCAACATCAATAATCCACACTTGGGGGAGAGTTTTATCATTGACTAAGGAAAACAAATTTTTTTTAATTAAGAGGGGGCGATGTTTGTAGCATAAGTAAAAAATACCACTTAATGGGCCCAATTGATACTTGAATCATCTTTTGGTCCTCATCCAAGCCCGCTAACCAGTCAACCAAGGCATCCCACCAGTCTGCACAAAATTACTTAAATTCAATAACCAGTCAATGGTCAAAGTAGGTCAACTATCAAAGTCAACATTCGGTCAAGGTCAATGGTCAAAGTCAACGACATGTCAATAGTCAAAGTCAACCGTTGGTCAACTATCAAAGTCAGGTTGCTCGTTGCATCTCCAGCCAAATACTCATCCGCACTGCCAACCAATTCCCATCTAAGTTCTCTACCTCACTGCCATCCAGTTTCTATCCATGCTGCCAGATGTGCTGCCAGCCAGTCTCTACCCATGCAGTCATCTGTTCTTCCAGCAAATGTCCACCAATACTTCCAGCCATCATTCATGCAAAATTTATTCAAAGAAGCAGGCAAATAGTTTCATGCAGAATTGACGATGGAGGCATGCAGAGTTAATTCCAGCATGTCATGCAGAGTTAATTCCAGCATGTCATGCAGAATTTAAGATGGAGCCATGCAATATTTATTCCAACTGTTTCATACATGCAATAATAATTTCTGCAGTTTCATGCGGAATTGAATAGGGAGGCATAAATTAGAAGTTAGTGCCGTTTAAGTTCTATTGAAATTATGTATACAATTGTATAAATAATGAGGAGCAGAGATGAAAGAGGGTGCCAGATAGAGAAAAACATCACTGTAATACAAATATCGCCCGTGGACGTAGGTAAACCATGCCGAACCATGTAAAACCTGCGTCTATCTTTGTCTCTTATTTGTTCTTCAGCTCGTCTCGTAACCATAATTATTCATTAAATTATCCATTCATCGTGTTTCGTGCCCAAACGTAATTTTGGGTACAAACAAGAAGAATTAATAGCATTGTCATAATCTAAATTAACTGGTCAAAAGATGAGAATGAACACTACACCATATTTCGCGTTTAGTAACTCCCTACTTCAGTTACTAAATGGGGTTGTAACACAAATCAGCCGTTACAAAAGAGGGTGTAACAAATTTTTGTAACGAGCATGTTGCCGTTACTAATTTGGGGTTGTAACGGTTTTCGTAACGGAAAATTCGCCGTTACCAAATGAAAATTAGTAACCACGGTAGGACCATTACTAAATTTTTACTAGGGTTACAAATATTTTGACCAGGTCAACATTGACCCACTCCCATTATCCTGGTAAAAATTTAGTAACACTTTTTTGCCGTTACTAATTTTTTTGTAACTTAAAAAATAAAGGCCAGTCTTCACTGACCTGGTCAAAATTAATTCCCACGCCTTTTATTTTACCCTGCAAGTACCCTATCCCCTGGAATTGTTTTCACTCAATCCAATCCAATCCAAACATTCGTTCTTCATTAAAAGAAGTCATTCAAACATACATTCTGTCTACATTCAAACATTCATTCATTCATTCATTCTACATTCGAAAGAACCACATATTGTTCGAATTATTATATATATGTTAATGTTAATTAATCGATTTGTTCAATGATACTTTGGTTCATGGTGAGTTCAACTGTCTGATGATTCATAACTGCTAAGTATAGCCAGATGACTCTTTTCTCATTTAAAAATCTAATAAGATTACCTTAATCCACTTGTTTATATCCACTTGTTTCTATATCTAATTCAATATCTACATGTCCTCAGCATTCCTGATTACTGCGTCACCTGCAATCAAGAAAACAATGGATTTAGAAATAGAGTTTCGCATTTTCTCGCATACCATATCGACAAAAGACAAAACATTTGAATCTGTTGAATTTCATAAGACAAGACAACAAGTAATACACAAGATTAAGTACTGGTAGAACTTAGTATCTCTATTGCAATAAAATGGAAGAAATTGTAATGGTTAATTACCCGATGTCCATTTCTTCATTTGTCCGTAAAACATGATTAGACACCATCAGAAATGGCTAGAGTTCTGCAAAAGCAGTGCCACAAACTTCTTTTCCCACCGGAACCTGAAAGGAAACCAACACTTGTATTTTCAGCTCATTACTCTTATGTCACAACAAAGACATGGTTGCGCATGATATCAAGAAGATCATAACACACTTATTAGATGAAGGTCACCCAATAACATGATCCATCAACAATTTGATCATTAAGCGTTGTACCTCGCAAGAAAGTGTAAACTGAAGGTTAAAACCAAATAATTGTCAATTTAGATTACTCATTACTACATCAAAGGAATCTTACATAATGTTTCAAACAAATAAGAAGTCCAACATTCTATATCTTCAAGGGAAAAATGAAAACAGACAAATACATGAAGTACATGCCCATCCATCAATGGCCTGGCATCTACAAATTTCTTAATACTTCAATTGATTCATCTTTAGATATAACCTGCATCATAACCATACTCAATAAGCTCCTATATAGTGACATATAGTATGGGAAATGTGTAATCATGAAAGACATTTAGAATGTATGGATTTGCAGTACCATCCATGAGACAAGGAATGGTTTCAAATATCTTGCGAACTTCTTTCCCCGTCTTAAGAGATGCAATTGCTACATAATAATTTACTGCACTAGCATTAAAAAATTGTACCAAGTATCAATATAAACACCTTAAGCAACGAATCTGGAAATCGTAAAGAGAAAATGTATTCCAATTTTTATATAAGCATCTAAGATTTGTTGCAACTTAAGAAGATCCAAATATAAAAAAGATTGTAAAAGACCAACAGGTGTAGCTAAGAGATAGATACATTCATCAGGAATCATTTTAAGAATCTTCTCAACTTTCTCTGTTGTTTCAAGTAGATTTTGTCCACAAAACAATTCCTCTTCAAAGAAGGGTCTCAGTACTTGTCAATATGATCTTCTGCATAATATGGTACTACTTGGTAAAACTTAAAAAGGAATTGAGAATTTGAAAACATAAAAAACAAAACCTATACTTACACCAAAGAAAAATGAAGAACAGAACCTCCTAAGAAAATTTTCTTATGGCTATTTTGGTTTCCCTGAAAGAATAAGTTAGGAAGATCCCATGAGATTGATCAGATTCTAAATAATGTTTATTGAGAAACAAAGAAGCTCAACAACTTATATTATCAAAAACTAACTCCTCCACCGGAGTGAATGCATTTTCACCAGTATACGCACTATGCTTAGCAGGCTGTAAAAAATGTATTATAAGTTAAAGGCAACAACAATCTTTTTTTCATGAGTTAATTGCTCAATACAGTAGGCAACAACCTTTGCATCCTACATTCCAAAATGGAATATGTTACAGAAAAAATTGAACAAGTCACAGATAGAAGAAAAACACATAAGGGGGAGGGGGTTGATATTGAACCCCATAGTTAGACCTATCTATCCCAGTCTTCCATCCCCAACTCTACCAATCCCACCCTCCAACCTTATCCATATGGGGGGGGGGGGGTGGTTGATATTGAACCCCTGACCTTCCTTAAAGTGATGAGGCATCAACCTTACTAGAGGGGGATCCTCAAAAGTTTTCAGATACATACATTAAACAAGTTTAAATCAATTAAGAGAAAAAATACAACAAGTGGCATTACCCTGGCCAGCACAAGATTGTGTCATTGAATTATTATAGTGTATCTTGGTGAGGTAGTAAAATAATATTCTAACTCAAGCATTTGAGGAAAACGTTACCTCCGTATAAAGGTGTTCAAGATGCTATTTGGCCTAAGGAAAATTTTTGGAACACCACTACCGAATTGTGAAGATGTTATCTGAGAAATATTTAACCAAGCAAATAGTTCATGTGAATTCATATCTAGATAACCACAAACTAGGGTGATAGGGAAAAAAAATAAAAAATAGAGAAGTAGAACAGAAACCTGTCCAAGTGTCAATTTATTGGATGCTGCACGGGAGACCTCAACTGCATTTTCTGTCAGTGTTAACATACATAAAGGGATCAGTATTCCTACTGCTATATAGATTAATTGGAAAAATGTGTAAAGGAGATAAGAACAGTTTGACCAGACAATATATAGAAGGCTTCGACTCTTAAGCAGTAGCAAATAGGAAAACTAAGAGATTATTTTCTCATTGCTTCCAGAGTGGCTGGATCATTGTAGGAAAATTGACTCATCTCACTCTAGATAATAAATCACAAGTTCCCGTTAGCACTTGCAAAAACCATGCTTCTCCATAGAGGAAAACAAACCAGGGCCTCCGCCCGTTCATCCTATAATCAAGAGTTATAAGTCAAATTTACAGAAGACCTAACAGTTCGCTCATACAAAATTTCTGGTATTGAAGTGAATATTGCCTCAATATGATTAAACACTTACAGAATCCTATCTTCCCTTCTTTAAATTATCTCTCTGTTCAATATATTCTACTAACCGCTTTTTGCTGCATTTAAGATCAGATCCTAATTTGTTGGACACATTCCTCAGCTGTTTCAAAAAACCATCACCATAATTAAAATGTGGACTAAATTAACAAATTTAGTGGTATCAGTTTTGCTGAAGCTAACATGAGAATATCAATTTTTCACCTGATTTCCAGCACATTTGGAAGACTCCAAAAGTAAATCTGGAAATGCAGAAATCCAAGCAAATGAGTACACAAAGTCATCAACAATAACTTCCGAAGCAGACATCCAGTAACAAATTAAGTTAAAGTAAGTAACAATTATATTTGGAAAACATGTACTCACAGAACTTTCGAATCAAATTGATTTTATGGGTAATAGAGATTCAACAACGCTGATTACGGATCTAAAGGACGATTTTCAATCGAGAATAATGATAAAGAGATTTCATGATTTTCAATCAAGAAACCCTAGAAAATTTTATTCGATTTTATTCGAGATTTCGATCTCAATAGAAAGATTGAGATGGGGAGAATATAGATCTAAGGTTTGATCATATTTTGACCGAGAATTTTTAGATAAAAATAGAGATTTTGGTTTTCAAAACCCTTTTTTTTTCTTTCTAAAAATCGATTTCAAATCGAACACTTAGAGATTGTAATTGAAATACGAAGATTAGGAAATATTAAACTTATCTTTTTAGGTCGTTTCTGATGATTTTGTTCTTCAGATGTAATTGTTGAGATGGTGATGGTGGTGCTGGAGCGAAGTAAGATAACAGGAAGGAAGAGAAGAAGAGATGGCTATTTTTTCTCTGCTCGTTGAAGAAGGAAGAGGTAAACATAATTGTGGGAGGAGTTGGGATTAGATAAAATTAGATCCATAGGGTGAAAAAATATCCAAGTACTCTCAGCAGTTACGAAATTTGGGTGGAATAAAATTAGATAGTGTTCCCATGCACACGCTCGTTTCACATGATTTAAGTACGCTAGTTACTAATAGAAACATAAAACGGGCAGTTACGAATCGGTATAAAATTCGTAGCTGAGACTTGGTCGTTACTAAATTTTAGTAACTGAAATTTTTAGTTACGAATTAGTAACGGCCACATTTCGGTTACAAATTTTAGTTACTAAATGCCAAATATGGTGTAGTGGAAGTTGTTTAGAAATTCAAGAAGATGCCGTAGCAACAGCTTAAAAAGAGTAATCTAAACGAAGGTGGGTGGTGTGCTACTATTTAACTAACTGAACTTAATTATAGTTAACAGTTTGATCAAAAATGTTAGTTGACTAACGATTCAACGACCCAAACACTAAAACGGACAAATTTACGACCCAAACGCAAAGACGTACTAAAACGGACAGAAGAAGTCTAGAAATGGTTGAGGCCAGCATGTAGGAATGGTTGAGGACGAACCTTTCTTCCCAGCATCTAGGAATGCCTGGAATGGTATTAACTACTTCAGTGTTTTAAGAATGACATGAAAATTTGATAAAAGAGCTAATGGCTCACAAGATCAAAGGATGAGGCAAAAATGAAAAACACTTCAAACTGTCCATATAGGTTCACAAGAGATTTCTCAAAATCAAGAACTTGATCAAAGTCAATGGGTATGAACGTCAACTTACACCATATGAATACCCTAACCCATTACAAGGCATCCCAACCGTTGGATGCTCATTATCAATCTCTCTTAAATATCCCTGAAAAACCCCAGTTACCCTAAAGAAAAGAAAAATTATCTTCAGCCGCCCTTGCTTTCTTCATTGCCTTCATTTTCTCAGCGCTGTTTAGATCTCAAAATTTCCAGTCAATATTTTTCTCAATAATCAATGGATTCTTCAAGAAGAACATCGTTATTGTCTCTCACTGATCTAAACACCGTTGTTATTTCTGCTACTCACCTCATCATTTCTCAAAAACTATTTGAAAAAGAAGAAGATAAAACCCTTATCTGGTTGTTGATAATTCTTCACTTACACAGTGATTTTTCCTCTCAGATCTCAAGTATACCACAAAATCTACCGTTGTACAATCAAGATTTTTTCATTAGACATTTCTCTAGTGTTTTCTATGTGGGTAGCTCCAAATGGTATTTATAATTTACTTTTCACTGTTTTAATTTTATTTAGCATTATTAATCTGTTTCTTTCATATCCTCTGCTTTTGATTAACTCATCAAGGATTTTCACTTGCTAAGGAAGTTCAAATTTATACAAAAGGAGAGAGGAAAGTGTATGACCACTTAAAACATTTACCACCGAATCTACCGTTCTACAATCATGATTTTTTCATTAGATTTGTGGTAAGTTATTCTCAGCTTTGTATCTCTATTTGCTTGTAGTTCAGATGTGTTTGTAGACTATAGATCTATGAATAACATGATGGTAGTTAAGAGCTGCATACCTAATTTAGAAATCATTAGTTTGGAGATGTCATTGATCAATCAATTGTGGGGCGACGTTCCACCCTAGAAACTTTTGATGTCAGGAACAAGATGTAGTAATAAGAACAGTGGTGACATTGTATATTTCACCCTTTTGGCACTTGATTCTGATATTGGTAATTTTTAAAAGGTTTTAAGTTTTCTGATTTGGCTGACTTGCACCTTTTGATTCACAAACAATGTCTTCATATTCTTTCTTTTAGGGTCAGAAACAATAATTTTAGAGACGCAAGATGATGCTCGTTTATTTGTCTTTTTTTGTACCATGTCTAATCTGCAAACTTATGAATGTATCATATATTAAAGAAGTTTTAAATAGTGGGATAAACGTTGGAGTCGTATGATATCTTAAGGTCGTGATCATTTGGATTGTTTTATGGAAGGTCAAATCCAGGTTATATGAGTTGTGAACATCAAACTGTCTCACTTTCTAAACTTGTGAAGTGCAAGCTACTAGTTCAAATCAATGTATTATAAGCTAGTTCCTTAAAGCATACTACTTAGAATGTGCGTGCTTAAAAATGTCCCAGATTTTTGATGTTTTTGAAGGTATGTGGCCAATAAAAGAAGATAATTAAGAATGATCTAACGACAGCCAAGTGTCTGGGTATTATGTCCTGCTATTATCGGTTAACAAACTCCGTGACCTAGTTTTTTAAGGTGATTTCAAGTTAACCTTAACATAGATTGAACAAAATCCAAATAATTGCTTTAATTGTCTGTGCAGCACATCAACTGAAATATGTATTGTTTCATTGACTCTGCAGAACATCCACATCCCAGAAATTTACAAGTGTCACTATAAAGGGTTGTGGAGAAATGTTCCAAGGTTCTATCCAATTGTGGAAGTTAATGGAAACTTATGTTTGATTTTTGTATTTTACTTCGTTTCATTTCTTTAACATGATTTATGAGGTATCCATTTGTTTACTTAAGGTAATGCTTTCTTGTTATTACTGTCCTTTCATCTACGTTTGTCAACAAGATAATTGGTGCCTTGTCGAGTCTCTTGAGCTTAAGATTAAGTTGTTATGTGATGCGTATTTAGGTTTTTTTGTTGTTTTGTCTTCCCTTGGGAAAACTAGTTCTGACTAGTTCTAACATTATCAGGAATCATTTGAATTGCATAACGACAGTGTTACATCCATGAAGCTTTCGGACATGACGTAGTATTAAAGAGTGTGAGAACAAATGATGGAGCATTTGGTGTGGAACCACTATAGCAAGTTTCATACCCCTGCAGCAATATTTCAGTTCTCTGAGGGGTCATGATCCCGACATGTAATAATATTACTTTTAATAACACTGCCTAAGGGCGGTGTATGCAAGAACTTGTCTGAGAAAGGAACTGCAGTTGGAAAGTGATTTACCTATGTACCTTTGATTGTGCAAACAACTTAAACCACAGGAAGAACACATGTTGTTTCGAATTATTATGCAGTGGTTTATTAGACATAGGTTTCTATCTGGTGTTCCTCTTGTTTATAATAAATTTAAACTGAAATGCATATCAGTAAGCCCCCTTATGATTGATATCATTAGTGAATGGGTATGGAAATACCTGTTCATATTACTATTAGATTCTTATTTTTCATTTTCTTTAGACATCTTTTCTTATTTTTCATTAGCGTAATGCATAGTTTAAAAAGTTTGATTGTTATTCATTTTATTCTCATCCATCACCTAAATAAGTCCTAGAACAGGAAATTGTGCTATTGATATTGTTGCTTGCACTGGGTTTGCCTCAGGTTTCTGCTGAGTGCAGGAGGAAACTCTCTCATATGAACCAACTTTAGGAAAACTAGTTGATCAGGTTGAGTAGTTACTAAAATGAGATATCTCATCTTGTGTTCATAGTTACACATACTATCCTGTGGAATGGAATAAAAATGTAAATTGTCCATTTTCCTTCTGCATTATGGACTGCAGGTAATAACGTCAGCAAAGGAATGTCAATTGCTTCACAAAAGGTCGAGGAGTACACCAAAGAAGGTGTCGCCCCTTGGAAGGGAGGAGATAATTGGCAAAGGAATGATAGCCAAAGTAATGGATTTTATCAGGAGTTTCGGAAGGAAACCAAGGGATGGAACAACAGCAGCGCCAACAACTCATTTGTGTCTGGTGGAGGTGGAGTCAACACTTCGTCCGGTAAACAGATCAACTCGGTTTCTTCATCAAACTCTTGGGTCGATTGGGATAGTAAAGATGTAAGTACCCGAAAGGAAGAGTCTGCAAAAGGAGGAAGTGGCCATGGTGCTACGGCTGGTGCTTCTGATAACTGGGCTGGTTGGGATGATCCAAAAGATGATGCCTATGATGAAGGTTTCCACAACAGTTCATCAAACCACAATAATAAGGCCAAGGGAACATCGGATGATTTGATCATTACAACATAATCATTATGTATCAAAAAAAAAAAAAAAAAAAAAAAACATCGGATGATTTGTGGGAAGAAGGTGGATTTCGGTAGAAGAACGGCGACCTGTTTGGTTTCTTTCTTGTGTAGAACGTATACACCCTACAATGTGTAGAACGTATACACCATACAAATTTGGGGGAAAACAGAGCATTGGGCTTAATGGCCCTAATTTATTAAAATACTAGTAATTATGTTTGATATGGCAGAATCAGCTGTCATTTAAGCCTAAATATGGCAGAACACATTCTGGTTTTCAGATATATGGTTTTGGTAACATAAGTGTATGTGTGAAAATGGAGTATTTTTCAGGAAAATCTTAAAGTTCTTATTTTTCCAAGACATCATCAATTTTGAGAAGGTTCTTTGTTTCGTTTGTTGTTTTTCTATTAATTTCTTTCTTTTTAGTCTGTCAATCAAGGTTTATATGTTAAAGATATTTAGTAATAGTAATTTGTGAAGAGAAATCTAGTGAACTTGATCGGTCAAGTTTGTTTTAGAATAGAATTCTAGCTAGAGTACAAACTAGAAGTCGATAAATATCTAGAGAATTCTGTCTCTATTAATTTCTTTCTTTCTTAAATAAAGAAGGGTAAAAGATCATTTGTTTTGGATAAACTAGAATGGAGTTGGTCTATAAATAGGCGTGTCTGGATAATGTAATGTAATCAAGAAAAAAACAAGATCAATCAAGTGAAAACAAAAAGTTAGTGGTAAAGGTTAGAATAAAAAACGAATCCAAGAAAAAAAAAAAACTCGTGAAGTGAGTGAGAGATAAAGTTAGTGTGAGTGCAAACCATGGATTTGATGTTTTTGATGGCAGAGCCGATCTTTTTCAATGTCCTTTCAAAGTCTATGATGGGTGCAAAAACGGGACCGGAGGGAAGGGGTTATTGAAGGTTTCACTTTTCAATCACTTGAGAAATTTACACTACAAAGAGAAGGGGGGACTGAGAGATGTCGTGAAAGATTGCTTGTTGCAGAGAAGTCTACCACGCCTGGGAGTCCTTATTGTTACATCTCGAGAGTTGGTTGTGCACTGCTTGTATGCATGTTTATTCCTGGAATAAAAAGTGTACACACATTGAGAAAGGTGAGCTCGCTCCTTCTACGGCTACAATTCACGGCATTGTTGCTGTTAATATTTCCGACCCTATTGATGTTGAGGTTGCTGCGCCTACTTTAAGTCTTGAGCTATTGAACATGGTGTTTCTAGCTCAGATCCCTACAATCTCTAGTATTCCAGCTAAATGTAGGTTGCACTTTGCACGAACCTTCAAGTCTGTGTTGCAGAAAGTGGTGGCTGCACCTAATGATCTTTCTTCATGGATACAGCTAATGCTCTTCCCTGTGTGTACTCTCCATGTTGATGAGTACCAAGAGTTGAAAGCTGACACCCGGAAAAAAGCTGCAGATTAAGTCGGTTAATCATGCATTGCGCATATGGAATGAACCGAATGGGTGTATGGTGCTGGTTCAATGTGTGTTTGAGAAACATGCCGAGATGAAGGAATTAGAAGAGAAAGACAAGAAGAAACCTAAACAGGATGATCATGGAAGCTGTGAACTTGAGGTTGTGTAGGGGTAAGCTCCAAACATCCCATGGTTTTATATCTTCTGCGATTGAGGCACTCTCACTAAAGAGTTTTCTACTTGTGGAAGAGGAGTTGCGTCCAATAGGAAGCTGTGAACTTGAGGTTGTGTAGGGGTAACCTTCAAGTCTGTGTTGCAGAAAGTGGTGGAGACTTGTCTCTAAATGCGCTGCATCTTTTGTTGGCAAGGAAATGAACTCATATTTGGGTGATTTCCAGTTTGGAGTGGGGGCTAAGTGTGGTGGAGAAGCAATTCTACATCTTTTGTGAATCGCGTGTTGGAAGAGAAAGGGGACCAAAATACGCTTTCCATGCTGCTGGTAGATTTCTCTAATGCGTTCAATCTCATAGATAGAACAACCATGATATTAGAGGTACGTAGGTTATGTCCTTCGATATCTCGTTGGGTTGAGTTTTGTTACGCTTCACCAAAGACGACTATATTATATGGACCATGTGCTTTCTTCAGCTCAGGGAGTGCAACAAGGTGATCCTTTAGGGCCACTTTTGTTCGCTCTTACTCTCCACCCTCTAGTCTTGAGTATTTCAGAAAGGTGTGATCTAGAACTGCAGGCTTGGTATCTTGATGATGGTATGGTGATTTGGGACACTATGATGGTTGCTAGAGCTCTGAGAATAATTCAAGAAGAAGGTGTTGCTAGGGGGCTGTTTTTGAACATCAAGAAGACTGAATTGTTTTGGCCCTCTATAGACCCCAGGATATCCGTTGCAGGTATGTTTCCACCTGATATTTGTAGGCCAGAGAAGGGAGTTAAGATGCTAGGTGCTCCTGTTAGCCTTGATGCCCAATTTAATGCGGATCTGGTTGTTAAAAGAGTGCAAAAAACTATAGAGCTCATTGATGCAGTGGAAAAACTATAAGATCCACAGTGTGAGCTTCTTTTGTTTAGAAACTGTGCTGGAGTTTCTCGCTTATATTTTTCTTTACGCACTACCTTTCCAGACTGCACTTTTGCGGCTCAAGATTTGTTTGAATCTCGTCTCTACAAGTTCCTACAACATATAATAACAGGAGATGGTCCAGGGTTCGGCCCCTTGCAAATGAGATTTTCCACGCTGCCCCTCAGACTAGGTGGTTTTGGTGTTTACTCGATGCAAGACACTATGAATTACTGTTATTTGGAGTCGTGCTTGGAAACACTAGAGCGCAATCTGTCATATTGAGGCACACCGGCATCGGTGGTTTTAGCTCCCATATTGAGCGTGCTGTGACTTCTTTCAACTCTCTGTATAGTCCTGTTTCTCCTATATGCGTCGATAACATGCGCCAACCATTCTATGTCAACTCGGCAACTGTTTATTTTGATGCAGTAAAGAAGAACTTGACTTCCCAATTCAAGTTGTCTGAACGTGATTCATTCCTATGGCAGAGCAACCAAATGAAGCATTCCCTAGATTTCTTAATGGCTATCCCCATCCCTGGTTTAAATCAGCAAATTGGTTCGAGGCAGTTTAGTGCGGTATTATGTTATAGACTTGGTATTCCCTTGTTTGAACCAGGTAGTTTGTGCCCCTTCTGCAAGAGAGAGATGGATGCTTTTGGTGACCATGCGATTGCCTTTGTACAAATGAAGTTGGTTAAAAATTTCGACATGATTTAGTACGCGACACGATTGCGGACATATCTGTTATCGAGCTGGGGTGGCTGCACGGAAAGAGGTGGACTTGGGTATGCTTGCGAACAACGGTACTTCTTTGAGACCGACAGATGTTCTTGTGCTCAATTGGGACAATGGTCGGGACGTTTTCTTTGATGTTACGATTGTGTCGCCCTTTGCTGGGAGTAATGGTCGTACTTTGGAAGGGGGGCAGGCTATCAAGGATCTTTGTCGATCGCAAAAATACCAAGTATTTAGAAAAATGCACTGCACAAGGATATGGATTTGGTTCTTTGTCTTTCACTACTCTTGGTGAATTTGGGGACGGAACAACAGACTTCGTTCAGCGGCTCCGCAACTATATTGCTAGTCATGATGCTAACGTGCGTGTAGGTGATTTCCTTTTTCATAGGTTAAGTGTGGTAGTTCAAAAAGGAGTTGGAGCCCAGCTTGTTGCTAGGCTTCCGACTAGTTTCTTGTCTGAATTTGGAAATTAAATGAAAGTAAAACTGTCAAAAAAAAAAAAAATTTAAGTTTTAAAAAAAAAAAATAAAAAAAAATGTAAGCCAAAGTTGCTACAGTAAATCATCTTGTATTATTTTTATTTCCAAATTAATCAAAGACTCACTTTTCTTAAACCAACCTTTTTTTTCTAAATTTACTTTCTAAACCATTTTCATAAACCCACCATATTTCCGCATCGCGCCAACATTATATACCTGTGTTTGATATTTTGCAGATTAATTCTTTATGTAAATTCCCTAATTATCTATATAGGAATAAGAATCTGGTTCCGTATCTAATTTGATAGTATAACCAATTTTCCACCCTTGGGGTAAGAATATTGCTGCCACAAGTTGGTAAATCTTCAATACCGTCATTAGCTAAAATATGTCAGTCAACTAAATGCAAAGTTTCAGTAATGGTTGAGGCCATAGCAAACCAAGCAGTATATTATCCGGAAACATTTCAAGTAATTGCTGCTCAGTACGTCAATGAACCCACAATCTTAGTTTCCTGTCTAGACCACCATTAGACAACCTATTTAGAATGAATATTTGGTTTCCTACAGCATTTGTGGGTAGAATCAATATTATTCTCTTAGCATAAGAAAGTTGCATCTGTTTTTTGGCAGATTCTCTTTACGGCATAATGTAAAATACGTCAACCGTTAATCAAATGCAGAGCCTCAGGTTCTAGGCCATACCAAATATCAGATTGATATCTCTGTTCCCTATACTTTTCATTTAGTTCCATGGACTTCCGTTCCACCTGAACTTGAGTTTGTTTAACTAATCAGTGCAAACAAAGTATTAGTATTGCATGGAGTAAGACGATCTCATGGTATACAAATAACGAAATACGCTAATTTTTGTTCCCTGTTCTTTTCAGCTAGTTCCTTTGACTTCCGTTCCAACTCAGCTTGAAGTTCTTTAACTACACAAACAAAGTATACTTGTATTAACATGCTATGGAGTATGGGGCTAGACAATTTCATATGGTTTATACATAACAACAGACTTACCATAATCTAGAAGAAGATGATGTACAATATTATTTTTCCAGTCTTTGCATACAAACCTACATCTAGAAACTGATTTCGTAGGTAGAAATTTCATGATATCTAATTTAATCTCTTCTGGGAGAATATTGAATTTCTCCAACAAAAACAAAACAAAAAAGATATCAGTAGCACTCCTGTTGATGAATATAGAGCATAATTAATATTGGAGTTCATTAAGGAGAGGCTCCTGGGCGGTTATCTGGAAAAAAGAAATCTCGCAGCAATTAGAAAAAAGATCTCTCGCTCATCTGGAAACCAACTCCAACAGAGAAATTTAATCCAAAGTCTTTTTAAAAACATCTCGCTGATGGGCAATCTCTTTCATACCAGGTTCTCAATGGCTTCCACCAGATGTGTGGTTAAACTCAATTTCAATGGTGGGTACAAGATCACAAATCTTCTGCAGCAGTCATAGTTCGGAATTTTGAACCTTGCTTTAAAGCAGCGGCCTCGACAGTCCTCAATGATTGTGGCAGAAACACAAGGTGCGCTGATAGCACTTAAGATCGCTAACATAATGAGCTTCAACAACAATTTAATTGATGGGGATTTCCTTCAGTTGATCAAGCTTCTCAGCCGCGGAAGTTTAGCTGTTCCATGGAGGATTAGAAGGATGATTTAAGAAATACACTCCATATCTCAGCAATTTGACTCGGTGAATTCATTGGACGAGATGCTAATTCTGTAGCAAATAATATTGCAAAGTATTTGATCCTAATTCACGAGAGTTTGGAGTCGTTCTCTCTCAATTAGCAAATGAAGATAAGTTGGTAAATCATCTATATGGGCATTAACTAAATGCATATCTTCCGAGTAATTGCGGCAGAATCTGACAAACTGGTGACGCTTAAGTTTACAATGCAACATATTCAAGTCATTTTCACGCTGGACGTTAGACCACAATCATCAATTTTCTGAAACCACAACATGTAATTTTTGTTCTTAAAATGTAAAGGTAGAACAATTTGGTAGCAAAATCACACTCTTAACAGAAGGAATTTCAGGTTTCCAAAATTTAAAAACACTGCAGGTTTCCATCTCCTTGTTATGAAGCGAAAACGTTATGCGAACATGCAAATCCTGTGTCTTAATTTGTCTTAGGACCACCATTTCAAGAAGAAAGGGCTCAACCAAAAACGAGAAATTGGTCACTTTCGGGACCCAAGTTGTTTAACCTTCGGCTCTACGCACCAACCTTAATTATAGCTTTAAAGAGATTTATTACATCTGCAGCAGCAGTAACTCCAGATTCCTTTGTACCATTGATAACTTCTAGCTTGGTGACCTCAGTAAACATCTGAATTCTTTTAATACAAAACTTTAGATATGAATGCAAATTTGGTAGAAAACTCATGAAATTCATGATTAATTAACAAAGGATTACCGGTTAATTTCAACGCAAGCTATAAATTTCTGTTCCCTGTGTATGTTTCAGTTAATTCCTTTTACTCAACTAGAATTTGTTTTACTAATCAATGCAAACAAAGTAATCTTATTAGCATTCCATGGAGCAAGACAATTTCATTGCACTGCACAAAGAAAAAAAAACATTCTAATTGAGCTCACCGTATTCTACAAGACGATGATGCACAATATTTTTCAAATCATTGCATACGAACCTACATTTCAGAATTCATTCAAGGAAAGGATTAGCAATAAAAGAGAACATGAAAATTCTCCAGTAACTAGAAGCAAGAAATTCTACTTCATTACTGAATGGGGTATAAGATGTGTAAAACAAGGAGAGATGTTCATTGTTAAATTGAGTTCAAAGGATTCTCTCATTCTGTCTTATGTTTCGAATCATTGTGTCTTATGTTTCCAAATCGAATATCCGACTAACTAGTCCTTTTTAAGATACTTTCATTTGGGAATCAACTGAATCTCTGAAACTAGAACTTGAGACACCTAATATTGGATCCATCATAGTAACACGAGGCTTAAAATTCAAGCTACCAGAATATAAATTACTACATCGCAAAGTCAATACACAGCAAATGTACTCAATTTACAAGACAAAAAATAATAACACACATTCAAAGTATTATCTGCTAGGGATTTTACCTAGAAGTGTGATTGAAAAGTGAAAAAATCCCAAAAGTGTGACCAAATTTGAAATCCTTCCAAAAGTGGGACCATGACCGGTCAACGAACACATATGCCTCGGTCTTTTACGGAAATACCGGATTTTTTCCTCGAATGTCCACATATCGGGTAAGGATGTGTACACATCGCGTAAGGATGTCCACATATCGGGGTAAGGATGTGTACACATCGGGCACTGATACCCCACCATGAATAGTGTCCGATGTCTACATATTGTATGTAGACATCCAGAATCTAGGCATAATCATTATATGTAGACATCCAGAATAGTGTCCGATGTGTATGTAAGGATGTGTACACATCGGAAACTATTCATAAATATGTGGACATCAAGCCAATCGTATGTGGACATCAGCTATAATGTGTAGACATCGACTATAAATATGTGGACATCCTTACCCGATGTGTACACATCGGGCTATAAAAGGGTACATTGGGTATTAGTGAAAATCAGTCACACTTTTGGAATTTTTTCACTTTTCAGTCACACTTTTAGGCATTTCCTCGTTTTCCATATCTATTTCATAGGTGTATATGCTCCCCACAATAATGCTATCGTTATAACTGCTTGGATTGACATGTTTTGTCTACACCGGATTCTAGTGGATACAGGAAGCTCAGTGAGCGTGCTATTTTCTGGAGCTTATTCCTCTATGAATCTTCCACACAACTTGATCGAGGAGGATGAAAATACAATTATCAGTTTCAGTGGCGAAGTTACAAAGGCGGTTGGAAAAGTGAAGATACCTATAACAGTGGCCGACAAGTCGGTTTTGGGTAATTTATTATTGCTTGATTGTTCATCTCCCTACAATGCGATTGCCGGTCGAGATTGGATGCACGAGATCGGTGCAGTCACATCATCATGTCACCAGTGTTTGAAGTTCATTACCCAGAAAGAGTCGTGAAAGCTAGGAGTGACCAGATGGCCGCCCATAAGTGTCACGAGAGTGCAATGGATGATTATAAGAAGTCAGAAGTCAGCGGGAACCAGATCATGTGAGTCGACCATAAATAACAATTACAGAATCCTCTCCCTCCAGAATCATATAGGGGAGAGGACACGGCTGAACCAGAAGGAGTCATGAAAATTAGGAGTGACCAGATGGTCGTCCATAAGTATCACGAGAGTGCAATGGATGAGTTCAAGAAGTCAGAAGTTAGCGGGAACCAGATCATGCGAGTCGAACAGAAATAGAAATTACAGAATCGTCTTCCTCCAGAATCATATAGGGGAGAGGACTCAGCTGAACCCCCAACAGTTGAGAAAGTGATCGAGGTGCAGATCTGAGATGAGGAACAAAAAACAACGTTCGTAGGGGTAGATATTCCTGCACATCACATTGCTAAGGGAAAACGCAGACGTTTTCGCATGGAGTTTTGATGAGATGCCATGGATAGATCCAGATGTATCCTTCCACAGGCTGAATATCAATGATAAGTTCCATCGAGTTCGTCAGAAAATCAGGAATATGGTGAAAGGAAAAAAAGACAGAGTTACTGCAGAAGTTGAAAAGTTGTTGGAAGCAGGCTTTATTCGACCAATGCAGTATCCTAGCTGGCTGTCTAATGTCGTACCTGTTCCAAAGAAGAATGGTAAAATTCGTGTTTGTATCAATTTTACTGATTTGAATAAAGCATGTCTTATTGATCCGTACCCGCTACCACGGATCAGAGATTTGGTTGATGCAACCTCAAGGTATGGGAGACTGTCATTCATGGACGATTTTTCTGGGTACAACCAAATACCTTAGTTCGAGGAATATTAGTAGCATAGTGTGTTCGTGACTGATAGAGGAGTCTACTGGTATACTATAATGTCATTCGGGCTAAAGAACGCAGGGGAGACCTACCAGCATTTGGTAGACCATATGTTTAAAATTCTGATTGGGAAGACGATGGAAGTATATATCGACGATATGGTGGTGAAATCTGAACAAAAGGATTCGTATTTTCTTGATCCACAGAAGACGTTTGATATCTTGAGGAAACATCGAATGAAGCTCAATCCAGAAAAATATTCGTTCGGGATATCCTCAGGAAAGTTCCTTGGATACTTTATGACACAGAGGAATCTAGGCGAATCCGAAATAAATCAAAGCCATCATAGAAATGTCATCCCCAAGAAGGAAGAAGGAGGTCCAGAAACTAGAAGGACAATTAGCAGCTTTAAAACGTTTCATTTGACGCTCGTCGGATCGATTCAAGCCATTCTTTGACGTTTTGAAGAAAGCGGTGAATTTTTTTTGGACTGTTGAGTACGAAAGGGCTTTTGATGAGATCAAGCACTATTTTTCGACTCCCCCGGTTTTGATAAGTCCAAAAACTGGACAACCTATTGGAGTTTATCTGGCTGCTACGACGAACGCTGTGAGTGCAGTGCTGTTTGTTACAGATCCACACGAAAAACCTGTTTACTTAGTTAGTAAATCCTTGACGGGGCGGAAACACGGTACAATAAAATTGAAAAGATAGCACTTGCACTGCTGCATGCATCTCGTCACCTCAAGCCTTTTTTCCAAAGGAGGAAGATCGTAGTCTACTCAGAATACCCACTGAAGAGAAACCAGAACTGCAGAGAAGGGACACGCCCTGGCTACACTGAAAGCATATTTTCCTGTGGACGATATATAAACAGTTTCTGGAGAATAAGAGGAGTTTTTCAAACCCACAGAGTCAGTCACTGATCAGACTGGGGGCCAGTCTGCAATGGAGATCGCTACACCAGAACCATTATGGACCATATTTAGTAATGAATCATCAAATGTTGGTAGAGATGGAGTTAGATGCGTCATCCTTACTCCCGAAGGTTCGAGGATCGAGCAAAATGACCATTCTGGGTTCCAAGCACCAAGAAATGAAGTTTAATATGAAGATGCAATTATCGGTATAAAAGCTGTCAAACAGTTAGATACGAAGAACATGAAGCTGGTGACTGATTCCATGCTAGTAGTTAACCAATTTCTGTGGACTTACACAGCAAAGGAAGAGAGAATGGCCCTGTATTTGGATCATATGAGAGAGCTAGCAAATGAGTTCAACCGATTCTCTATAGGCACGTTTCCGAAAAAGTGATACTTTCTCCTCGTTTCAGAAAAAGTGATTCTAGCACGGAGCAAGAGTATCACTTTTCCCGAAACGGATAGAAAGTGTCACTTTTCCCTAAACATAGCGAAAATATAACTTTTCCCGAAACGGAATGAAAGTATAACTTTTCCCGAAAAGGAATGTGAAAGTATGACTTTTTTTTTAAAGGAAAAATTGGTCGATCCATAAACCAAAATATGGTTTCATGATGTGTTATGCGTCCTTTGTAGTGGTTTGCATAATAGCTATGCATTCAATTTTCAAGAATTGTGCCTAAAATAAAAGTATCGTTTTTGTTGAAATGGAGGGAGTATATCGTTTAATTAGTTGCAAAGGAAAATTAGTTGGTGCATAAACCAAAGTATGGCTACATAAAGTATTATGTATCCTTTGTGGTGGTTTGCATAATAGATATATATTTAATTTTCTAAAATTGTGCCTAAAATGATAAACACTTCCGAATTTTTCGTAAAAACTCTAAATTTGATATTGTTGTTTGTGCTAGTTGGATAGGTTTTTTTATTAGCTTTCCAACAGATAAAATTTGTAAAATTCCAAGGCACGGATTTTTAGATATGTTATATTAAAGTTTGGTTACCAATTATACCCTTAGAGAATAGGATACATGAGGAATTTTAGTAATTTGACTAAAAGGGAGGGATATTTTGGTATTATTAAGTGCACACTACCAAAATCTTTTTATGAATTTGCAAATTTTTGTTTGGTTTCAATTTACAAAAAAGTGGTCATAAAAGGGACTCCCTCCCTTCGGGCCCTCATGTCGGTCGGCCCAATTAGATGTATACGATTAGATTTATATAATTATTAGGTTAGTTTTAATTTAAATTACAGTAAATGGTAAATATGTAATTGTCTAACTTTAGGACACCTCTTATAAATATAGGGAGGTTTGCCTAATAAAAACACGGTCCCCCAAAAAAATGGTTCCTTTTCTGGTCTAAAGAAAACACAAGTATAATCTAATCTAAAGGGTTTTAAGGTAAATTGTGACTTCGTTTATGAATCTTTGCATATATCTTGGAAGCACCCAAAAAGGATTATCTTGCATAATCTAATCAAAAGTAAGTTGTCTCATTTATTTATTTTCGCTATGTTTCTATTTGGTCAAAATTCATAGTATATGTTTTCATTTGGTTGATTCCAAATTTGCTTCGTTACAGCTTATTTGAGCTTCATTTTTTCCCTTTAATTTTCATGGCTCACTTCATTCTATTTCAAGATCTCTGGAAGAGTATAAAGATCTACGGATGAACGTATATGCGATAGATTCAGATGAATCCAGCAAGTGCAAATTGCTAAATGACAATGAAAATATGCCACAATGACTCTTCCTCTCACATTTAAAAAGTAGCAAGGGCTGAAGGTTTCAAGCTTAGACAGCAGCAGCGTCAATAATTTGGATCAATTTTTCGTCGGATTAATCTTTTCTTTTCGGTTCTTATTTGTACTTTTCTCTAGAAAACAAAAAGAGTACATACTGTGTGGTTAAAGGTGTTGCTTGATTTTGAACGCTTTAGTGTGTGAATTAGTTCCAACCTATGTGATCTAGGCAGTGGTTAAGAGTTACTACAACGAAAGATGATTTTCAAGGTTTGAACATACTTTTTGAGCATGCGAATCTTAAAATCCGAACCATGAAATTGATCAGTTACAGATGATGAATTGATTTGAAATTTTAATTTTGAAGGTATGTGATTGTAAGGCATCAAGCTTAATTCTTTAGATACTAAAGAAAGTAACTGTTGGTTTGAAAAAGAAAGCGTCCAGGTTGGCAAAAAATCAGCTCATATAAGGCTGGTAGAGACTCCACAGTTCCTATGGCATTATGTGGAGAAAATATGGTAATTTGGTTTTTGGTACTCAGGTTTTGACCAAAACCTGGGTTTGGTCTAACATTTGTTCAGCCTTTGCGTTTGGTCTAAAAACCGACGTTGACTTGCATTGACTCTGTCAAGTGGTGACGAATTTAACTTTTGACTTTATTAATTTTAATTGCACCCTCCAAAACAATGATATATTTTTATTACATCCCCCAACTCGTGAGACGTTTATCTCATTCCATCTTTCTTTTTTTTTATTTTTTTTTCCTATTTCCTCTGTATCTGTTCTTTCCCGAATCCAAGTCTTCTCCTTCTCTGCTTCTCAGCTGCTGGTGAAACTGAGAAATTAGTTTAAGAATTTGAGATCGGGATATGAGGGGAAATATTACATAATCATTGATGATAGTGGTGTCGATTCGAGATGTCGATTTCAAACTAGTAAATCAGATATTGTAAAATTAGGGTTTCAGAGATAATTGAATTCAAGTTCGATTCAGTGATGTATAAGAAGGATTGAAGATTGAGTTTAGTAGGTTGAGGAGGAATCGATGAATGTAAGGTGATAGTTCTGAATGTTTTTTGAACTCTGGAAGAATACAAAGATAAGCTAATTTAGGGTTTTGAATTAATCTAAGTTTTTTGTATGAAATTGGTGTGAGCTCAGTTGATTATGAATGGATTTTTTTTTTTAAATTGAGGTGAAGATGGTGGTGTAGGGTTTAATTTTGGGTTATATAGCAAATGAAATCGGAAACTAGAAATCACAAATTAGCTAGGGTTGTTGGGAATTGAATCCGTGGTATTGAAGAAAGATGAATTAAGTTGGTTTGTAATGGTGGTGATGTTGATTTCCATTTGGCGAGTAGATGATTGTTAGGTTAAAATGGCTCATTTTAGGTAAAGATTCAGATTGAATGGCAGTATTGCCTTAGTTGGGGTATTAGATGTATGTGCTAGTACCAATGGAATGAAATGGAGGTGGTTTGAAGGTTTGTGAAGCATTGCAGGTGGTGGAATTTTATTTTTTTTATTGTTTTTGTTAGTTATGGTCCCACTTATCTATCTGTGGTGTAACCAATTTGAATTATTGCTTGAATTGTCATGATTTTTATTTTTGGTTCACCCTTATTGACTATATATAGATTGTAATGGTGGTGGTATAGAACACAGATGGGTTGACAGGGTCTCGAGCGAGTATTGTTATGAAGATAGTATTGATGTTCAAGGTTATGAATGACAATGTGGTTGTGGTTGTGTTGTTTGTGTTGAAATGATTGCAAGTAAATAAGCATTACATATGTATAGGAAGAACTGCAGATGAACAATTGATGCTGCATTGGGACTGAAACTGAGATTGCAGTGGTGGAACTGAATCTGCAAGGGAGTAAGAAGTGTTGTTGTTAGAGTGAATCCATGAGCAGGATTGCAATGGAGTCTGGGTTGAATATAAGCAGAGCAGTGATACAAGGGAACTGGCAGTGATGCAATGAAGTAAAGAAGATTAAGTTGATGTTGAAGGATTAAATGAGGGTGCACATAAAAGAGTTATCATTTTTGGGGCCCTGGTAGTGAATACATAATTATTTGAGGGGTGCACAAATAATAAACCAAGTCAAATAGTTAAACACATCATCATATAACGAGTCAACGCGGGTCAACGTTTGGTCTTTAGACCAAAAACAAAAGCTGGACAAATGTTAGACCAAATCCAAGTTTTGGTCAAAATCTGAGTACCAAAAACCAAATAAACCAGAAAATATATACAACATTATCCGTTCCAGAGAGTTGGGTGGGATCTTTCTCCAATACGTCTACTCCTGCAACTTCAAGCTCCAATAGTTGATCAAGGCTCCGACATCTTTGTTTGATGCAAGATAAGTGATATTTGAATAATAGTAGAATGGAACAGATGGCTTCTTTTGTAAGTGGGAGTTAATTCCTAAGAAGTAGGATCTAAATGTGAGTGGGTAATTAGTGGGTTAATAATTCTGTTTTGTGTAAAGCTTATTTAAGGCAGCTTTTTATTAATGGAGTGTTAAGCAATGTAATCATATCTCTCCAAATATTATGTTCTTTGCAAATTCTACATTAACACACTCAGATAATCAGATCTACATTAATAAAAATCTTCTTTGTGCTATGTTGGGAAATTCCCACAAACTCAGTGGTGCTTCTAAATTCCCTTCCTTGTTGTTCTCTTTCAAAGCACCTGCATACTGAAATGTTGATAAATATGAAATCAGTACATTAGAATCATTAGTAGATGTTTAAAGAAGATAATTGTATAATAGGGAATGAAAGGGATCAAGTAAACTAAACTTACCTAGAAAGAAGAATTAAGATGGTAAAGTTACATAACACTTGGATTGGAAGAAGCAAAATTAAGTTTGGTGAAATGCTCATTCTGTGATCGGCACTTCCCAAGCTTTTCAGATCATTTAGCTCTAACTTTATTTCTATCAATATGCAGAACAAACTCTGATGAATCTTCGAAGGACAAAAAGAAAAAGAAATCAAACCAAATTTTTTCTTTTAAGGAAAAAAAGAAAAAAAAAGTGAAACGAAGATAATAACCACTTACCTTTGAGAAGAGAAATCATTGTGTTGAGTGATATGGTGATGTTGATCATCAACATCGAAATCTTTCCGGTTGACTTTTCCAGTCCTAGAAAATCCATTCAATTCAATTCTCAGGTTGAAAAGAAAAATTAATAGAAATTTGTTGAATTGAACTTCAGATAACTATATTTCTATCAAAATTAAGAACAAACTATGTTGAATCTCTTTGAGAGGAGAAATCATTATGTTAAGTGATTTTCTTATAACAAAGGAAGAAGAAGAGAAGAATGAAATTAGGGTAAGAAGCCCGAACTAGGCTTATATAGTTTGGGTTGGTAAATAATTAATGAAGATAATTACACTTTGTTTACATCATTCACCAGTATTTACAAATCGTTAGGGTTGTCAATGGATGCTAAGCTAACGGATAAAGGCTCTGTCGCTGCCATTGCCATTAAAAGTTAGCGGATATCCATTATCCAGTAATTTCTGGCAGAAATAGGAAATTCAAAAACGTTACCGTTACGTTGGACTTACCGGATAACGGATATTTTTCCGTTACCATCCGTTATCACCACAGAGCCTCTCATGTTCTGTCTCTTTTTACAGACCAAGATGTCCCTCCGGTGCACAATACCACGACCACCAAACAAATCACCCTCGCTTATATTATGGATTCAATATTACTCACAATTAAATTTAGATTTTTATTTAGCATTTCTACAAACAGTGAAACTGCATTAGAGATTGTGAGAAATTGTCTATAATCGAAACTGGGAATATGCAGAAACAATTAATGGTAAGAGAGTTGTAAATTGTATTTGAAATCGAAGTTGGGTGAAATCAAAATGGATGGTTAAGGTGGCGTTGCTGGTTACAGTGGTAGGCTTTTTTGCTGATGGTCGTGTAACGGAAGGGTACATATTTTAACTATGATTAGGGTAAATATTTTTATTACGATTTTTGTATTTGGTGTGGAGTATGGTATATTTTTGTTGGTGGCGACGGTGTTGCTGGGACTGAAAGAGGTTGAGGAGGATGGTGGTGGTGGTTGAAGGAGTGTTGGTTAAGTTTTAAATCTAAAGATAGACGGAGAAGAAACAAAGAGTCGTGACGGTATTGTTATTCAAGAAAATCCGGTATTGATATTTTATACGTGCAGTACGCACATTTCCGGATAATGGAACTAAACCTAACGGGAATACACGGTTCCACTACAGTTACGTTAAGAAGGGATTATCCGTTAGCTTATCGGTATCGGATATGCGTTTACCACTATGTTGGATGCTAGCAGTAACGGCTAACAGATTATCGGTATCAGATTTCGGATAATCGGTATCCATTGACAGGCCTACAAATGCTCGCCACGATACATTGCAATTTTATTCATCACCGGGTATATATTTTGAAGTGCGAGAAAGAATTTGTAGGAAAATTTTATTCATTACGACGTTGATTTTTGGATTACTGATTATTTTTTAATACAACAGATCAACTCATTTTTTTTTTTGAAAAAGAGGCTAGCCTCGTATACATTGATAGTGCTCCGATTTAAAACCAGCATCGATTATAAGATTGACCAGAAGGTTTCCAAAAATTATAGAAGTTTTGAGCAGACAATAGATACATTCAAGCCACTTAATATCATTCTTACAACAAGACTTAATCCACAAAGAAATCCTACCCATCCCATACAAATATCTAGCTAGAAGTAACAGAACAATTTCAAATGCCTAGTTTGAATTAGGATTTATACATCCAAACTATATAACAAGGCTATAAACAATAGATGTTTTAGGATCTAAAGATCCAACCATTTCTCTAGGTTTTTTTTCTAAAAAATAGGAAAACAGATGACATGGATATAACATGATCCATAGATCCAACCTTCGGTCAAGAGTTTTATCGAAGTAACAATAACAAGGGTAAACCTGAATCGTCCATCATGGAACGGTATTTCCTTGAATCAGTGCGGGTCTTCGTTGGAATCAGTCTTGTGGAACAGTTTGTTGCTAGTGTCTTTGGAGTCATTGTTGCTGTTGTTCGTGTCTTCAGTAAACTGGTTGCTGCTGGTGCTGTAGTCTTCATGGTGATGTGGCTGTTCAAGATCAAAACCAGATGAAAAACTCAAAATAAACACCAAATATTAAAAACCGAAAATCAAATCTAAAAATGGGGTTAGACACCTAACCCTGGATTAGAAACTGTGAGAACTGGCCTCCACTGGGCTCGAGTCCAATATCCATTCTACATATTTCAAGGGTATTAAAGTAAATTACTCAATTTTCCCTATAAATATAACAAACCCTAAATTGTGGTGGATAATTTGGATAAAGGCAGAGCTGTTCCAAGCTAGTTGTGTGGAGTGAGGGGGAGGTGCAGAAAGAAACACCGGGTAACAGGAGTTTTGGATAAAGGGAGAGCTGTTGGAGTGAGGCGGGCGGTGCAGAAAGATACACCGGATAACAGGAGCTCAATGATGAGGTTTTGTGGTTTTCAAGATCAAATTGGCGTTACACAATGATTGGTATTGGAGATCGTGACGAGAAGATAGAAGCACATAGATTTAAAAAAACGTCATAATAAATTTTCCTCTCAAATTTAAGTTTTTTTTTTCCTGTGGCTTTCTACTGAAGAAGAAGAATTAGATTTAATTTCTCATTTAGGAGGTTTGGCTATTTGACTCCTTTCTTAAACTGGTTTTCAGTTACTTACACTCACCGATTCACACGGATTTAACCTGATCCAAAACATATCAGAGATTTATCAAATCTTCTACACAGCTCCCCGACATGGACTCCTTCACAATTTATAGCTTCGTCATCATCTCGATACATGGAGAATCGAACAAACACAAAGCTTACTTACATATTGAATCGGTGTAACACGAAGTGATCAAGTCAAAGAAGGGGAATCGGAAGTTTATAATAGAAGAAGGTGAATCGGGATTTTAGAGTTTATCAAATTGAAGTGATCAAATTTTAATACATATTGGGGTATTCAATTCTGAAGACATTAAACATGAAGGGTATATACCAAGTCAGGGATTTCTCAGGTTATAGATAAATATACTCTCCGTCTCTCTTAATGCAGAGACATAACAAGTCAGGGATTGCACAAGCTATCGAGTTTCGTTATGTTCCATCACAAGGGGATTCAGGAGGTATGTGCATTATGTGGTGTGAAGATGAGTATGAATTATTAGATACATTAGAAGATCAGTATACTCTCTCTTGTATGTTTAAATCGAGAAGGGATGGGACTGAATGGTTTGTCACCGGGGTGTATGCACCAAATGATAGAGTACAGAGAAGGAGAGTTTGGAGGGAGATTCCTGGTGTTTTGGGAGTCTGGGATTTACCGGGTTGTGTTGTAGGAGATTTTAACACAATTCGCTTTGTCAAGGAGAAGAACAGAGACATTACCGCTAATAGAGGTATGGCTGAATTTTCAAATTTCATTTCGGACTGTGATCTGTTTGACCTTCCTTTGTATGGTGCTCATTACACTTTCAAGAGGATCCAATTTGTTGTCGACTTGATCGTATGTTAGTTAACAGAAAATGGGAGGAGAGGTTTCCTGACACATTCTTGGGTTCTATGTCTTGGAAGGATGAAGAGAAAATGGTGGATTTGGTATGAGGGGAATCGGAATTGGGTTTTCATGAGGGGTTATCAGGCACGTCTCTGCAATTGTAAGTATCAAATAACAACTAAAGTTCAAAATTTATTTTGTATGATTAATTCTAATTTTAATTTATTCATCTGTCTCTCTTAATGCAGAGACATGGCCGGCGGAGAACTAATGCTACCATGACCTTGAGCTCGGGCATATTACCACCTGATACTCGTTCGTTGAATGATTCAATGCCTCCATGGAGGAAATGAATGGGTAGATTGACAAACTGAAACTAAAGCAGTCACTGTTGGGTTAATGGTAAACCTTAGCTCCTTAATTATCTTCATCTTTTCATTTTCTGTTATTTCTGATCTTTGGTGTTCTAATATAGAAAAGTTTATGTATGAAATCATTTACACCCATTATATCCTACTCCGTAATTATAATTTGTTGAGTCCCTTTAGAAATCTCGAAAATAATCATTCTTCACTTCAGGGGACTTCACATCTTATTCACTTATCTCTCAGGGGTCTTCAAATCGATGTCACATGATGCCGCTGGATTTTTCTAACTAAATTTGTTTGCTTTGCGAGCCCCTTTTACTCTTTTTTTGTTCAAATATATCATGATTTTGATCCACAAATATAGTTTATGGAACTCAACTGACACGACTCATTACAAATCCGTTATTAGGTAGCCTCTTAGTGTCTAGTAATACACAGCAGTAACTGAAAATGTGTTTTAGTCAATAAAAAAGATCAATGCATTCTCTCCCCTGTTCCCCTCAAGCATTTGTGTTTCATTGGTAGCAGATTGGATTTATTAAGGTGCCTACTCATTACCTCATGTACACCATTATCTACCACCATTTTTGCTTTCAATTACCCCTTAATGACTTTGCAAAACGACTATCACTTAAATTATCAAGAGAGGTGTCTGACTAAAGTCTTGAATTTTTCACTTTCAGGGTTACTTGAAACAAATGAGATATTTACTTGTATATGCAAACGTGTTTACTATTTGGTTTTCTAGTAATGAATGATTCCGAACAAGAGCTATAAAGCACAGTTCAGATTGTTTCAACCAAAAATACATTCAACTCAGAAGTTACTGCATAATAACATTGAAACGCAGTAGCTTTGCTATGGTTCTTCCTGAATTGCACACGGTGCTGAAAAGAAGCAGGTGACATTAGGAAACCAAATTCTAGTTGAAAATGCTTAACGCCAGTTTCTGTAACCCTTGTGATCAAGTTATAGTTGAAAACATTTAGGTTCAGTGCTGCCGACGAAATAATGGATGAAATCTCTTATGAAACCTCTTGCAATTTTGTTTAAAGATTTCATATTACACCAATGGATTTTGCAAAAGCTTGAAGTATATACACCATCAATCTTCCAAATTACTTGTAATTTTGACATCCTCTTTCTTGATAATTGCAATTTTGTTTAAAGATTTGCATATTATAACATAAACTTAAAGGTTTCATCAGTGATATAGTATAGTTTTCTGATTGCCATAATGACTACTACTACTCTCATTGGTAATTAATGATTCTGGTTTATCTAATTTTCATTGATTTTTGTCTAAATTTTAGTCGTTCACTTGATTTTGTGTAGTTGGTCAGCGTATTCTTCGACTTATTACACCGGCCTTAGTATGTAATATAACTAGTTTGAATTCAATGTTCACCATGTACCCTAGAAAGTTCTTGATCATCCGGAATACAGAGCAGAGGGGTCTTGTACTCCGTCCTACATATAATTGGATCAAAAGTTAGCCATGAAACAACAACATAAGATTTTCTCACTGTTAGTGTCTTGCTTTCTGGTATCTTTATTCTGCTAATATAATATTACTTAGACATTCTCGCCTTGACTTGTTTGCTTCTAAAATTATTAGTTTCTCTTCTGCATGGATTACAAGATAAGTATTTTGCATTTCTTCGCTACAGAATGGTGGTAGCTGTTCTTGTAGAGAAAACGTACTAACAGTTCCCTCTGTGTTTCTGCAATAGGTTCGAGTAGTCGTTCATTCACATTAACGGCGAGTTAATGCTACCGCTAAGAAATGACTGGCAACTTGGGTGGCGGATTCCATGATCACTACGTCCACATATTGAAGAAGAAAATGGAGACGTAAGTGCAGAGGTATAAGAAAGCAGCATTCCTGTCATGAAAAGTATTTGTAAGTATTCAGAAGATTCACCCTCTTTAAAATTAGTCGTGGAAACACATATATGCATAAGTCCTTAGCAATTGAACCAAAGTTTGCAAAATTTGTTGATCAAGTGGAACCGGAACGTGAGCAATCAACTCAGTCCGAGAACCCAGTTCGCGAACTTGCGTAGTTCTCGAACTCGAGAATTTCTGCTGGAGCTGAAGCTCAGGTGCAGTCCGCGAACCCAGTACGCAAAATGACGAAAGCTCTTGAACCAAGAATTTATGCTGGAAATTGTAACTTCAACCGGTTAGCTTGAGTCCGTGAACTATAGAGGTTATGTCTGAAAACGTTGTTCGTGAACTCATCTAAATTACTAAGGAATGCTTTTGGCAAACCGTGGCTTTATAGTTCATGATATGATTCGAGTGAATCACATCATTTTTTAATCAATTGTGTCTTGTGTAGTACATGAGATCTCATAGAAATTAAACAAATCTCTAACTAGTTCATTTGAGTCATTTGGACTAGTTATGGTGAAGAAGAATATGGTTGACATGAAAGTTATCATTTGGATAACCATTTGGTTGACTAATATTGAACCAACCATTGTACACGTTTGGGTACGGTTACACAAACCCAAATCTTCATGTATATGGGTGTATCACAAGCTAAGTTTTCGATCTAACGGTTGAGGAATATTAGCTTGTATCTAATCAGGTTTTCATCTAACGGTGAATATTGAATTCTTTGTTAGCAATCTAACATTGATTGCAAACCCTGATTTGAGAGACTATATAAGGGAAAAATATAGCAACTGGGAAACCTAATCCCCACACATTATGTGTGATACTAGTTTGCTAAGATAGAGTCGATTCTCCTTTAACCTTTGGTTTTCTTCTTCTAAAACCAGGTTAACGACTTAAAGACTTCATTAGGATTGTGAAGCCAGACCGATACTACTTTTATTGTAGTTGTGTGATCTGATCTTGATTATTTTATCGTACGAGTACAATTGTAATAATTGGATTGAGATTTATATCTCCGATAGTCAAGATAAAAGTAGTCACAAACATCTTAGTCTAATTGTTTGGGATTCCTCAATAATCTTATTCGCTGCGTCGATTAAGTTTACTGAGCTGTTCTTCGGGAATATAAGTCTAGTTTTATCAATTGGTTCTTGTTCACCTTGATTTATCAAAATACGGAACAAAACTTGTAGGTTTATTCATGGGAGACGAATTTATCTATTACTTGTATACTTTTCAGTGTGAGACATATTCGTTTATTAAAGTCTTCGACTTTGGGTCGAAGCAACTCTTGGTTGTGGGTGAGATTATCTAAGGGAATCAAGTGCGCAGTATCCTGCTGGGATCAGAGGCGTAGGAGTATAATTGTACCTTGGATCAGTGTGAGATTGGTTGGGGTTCAACTACAGTCCACAACAATCCTCCTTTATATTATGGTGTCTGTGTTATTTCTTTTCCACATTATGTTTAATCTGGACTAGTTCCCATGGTTTTTCTGCATTTGCAGTTTCTTTGTTAACAAAATTTTGGTGTCTGTGTTATTTCTTTTCCGCATTATCAATTCTTCTTAATATAAAGGAGAATGATTATGTTGATGCGGCAGTACCAGAATAATCCTACTAACTAATTAGGCTGACATGGCAGTGCCAGAACAATCCACATATTCTCTCCAATAAAAAAAACGTGCAAACGAATGAAATCAATTTTCCGAAAAGACACGATTTCTCACGTTTTGTCCAATTTTCCGAGGAGACATGATTTCCCACATTTTTGGATTACGACTCTTCGTTAGGATAAGTAATTCTCCGTCAATAGAACTACGACAAATTACTATTCTTCGTGATATTCTGTTCAATTATACACTGGGTACAGAGAGGCCGTAGTAGTAAGAATTCGATGAATTGATGGAAAGTATTGTTAAGGGGAATGAGGTACGACAATTAAGGAGAAAGTGGTCTTAAATGGAATCAAAAGTGCAAGTTATAACAAAATATACTGTAGGCCAGAAGATCACAAAGATAGGCGACACTTTAAGCCAGAATAACATCTCCTAACGGAGATTTTGGACTTGATACTCAGTTTCTCTACCTTTGAAGAACATGGTGGTACTAATGGTTTATCAGCATCGGGTAAGCACGATTTTTCAATTCTTTATCCAAGATTGTGACAATCAAAATCAAAATTGGCTAACATATGTTAGAGATATGATACTAATTGAAGTTTATGAGGTTTTAATAATCAGGTGCAATTATTCTCAGCAGGTCGTAAGTAGGGTTGTTGACGCATCCGCAGCACACTCATCCTCGAAAAATCTGAAAAATTAGCGTCAATTGGCAAGAGATCTAAACAAAAAAACCTACAAAAAGTTATGACTGCTGGGTCAGAGAAAGTCTCCAAATTCCAAATCCAAGAGTTACGATTATAGGACCAAAAAATGGTACTCCCTCCGTTCCGATTTACTTGACGTTGTAGAGTTTTTCACGGATATTAAGAAATATCAGAGAGAGTAAAATCTTTCCAATAATACCCATATTAATTCATACTTAAAGATTTAAATAGCCTAGTTTTGTGTTTCTAGATTTTAGGAAAGTTATCAATCCCGTAACAATTTACTTCCCATAACAATTTACTTGGGATGTACTACCAAATATTCCAAGATTGAGTATATATCCTACATGGGGTATATTTAAAAATTAGAGTAATTATTTTGTGTTGATTACGATGAGTATTAATTATCTGGTGTGATTCCAAAGCTGGGGTAAATTAGTGAGAATTGGAGGAAAATACTAAAACTATCATCTAATTTGGAACACACAAAAAACCCTAAAATAGCAAGTAAATTGGAACGGAGGGAGTATGTCTTTTCTCAACACAGCTATTTGACAATATATGACCATTTAGTAAATGAATATCTTTATTATCACAGAATAACCATTCAAGTTACACCTCCCTCGTGAAATCAATTTATTCAAATCAAAATAGCCTGAAAACCATATGTGTTTCAAATCAAAGTGGTCTAGTGCTTAAAAGTGGTTTCAACAAAAACCCTAGTTATAAAAATCTAGCAAGATATAATTATGGGTTTCTTAAAACCCACTAAAATGAATTAAAAGAGAAAGATAATTTAAACCGTTATCACCGTCGTCACCCGGCGATCGATTTTCTTCTTTTCCTCCTGTTTTGTCTTCTATGCCTTCACGGCTCTTCCTCCTTCTCTGTTCCAGTAGCCGCAACTTTCCAATAGCCGCAACTTTTCTTTTGTCCGAACTCCCCTTGTTCTTCTCGAGTGCCAAAATATATATGTCTTGGGAGACTTGTTTTAATTTTACCCTAGCAAAATACCAAGGCCCAGTCCATACACCACCAACCAGTTTATGTCCGTCTATAGCACCCACTTCTCAATTCTCTGACCATCTTGGCTACTCCTCAGCTACAACATCACTTCCTTTCTCCCTAGCAGTAACAACTTAAATCGACCACCCAACACACAAACCCATCGTACTTATTACCGAGGAAGTAACACCATCCCCTCTTTAGTTTCTTATTGTTTCATCGTCAAGCACAAACTCAGGCCAACTACCACCTGAAGTTCTTAACGACTCCAGCCAATAATTCTCCACAAATCTCATTTAACTCCATGTACTCGACTACAGCTAGAAGTTCCTTGTAGAAAAGTTCATCTCCGCTGACTGCAACAACTACTGATTCAATCCATCTCGATTCAACCAAATACCCACATAGAAAATGTCAGCTCTTGAATCTGGCTCCTCCATTACCTACTCAAATGGCAGCAATACCAGTAATCTCTTGTTGTCCCCTGTTGCCTTCACCGATTGCCATCTCTCCATCTCGGCTATTGCTCATACATGCGTTAACCCAAAACTGCACCTCGATCTTGCAATCATCTTTGCCTTCTTTTTCTGTGTGACTGCTCCGACTATCTCACTCAAGATTTCAGTAGAAACACACTTCAGTCCGTCCAATATGGTCACAGCAACAACTCCTTCTCTTCATCTACTCACTATCCATCTTCACTCGATTCACTAACAGTACCTCAAAGCAATCAAACAATACACAGACCATCACTTACATTGCTGCGATAATGAATATTTTATTTGCGGCCAATTCGTCCATTCAATACTTTCATCTTCAGCTACGTCTACTCTCAGCACCATGTCAACAACTACATCTCAAAACATATCCCGTCATCACTCATCTTTATTCGCAGCTGTAGTGCCTCATTATCGAATGCGCACAGCTCCACTAACTCGCTGCATTTCCACCGTTGTTGTTGTTGATCTCTAATTTTCTCCACCGCTGCAGTATAATCCCCAACTACTGCTGCCAAGCTCTTCCGTAGCTCCATCTCCTTCGAACAGATGCTCCCATCGTCCTTTCATCCATCGGAACAATCAACAACATCAGTTGACAAGAAATCGCACCACCGCTTCTCTATGTTGCCAAACAATCACCAATCATCTTCATGCACATCTGAGCTTCATCGAAACCTTCACAACTAGCACCACTGCTGGTTATTATTTCAGCCATCACGAACCAACACCAGCAGCCACCAACTTCCGTCACTTCTCGTCTCCTATTCGTACTTCTCTGCCATTTCACTTCTCCATCACGTCACCCATTGGCTGCAACAGAATAACCACGGCCAACTCCATGTAATCAGCTGCTGTGACATTAGGAAACACCCACCGCTAGTACATGTTACCAAGAAATTAACCACCACTGTATTAGCTGGAAATCCCATCTTCCTTGATGCATATAGAATATGGTTGGAAGAAAAACACGTCTCCCATCTTGGCTCCACTTCACATGCTTGAACAAATACAAATTTCCTTTGATTTCTTTTAGTAGTTCTCTGACCGTGAAATGATGCCGCTGAGGAAGTGGTTTAGGTGGTGCGACACATGAGCTGTTGTCTTGCCAGCTAGCCAACAAAATTCACTTAATCTCCAAGTCTCCGACCACTTTGGCACTGTAGATCGCAAATGCCAAATTAGCTTCTAGTTAAGCCACAAATTGTAAAAATGATCGGGTTTGCCGGTACTTTCTGCAAAAGCACTAAAATAGTATTGTTAGCCAAAATATCGAGTCCTAGATAATATAAATATGGGTATAAAATGTAGCACTTACATGCTTATCAACACCCCCACACTTATATTTTACTAGTCCTCGAGCAAAACAAAAGAAGACCCGCTACACAATTAGTCATATAATAAGAAAGAGAGAGACCCGCTACACATCTGGTCATAAGCCTAACAAACATTTTTTTTTATTATTATTTTAGACCTGTTACACAACTGATCATGAAAAGAATGAAAAGAGACCCTGAGATGGCCATGACAAGATCGATACACAAGACCGACGACACAAAATTTTTTAGACCCGCTATATAGCTGGTCATAACATGCAAGGAGAAAGATAATACCCGCTACACAACTGGTCATAACCCTAAAAATCATATTGATAATAATTTATGTTTTTTTAAGACCCGCTATATAGCTGATCATCTTTTTTTTAGACCCACTACACAGCCTGTCATAACATTCAATTTTTTATAATCAAAATTCGTAACGACAGTGCCACTCCCCCATACTTAAACATTACATTATCCTCAATGTAATTTAGTAATCCAACGTAGAAATTAAGATGGGAATTTCAAACAAATAAAAGATGGGAACTAAGAAGATTACTAGTCGACATGCGTTGGTCAAGAATGTGGAGGAAGCGTTGTCTTTGATTGATGATATGTGCAATTTGATTGGTCATACGGTTTCTGAGGATGTAATATCGATTTGGAGGTTCCATCGTGACATGTATGTGTACTTCGAATTCAATATCCCCTGGTTCGTTGAAGGTCTCTCTAATGTTGAAAAGTTGTTGGTCGAAATAGTCGAATGTCTTTCCGCGGACATGGTGAAGAATCAGGAAGCGGAGTTCAAGAAATTGCGTAGGAAGCTGAAGTTGAAGAGCGGCTCTTCAATGCATGAGGGAGGCCTTTGCCAAAAGGAGCAGGCCGATGTTGGAAAAACTTTCCTTGAATGAATTTTAAATAATTTCGAATTTCTCATTCTTAGGTTTTTTTTTTTTTAAAAGGAAAATGAAATGCCTAGTTTATGGTTTTGACTTTATGGTTTTCTTGGGTTGATAGATGAATGTTATCTCGAGGGTTTTGGATATTTTTTTTAGGAATGAATCGTTTAGGAATGAATTTTTTTGGAATGATTGAAAGTGTTGCAAGCATCCCAGGAAAACCATGGAAACGTGTGTTTGGTAGATGACATGGGATGAAACATAACATGGCTATCGTCTTTATTATTACCGTGCAAACTCGAAATAGTAAACCAATATATATTGTCTAAGAAAGACTTACTCGGATTTTTGGATCTGTTAACGAAAAACAAATTAGGTTTAATCCGGACTTTCGTGTGAAACACCGCCGATTGTGGAAAGCCCCAGTTGTTCCTAAGCCATTTGATATCCAGTCTTGATCTGGATCGTTTTATTTTAACTTCTGGTAAGTCCCCAATCGCCCCTTTCCGTGTTAATACTGGTCGGATCGCTCGCCTTTGAACTCTAGATAGTCCCCAGTCATCCTTGTTATGTCAAGACTGACAATCGGGTCGTCTGGTAACTGAGTCGTCGATCCCTTGACGGATCGCCTGCTTCTATCTTCTTGATATCTCGGTCGAAAATTGACATTGCAACCGAAAGATCAATCTCCCACTGTGGTCACCAATTTTTTATAGGTGAAAATGGTTTTTACTGATTTCGGTAATTTCTGGTATGCGGGTGACAAACAATTTAAACCCTAAATAATGTACTGCAAGGGAGTACTTTAGATGCGAGAGATCAATCTGTACAAATCCATCATAAACTAAGAAATGGTCGTTCCGGACTTGCTTCGGTCACAAAGTGGAGGAGAATGGGTTGGCTTTGGGGAGGGAAGCAAGGAAAGTGATGAGACCAGAATAGTTGATTCTGGAAGAGTAGTCATGTTACTAAGACCTGTATCATAAAAGTGGGAAGGATAACCAAATGGTAAGCTATCAAGTATTTTCTGAGTATTGTATATTCCTGAATGAACTTGTTGTTTGGTGGAAATGGGTGAGTCCTATTTATAGAATTCAAAGTGAAACGTACTCTGGTCTCATTAAGGAATGGATACATGGGTAAGTAAATGAGAGGAGGTGGTAACCGTATGCATGGAATTGGTGTTCCATAAAACCGTTAATGCATGAAATTGATGTTCCATAAAACCGTTAACGCATGGAAATGATATTCCATGAATCCGTTAACGCATGGAATTGATGTCGAGCATTTCACCATTAAATCCCTATATTTATTAACCACCTCACCCTTATGACACTTCCTTATGATGGGAGTAGTGTACGCCGCACGCAATAAACCGCCAAATCAATACCGAAAGAGGATCCCTCAGTTTGTGATATGTGTTGATGTCTCGAATGTGTTTGTGGAAAACATGTAGCATATTGTTGTTTCCTGGAAAGTCAAGATTTGGAGACTTGGTATCTTGGTGACCTTCGACGGTCGAGATTTCACATCTTAAGAGGAAGGGTAGTCGTTGATCGTCACACTCTTTAGTTTTGGTAGCTGCGTTGGGAATACTAGCATGGTGGCATGGCAAGGTTGGCATGTCGTTGGCATGGCATGGTTTGGCGTGGCCAAACTTAGGTTTTCGGGCCAAAGGTTACCATACGTCGTCTGGTAACCTTGGATGGCTAGGATTTGCTCCTAGAATTGAAGGGGGCAGTTTATTGTCGCACATCTTCAATTTGATAGACGCGTAGGGAAGGCCATCATGGTGGAACGGTTATGTTTCCATAACATGGTTTGGCACGGCCAAACTTAGGTTTTCGGGCCAAAGGTTACCATGCGTCGTTTGGGAACCTTGGATGGCTAGAATTTGTTCTTGGAATTGAAGGGGGACCGTTGATTGTCGCATGCCTTTAATTTGGTAACCGCGTAGGGAAGGCCAGCATGGTGGGGTGGATAGGTTTTCATGCCATTGGCATGGCATGGTTTGGCGTGGCCAAACTTAGGTTTTCAGGCCAAATGTTACCATACGTCGTCTGGTAACCTTAGATGGCTTGGAGTTTCTCCTGGAATTGAAGGGGAACCATTGATTGTCACGCCTCCAAAGATGGAGGTGCGTCTAGGTTGGCATGCCATGGTTTGGCGTGGCCAAACTTAGGTTTTCGGGACAAAGGTTACCATGCATTGTCTGGTAACCTTGGATGGCTAGGATTTCCTCCTTGTATTGAAGGGAAACCGTTGATTGTTGCAGGCCTTCACTTGGGTATCCATGTAGGAAAGGACAACATGGTGGAGCGGCTAGGAATGCCGTTGGCATGACATGGATCGGCTAGCATGGCTAGGGCCAAGGAAGGGTGCAGTTGGCTTGGCATGCGGGGACAAGGGTCTACCATGGGCGCATGGTGCGGTTTAACTTGGCATGTGGGGTCAAGGGTTTTCCATGGGCGCATGGTGCAGCTAGATTGGCTAGGTGCGGTTTTGGTTGGCATGCGGGGCCAAGGGTTTTCCATTGGAGCATGGCATAGCTAGCTTGGCTAGGTGGTGTTTGTCTTGAATGTCGGGACAAGTGTTTTCCATGGGAGTATGGCGCGACTAGATTGGCTAGGTACGGGTTGGCTTGGAATGTGAGACCTAGGGTTTGCCATGGGCGCATAGCGCATCTATCTTGGTTTGGCAAGTGGGGCCAAGGGTTTGCCATGGGCGCATGGCGCAGCTAGCTTGGCTAGGTGCGGTTTGGCTCGGCATGTGGGTCCAAGGGTTTGGCGTGACCAATATAGGATCATGACCAATCTAGTGTTTCGGGCCAAAGGCTACATGTGTCGTCTGGTAACCTTGGACGGATAGGATTTGCTCCTGTGATTGAAGGGCGACCGTTGATCATCGCACACCTTCGTTCTGGTAGCCGCATAAGGAAGGTCAACATGGTGGCGCAGCTAGGTCGACATGGGGCCATGGAACGGTACGTTTGGCATGGCACGGTAAGTGTGGCTGACATGGTTTTCCATTGGCACAGGGGTGCGGCTAGCATGATTGGCATGCCTTTCCGCGGTAGGTGTGGATGGCATGGTTTTCCATTGGCATAGGGGTGTGGCTGGCATGGTTTGCCATTGGCACATGGATGCGGCAGATGTGGTTAGCATGCCTTGGCGAGGTAGGTGTGGCTGGCATGGTTTTCCATTGGCACAGGGATGCGGATAGATTGGTTGGCATGCCTTGGAGCGGTAGGTGTGGATGGAATGGTTTGCCATTGACACAGGGGTGCGTCTAGCATGGTTGGCATGCCTTGGCGTGGTAGGTGTGGCTAGCATGGTTTGCCATTGGCACAGGGATCTTTCTAGCATGGTTGGCATTCCTTGGCGCGGTAGGTGTGGCTGGCGTGATTTTCCGGCACATGCGGTGTGAGAATTAGGGTTTTGGTCTGTCGAAACCCTAATTAGCATTAAAAAAGGTACCTTGGTAATTTTCTCGCAGACAAATTAAAGGGTTAAATAAATGTGCTTGGTTTGGACATTATTACTCAAGTTTTGTGACGTCACTGTCTGACTAGGGTTTTACGATTTTATCCGTAAGCTAAAAACCACCATCAACAACAAGATAAATTCATGGTATTTTTTTTATTATTTTAGTTTAATTTTTGTTTTGCTATGTCCAATAATTTACTAAGGAAAAAAGAATTACAATAAATCCTTCTTCTAAATCCCATTCACCTATAAACCTTCTTTGTGTTATCTTTAGGTGAATTGAACGAAGTATCACGAGCTCCTCTTATAACCAAATTCCGATAATTTCTTTTAGCACCGCTAGCACTAACATTATTATAAATTGTTGTATTATGCCTTGAATACGGTTTGTATTCAGTTGGGCTTGTCCCCTTTAGAGCCCACGTGAAAAAATTTGTTTTTACATAACCAAAAAGGTAATCTAAAAGGATAAGGTTATCTTCTTATTTTCTTAATAGAGAGAGAAACTGTTAGATCATAGCTCGGTTGAACCCACCAAGCATTGGTATGTCAAGTTTGGTTGTCATATTTTAGTGAACCAAAACTCATTTAATAGTCGGTTGATTTAAATGTACTAGAGTCAATTTCGTATAGGTTAGCTTCAAAGTATTAGGATGAGACATTGAAAGCATAGCGAAGAATTAATTAAGTGAAGAAGTGCGGAGCTACAACCACAACATCATCATTCCACTTGAGTTTAGTGATATTTGACTGGAACTGTTTCATTCCCTAACGTATCTTTCAAGTCGTGCATAATGAAAACATAAAACTGCGAAGCATGATCACTCTAGATAGATATAATATTAAGGAATACAATATGAGGTTTATTGCTTAACCATTAAACTTTGTATATAAGACATCAACATAATCGTATGAATGCTATTCTGATTATATATGGGTATAAGGTGAGGATTTCATCCTAGGACAAAATGTTTTTACATGTGTTTTAAGGAAATAAGTTCATGATATATGTTGTGAATCGAAAAGGGAATCGCCAGGCGTTATTAGGGATGTTCTTCATTGCATATATTATGAACGACCAATATGTGTGATTAGTATATCCAATCATGACTTGTTTGTGTTCTTGGTAAAACTATTCACATGAGGCCTGACTTATATATTGGTATGACTTTTATTAGTGAAGCCGACCTTAAGTAATCACCTGGGGTATGATCTAGTTTGTGAGTGTCTGACCAAATATTGGGAGAGGGGGAACCGATCCTAGTAAGAGGTGCAGTGCATCACAAGGGGAACCGATCCTTGTAGGAGGTGAAGCAAGGTTTGTAGAAGAAAGGGGAACCGATCATATGGACATGTACAGTGCATACAAGTTAGATACCAAATATATGTGGGGAACCGATCCTAGTACCTAATCAGCTGAATTTTGGTAAGCTAGTGTGACTATGCACAGTACTCACATGGAGGTAGAACCGAAAATTGTTCTAGTAGAACCGTTAAACGCATGAGTTGTGATTGAGTGTTACTTGGTCAATCACATATATAGTTCTTGAAATTCAGACAAACCAATTCTAAACTTATTTGGAAGTGTGGTAAATCGGTTTCAAATGAGTAAGTACGAAAAAGGACTTACAAGAGGAGGATAGTGACACACTTTAAACATGCACATTAATGTGTATTCTTTTATTGTTCAAAGATATTCCTTTAAAGCTAAGAAGGAAGTAAATCCCAAGATCGAATTTAAATAAGTTAAGAATGGGTTTTTAATTATATATGGAAAATAAGAATTAGTAATGTACATTTACTAGTTAAAGATTTTACATGGAGATTTCGATCATAATTTTGGACAGTGCATTCCCATGAATTATGAAAACCGAATTTTGAATATTAATGAAAAGTATCTTGAGAATATATTCGGTTTTAGAAATTCCTTGGTGTCCAAACTTCCTTGTCTATAAATATTTTGAGTTTGCATTTCTAGCAAACTAATCCTTCGTAAAAATAGACTTCCTTTTTTGTCTTTGTTACTGTTGAAGCCGTATATCGGAGAGGAGAGTAATCTAATTAGGTGAAATCTCTTATGGCCGCTCAATTTAAAGTCTTCTTTGGGATTGAGAAGCTTTAGCGCGACCCGTTGGTGGGAAACTAGATATTTAGGTTTATCTTTAGTTTTCTTATTGATTTGATTGACTAACGGTGGTTGAAATTTGATTGCACCTAGTTTGTTTATGCTTGAAAATCTTATCTTCTGATATAAAATTCACTCAAACTAGTTCAAGGTTTAATACAGGATCTTTAGACTGTTGTTAGTTCTAAAGATGATCTTGTGATAATCCATTGTAATCAGACTCCGTTCTTTGTGTGATTGATCACAAGATATTCAAGTAGTTGTGTGCAGGTGTTTATTGAAGATCTAAGATGATTTGAGGACAAAAAAGAGATAAAAGATTTCTGACTTAGTTTTATAATCTTTGGTGTGCACAATACATGTTTTGGTAAAAGATGATCCAATTATTAATTGGTTTATCCTTGTGGTAGATTGGATTGATTATTTGAGAAGATCAGCATCAACATAATTCTTTGGATTAAGAGTGTTGTTGGCTTAACCTTAACGATTACCTTTTGGTGATTGAACATAAGATAAATCTTGGAACCTGGTAAAGGATTTTATGTTAAGATAAACAAGGGAGCCTTTGTGCAACTCATATCACTTGGTTGAAGAGAGTTGATACCAAACAAATTTGTTGTTCCTTTACTGTTTTGAATATGAACCAAAGGAATTAGTCCAAGTACGTGACTTGTTTACAGGTTGGAGGCATGGGAATACAGATGGAACTAGGTGAACTATATGTTTAGTTGCTTGGTCTCAACTATACGAAGTTGGTATTAATTTGTATAGCGGCTTAATCCTAAGAGTATTCGATTCTGGACTAGATCCAGGGGTTTTTCTGCATTTGCGGTTTCCTCGTTAATAAAATCTTGTTGTGTCATTTACTTTATATTTTCGCATTATAATTGTTTTATTATAATTAAAGTAAATTGCACAAACGTTAATTCCTATTTACTTGATATGTTAATCCTATTGAGTTTGGTTAAGTCCGAACCTTTATATCAAGTAAACATACTTCGTTACTGTATTTTCTCGATCTCGTATCCATAGAAGATCACATGAAGTGTGAACTGATTTGTTATATTTTTTCAACTCAGTCTATAGACAATCACTTTCGGAGAAATAACTTATAAGAAGGAAAAGTAATAGCTTGATGTGTATTTGGGTACCCTAGCATTTTCAGAAACTCATGTGAAGAGTGTGTGAGGCACCAAAATGGGGCTAGGGTTCTTGAGGAGGGTTGATTCAATACCTTGTAATCTTGTTGGATACATAGTGAAATCCTTATCTTTATCTTCGCAAGTTGATGTAGATCATCTTGATCGAACCACTATAAATCCTTGGCTCATAAGAGGAAGATGGAAGCGAAAGACCAAACAACAACTCTTAAGTTCTTTGTAGGTATTTTAGAGTTGCATTATTGAATCATTCTATTAATTATTATTTTTTCAATTGAAAATAGACGGAGCATTTGAAGACCTTTATGAATGTGTTTTGTTGCATGAGAGACAGAGAAGAGCCTTTGTCGATTGAAGAGAAAACCAAGCAAATTAACTATGCTAGCAATATTGACAATAAGGAAGCCTATAAATTGTTCAAGCAAGCTGATGCTGAAGTAAAGAGGGAAGAAAAATCCAAAAGGGAAGCACAAGGAAACATGATTGCTGACAAAAAGATGGCTCATTCCCGTGGTAATGATAGTGGTAGTGGTCGTGATAATTCTAAACGGGGCCGTGGTCGTGGTCATGAATGAATGCGTTTCTATTCTATTTCTTTATGTTGTGGTAGACAAATATTAAGGTTAAATGCTAGACATATGTTTTTTTTAAGGTTTATGGGACATTTTTTTGTATTTTGGACAAAAAATGTTGGATTACTAGTTGTAGAATGAATTGTTTGTTTAGCTATGTAAAGTTTCAATCATTCTACCGGAATGGTTTTGTTAAGTTACATTACAGACTAAAGTAGGGCCGACAAGGTTGTGAACGGCCAGACTGCCGGTCTTGACAGCTTCAATGGTGTAGTTACCAGGGTCGGCAAGGTAAGCAATTTAATACCCTCCCGCTTGTTGTACATCCGGAAAGGTATTAAATTAAAGACCCTTCCAACTATGTATTGCATAAAATACCTTTTCCCGATGCCTAAAATCATAATAAGGTCAGCATGGTTATAAATCATGATCTTTCTGACTATATAACCGCCAGCATGCTAATGACAAAATACCTTCCCTACTGTTATACATAATAAAATGAATCCTGATGCCTAAAATCATAATAAGGGCGGCAAGGTAAGAAAATTACAACCCTGCCGGCCACACTTAGTCTGCATGTTTGGGAAAAAAAAACCTAGCCGGCGATTTCAAAATTTAAGTTTTTGCAAGTACAAGTGCATTGATTGACTACCATAACGGCCAAATTTGGGCACTATCCTATAAATACACTACTTCTATGTAAAAAAAAAAACAACGCAAACCTATATGCATACACTCTCCAAAGATCATGTCATCATATAATCTATCTAACTCTCCCAATACCTCTACAAACAACAATGGCATCATTTGATTCAAATGAACATTTGGCAATCACCAAAGCTTGGTACGCGGAAACTCGAGTTAGAAGGAAGTCCTTCGTAAGGTAGGATGCCGTAACCTATTGAGTTAGGGTATACAACAAATATAGGCAAGAGTTTGGGAATCATAACGGAAGAAGTGTTCAACAAATTCATCATAGACACCTAGTCATTGAAAATGCGATACTTGCTTTTTTAACTATCCAAAAACCGATTTTGAACGCTAGATACTTTGGATTGTCCATTGAACAATTTGTAAGTATTTTTGTGGTTTATTTTACGTGATCCATGTTGTTTGATCTTCCTACTAGATACCACTAGCAAAGTAAGTTTGTGTTTTGTCTTTGTAGCATGAAGTCGTCAAAGCGCGCTACTTGGAGGAAAAGGGGGAAGCATTCGCATTCGATGCAAGCTATGAATTCATGGTATCCAAAATCCCGGAGTATGCCCCGGACTTCATGTCAGCTGAATGGGACTTGGATTCCTCGGGCGAAGATTGATGGATTTAGAATTTTTTGAGTAGATCTCTATGTAAACCCTCACGAGACTGTAACTAGTCCACTAGGGTCGCCTAGGGGTTCAAAGGATTGATACACATGCTAAGTGCATTCGTTATTCCATTGACAAGGATTTATATTTTATGTTTCAATCAATGTAGTAACCAAAAATTGCATGAATAAAGTGAATTACATCTTCCCATATTTTGTTTTCTATTTAAAGGTCAGCAATGTCGACTATTTGACCACCGGCAATGTTTGGAATTTTTTTTCTGCCGACATTCATATATCAGGCAAGGTAAGAAATAAATACATATGTGCCGACTATAACATAGCCGACAAGGTGAGAAATCAACAAAATACCGACAAGTGATGCATAGAGTCGGAATGTTCTTCATCCGTTGATCGTCCCGACCACACTTAATCGACATGTTCTTCATCCGTAGGCCGTGCCGGCCACACATAGTCGGCATGTTCTTCATCTGTATACCTTGCCGACTTTTCACAAAATTTAAAACTGGTTTTTGATTTCATTCATTAGACAAAAGTTTTAATCTAATTCATTCCAAATTTCAGAAGTTTTAATCTACTCAATTAACTAATATAAACTCAATTAATTTCAGATTTTTGTAGTGTTAGGTAACCAAGGGTATATTAGCCATTTTTAAAATACATGGTTAAGAGATGACCTATTTTACTTCTAAATATCTTTGGTTTTGTCTCATTAGGTATACCCTGATTAATCTAGGTATACCCCAATCAAGACAAGTTGGATATGTGGTCATCATTTTTGTTTTTGTGGGTAAAACATCTTTTGTACCCTCAATTCTTACAGGGTGCAGATAAAAGTTCTCTGGGAAAGAGCTAGGCCTCCACAGTTGCAGCAGGTGTCTGACTAGGAGTGTGCTATTTTGTGTTGCATTCATCATGACATTGTAAACTGGAATTTCTGGGGATCGACCCTCCTTCTTACATTATTTCCCATAAATATAGAGAGGACCGAGGAGGATGTCTAATAATTCCAGATGGTGTTGGCATTAGAAGGCTCGGCTATTTTCCTGTATCAGGTTTGCCTTCGTCAAATTAAAATTTTATTTCAAACTTTACACCCCAAAAGATGCACCCCTCAGTAACTAGAGAGTAATGCTACACCCACCGTGAGCTGGGCACCGGGGATAATTTCGCGTGAGACAGTCACGTTGAGCCCTGCTGAAGCTGAGCAGGGGGGTCTATTAGGATTGTGGTGGGATCCACCGTGACTGTCTCACACGAGATTATCCCCGGTTCCCAGCTCACGGTGGATGAAGCATTTTTGGTAACTAGAAGCAAGAAATTCTACTTCATTAGTGAATGGGGTATAAGATGTGTAAAACAAGGAGAAGATGTTCATTGTTAAATGGAGTTCTAAGGATTCAAACACCTGTATGAAGCACTGCATCATACAGCGTCTCATTCTGTCTTATGTTTCGAATCATTGTGTCTTATGTTTCCATATCGAATATCCGACTAACTCGTCCTTTTCAAGATACTCTCATTTGGGAATCAACTAAATCTCTGAAACTAGAACTTGAGACACCTAATATTGGATACACCAGAGTATCACGAGGCTTAAAATTCAAGCTACCATAATATAAATTACTACATCTTCTCTCCTTCCTTGTCTTGATTGTTATTCTCCAAACTCCATCTGCTGCTGCCTAAATTGTTCATTGCTCTAGATAACTCCATAAATCAATCATCCATACCTCTTTTAAACCCAATCAATCAAATCATATAACCTTTTTCCAGATCTAAAAATAGCTAAAGATGCTTTCCTTTGTGACAACAATGGGTGCTGATTTTAGTTGGGGAACTGGTGGTGATTTTGAATGGTACTGGTGGGTTTGGGTACCGACGATGGTTCTAATGTTAGTTCCATCCAGGAAAATGGAGCTGATCATCTTGTTGTTCTCTTATAGCGATTTGTGCTTCTTTAATGAGCAGAATGGTGGTTCGATTGGTATGGTCTAGTTTGCAATTAAGTTAGTGGATGTGGTGGAGCGGCAGGTGAAGGAGCTGGGAAAGGCGGCAGGGACAGTTGCCGGTAAACTATGATAGTGGATCGCTAGATGTTGTAAAAACATTAGGGTTTCTAGACTTGGGTGGGCTTGTATACGGGTAAAATTACTTGGGTTTTCGTTCTGCGGTATGTGGGCTCTTACACTCTTGTTTGTAAGTAGCATTGTTAGTAGTCTTCGGCCTATACAGTATGCCCCTTTTCAGTAAGAGGGCTGTTTTTGGGCATACCAAAAAATTACCAGGCATATATTTTGTCTAGGTTCGGCTCACAACTTGTGAGCCGAACCTAACGAACCTAGGCAAAAAAAAGTTGTGAGCCGAACCTTGAGTATGTCCGGTAATTTTTTGGTATTTCCCAAAAACACGTCTCTTGTGTAAAGGTGCATAGATTGTTATGGACTCATGTGCATGGGGGTTGGTTGAGGGATTTTTCCTTCACGCAAGTAGTATTTGTTGAGCTCATTTTTGAGTATCTTCTAACCAGCAAAGGGATCTTTTCTGTTTTCGTATATATCAAATATAAATAAATAAATCGAGTATCTTCTAACCAGCTTCTTAACATCACCTTTGCAGTCGTTGTCCATTAGAAACTTGGCAAAAGTAGTACACCTGTTCAGACAAAATATTAATCCAGGCCAAAACAGTATGAAAATGAAAAACCAACAAAAGAAACTACTGTTGAATCTTCTCATTTCCAATTTGTATTTGGAAATTAATCATAATAAACATTTTGCTGGCTGGTTTTCTTTCCCTTTGCATGTGCAGCCACAAGCAAGAAAAAAGCTTGCTCACGTGACAACTACAGATATGACATCTACCGAAGGCTGCAAACCTTTTATCTGATAATCATGAAAAATTCGACCACTACACTTTCTAGTGCCAAGTCTGTTCATAATCGATATACAAATAAATTTCATACTGTTGAGTGAGGTAATGTCGACACCAATTTGATATTTAAAGGAGCATCTTATTATGTCTCCACTAACTGCATTGTGATACACAAGTAATATTTAATGCTCCACGTACCGCCAAGGTGAAGGCATACTTTTTCAAGGTAAAGCCACATACCAGAGGAAATTCGCAGCAGATTATAAAAAGAGTCCATGCAGTAAATTGAGCAATTGAACATAGACAGTATATAAATAAGGTTAAAGATTGTTGTAACATTGAACAAGACAATGTATTGTAGCTGCAAAAAAAGCAATTTCATGCAGTTTAAAGTATAATAGAATTGCAAACGAAAGAAAGGTTTACAGAATTATTAATATACCTGAGTGTGTCACCCTTAATGACCAACCCCTTGGGAGATATTTCATCTTCGGATATTTCTTGTCGATAGAGACAACTAACAGCTCTCATACACAGCTCAGGATCCTCTTCAAATGAAGAAAGCATATCATTCTCTGATTTCCATTTCATTTCGTGTTTGTTCCTATTCCAATTTTTCGTCCCCAGCATATCCATTGGGTCGCCAAGAGAATCTTCATATTCCCCAAGACTATCACCACCGTCATCTGGAGTCTGAGACCAAGTTCAAAAAATTTTCCTTGCTCATTTCTAGATGAGCCTGAGATGATGATCCATGTTGACATGGTCTCCCTCCCGAATAGCCCCAACCATTCCCTTCCTCAACGTTTTCACCCCCACGTGCTAAATGTAGACTTCCAGAAGAAATGCTTGCAGCAGAGTATTTGAGAAATTCAGACTCTGATTCATGATCAACATACGCATTCAGCACATTGTCTTCGGTTTTCAATACATACACATGAGAATCCTTCCTCCCTCCACTGCTGGTTTCAGCATTAGGTTTGCTCATATTGTGTTTATCTCTTTGGTTTTCACCACCTTCAGTAATTTAATTCTGCAAACCCCGCACTTCAGACTCAATATTTTCAGAATTACGCACTTCTTCACACCTCACTATTGAAATTTCCATTCCATTCCTCGGGACTAGGCTGTCCAAATTAGAAACACGAGACACTTCGCATGGTTGAATTTTCAGCTTCGATCTACAGGACTAGACTCTCCAAATCCGAACACTTGTTTCTCCAATATTTAACTGCATTCTCATCTTCAGCAGCAATCTTTTTAGCTTCCAACTCTGCATACTTACCCTGGAGTGTAGTGTACTCCACATTCTTGTTCTCAAGCTCCATTTTCTGCTTCTCAAGTTCCACAGATAATTCAAACCACTTACTTTTATAATGCTCAAGACTCTCCCATACAACCGCAGGTTCCCAATTTTGTTAATGATTTTAGGTCTCCGGACCTTTCCGTTTTTCCACTGTTTTCCTCTTCGTCCCAGTTTTGGGAGAACCACCATCTTCTATGATTCTATTAGCTGGATTGAAATTCCCAATTAGTTATAAAATGCAATAAAACGATTCCTCTGGGGACTGAAGTATGAAATTTCTCAGTTATCATATTTTAAACATGTAAGCAAGCAAAATGAACAACAACAACAGCAAAGACCGATGCAACTATGAAATTTGTTCAATTAGTTATCGTAATTTCAGAAATGAAAGCAAACTAAAAGAACAACAACATAAGAAATCACATGTATGAAGATATAAAAAATACTCACAGATATCATCACTCATAGCTGGTTGAATTTCTTCTGTTTCATCTTCTTCCACCGTCTTCCTCCGTTTCAAGCGCCTAATTTCCACAGGACCAGTAGCAGTAGTACAACCTGCACCTGAACCTTCACCATCTCCACTTCTCTTCTGAAGAAACTAATACCTAGCATTATAATTGTAATGTTTTTCACAATATTTTGTCTTCAGAACACTATCATCATCAGCAGCAGCAGCACCATGACTCATCCTAAAATTCTGTCATCTCCATTTTCGACCATTAGTTTGACAGCAATACTGTTCATCTGGAGGCATCTTCTTCTTCTTCTTCTTCTTCTTCTTCTTCTTCTTCTTCTTCTTCTTCTTCTTCTTCTTCTTTAAAGCGATTAAAGAAAGATTTTAAGATTTTCTGTTCTTTCGACATTTTTCCTCTTGATCCCAGCATTGGCAGAACCACATTCCATATCAGCTGGACAGAAAATTTCCAATTAGTTGGACAATGCAATGATTCTTACTCTTCCTTTGGGGGACAAAATTTAACAGATAAAACTATGAAATTTATCAATTATTATATTTTAAACATGTAAGGAAGCGAATTGAACAATGACAAGAACAACCACAAAAAGGGATGAAACTATGAAATTTGTTGAATTAGTAATCACAATTTCTCTATGTTGAGTAACTAGAAATAACTCGTGGTCGGGAACGATTACCTGCGATGAGACGATATAATTTTTGGTCATAATTATTTAAATAAATACTATAAACTATGATAAAATTTATTTTGACCCCATGAGAACTTGTAGTAATGAAAATCTTAGATATTTGTCATCCAAATAATTATAAATTCTGTACTGCCTTGATCTGATATGTGATAAATGTATAAGTGTTTGTTACATTATTCAAGTCTCATAATTATTGTTTGTTACAAATAGCTTCATAGATTCTTAATCGTTTCGTTTTTGGATTCTTTGAAGTCGGCTGAATACGATAAATATGGTAATCAGCATATCTGAGTCCGACTTTATGCGGAGTAGCATATCTGTTAGACATTGGCTTCTCATAGAGTTCCTGCGTTGGATTTCAATTGTTTTTAATGTACCATGAGGAATCAGAAGCGACGTTACTAGAAGCTTTACTCATGGTAGTGCATCCAACAGACGAAGTAATAGATCTTACAAAGCAATACATGACAAGTACTATAACTAAAAACAAATTTATACATTTGTATACAAATTACAAGTGATTACAATCCCCTTCTAAATGCTGAACAATGCTCAATTGTATGCAAATGAGGAGATCTTTTTTTAACCAAATCTATCATTGTAGTGCATCCAATTGGTAGAAATCCCAAAATTAAAAACTTACTTTGGAGAGGAGATATCATTATGCTGAATCCCAAGGATGATTGATGTGTGTGTATATGAAGTTTTCCATACAAAACTCATAACCTGATTTGAAAGATCATTTTTGCACAAAACATCTTTGTAAGAGGAGTTTTTTTTTAACTATGGAGGCTGGATCTACTTCTGATTTAGAGAGAAATCGAACTGAGTGTTGAAGGACTTGAGGTCTTTTTATAGGACCCTAACCCTAATGTTTGAAGCCATTGGATTTAGGTCTAGATTAGGACCCTAATCCTAGTTATGTTCCGCCATTAGATTTAGGTCAAGACATATGGTATTAAGGTAGGATTGGTGCAGTAGGCAATAGTGTGTTGTATGGACAATTTCACACATGGGATAGGTGCTAGTACTAGTTTCTCAATTAGGATGGGTTCATTACGGGGTAAGCACAAATTCTTTCAATCAAAATTACAATAAGAGATATTTTGTAAAAGGCTCGTAAGTTTTATATCTAATTAGGGTCTGGGTCGTAGAACATGCATTTGATGCTTATAGAATTGCTTGATAATCTTGAAGCTTGCAGCATGATGATCCACAATTTTAGTGTTCCTTTGATGTCCTTTGATAAACTTGGCATATCTAATATTTGTCCTCCACGATTGAGAATTCCCGTTGGAGTCGTGAGTTTGCATAGTTGGTATATTTCCTTAAGTTGGGAACTCCAAGTCTTGATATTTGTGGATTGGATTTATCATTTATCAAATGTTATCAATGACTTATACCAACAAGAAGTTATCCTTCCCATGCTTGATTGAGCAAATTTGTCGCAACTTTTCATTGCTCCAATTGGAAGATCCATTGGAACTCCCAAGCTCGTTCGTCCATGTAGTTTCAAACGTATGAAGGAGCATGCTTGCAAGAGGAAAAGATGTGACAACCGTGATGGCTAATGTGATTCTTCCTTGATGTATCTTCTTCATCAAATTCTTAAAGGTGTTGATAAGATAAGTGCCAAGGTAAAGTGTGTGCTAAAACAACTTCTTGTGATTGCTACTAAGTTCCCAGAAATCAAGGATGACATGGATAAGATTCAAGTCACTCTTATGGTCTCCAATGATGAAGATGATGTTTGATTATGTCTAGTAAATATTCTTTTTTATAGCAGACAAAATACTGCTATATGCATATATTTCTTACAAATTAATCTTATGTACGAGATCACGATCTACAACATTTCATTAATAGCGAGGGACTTAACCAAATTTGAAGAAACTCTAAAATCAAACATTCAATTAATCATACTAAAAAACCCTAACCAAAGTCCATTAATATATGTACTGTTTCGAACCTGCACTAACCAATCCAATCTCTGCAGTTCTTGATGTCTAAGTTTTTTCAGTTTAGGCAATTGATGTTTTGAACAATCAAGTTAGATCGGGGGTGTACTTTTGTGTTGGTACAAGCTGGATACTTACATTGCTAAACACACATAACCCGGTGATTAAAATCCAATAGAAACTTCAACATGAGAATGAAATGAATAAAGTAAAATAAAGTACCGCCGCATAAATATTAACAGAGAATAAAAGTCTCTGTAAAGGATCGAACCAAAATGAATTAATTGAAGAAAAAAATGCAACAAAATTTTAAAAACACAGTTTTCAATTACTGAAATCTAAGATAAGTGAGCTCAACATTGAGGCTAAGAGACTCAAATTAACAGCTTATTTCAATTTTTCGGGGAAAACTTCAATATGAGCATCAGCGTTAGAGGACAACTCTAAGTTAAAGAGCTCGTAGCAGGAAATATAGCTCATTTAGAAATTGCAAAACGAAATGGAGATCACTGAAAGCAATACAAAAGATATTTAATTTTCCACTTATGCTAACAAGTCTTTGCTGAATATTGAAACATGGATAGGAGTGTATTAAAAAGCACGAAGAATAATTATACATTAGGTAAAAGTGATCGCACACAAGTGAGGACCAAAGAGGGTACTATCCTACAAAGAGTGAAGGTAGCAGAAATCATAAATGACACCAAAAGCATCAGCACATCTCACTAGTTGGTTAACCTAAAGTAAGAAGCTTCTGTGTCTCATAATCATTTCCTGCTTAATTTGTTATAAGAGAAAACACATACAAACAACCAGCATATACCAACAGCAGTCGGTTGACTAAACATACGCAGCAGGTCCGACTAACATTCATTGTTGAGGTATCAGATTCCTACCAAATTTTACATGTTTGAAAACAAGGGGACAATTCTCTGCAGAAGATCGTCAATTTAGGTGGCATTTTATGACACTCCAAAAGTTTCAAGAAGAAAATTACAAACTAAAAGTATTAATGTGCCAGACAACAATACCCTGATCTTTCACTAGTAATTAAGGTAAGCAACCTTGAAAGTAATTCCTACATCCTAATACCACGATAACCTGGAGGCCTAATCACACCGAAAGAATCTCACTTAAACTTAAACAGGTGTAGATATAAATAGGAACTACAAAGAACACTGGCTACTTTGCATCCTAATATACAGAAGCCACACTTCATCATACCAAAAATCTAGTTTCCTGTTTTATTATAAAAATTACTTAACGCTGGCTATAAAATTAGATGGACATAATCTATCATAAAAACTGAATTTCTGGTATCAATTAAAAAGAACTTAAACTCGAAATCCTTGTGCATTATATTCTAAGAAGTGTATGTACTCACTGATTTACACCAAAGAACCTTATTATTCACAGCCCTAAAACTAGTTTTCCTTTTAAAATCTTCTCAAAAAATTGCTAAGGCCTAAAGGGGGTTAGAAGACTAATCCTCCAAAACCCAATCTGTATGTATTGCATACTATCAAGCTATCATATACAACTTCAACAAAATAAACGAATAATGATAAGCAAAATAGCCAAATCTTAAGCACGAGACTCGACAAGGCAACATTTATATGGGTGGAAAAACTAGACCAAAGGATACCCAATAACAACGATTAGTTGGATTTCGTTTTATTAATGATAGGGTTTAACAGTTGATTCACCTTAAACAAAACTAAGTAAAAAATCTAGGAAATCTGGAACAACAGATCCGCTAGTTTAGGATGTCACCTTAAATTATGAAATGAAGCCGTCAGAGTAATCAAATAGGCATGCATATCCCAGGCAAGCAAGAATAATATGGATAACCCCATGGCCTTCGTCATGAAGAGAGTACACTATGGATTTCTCGTTTCATTTCTGTACCTAGTGGGTTGTACGCCATGCGAATAACAGCCGTAAGAATTTTCAAAGGATTTGGGAAAGGAATTGCGACAGACATAGTTTTGATCAGTGTGGTACGGCATACCTGAAACTTTCATATGAATCGGGAGGGAGAAACCATACTAATTGGAGAGGAGAGCAATTATAAACTTAAGTTCTGAGAGCAATTTTCATTAAAAACAACAAGACATCTACTTTTTCTGGTAGTTTCATATGAATGAGGTGAGTAGTAGCAATTGTAAGATAGGCGTTAAGATCAGTGAGGGATAAACATACATTTGAAGAATCATCAGAGAAAAAAATCTCAATTTTGGGCTTGACAGTCGACAGGAGTTTTGAGATCTAGAATGGAAGAAAACAAAAATATGAACCGAGGCGGCTGAGGTTAGTTCTATTTTTAGGGCAACTTGATACTGTGAAAGAAAAAAAGAAAGTAGAAAAAAGAATCCAACGGTTGGAGATGCCTAGGATTTGGTATAGGTCCGCATAAGGCGTGTTCAACTGCAGGGTCCGGTTTAAGGGTTGGCGAATGGCCCGGGTCCGAAACTGTTAGAATAGGGCAATATATGGAAACAGAGTTGGAACCAGTTGTAATCCAAGTCCGCACTTTTACAGCAAATTAAGTCTTGATTTTTTTCAAAGTCAATAATTCTTTGACTTGGTCTTGATTGCTTTGGGCACAAAATATAGGGCTAAAATATTTTTTTTTTTATAATTAGAAGGTAACATTACCAGCATAGTTACTGTTAAAATATGAAATATTGCATAAAGACAGCTCAATTGAGATTCATGTTAACTATTATTTCAACAAAACCCCAAAATAATTTACAGGTATTGGAAATATGTAATAACTAATGAACCTCTGCACTAATTGAAGTTCATTTGTTACTAGAAACCTGAATACACTTCCTCCAAAATACAATTCTCTTAGAAATTCCTAGCACACTCCCACACCAAGTAATTCCTTATACAGATGCAGCTCTGAATTGATGCACACTATGCGTTTAATTCGATGAGAGGTTTCTATCAAGGACCATAACATGTATGTAATGTAACTATGATCCAACATCAACAACATTTGTAGATCATAACTAAACATTTTGTAATAGTAAATGAGGTCCAAAGAAAATTTTCCCTCACAATTGAAACGTAAGCTCCGGACTGATCTTTCTATGTCCAGATAAAACAAAATTTACAAATACACTACACTGTGATATTTATCCGACTGAAAACAATTCATACTATGTAAAAACCGGCCAATTGGAAATTCTGAAAAACTTGAAACATCTCTAATTAAAATCATTACTAATATGAACTTAAAATTTCTGCAGATCCAGCATTTCCACAACTCATACCAGTTTTGCATTCTCCAAATCTAATGTGTTCCTCCAAGCTGTGATGTATCCGAAATCATATAGAATTTGTAACCATCCTATTATCCTAGTTTGTGAAGTCACAACTCAATAACTTGTCTCATAACTCCGCATTTCTGATGCAGCTAGATCGCTGATTATAAAAACAAAAATATAAAACACCATTAGTTTACGGATCTTACAAGTTGAAGACATCCAAGACCAGACGCTTCTTCCCATATCGGAGGTATATAGAGAAATACGACTTCGATTTGAGAGGAGAAATCATTGTTCCGATTACAAAGATCTTTATCTCTATTGGATCTCCATAAGGGCATGTGTAATGCTTCCCATAAGATACTAATACTCAGACCATAACCCACCATCTGATTTTGCCATTTTGGTAACGAAATTGTCATTCATCCCTTAGTCCATTCTGGTAGTACTGGTGATTCATAATGAATAAGCTTACAGAATAGCTACTTTTGGGCTTCCAAAGGATAGAGTGAAGGAACTTCCCTCAAATTATCAATCGACCGAAGCCAATTTCAGATATTGACATTGATTGTCAAGATACAAATCCTCAAGTAGCTACAGTTGACTCTAAACATTATGCAAAGTTTGATCACTCAATGGAGGAAATCATATAAGTGTTTTGAGAGTAAAAATCATTGTGAGGGTAAGTTGATGGCCATGTATGTGATGTTTCTGCTTCCATTCAATAAGAAAATGTTCAGATCTGTAAATTTTGCCGCCGCTGTTGATTTTTAGGGTTTGAAAACAGATAAAGAAGGAACTGAGATTAGATTTGAGGAAGACTCAATGCTTCTTATATACGGCTAGAGATATTAACCCGTTCATTTTAGGGCCAAACTGTGATCGTTGATTTGCTTACACTAATTGCTTCAACGGCTAACATGTATCCTCTTACTGACCATAATTGCTGCCTCAAGTATTCTTATCACTGACCGTATTTTTTTTTGTTGCTTCCCGTGGCTACAAGATTAAGGCAGACCCATAGTCGCTCTCTCTCTGTGGATTACGTCAAATGAGATTTTAGGGCTTTTTCTTTTGTTTGTATAGATGACACGGTATTGTGATTTACCAAAATATCACTTGACTCTGATGTCTGATTGTATGGAAAATATAATCATTTGGCTAGTGTTCTTTTCATTTTCATAATCGAATTTCTCTTTAAATCCGGGGTTGTACGGTAACACATTACCATGGTACCATAATGGCTCGAGATTCAACTAGCTCAAAACTAAGTTCGACACGATTGTGTTCAACTTCCCCACTGTAAGCATTCAGCGCACTCGACTATTGTACCTATAAAATTCCAAACTTGCTCCACATTTTCTTTGTTTCCTTTGCTTTGTATTATGCTTTATGTATAGAATTCTTTATCCAAATAAAAAGTTCACTTCATCATATGATACTCAAAAGAATAAAAACAAGAAACAAAGGTAATACTGCCTTCCTCATTATGGTGGGCTTTACACAACGGGAAAATGTGGATGTGATCCAATGATTTTACAGAATATTCAATCTAAGAAAAATCAAAACATTCAATGATGAATTTACTAGTTCCTTGCTATATCAGCTAAAGCCCTACATTCAACTTACAATACTTTTCCAGATTACACAAGTTACATGCTAAACTCGTAAGATGTCACCAGTCTTTCTCATAGACATATGCGGTAAAAATTTATTATCAACTAGGTTTTGTTCGCCTAATTGAGGTACAAAACTCATTAGCCACCACACTATACAACAAGACAAATCTAATGTCCAATGTGCAACTTATCTTATCTAATCTTATGTTCTACCATCTAACATAATTAAAAAGTTATCATCTGATAATCATAAGGATATAAATCTCACAGCTAGTCATGAGATTTGATTCTTTGTAACCTTTTTGTTTTGAAATGAAGCCTCAGCCTGTTCTTTTCGGAAGCCTCTTTCAAGGTACTATGTTTGACAAATATGAGAGTCAGGACAAGTATTTTAGATCAATGCTTATTCTTTAATCTTCTCTAAAATCTTTAAATCTATCTCATGAAAAGGAACAAGAATATTAAACTTACATGACGGAGAGATCAAGAGGGGGGGAATTTGATGATGAAATTAGCATCGCGATTGAATCAAAAGAAGAAATTCCATGTTCTGTTTCCTGCTTCCAATACTTTTAGTAGATTGGAAGCTCTCTATACAGACCCAAAGGCTGAAGAGTTCAGTATTCCATGTACTGCTTAGCTAATCTTCCATTAGAAAACTACATCAAAGAAATTGACAACACGTTAGTTTCAAAATCAACAATAAGATGTACTCAAATGTGGAAATGTACTTTTTTTTTAAAAAAAAAATCGGGAATTTATGAATCACATGTTACAAAGTCTTCCTAATGTAAACTCAGTGCAAGGAAAAATAAAAAAATGTATACATCTCATCTTATTATCAGCTACCAGATCACCATCTGATTCTTAGACAGTTGTACGGATGTGAAACTCACCACTGGTCTTTAAATTAGACATTTGATTCTTTGGAGGCACCTGCGAGCTGCTGCATTTTTTAAATATGAAATTTGTACTTGGGAATCAAAAGTGAAGACGGCGGCTTATAACAAAAGAAGAGATGGAAGAGGAGAGGCAGAGTATGAAACTAAGAAGAGAAAAAGGAAATTTAGGGTAAAAATCCCTCACAAAGGAGGCTTAAATAGTTAGGGTAAATAGACATACGAAAAAATAATTACACTTCCGTTACATCAATATATGCAGATGAGGAGCATTTCTTACACTATTTGGGTAACACTGACAAATTTTAGTCGCACTAGATGCCGAATTGCGAGATTAAATTTGTATACAGATTATTCATGTGGCAAATTTGGGAAGAAAATATGTGGATATCAATTTCGGACAGGAAGGGGCGCATTGTTTATGGTTACTCTGCTGACTTTTGGATTATGATGCATTTTTTAGTTCGCGAAGTAATTATGTAAGGTCACATTGGGAGGTAGACTTTGGGTTACCGCGGTACATTTGAAACAAATAAGTGTTTAGTAACATGATTGGAAGATGAATTGAAATGAATAAAATACTTCTCATGGGAGAGGGAGATCTGTTTTCACCGGTGGATACTTCTTCTTTTTCCTAAGATACTAAGAGGAGAAGATGAAAACTAAAAAAAAAAAAGGGATTTTTCCTCTTACATAAATGGAGCAGCACATAGGAATATCCTTGGAAGTTAAATGAACCTGCACTGGAAGGGCCCAATAGGCAAGACAGTACTATTGCGCATCCGTACATAAGATACGTGGCTCTAGCGTCTATATGGCTATGCCACTGTCAAACAGGTGTTGAGTTCACGGAAGTGTCTTCTATCCACCGTACTCCGAGCTAGATACTGTTTTTACTAACGGGGGCGAATGGCTTGTAGCATTACACTAGCATTGCAATTGAACTTGAATCAATAGAAGAGAATCCACGGTCTCTGTCCCTGCTTCCGATGCTTCTAGTAGATTGGTTAGTTCTTGACAGCTGAAGAGTTGAGTATTCTATATATATACTGTGTAGCTAGCCCCACATTCCATTCTTGTACATTTTTGATAAAGAAGAATTTATTAGAAAGGAGAAGAAAAAACAAGAATCCATCTCACAAGAAGTAAGAGGAAGCAAACAAAATAAAATTACATTGAGGAGAAAATGAGATCCCAATTATGTAGCATGCTATTAGAATTCCCGTTCAAACTGTATTTGTAAATTGAAGCCCATGAGAAAAGCATAGCTCTGGAATTCTGACCAACTAGCTCGACATCATTGTTTTTTTCTTCGAAAGTTCTGGAATTTCTCTCATTCCATATGGACCAGAGTGCAGCTGCAGGGATTAGAGACCAAACCATCTTATCGTCAGCAGGATCCTTTAGTGTGTGCCAAACTTGCAGTAAGCTAAGAATGGTGGAAGGCCAGACTCTATGAATACCATGAGAAGGAAGGAGGTACAACCAAATTCTTCTCGCAAAGGAGCATTCAAAAAATAAGTGTTTTTCATTTTCCTCAGCACAATGACAGAGAATACACTTATTAATGTGATGGTAACCCCAGTCTATAAACTTATCAATTGTGATGATCCTACCATGGGCAGCCGTCCAAAGAAAAAAATTAATTTTAGATGGGACTTTGTTATTCCATATGGTTCTATATGGAAACTGCGGATAGACAGTACTTTGGTGGAGAGATAAGTATAGAGAACCTGTCGAGAATTTTCCTACAGGTGATAAAGACCATCTCCTTTTATCCTCAGAATTGCAAAGTGTGAGGGGCTCTGGACCAATGATATCAAGCAATGAAGTTACTAGAACTACCTCTTCGTCAGTAAATGATCTTCTTAAGTACAGATTACAACTAGTTGAGTTCCCAACAGATATAATATGAGAGGAGAGTGATCCTTTTTTATTTTTACTGATCTTGTATATTGAGGGAAAGAGAATACGAAGGGCTTGGTTTCCAACCCAAATGTCGGACCAGAAAGAGATGGAATTTCCATTTTGAACAACAAGAGAAGCAAATTGTGATACCTTATCAGCTTGCTTAGCAATTCCTTTCCAGCAGGATGTCCCATATGAACCCTTTACCTTGTCAGGGATCCACAAAGAGGCAGATGGACCATGCTTTTCATTAATTATAGAAAACCAGAGAGAGTTCTTTTCTAATCCAAATCTCCAACTCCATTTAGCAATCATTGCCAAGTTGAACTGTTGCAAATCCTTAACACCTAGACCTCCTTTCTCAATTGGAGTACAAACCAGCGACCCATTTGCTAAATGTTTCTTTTTTTCGTCACCATTATCCCAAAGAAAATTCCTAATTTTCTTCTCCAATACATTTATAATGGAAACCGGTGCTTTAAATGTACTAAAGTAAAAAAGAGGAAGACTAGTCAGGACAGTTTTAATAAGAGTAAGTTTACATCCTTTTGTAAGATTCACTTTACTCCATGCAGCCGTCATATTATCAAACTTCTCAATGACAGGATCCCAAAGTGCCTTAGAATTAGCTTTAGCTCCAAGAGGTAACCCAAGATACAAAATGGGTAATTTATCTGTTAAGCAACCTAATTGATCAGCCCAAAAATTAAGCAATGGTGTATCACCAATACCAACCAGTCTAGTTTTAGCATTGTTAACTCTGAGTCTGGAAGCAATTTTAAAACATTTTAGTGCACTAAAAACGAAATGTAATTCCTCCCAATCATACTTGAGAAACAAAATAGTGTCGTCGGCATAATGCAGATGCGAAATACTCTTTCCACCTTCCTTAACAGAAAACCCAAAGGGAAAACCATTACGACTGACTTTATCCAAGAATCTAGCTAGTCCATCCATAGCTATGTTGAATAAAAGTGGAGAGAGTGGGTCCCCTTTCCGAACACCCTTTGAACAACCAAATGAGCCAAATGCAGAACCGTTGATGAGTATTGAGAAGGTGGCAGTAGAATAACAAAATTGAACCCATTTACACCATTTATCTTTAAATCCCATTTTGTTTAGAATATCTTGAAGATATGACCAATTGATCCTGTCAAATGCCTTCTCGAGATCAATTTTGCAAATGATCCCAGAGGTTTTGTTTCTAATCTTGGAGTCAACTAGTTCATTTGCAATAAGAATGCTATCATTTATTTGCCTTCCCTCGACAAAAACAAACTGAGTTTCAAAGATTATTTTAGGAATCAATTTACGAAGTCTACTAGCAAGGACTTTTGAGATTATTTTGTAAATGCTTGTAAGTAAACTTATAGGCCTAAGGTCCAAAACACTCTCCACGTGATTTTTCTTGGGCACTAAAGAAATAAAAGTAGCATTATGCAAGGAATTGATTTTACCTTGGGTATTAAACTCGTAAATGGTGTTCATCACATCTTCTTTAAGGAAAGACCAGCACTTCTTAAAGAAAATTATGGGATATCCATCGGGACCAGGGGCTTTGACAGCTTCAAGCTCATTCAATGCTTCAACTACTTCCTCTTCAGAAATGTCTCTTTCAACAACATTATCTTCTTCTTCAGATATGCAGTTGAACTCAAGATCCTCAATTGGAGGTCTGATTGTAAGATCTTCCTTGAATAGTTGCTCAAAATGATGGACAATATTGTTCTTGATTTTGGTTCTATCATCAGTTAAAACTCCATCCACCATTAAATGCTTAATCATGTACATGCTCAGTGATTTTTCATAAGCTTCTAGCCAGCAGCAAACCACACCTGTATGATCGGCCAACAAAATTCACATCATGGAAATTGACAACTCACTAGTTTCACATCAACAAGAAAATCGACTACACACTAGTTTACACATCAATAATAAGATGTCCTGAGATGTTGAAATGTACTTAAAACCGAAATTCAGGAATTCAATAATCATATGTTACGAAGCCCACCTAATCCATCTCTCACAATTGAATTCACCTAATCCAAGGGAAAATAAACCAACATTTTTATAAATCTTATCTAATTTTATTAGCATCTACGAAATCCAAACAGTCATAAGAATATGAAATTACTCACCACCAGTGACGACATTTTTTTCTTCATAGCTTCATAGATTCGTAATCGTTTCCTTGTCTCGTTCCTTTTTGGCTTCTTTGAAGTCGGCTAAATTCTATAAATATGGTAATCAGCATATCTGAGTCCGACTTTATGCGGAGTAGCATATCTGTTAGACACTGGCTTCTCATACAGTTCCTGCGTTGGATTTCAATTGTCTTTAATGTACCATGAGGAATCAGAAGCGACGGTACTAGCAGCTTTACTCATGGTAGTGCATCCAACAGACGAAGTAATAGATCTTGCAAAGCAATACATGACAAGCACTACAACTAAAACCAAATCTATACATTTGCATACAAATTACAAGTGATTACAATCCCCTTCTAAATACTGGAGAATGCTCAATTGCATGCAAATGGGGAGGTTTTTTTTAACCAAATCTATCATTCTAGTGCATCCAATTGGTAGAAATCCCAAAATTAAAAACTTACTTTAGAGAGGAGATATCATTATGCTGAATCCCAAGGATGATTGATGTGTGTGTATATGAAGTTTTCCATACAAAACTCATAACCTGATTTGCAAGATCATTTTTGCACAAAACTTCTCTGTATGAGGAGGTTTTTTTTAACTATGGAGGCTGGATCTACATCTGATTTAGAGAGAAATCGAAACTGAGTGTTGAAGGACTTGAGGTCTTTTTGTAGGACCTGAACCCTAATGTTTCAACCCATTGGATTTAGGTCTAGATTAGGACCCTAATCCTAGTTATGTTCCAGCCATTAGATTTAGGTCAAGAGTATGGTATTAAGGTAGGATTGGTGCAGTTGGCAATAGTGTGTTGTATGGACAATTTCACACATGGGCTAGGTGCTAGTACTAGTTGCTCATTTAGGATGGGTTCATTACGGGCTAGGCACAGATTCTTTAAATCAGAATTACAATAAGAGATATTTTGTAAAAGGCTCGTAACTTTTATATTTAATTAGGGTCTGGGTCGTAGAACATGCACTTGATGCTTATGGAATTTCTTGAGAATCTTGAAGCTTGCATCATGATGATCTATAATTTTTTCTATAGTTGAAGTTTAAGGGGTCATAATGACAGAGGCTGTTTCCTTCATACCACAATAGAACATTGTTTTCTTCTGGAAGGGCAGAAATATCATAGTCAGAAACGTTCTAAGTGTATAGCAAATTCGTTACAAAGATCGGCTAATAAATCTCAGCTAAGAGTAATATCTTGTAATCCAAGCATACGATAAACAAATAATTTTAGCGGTAAATAAGTTGAAGGGAGAATGTCTATGTGATTGTATTTTAGATGATAAAGGTACCAGAAAGTAAGACAATAAAAATGAGAAGTCTCTAAATGTTCCACAAGTCTTCCGATGGTCCTAACTCATTGAGTAATCAACCACAAAAACCAATTGATAAACGCTTGTAAATATTATAGGCTAGGCTATTTCCTTGGGCCCCAAATTGTTGAGCCCAAAATGTTTAAATTTTCTAGGCTTGGCCACCATAAGGATAAAATCTGAACGGTTTTTTAGGGACCAGAGTTTTTTTAGAACCATGGTTTTATTTTTAGTAAGATATTTAGAAGTAAAGTGAAGACACTCCTTATCCAAATATTTAATACCAAAATTACCATTCCTAATTAAGTTTGTGTAATGATTAATTAGTGTAATTAAATTCGGTTAATTAGAGATTAATGTAAGATAAAATCAATATTATTTTTCTTAAAATTAAGTTATTGAAAGGGAAGAAGAAGGAGATTATAAGAGTTGGAAAAACACAAAAAAAATGAATTTGAACCTTCAAACCACCCAAGCATACTTCAAATATAGTTTTTTGTTGCACAAATTGGCCAAAATTTCCTGAAAATAAGAAATTTTATAGCTTGAATTAGGTTATGTCAAACAAGTTCGGATACAAGATCGGCTACAAGTGTAGTTTCGGCTACTTTTTCCTAGGACGCAGGTAGTCGAACTCGATTTTCATGGAGGTTTTGATGAGTTCGGCTAACAGGTTCTGGGACAGGTAACAGAACTTTTATTCTAGAATATACAGAGTAATGTTCGGTTTCCAACATTAATTTTCGACTGAACCGAACTGAATATTAGAGTGAAGTTTGGTTAGCAATTTTTTTTTTGCGAACCAGCCTAACTCATCATTTGTTGTTCGAATACAAGTGTTCGGTTAAATTGAAACTCAACATACTAGGCAAAATAGGACAGTTCGGTTAAATTGGATTTTTTTTTTTTGTAATATTGGTAATGTTCGGTTGGAAAATAGTTTTATCCTTCTTTGCGAACAAACCGAACATAGTGGGAAAAGTTCGGTTAAATCAAAACTCAACATAGTGGGCAAAATAGCATAGTTGGGTTACTTTGGATCTTTTTTTTTTTTTTTTTTTTTTTTGTAATATTGGTAAAGTTCAGTTAGAAAATAGTTTTAGCCTTCTTTGCAAACCAACCGAACATAGTGGGAAAAGTTCGGTTAAATCAAAACTCAACATACTTGTATTATCTTATTCAAGTTGTAATTAGCGAACTTGGCGATTTCTAATCTAAGTTTTTCCATAATTATTCAAGAATGTATTGGTTTATTTTCTAAGTTGTCAAACTGATTTCAAGAGTAACCATCTAAGTTGTCAAAGTGATTTCAAGAGTAACCAAAACATGTCACAAGTACTATTTTATCTTTTACGTGTTCTAGACGACTGAGATTTGATGTCTCCAAACAATTCCATATTGGGTGGTTCATGATGTATTTATTATGGCCTTGTGAGGTTTTATGTGCAAGTGTAGTTGATAAATACATGTCAAGCATCGGGAAGAACTTGACAACAAAATCATTGGCACGGCATCTTATTTTTGCTTGGCAAATGCAGAGGGATAGCCGAGGGGAAATGACATTTTTTAGTATCGATTTTTAAGGCCCAGTCAGTAAGTTAATTAGGATCGTGTGACATGATGTTGTCCACGTGCAGGGTGCTGAGCCGTTGATGCTCTTAGCTAGGGTTTTGTTAGTATTTATTATCGCTTTCTCCCTTGTACCGAACTCAAGAAATTGATTAAGAAAGACAAGCTCAGTCCAGTGTGGCTGCAGTGTACTTCATTGTTAGTTTTACTCGATAATCCATCGTGTATACATCATCTACCAGAACACAAGAACAAGCATCAGATCTACTAGTTGATGGAAGAGAGAACTATGCAGAATGGTTGAATACAGAGAAGAAATCAATACGTTGCAGGAATCCAAAGAAGAAGTTGAATTTGAGATTAAAGGTAAAGTGATGGAAGAAGTGAAAGTTGAAATGAAGAAAGAAATAGGAAAGATTAAAGTTCAAGTGGAGGAGAAAGTGAAAGAAGCGGATCAGTTGAAGAAACAAAATTCTGACGAAATCGAAAGCTTAAAATTGAAGAACAACGGTGTTTTGCAAAAGAAATCTGGATTGGAATATGAAATTAACAATTTGAAGAGATCAATGGATCCTATTAATGGATCATATCTTGTTCGGGAAAGAGGTCTTGATTCTGAAATGGGAACGATTCAGAAGAAATTCGATGATCAGGTTCAGGAATCAATGGATCTGAAAGTGAAAATCAAAAAGTTAAAGAAGAATCAAGTGTTGATTCAGAAGAAACTTAATCAGGTAGAAATGGAGAATGAAAAGCTTGTCAAATTAAAGAAAAACTTGGAATATTTGAAAACGTTTGATGATTTGAAGCAAGACAAGGAAAGGATTGTCGAATCTAGGAATATGAAAGTGAAAATCAAAAAGTTAGAGAAGAATCAAGTGTTGCAGATGATATATCTATTATCATACCTATTGATGGTCTTAATGATGATTAATACATATGCGGAAGCCAAGACTGTGGTTGTAGGAGGAGCCAGTGGATGGTCACCGAATGTGAATTACACAATATGGCAGCAAAGTTTAAAATTTTACAAAAATGATACATTACGTAAGTTTAATCTTTATTTTACATAGTTTACATAGAAGAAAAATGATGATCTTTTTTTTCCTTTCATTAATCCTGAGTTTTTTTTTTTTTTTTGGTTCTTTCAGTTTTTGTCTACGACAAGAACAGATTTACCGTCTTGCAGGTGGAAAAAATGGATTACCTCTCTTGCAACCAAAGCAGTCAAGTTCAGAATTGGTCTGCCGGAAACGGTAGAGATCTTGTCCCCCTTAATGAAACAACCCAATTCTACTTTATCAGCGGCGAAGATTACTGTTTTGAAGGAATGAAGGTGGAGGTGGATGTCATGGATCCACCACCACCTCCTAGCAAAAGCAACAACAGCGGATCTTCCTTGAGGTATGTGGTTTCTCTTCTCGGTGTTTTTCTTGTTCTGTCTTTTCTAGGTGATATTTTCTGATGTGCGACCACTATCCTAGCTGCAGCATCTTCCACTTACGTACATTGAAGAGGATGGTGAGCTTCTCATCTTGTTTCCTAAGTTTTCTGCATCAATTGTGACATACGTTGTAATCTTTATGTCTTGCTTATGTTGGTGTCGTCCTTCTTATTGAAATCCTTATGATGTTAACTGTCTCTCGTATCAACATAGAATCAGTTTGGAGCTTACATTTCCTTAATTACATTTACAAATACTTAACTTTATCTATTTTATATAGAAATGTTGATAGTTTTGTATGATAGATTCATAACAGAGCCTGTAATCTAGCTTTGGAAAGAAGCATTGTAGGGTTAGTCTTTAATTATTTCCATTCTTACTTGGAAGTTGGCATATCATATCGTTGTTCCCACTGCCAGCAGTGTTATCGAGCATTTATAGAATGGGAAGAAGTATGCGATATACAGGGACGGAGCCAGAACTTAAAGGTTGTGGGGTCGAAAATTTTTTTTCTAATATTAACAAAAAAAAAAAAAATTCAACTGAATCAAAATTGTTGTTTGAAATTTTTACCTTTGTACGCAAGTTCCACTGCAATTTAGTATTCTGACACAACCATCAAGATATATATCAAGTTCCAAAAGCATTTTTAGCACAAGTTCCTCCTCCACGAACCAAATTACAGGACTGGACTATGCTTTGCATATGCGAACTTCGTCCTTTGGATCCAGGGGTTGAGATACCTGCAACAAAGACGAAAGGAGTTCAAAAGCATGACTATTAAATGAAATAGCAAACCCCTAATATACTTGAATTGTTACCATTGGACTTAGGAAGAGATGGTTGCGGCATTGACATTCCCACATCACTTTCTTTTAATCTGTTCACTTCATTTTGTAAAGAAGAAGCAAGTTCACCAATTTCATTTGTACTGGCACCACCTCGTTTTGAAATTGAAGGAGATGATAAATCAATTGTCGCCTTCCTTTTGTAATACCTCTCCATCTACAATTGATTAGTTTTCACAAATCACGGAATTGGTTGCATAAACCTACATACATTGATGCTTCAATTAGAAAATTGTAAATAAACAAAATATACAAAAAAAAGCAAACAAAACATTGATGCTTCAATTAAAAACAATATAAATTAAACAAAAAATTGAGAAAACCATAAAAATTCAATTAAAAGACAAGGGTCTGATTACTTATGGATTAATGAGTATTTTGAATTTAATCTCACTCTAGTTATGTAACCTATGATTATGAGAAGAGGAATTTTGCTTTTGATTAAGAAAAAAAAAACCTAACTCAAAATACCCAAATCGAACTAAACGTATATATTTCTGAATTAAAATTAAGAATAAAAAAGAAATCATGGTGATGATTGATGAATGTAATTGCTAAGCTTCACCTTTAATAGATCTAGTGATCAGATTATCATCGGCGATCAAGAAAGACGACTACTAATCTCTTACGAAGAGAGACACATAAGAAGAGAAGAAGAGAATGTTCTCTTGTTTCTTTTGTTTAGTATCCAAAGCTGCTTCAAAAAAAAAAAGTATCAAAGCGATATTTTGTTTATTGGTAGTATCCAAAGCCATACTGTCGGTGAAGATAAAGAAAAGTAACCTAATAATAAAAATTATGTTTATCAAGTTAACTTTGACCCCTTAGAAATCGTCAATCTTCAATTATGCCATTTGTTTTTGCACCCACAAGACTCTATTATTACAGAAAAACCAACCCTATTCTTACCAAATTTGAAATTTGGTAGGTGCAAGTGCACCCATTTGCGTTCACATGCCTCCGTCCCTGGTGGTCTACTAGTAACTTCCGTTTATCTGAATGGCTGATCTGGGTTAAGATGTTTCAATAGTTAGGGATAGCAGCAATAGACTTCTTTGGACCATTCTTAAGGTTGCAAATAAATTGTGAGTTTAGATTTGGTGATAGTGCTTGTCGATTGCCTATGTTGGACGATCTCTTGCTAAGTCAGAGTGTAATAGTGATTGTTTGTCGGTTGAACATCTAACATGTCGGTTGATCTCTTGCTAAGTCAGAGTGAATCATGATAATGATATTTTCACTATTGTTATTGGTATGTTGTTGTCTTTGGTTATGTGACATCAAAGTTTGGCAAGTTATATTATTTGATGCAATGGCGACAAGCATTCATGTAGGCTTTTGAAAATAGGTATGTGACTTCAAAATTTGACTTCTCGCCTCGAAGCTAAAAAATCTGTACGGAATCTGCCTCCATTTTGTTTGAGGATAAAATTTGGTTACCAAACGCCACAAGTAAAACAAATGTTCTACTAACTAGTCTTTCTATACCACATAAATCCAACCTTCACAGAGAAGCACTCAAACTTTTGGTTGCTTTGAATCTTTCACTCTACGCCTGCTAAGGAATTTCAACTGTTACCATTTGAATACTCAAACTTACTTTGACTTTCGAAAGTTTTCTTATACTTTGTGCATGTTATGACCAATGGCTCTTCCAAGCACATTCAATAGAGACTTGAAATATAAATGAAATCAAAAGTAAAACAGGCACACACAATACAAGGATTTATAGTGGTTCGATCAAGATGATCTACATACACTTTGGAAGACGACGATAATGGTTTCACAATGATTTGAACAAGATACAAGAGTTTGATTGAAAACCCTCTCTTAAGAACAAGGCTACACTACCTGCCTCACACTCTCTAAGAGATACTTATGTTTCTCTCTTATTTTCTGATGCTTATACAATGAAAACTAAAAGGCCTTATATAGGTTGTATAAGGTAGTGTATATGTTGACATAGAGCACACAAGCAACATAATGGGAGCTCCACTTCTTCTCTTAGTGGTAGTTCCACTTCTTATCTTAGTGGTTGTTCCACTTCTTCTTAGTGGTTGTTCCACTTCTCCTCTTAGTGGTAGTCATGATCATTCAAGACACATACTATAAATCTCCACCTTGACTTGAATACCATCACCACTTATCATCATCGTCTTCGCTCAGCCCCTCAAGGGATCTCAACACCTGTTGACACCAACCAAGTCCAAGAAGTGCTTGAACTTGATACTTGGAACTAGCTTCGTCAACATGTCTGCAGGGTTATCCGCTGTAGGAACCTTTATCATCGCTATCCTACCTTCCTCCACTGCATCCTTGATAAAATGATACCTAACATCGATGTGCTTCGTTCTCTCATGATACATCTGGTTCTTGGTCAAGTGAATGGCACTTTGACTGTCACAGAACAAGGTTGCATTCTCTTGCTTGAAACCAAAATCACCAACCAAACCCATCAACCATATACCTTCCTTCACTACTTCCGCGTCTGCCATGTACTCTGCCTCAGTTGTAGATAATGCAATTGTGCTCTGCAAAACCGACCTCCAACTGATAGTACTACCACACAATGTAAAAGTATAACCTGTCAATTACCTTCTTCTATCAAGATCACCTGGATAATCAGAATCAACATAACCCACAACATTCGTCGAATCACCATAGTGTTTATCAAACACTAAACCAACATCTGTACTTCCCCTTAGATACTTCAAAATCCACTTTGCAGCTTGCCAATGAGCCTTCCCATGTATCTACTTACCACACTCACAGATTGTGCGATATCCGGCCTTGTACAAACCATAGCATACATGATGCTACCAACTGCGCTTGCATATGGAACTCGAAACATATACTCTGCCTCATCTAAAGTTTGAGGTGATTGCTTTCTAGAAAGTTTAAAATGAGCTGCCAAATGAGTACTTACTGGTTTTGTATCTTTCATACCAAACTTCTCCAACACCTTCTCGATGTAATCCTTCTGGGATAAATGCAACTTGCCTTAAACTCGGTTTCTATGAATCTCCATGCCCAATATCTTCTTTGTTGCGCCCAAATCCTTCATCTTGAACTCACTACTCAATTGCACCTTCAGCTTCTGTATCTCTGACATGTCTTTGAAGCAATCAACATACAAGAGTAAATACACAAATGAACCATCTTGGAGTTTCTCGTGATATACAACTATCATACTTACTCGGTTAATCCTGTCATAGCCATTTGCCACCATAAATGTATCAAAACGTTTATACCACTGCCTTGGAGATTGCTTCAAACCATACAAAGATTTCTTGAACAAACATACATGGTCTTCTTTGCCAGGAACTTCAAACCCATTTGGTTGTTGCATATAAATACGCTCTTCCAAATCACCATGAAGGAAAGCTGTCTTAACATCTAGTTGTTCCAATTCTAGATCTTTTAAAGCAACTATAGCAAGCAATGTTATAATCGAACTATGTTTAACAACAGGAGAGAATACCTCATTTTATTCAATGACTTCTCATTGTGTAAACCCCTTTTCCACGAGCCTTGCCTTGTACCTTGTTTCTTCTTGAAGACCCATTTGCTTCCAATAATCTTCTGTCCTTTTAGTCTTGCAACTATCTCGCAAGTACCATTCTTGTCAAGAGACTCAATTTCTTCAATTGCATATGCTCCCCATTCTGCTGATTCTTCACCACCGATTTCTTATTCATAGGTTCTTGGATCATCCCTATCTATGCTCTCACCCACTGCAAGTGCATATGCAACCAAATCAGCATGGTTGTATCTCTGAGGTGGTCTAACTTTCCTCCTCTCTCTGTCTATTACAAGATTGTACTGATGATCTTGTGCTTCTTCTTCCTGGGAAGGTTCTTGCACAATATCTCGATCATCATCATCATCAGAAACAACAGTCTCATTATTTCCTTGAACTTGCACCTCAAGTTCCACATGGTCACCAAGCTCCACCTTATCACTAACACCCTCTTCAGCTCTTCCATCTAGTTCTTCATTATTTGTCTTCAACATCGATTGCTCATCAAATTTCACATCTCTGCTGATAAGAAACTTGTTTGATCTTTCTTCAGGACACCATAACCTGTAGCACTTTACACCCTTTCCATACCCAAGGAATATACACTTCTTTGCTCTAGGGTCTAGCTTCCCCTCATTCACATGAGCATAGGCTAGACATCCAAAAATGTTCAAGTCTTCATAATTAGCATGCGAACCTGTCCAAACTTCATTTGGAGTCTTGCACTCAATGGCAGTCGATGGAGATATGTTTACTAAATAAGCTGATTTGTTTGCACGTCCTTTAACGCTTTGTAACCCTTGGAATGGAGAGCATGCATCGTGCCTTCTCCATTATGGTTCACATTCATCCTTTCTGCAACACCATTTTTCTTTGGTGTTTTTCTTCCGATCGTATGATTATCTCACAATCCTTGATTCTTGCAGAACTCATTGAACTCGCCCCCACAAAATTCCAAACCATTGTCTGTCCTCAAGCACTTGATTTGTCTTCCAGTTTGCTTCTCAACCATAGTCTTCCATTGCTTGAACTTGACAAAAGTTTCATCTTTTTTTTAAGTATGAATAATCATACTTTCCTTGAGAAATCATCAATGAATTTCAACATATATCTACCACCACCATGTGAATCGACCCGAGAAGGGACATAATACCCTTGGTGTTATGAATAAATGTACTAAACTTGAGTCTACACTGCTTTCCAAAGACACAATGTTCACAGAAATCAAGCTTGCATGTTTTATGACCACAAAGAAATCCCTGCTTGCTCAAAACTTCCAATCCCCTCTCGCTCATATGCCCTACGATATGCCACAACTTGGTAGTATCATCATCAGAACTTGAAGAACATACAAAATTTGCATCACTCCGTCAAAGTAGTACCTTGCCGCGTATAAACACCATTAATTCTCTCGCCCTTCATAATTTGTAAGACTTCCTCTTGAGACACGAATAACTCCACCTTTACCTTGATACTTGCAACCCATTTGAATCAAGCGTACCCAAAAAATAAGATTTCTTCTCGTGTTAGAACATTCTAACCTTAGTTAGAGTCCTCACCATACCGTCATACATCTTAATTTGAATTGTACCTACACCCTCCACTTTACAAGTGACATTGTTTCCCATAATAACTTTACCACCTTCTCTAGCTTGATAAGTAGTAAAACACTCTTTATGAGGACACATGTGAAAAGTACACCCCGAATCAAGAATCCACCCATTCTACGAGCTTTCGGTATGAACCGTGAGAACCGCTCCATCATCATTGCTTTCAACATTTGTTGCGGTGCCTTGGTTAGTATTCTTCTCGACATTCTTCAAATTTGGACAATTCTTCTTGAAATGCCCCTTTTCCTTACAATGAAAGCAATAGAATTTACCGGATTTTGATTTAGACCTTGACTTTGATCTATTCCTATCAAATCCGCCCTTTTGGTTTCCTCTTCCTATAACAAACAACCCATCTCCCGAATTATCTTTACCATCGATGCACCGTCTTCTTTAACTCCTTAGAGTTCAAAGCCGCTTTAACATCTTCCATGGAAATTGTAGTTTTTCCATACATTACCAGTATCAACAAAAGTTTCATAAGATGGTGGTAAGGAACAAAGCAAACCCAAAGCTTGGTCTTCATCTTCAATTTTGACCTCAATATTTGCCAAATCCAAGAGAATTTTATTATAATCATTAATATGATCTATAATAGACATTCCTTCATGCATTCTAAGAGTATGTAATTTCTTCTTAAGATGTAAACGATTAGTTACGGATTTAATCATATACCTCTTCTCCAACTTGTTCCATAGCCCGTCCGGTGTCGTTTCCGTCGCAACTTCTCTCAAGACCTCGTTGCTCAAACACGGTAAAATTAATCAATGTGCTTTCTCCAAGTGCTCATCCTTTTCCTCATCCTTCAATGTTGTTCCGAGGGCCGTTTTCCCCTTCAAAGTTTTCACCAAAACTTGTTGCACTAAAACAGCCCTCATCTTTAGCTTCCATAAATTGAAATCATTCCTTCCGTCAAATTTCTCAATCTCATACTTTGCCGCCACCGTAGATCGCTTCCACCCGGAGCTCTGATACCAATTTGTATGACCAATGGCTCTTCCTAGCACAATCAATAGAGACTTGAAATAGAAATGAAATCAAAAGTAAAACAAGCACAAACAACACAAGGATTTATAGTGGTTCGATCAAGATGATCTACATCCACTTTGGAAGACGACGATAACGGTTTCACTATGATTTGAACAAGATACAAGAATATGATTGAAAACCCTCTCTTAAGAACAAGTCTACACTGCCTGCCTCACACTCTCTATGAGATACTTATGTTTCCGTCTTATTTTCTGATGCTTATACAATGGAAACTAGAAGGCCTTATATAGGTTGTAGAAGGTAGTGTATATGTTGACATAGAGCACACAAGCAGCATAATGGGAGCTCCACTTCTTCTCTTAGTGGTAGTTCCACTGCTTCTCTTAGTGGTTGTTCCACTTCTTCTTAAGGTAGTTCCACTTCTTAGTGGTTGTTCCACTTCTTCTCTTAGTGGTAGTCATGATCATTCAAGACACATACTACAGTGATTTTTTAAACTCTTCAAGTCTTCTTTGTCTAATTTATTCCTTGCTTGCTATTTTTATTTTCTCTTGAACTGAACCAAAGATGCGTAAAGTCGTTTTTCTCATTGGATGACAAACACAAATTCCGGATAGAGTAACAACAGGGCTTCCTTACTGGGCTGATATTAGATGTCCATTAAGATTAGTTCGTTGCGAATATTTAGTTCTCCCATGACTGCTGTAATCACTAGTGGTTCTTCTGGGAAGAAGTTTACAAATAATAACAAGATGACTACCCCAGTTTTTCTTGACATCAATACAAGGTTTGAAAATTTGAGTAATGAATGAAAGAAAATATGGAATGACAATGAAGACAAAGATTAAGAAAAATATATATATATGATTACAGATATAAAATCATCATAAATTTTTAAAGATCTACTCATCTAACCAAACTTCCAGTTGTGGAACTTGTGGCGTTTCTATGGCTTGAAGAAGTTCCAACGGATGAAATTCGAAAAAATCCATAGGTGGTGATGGCGCCGCCCCTTAACAACATATAGATTTGAGAGGAAAACCCATTATTGCAATTTTGAAAGATCTTTGTCTCTTCTCTGATTTACATCTCCACCGTGATTCCCAAAACGATATACATCACGACCCCTCCATTTGACAACTCCGGTTAGTGGTTTTTCTCTCCGCACCGCCGGTCCGCCGCACTCACTCACACTGGTAGTCTCCTCCACTCTCACTCGTTGTTTGAAATTTATACTGAAATTTTAGGGCCGGTTTGATTAAAGGAACTAGAGTTATTTACTAAAATACCCTTCAACTTGTCCCAATGTTTCAGCCCAGCTTGGAAGCCCAGCTATTACTATAGCTGGAAATTACTACCCATAACCACCCCAAAAACTTGAGAGCAGTCCTCCCATTTTTTGAGTAGTCTCCAAAAAAAGGGTTAAATCAATAGAGAAGGATTTTACGACTTTAAGTTGGGTGAAAATAGAAGCAAAACGATAGTACCGGGAGAAACTAGAAATAGAAAAGTTAGAAACTCCAATTTGGATGCGAACTAGACAAGGTAGTTGAAGTTTGAAAGTCTGAGATAGCCTAGTACAGTTGATGACTACTTCAGTTTTTCAAAGTGTATAAATACATAGAGCACAAAGGAGATTATGCAAAAGGTGCACCTGTATGCAATTGGAAAGCATACTGCAATAAGCGCACCTCACCGGTACATTCATAGAGCACATAGGAGATTATGCAAGAAAACACCTTCTTGGTTGAAGTTTCGGTTTGATTAATAAGCAGATAAGCAGGAAGCAGTAGCACAACAGTATTTACTTAATTAGTATTAAAATAGCAACAGTTGAAATTCCTTCACTGGCCTAGTATGTATCTTTGAGAATCATAATCCCGGTGAGGCCTGGAACACACACAAATTACTTATCAATCCATATCAAAAGATCCCAATAATGAATTACAGGCAACGCAATTCAACATACCATTCCACAATACACCAGGAAACTTTCACATCATACGAAGGCAATATATTCTAATCTCCACCTTTCTAAGATTTTGTTTAGGCATCTCATGAACATACCACTTTGTAATAGTGTGACCGGAGTGGATCATAAGCTAACATTACCTGCAGCATAGTTACTGTTAAAGTATGAAATATTACATAAAGACAGCTCAATTGAGATTCATGTTACTATTATTTCAACAAAACCACAAAATCATTTACAGGTATTGGAAAGATGTAACTAATGAACCTCTGCACTAATTGAAGTTAATTTGTTGCTAGAAACCTGAGTACACTGCCTCCAAAATACAATTCTCTTAGCAATTCCTAGCACACTCCCACCACCAAGTAATTCCTTATACAGATGCAGCTCAGAATTGATGCACACTATGCGTTTAATTCGATGAGAGGTTTCTATCAAGGACCAGAACATGTATGTAATGTAACTATGATCAAACATCAACAACATTTGTAGATCATAACTAAATATTTTTTAATAGTAAATGAGGTCCAAAGAAAATTTTCCCTGACAATTGAAATGTAAGCTCCGGACTGATCTTTCTATATCCAGATAAAACGAAAGTTACAAATACATCATCACTACAAATACACTATGATATTTCTCCGACTGAAAACAATTCATACTTTGTAACAACCCGGCCTAATTCCTAATTATAAAAAAGTGGGTTTTTGAGGTAGTGAGCGAGAAGTTGTATCGAACACCAAAATATGTATGTAATATGTAATGTAACATAACTATAACCAAACACTAACAGCATTTAGAAAACAAGTAAATCTGAATTGCGTATTTGTAATAGTAAATAAGGTCTCCAAAGGAAATTTTCCCCGTCATTTGAAATGTCTATGCTCGGAAAGGAGAAAGTTACAAGTACAACACTACCAGCATCATACGAATACATCCTGAAATTTCTCCAACTACAACCAATTGGAAACTCTGAAAACCTTGAAACATCTCTAGTTAAAATAATTACCAATATGAACTTAAAATTTCTGCAGATCTAGCATTTCAACAACTCATGCCAGTATTGCATTCTCCAAATCTACTGTGTTCCTCCAAGCTGTGATGTATCCAAAATCATATACAATTTGAAACCATCCTATTATCCTAGTTTGTGAAGTCAGTACTTAATAACATGTCCCATAACTCCCCATTTCTGAGGCAGCTAGATCGCTGCTTATAAAAACCAAAACATTAATGTCATTGTTGTGGTCAAGACAATTTCAAAAATATATAACACCATTAGTTTACGGATCTTACCAGTTGAAGACATCTAAGACCAGACGCTACCTCCCATATCCGAGGTATATAGAGAAACACAACTTTGTTTTGAGAGGAGAAATCATTGTGCCGATTACAAAGATCTTTATCTCTATTGGATCTCCTAAGGGCATGTGTAATGCTTCCCACTAGATACCAATACTCAAACTATAACCCACCATCTGACTTTGCCATTTTGGTAACGAAATTGTCATTCAGCCCATAGTTCCATTCTGGTATTTGGTGATTGACAATTAATAATCTTATAGAATAGCTATTTTTGGGATTGGAAAGGATAGCGTGAAGAAACTTCCCTCAAATTATCAATCGAGCGAAGCCAATTTCAGATATTGAAATTGACACAAAACCTAAAAGTAGCTACATTTGACTCTTAACATTATGCAAAGTTTGCTCTTAGTGTAACTCGATGGAGGAAATCATATAAGTTTTTTGAGAGGAAAAATTATTGTGAGGGTAAGTTTTTTGAGAAGAAAATGATCAGATCTGTAAATTTTTCCGCCGGCTGTTGATTTTTAGGGTTTGAAAACAGATAAAGAAGGAACTGGGATTTGAGGAGGACTCAATGCTTCTTATATACGGCTAGAGATCTAACCCGTTCAGTTTAGGGCCAAACTGTGATTGTTGATTTGCTTACACTAATTGCTTCAACGGCTAACATGTATCCTATTACTGACCATAATTGCTGCCTCAAGTATTCTATCACTGACCGTATTTTTTTTGTTGGTTCCCGTAGCTACAAGGATAAGGCAGACCCCCCGTATTTAACTGCAGTACTCATGCCGGCCAGACTGGTCTCTCTCCACTTTCACTCTTTCTCTGTGGAGTACATCAAATGAGGTTTTAGGGCTTTTTCTTTTGTTTGTATAGATGACACGGCATTGTGATTTACCAAAATATCACTTGACTCTGATGTCTGATCGTATGGAAAATATAATCAATCAGCTAGTGTTCTTTTCAAATTTCTCTTTAAAGCCGGGGTTGTACGGTAACGCATTACCATGGTACCACAATGGCCCAAGATTCAACTAGCTCAAAACTAAGTTCGACACGATTGTGTTCAACTTCCCCAATGTAAGCATTCGGCGCACTCGACTATTGTACCTATACAATTCCAAACTTGCTCCACATTTTCTTTGGTTCCTTTGCTTTGTATTATGTTTTATGAAGATCTTATTCGGCAAAGAACCTGCCTACAGTTAACGGAGAAACTCATACATCTCACAAGACAAGACCAATTAGATGTATAGAATTTTTTACTTTATCCAAATAAAAAGTTCACTTCAGCATATGATATTCAAAAGAATAAAAACAAGAAACGAAGGTAATGCTGCCTTCCTCATTATGGTGGGCTTTACACGACGGGAAAATGGAGATGTTGCCAACTTGGAAAGATGAGCTAAATCAGCAATATGGCTCATCACAAACCTAAAGAAAAATTTTTTTATTACGGTTGAAAGGGTGACTTTATGACCAAAGGGTGCACACATTAGCTAGGATTCATTTTTCAAGACCTGAGATCCAGGATAAGGGCAGTTAAGTTGTAACCAAAAGAATATGTACAATACTAGTAGTTTTACAAACCAGAAATCCAGGAAATATGAAAAGAGTGTGTTAGTGGTATAAATTTTGTAAAGATGTTACAAAATTTGGATATTACTTACGAGTACACGCCCCTTATTGATACACAAATAATAAAGGTATACAGAATATAAACCCCTTCTAAATGTTGGACAATGCTGGACTGCAAGACCGAGAAAGATTATTTCACATCAACTTGACTAAAATACTAGACGACAACATCATAATCTCATTTCTGCCCACAGCCATTTGACATGCTACACTTAGCAGGAACTCGATTGTACATTCTAGAAGAATGATTTACCAGGACCATCTGCGCTTAATTCATAGATAATATCAAAACATAAATAGTCTGATTTTATTCAATTTCAATAAGCTTCGCAAAATTGAAACTTCATAGTGCAAACAATAAACTTTCTACTCAAAGAACAAAAACATTATAATCTAAGCTTTCTGAATGTATAGTAAATTTCTGATGAACAGAAGCTAATAAGTTCAGTAACAAGGAAATGTGAAGTATTTATTTTTGTAACCAAGCATAGAGAAAGTGATAAATTCAGCAGCAAAGTCGAAGAAAAAATGTCTAGGTGATCATATATCAGCAAACTACACAACTGGATGCAACATAGTTTGATAGGCCTCTCCTGCACATTTTGGCTGTAACAATTTGGACTAAAATTCTTATTCATCCATTGCCAGATAACACAAAAAAATATCAACTCATGACTGTGATAACGAATTCAAACTGAAATGAATATCTGAAAGCTCCATTTAGTTGCTATTATAAGTGATAGGTGTGGCACTCTCAGTTCTGTATGACTTTCAGATTCTTAATATTTACTTAGTCATCTTTTATGGTAATCAAATATTCAGACTTTGCATCTCTAGACCATCATTAAGAAAATGATTTAAAGTAGTTTTTAATGTATATAGACATTACCTTGCCCAACACAGGTTTATTACGAAAAAAATATAAATCTTGTTTGCGGTGTTTGATTTATGTTGATTTTATTAGCCAATTTACATTGCTAAAACGTCCGAATCAGTATTGCCATGACCTTTGCATAGCTTTCTCTGTGCGTGTTATAATTTCTGTAAGTAAGTGATTTTATGTTTAGTAAGCTGGTTCTTCCTCAAATACTTGACCACTTGTTTCTACGTCTTTAATTTTGGTTGTGTAACACCTAAAGTATCTCTTTTTGGGTTCTCATCAATTCAACGGAATTCGAACTATAGTGTATAGAAAATACATGAACTATACTGTTTTTGACTAAAAATTGCTTGGACTAGATCTTGGGTATTAATAGATAGAAATTGATAGCTTCTTGGGAAATCAACATTGGGTTAGTACACTTATTGTATAATTAGATGGGATACAGATTGATGTTATTCTGTGGCTTAATTTAGATGGAATTGGGAATGATTTCCTGTTTATGTGCTTTCTCGAAGAAGTTTGATTTAGTATCGTTTGGGACTAGTGGTTTGATATAATTGCGGTGATTGCTTTGATAGTAGATAAATGAGTAACTACATTGGTTGCCTTTAATTTATATTACTGAAAACTTGCAATTTGTGTTACAAGTGAATCATTTAGTCAAATGTTTTAGGAGCTCGTGTCGTGTGTTCTCAAAGGTTTTTTGGTGTGATTTTTGTCTCTGAACCATCTGAGATAGCCATCCGTTCTGGATTACTACCCCCTACTGATAGTTATGAATCACTAAACATCTTTATATCTCAAGAATGGTCTGAAAGCACTTTATGTTGATTGTTTGTATTTAGTTTATGAGCGACAATTTAATGTAATAGCTAAAACGTAGGAGTAATATGTTTTACCTGAACTTCTCTTTTGTAATTTGGGTGTCTGGACTTTTGTGTTTGCAGCAGGAAAAGTGAATTTCTAAATTCAATTTTTCGGATACAGTTGTTTCAGTTACTGTAGGTTTTCTGTAAGATTGTCTCGGCATATGAATTCCACACACTAGACTGGGAAATAACCATTGAAAAGTTGTGTTTTTATTCCGTGTTTGTGCCTGTTTACATTCTTAAAGAAATGCTGGCAAATTGAACTGCATCCAGAATCATGTATTCTAACACATACTCGATTTGCTTCAATTGCAGCTCTGATTATGGGATGTTCGTAGTGAAGTTCATCCACCTTTTGATTAGGAAGAATCCAGTGCAACGGCTTAGTATCTTAAAGTTGGATGTTTAACGTTGGGTTTCGGCCATGGAGTTGTTTAAAAGACAATATCTAAAGGTAAAGGCCACAGATGGTGAATAATAAGCTCTTTATATTTTGCAGTATTTAACAGTCTCTAATCTGATGCAAACAAACTAATTCTTTGTGCAGGATACATGGGATTAGAGTGTGAAGAGTGGAGTCTAGAGTCTCTGTACATTTTTTTGTGTCTGCTGTGCCTGCAACTACTCAGGAAGAAAAAAAATCAATACATGCTGAGCAGAAGCCAAGATCCATGCCGTGCACATATGCAGTGAAGTTGGAAGTTGGAACATCCAAGCTGAGGTTAAAATCTTACCTTGTTTTGTTACAATGATTCCTTACATTTATGGGGTTTTAGTGCTTTAGATCTGTTTTTGGATTCCTTGACATTTTCTGCTTTGCCCTTTTAAAACTGAAACATAGAAATGAGTACTAGTTTTTATGAAATAAATCATGTGAACAAGATTTTTTACTTCCTCCGGATTTTGATTTTGAAAGAAATGAAGCGCTTAACTTTGATTTAGAAAACTTTTTGTATTGGAGCAGATAGTATTCTCTTAAATTTCATTGTTTGTCATTAAACATCATCCATTTTTTAACCTGGCTAGAAAGCTCGAAACATTCTTCTGTATTTATCTTCTGTTGCATTATCCTTGTTCAATAAGAAACTATATTATAAATGGGATACTTTGTAGAAACATGGTGAAATGATCATAGTTATGCTTTACTTTATATAAAATCCTTATTCTGTGGAGAAAAGTCCATTCTGGCTGGCGCTTGTAGATTGATTTTTTCCATTTGCAGAGCCCTGGTTGTTTTAAATGGAACTTTTGCTGAGTTGAGGTCTCTTAGTATAACATATATTCTGTTAGTTTAATCCTTGCACGATTTTTCAGTTTGAAGTAAATATCGTTTTGATGTTGAATCTGTGAGAGCTTACGAATGGAGGTTCTCATATCTATTTGATACATGTATGCTCTCAAGCTGGTCAAGATTAACACACCACCATTTGATTTGGTATCTATGCACTGAGTGACAAGATTATTGCTATATCTATTTCAAGAATTGTTCTTATTAGATGAAAGTTACAGTAAAGCTACCTCGTCTACTGCCACTGTAATATTTAGGAACAAGAAAGCTGAATGGAAAAGACATCACTATACACCCCACTGTACAAATGAAAAGCGTCTTGCAGTATAACCCAATGTGTTAACAGACGGTGATTTTAAGGATCTTGTGATATTTCAAATTACTGGAGAGCAGCAGGTAAATTCATAACCCAATCTTTATTATTGACTGGTTATAGCTAAATTTATTAAAACAAGAATCTTGATGGCCAGTTGTGAGATCTTTTTTCAACACATCTGCTTACCAAACTTCTCACATATCCAAAAACTTACCATTTGTTTCTCTGTCTTTCACATTTTGTTGTGTAACTTATCTCTTTTTTGATTCCTAACAATCCGATAGACTTTGAACTGGTGTTATATGATATAGTTGTCTCTAGGTATTAGGTTTTCTGAAACATCGTCTCGGCCAAAAGACGATTTGAACACATTCTAATATTAGGTGTACAATATTTTCCAGAAATTGGCCTAGACAGTAGAGGGTCCAAGCCGTAACCATTGAGTTGTGTTTTCATTTTTATCTATATATATGTATATTCCTGTTTATACTCTTATAAAAGTACTGGGAAATTCGTTTTCTGAATCTTGTTTTCTAATGCACACTCCATTTCCTTCAATTGGATATAGGTTCAGGTGTACACGACTAATTGGACAAGAAACCTTTCAAGAGTTTGACTCCTAATAAAATTGAGGAAATAAGGATAACAGAGCAAATTGAATCTGGATATGACAATAGATGTGGGAAACAGTCCCCAAATGCTTACAACAGAAGAAAGCTAAAAGGTGATAGATTGTTTTCGAACCTGACTCCAGGGAGAGGTTCTTTGCCGAAGCCAAATAATGAAAAGGTTTTATAACGCAGAATTATGCTTACCACATGATGTAGGATATTTAAAGAAAGACCAACTTCAAGATATTCCCAGTTCAGTGCTTTAGATCTGTTTTTGGGATTTTGGTTGTGTTTTTAATATTTGGTTCATTTTCTTGTTTAATTCTTCTTTGCATTTTTTTTCTTTTCTGGTTGGGTGTTTTTACTGCTCTTTTTTTAAATCCAGTATTCATGAAAGAAGTCGTCAGTCACTAGCCGATGATCAATTGTCTGTTACCTCAATCTCTAGATCAGAGAATGTGGGGCAATCATTTTCAATGTAACTAGACAACGCCAGCAGCTGAAATTCACCAGTTTCACGGGTTGGAAACTGATTATCCAACTCTCAATCTGGATCAAGCCCGAGGTGTCAATCTCCTCCAAACCACAATATGTTTACTGCCATAAATCTGTAGTTATTATCAGTCTTAACTCTTCATCCCATCTTATTGGATTGTAGTATAACAACTTCGTTATGTCATAATCACTTCTGGTTGTGGTGATTATTCCATTGACACAGTGCACAATTTTCTTGGCCGTTTGAGCACTGTTCTTCTTCTCACATCTCTCTTTCCAGATGTGTTAGGCGGCCAGCTTACAATACTGCATCAGACTTACCATTCCGTTATCCTTCCATCTATTCCATGCAAACCACGAGTTGAGTCATTCATGAAAGTTAGTAGTTTCATTGACAACAAATTGATATTTGGTAAGATTTTTGCAACTCTTGCACTATTTGGAAGGATAGTCCGAGCAGCTTTCCAAACGAAAGCTTTTATAGAAGGGGTTACCTGCATTAGTCTTTCAGAATGATACATCGTCAAAGCCTTAGTAATCTATTGAGCTGTAGATAAGTCTGTATATTTTAGTTCAACCTCCGTGATAATTCTGTAAGGGAGTTGGGTTGTCATATCAAGGGTTGTTAGTTTTTTGGTGTAAGAGAAAGAAATTATTGAAGAATCCATCGTCTGAGAATCAAATTTGAGATCTGAATCTGAATCTGAAGAAGAGAAAAATGAATTTGTTTTATAGGTGTTCTGATGGTTAAAGATGGTATAACAGAAAGATAGATCCAACAGTTAGAGATGATCTTAAGGGTAATGGATACCCTAATTGATATCTTCTTCATGCGCGCCCTTCTTCAGATTCAGAAGCTTATGAACCACATGAAATTGGAGGATAAACCTTGGCTTTTTAGTCATTTAAACCCTTTTGCACCCCCTTAGACCAAACGACCAAACGACTTTTGAGCGCTATGCAAGAAAAGATTTTAACGTTTTTCTATGCTAGCAAGTAGAAGAACATGAACCCTTATGCTTCTTCTCATTCTCTACATCCCAAATGATATCTCCTAGCCGGGCAAAAATTATTAGGTGTCCTTCGTATGTTAGCTTTGGGTTCTTAGTGATAATGTGCATCAAAATGGCGTTAAGGTGCATCAAAATTGCGTTATTAATTGTTCAAAAAGATGCAGATGGAAGATCAACCACGATGGCACGAATTCACGCTCTTAATACTCTGTCACTCTTGCAGCACCTTCAGCACCACAAGCATTATTATGTTAGCATGAGGTCTCAAGTTGCTACCAGTTACATGAGGGCAAGTGAGCTATGACGGAATTCGACACTGGGTGACACTGTATGGACACATAAATTTTACAAGTATAAGATTCTGGATGATACTCGCTTATAAGAGTGAGAAAGAACTTCTTTCACATAATCTTACACCAAAATATGAGACAACTCATAATCCCAACATCTTTGGAAAAACTGAGTGAAATCGGAAGGAAATAGTTCATCTTTTACATGAACTAACCATATACTGCAGTGCTCCCACACTTTGGCACTTATGCGAACTAAGAAAGATGCACGGATTTGAGTCATTTGACATTCTACATTTGGCAGAAACTCTATTGTACATTCTTCAAGAATGATGCTCTTCAGAAACTAATAATTTCAGCAGCAAACGAGTTGAAGCAAGAATGTCCGGGTTGATAGTATATTTATCAGGATAGAGATACTAGAAAGCAAGAAAATTACAATGAGAAAAAAGTAAGAAGTCTATGTTTCATCGCTCTCTTCTAATCCATTGATATGTAGCAAGAAAGAAGATTACATGCCTCTACTCTGTGTTCCAGAATATCAAGAACTTCCTAATGTACAAGGTGAACATAAAACTCAAACTAGTAACATTACATACTAAGACTTGGTAGGTGTAAATAGAGAATCGAAGAATAGTGTGACCAACTTCACCATAATCAAGTGAATAGCTAGAATTTAGATAAAAATCAACGAAAATGAGAAAAACTGAACTTACTAAGTCCCTTGTGGATTGAGAGTCAGTAGACTATTACTAGGCAGTTGTTCCTTTTTGCGGCTTCTTTGTTGATTTGATATTCACAGGCAGAGTCAGTTTTATCAAAAGTGGCCTTGTACACTGTTCAGCCATGGGAGATTGTTAAAAGTGGCCTTATCGAATGTTGTCCACATGTTTTTATTAGGACACCAGGTTACCCACCAAATTTCACATGTTACATTTCTTCATCAGACGAAGAGAAATCAGTAGGTTCAAATTGGGTTTTTTTTTTTTCGGAGACATTTATGTTTTTTTTTTGCCCTTTCTATCGGCCAAATATCCATGCCATTCCAAAGTCTCAAATCTCTTGAATCATTTCATCATTTTGTGCACGCTCATGTAAACCCAATTTCGGATTCCACCCATACTAAGTAATAATATCCAGATCAACCCTTTGACCTCCCTGTCTTTTCACGGTGTATGAGACACAAAACCCATATTCCATGCATAACCCATTGGTTACAGTGGTGATGGTACTGAAGATAAGAATGGTGGTGGTGTTGATAATGAAGAAGAAGATTAAGAAGGAAAGAGGAGGATTAGATCTGCGCCGCAGTAATTGGTGTTTTGGTATGGTTTCGACAGGGGGAAATTTTGATCGCGCAGCGCGCGATCAAAATTGAACGTGCGCCTTCACAACTGTTGGATATCCTAGATGTGACATCAGCAAACAGTATAGATAACTGGAGTTAAACGCCTGTATTTTCTTTCCAGGATATATTTCACATATCCTGTTTTTCCATTTACCCCAAATCTTCGTATTCTTCCTTTATTTTTGGCGCCAAGAATTTTTTTCATATCTCTATTGTTTTTGGAAACCTAAATTTTATTGTAACCATAACTAAATCACAAAAAAAAAAGCTTTTCAAGGTCTCTTACACAGTACAGTACTGCAGGTAATTGTCTCGTAAACAAAGCTGATAACATTAGATTAATGGTTATTTAAGGATACATATGGTTGTATATGCTTATTCCCAATAACATTAGTTTACTTCTTCATATTCTATTTGATCTGGATTTAGATTTCAGGGCTTTGATTTCTACAATATATTTATTATGTACTGAACTCTTGTGAAAAAATAAAATAAATGTTGATTTGGTTTTCAACTGTGATTGATGAATCAGGTCATGGTTCTTATTCCAGTATAAAGTGATAATTTGTTTTCGAAAGATGGTGTTCCATTTACTAGTACAGATCCAGAAAAGGTCGACAAAACCGATGGGGTACCGAAAATTGGTGAGGAATTTGATTCCGAACAACAAGCATATGATTACTATAATCGGTACGCTAGAGGAATTGGGTTTAGTATACGTAAAGGTTCGAGAACTCACCGTAAAGATAAAGTAATATCTAGGAGAGTTCTTGAATGTTCAAATGCAGGGATGTATGAGAAGCATCCAAGAGGATCCCTTTGAAACCTCGTTTGTGTGCAAGGATAGGTTGTGAAGCCAAATTGATAATTAAGCTGCAAAATGATAAGAATAGATATTCTATCGAAAAATTTGTGGAAGACCACAATCACCAACTTACATGTCCATCTCAAGTTCATATTTTGAGATCGCATAGGCATATAGAAGCTTCTCAAGCGAGGATGATTGAAAATTTACCTTATGCAGGTATCGGTCAGAAAAACATTTTTCAATATTTAAGTGTCGAATCCGGAGGAAGTGGCAATCTAAATTTCACTAAAATGGATTGCAATAATCATATACAAAGAAGACGTAGTGAGGATGTCTTGAGAAAAGGTGATGCTGAGCACCTTTTGGAATACTTTCGGTCAATGCAAAAAGATAATACATATTTTTTTTATGAGATACAAGTGGATGAGACTGGTCAGTTGTGCAACTGTTTCTGTAGTGATGCCAAATGTAGGTTGGATTACAGTTTCTTTGGTGATGTTTTGGTCTTTGACACAACATTTAATACCAATGACTATGACAAACCATTTGCACCATTTGTAGGAGTTAATAATCGCGGGCAAACAATTCTTTTTGGGTGCTCTTTATTGCTAGATGAGAGTACAGACTCATTTGTTTGGTTGTTTAAGACATTTCTGAATGCTATGAGGGGGAAACATCCCCAAACTATTTTCACAGACCAAGCATCAGCTATTATGGGCGCTATTAAACAGGTATTTCCAAACACTCACCATCGACTTTGTTTATGACATATTTTTCAACTGGCTACGCAACATCTTTCTCATGTGTATTCTAGTTTTGAGAATTTTTCTAAAGATTTCAAAAGATGCATATACGAGAATGAGACTGAGGAAGATTTTGAATCTATGTGAAAGTCGTTGCATAAATTATAAATTAACGGAGAATAAATGGTTGCAAAAATTATACAAGAAAAAAGAGATGTGGGCGCAGGTTTATGGTCGTTCTCACTTTTGTGCTGGTATGACAACTACTCAACGTTCCGAAAGCATGAATAGCTTCTTGAAGAAATACTTTAAGAGAACCTTGTCATTAAAAAGTTTTGTGATTCAGTTTGACAAAGTTCTTAGCAGCCGTCGTGACTGAAAATAGTTTTCTTCAATGTTGTTTGACAAAGTTTTGTGATTCAGTTTAGAGATGATCTTGTTGTTACCGATACAACATCCCTTTTGTTCCCAATAATTAGTATCTTTTGTAACTATGTTTCACATTATCAAAAACTTCTTGGTTTCTGGTGGTGACCATTAGATTCTACCTAGTTACATTAGAGCATACACAGACTGTGTAATAATCAAACAAGGCTCCAAAAGTCGAAACATAGACAAAAGAATCATGTTAGTTGGATTACGAAGAAAATATTTTATGTTCTTTACCTTTTCGATCAGAATCATTTCCAAAGAAGATGCTCGCTCGTGAATGACAAGAATTCTCAACAACAATGGAGTACGCGAAATATAAGTTTTCTCACAGAAACCACACACGAAGGTTCATCACATCAGTACATCACCAACATCAACAATCCCCGAAGAATTTTTTTTACAAAGCCAAACACACTCAAGCTCAATAAAGAAGCTGAGATCAGGATTCATGCACCGTTCCACATTGTTGTTTACTCAGGTAAAAATGTGTTATTACAAGGGATCAAGATTCATGCACCAGATGAAATCCTAAACACAGATGGGATACACATTCAGAACTCGTTTAATATAAAAGTTTTTAAGTATCAAGACTGGAGATGATTGCATATCTATTGGTCCTGACACTCAAAACTTATAGATCCAGCGTATTGCATGTGGTCCATGACATGGTATAAGGACTTAATCATTGATGCAGTCTTCTAATTGAAAATCTCTGCATTTTGCAACGAAACTTTGAAACTGTTCTATTTAACCTACTGTGTCAATTGTCACGGCATTCGGAGTTTGGCTCATGATCTAGAAGAAGAAGGCGTGCAAAACGTGACTGTAAAGACTGTCGTATTCACTAAAACTCAAGATGGATTGAGAATCAAATCTTAGGGAAGGCCTAGTGAAGGGTTTGTTAAGGGAGTAGTATATAAACACATTACGATGAACATGGTTTATAATCCAATATTTATCGATCAAAATTACTGTCCACTTAAAGAAGAAAGTCCAGACCAGGTAAGTAATCAAAAGCATATAGTAAACTAAATTCATTTTTAACAGCATTCCGGGATATAAATCAGTCAGGTAACATTCGTTGACATATATACAAGGGAAAATAGTAAACTAATTTCAGTCAGGTAACATTTGTTGACATATAAGGGACATCGGCAACACAAGTTGAAATGAAATTTGACTGCAGTGAAACTTCCCCATGTAAAGACCTTAAGCTTCAAGATATTAAACTCACTTATCAACAAGAAAAGCAGCAACAGTTGCAGGAACCACCAGAATCCTTTTGTAAGAATCTGCTTGGAGTTGCTCTTGGTCCAGGACCCCCTCCAAGTTGTTTATAGAAATTGCAGAATTAATATCTTAGATGTACAAAAGATAACTTGATCATTACTAGCAAATAGTACAAAAGATGCTACTATTTGCTCATTTAGGATCACTTCGCCACAGCAATCAGAGATACACGTGTAACCGTGTAAAGTATACCTAAAGGTTTGAATTACCTTGTCACTGTATTACTTTTCACCCAGGTCATCCTTACTAATCAGTATAGAAATAGATCTAACCTAGTAATACATGACGACCACAATACTTTATCAGCAGTCCTATAAAGTTGTAAACCCGGGGAAAAATTATATTAATTTTACAGATTTCTAAACAGTGAGAACATCATGAGAAGTCTTTGTTACCAGTTGGAAAAGAATACTCATGTAACAATAATCATTGGGAAAAATCCTCACTAACAGTTTTTTACGGAGGATCAAATCAGAAACAGGTGAAATATGGACAAAAATCAATGAAATGAGAAAAATGAAACTTACTAATGAGAGGAGAAGTCATTGTGTCAACCATACAACTATATAGTATATCATTGTTGGAACCTTTAATTTTATGCTCATATCTGCAAATCTTTTAGCCAGCTCGCAACGAAAATTCAGGATGAAGCAAAATCACATATATTTTCAAGTCTTCAAGGCATCTAGGTGTTTCCATTGGTCTAGATGCAAGAGGTTTCGTAGGAGAATTCATCCATACTGCCATCAGCATTGCAAGCACTGTCTTTAAGCTTTTACAACTATAATTTGATCTCAAGGGGTTTCATAAGAGAATTCATCCATTATGTTATCAGCATCACAAGCACTTCCTTAAAGATTTTTCAAATAGCATTTGATCTCATAATGTCACTTGCTTTCTCTCAGCAACACACTTGTATTAAGAATCATGTATAAGGTATGTTGAAGCTGTTGAAGTCCATGGTTTTATGCATTTCTGCACCAAATAAACAAGATATGATATAATATGTGTTCATGGAACAATTTCAAAGAAGATACCAATAGTATTCATAATATAATTGAACAAATAAAGTGTGTTAAGGGAAGCAATTAAAGCAAACAAATTTACTCCGAAATCCAGTTGCATCCAAAATGCTACATAACTCGGATGCAACATTTTTTTGATAGAGCCCTCTCCTGAATAGAGAATATTTTGGTTGCAACAATAACTTGAAACATATTAGTTTCCGAAAGTCACCATTAAAACTAGGCTAGTCAAGCCAACAAATACTTGAAACCCAAAAATTCAAACCCAACCAGGTTTTCTCCAAATCAAATTTCACTATAATGTTAACAATGTGCAAGATTAGCAGAACCATATTCATGATTTTCTATTTTCAGAGTTCAGTACAAACTACAAACCAGTTTGACATATCTCAAAAGATGCATTTTCGTAAGTATGCCAAAGTTAACCATGATTAGAGATATTTCGTTACACCTAGCAGGATGTTTTCTTAATAATTTCATAAAAACGATTAACATTCCAAGTCACACATAGGAAAAAGAACGCATCTAAGGGAACCTGTTTCTCGGCTTCTGATTACCTGCTGAGAGTAGGGAGGTAAATTCCAGTTTTAAATCTCCTTCTGAAGCTCCTCGGATTTTCCAACATACCAGTGGAAGTTTCAAAAAGATAATCTCTATGAGAGCAGTTTTGAAGTCTCAGAAAAAAAATAAAACTCCAATCAACGTTGATAATACTAATTTCTTTCTGACCCAAAACATTGTAAATACCAATTCTCTTCATCGGTTTCCTTGCTTAATCTTGATTTGACAGTTCTTTTTTAACCTTTTCAACCTTAAGCGGTGCTGATAGATAGCTTGAAGAACCAGTACGATGAAAACCCCATTTCCGAGTCCGCTCGTACCAAATTATATCCGACCAACCATTTTCCCTCATCCTTCCATGGTATGTGAAACACAAAACCCAAATTCCATTTATAACCCATCTATTAAGTGGTGGTACTGAAGATAATAACGGTGGTTGTGTTGATAGTGAAGAAGAAGAAGATGGTTAGTGGAGGAAGGCAGAGGAGGATTGTAATCTAATGCGCCGCCGTAACTACTAGAGAACTAGTGTTCGTTATGGTGTTTATAAGCTAATCCTCCCGAACCCTAATTCCTTTACTCCAAAATGGCCCATTAGTCGAGTCGGTGGGTTTCGTTAAGTATACAGCCCAATTGGTAATAATCTTCAACAGGATCCGTTAGCTACAGGCTACACAGAGCAATCTAGAGATGCGATGGCAATTAAAGGAAGCAATCAGAGGTACACGTTTAAGATTGTTAACAACGCCTGAATACAATGAATTTTAAGGAATACACAGTTCATATGGAGAGAGCTCGTTTAATATTTCTACTGATTTACAAGTGATTACAAGTCCCAAATTGACATAAAACACATAAAAGTATACAGAAGAGGAAATGCTGGACAATGCTCTGGACTGCAAGAGTGACATAAACTGTTTCACATAAAGTTGACTTCAAATATTAGACAACTCCGTAATCCCGACATATCTTATCCCGACATGATAAATGAAATGTGCCTGAGATGACTATATCAATGTCCTCCACTACCTTGTCAGAACCATAGTTGCGGATCTGAGTAGACCAAAGTTCCCACGGATTAAAGTTTATCAGCAAAAGACTTTATATTTCGAAATCGCTAGCATCCCCAGCTAATATCAGTACCTATTAATCAAGCCAATAAAAAAGTTAGATACTAGGAGTGAAACTTTAGTCTCTTGAAAGCAGAATAAAGGTTATTATTGTTAAGAAACAGACATTAAAGGGTTTCATAACACACCAAAAGTTAATAACAAAATTCTTTGCGTAAAAGTCACAGATTCGCAGTTTTACACGAGTTAGTGAGTTTCAGAAGTCGGAGTTCTAAACCAGAGGTTGCTTCGAAAATTAAGATATCATAAGAGTCCTGATTTTCCGTTGATATGGAATATTCCGCATGTGAACCTGAATGTAATTTATTCAATACCCCAAAAAACATACACAAGGCATCAGGACACAACCAAAAAGGAAGTATATTCTTGGATATGAAACTCACATATTTCGACTCTGGATAAAGTTTTAGAGAACTAACAATGCGTCCGTCCATATTGTCACCAACGGTCCCAACTGGCTCAGGTAGAGAAGCATTCCACCACTAAAACCAATTGACAAACCAGAAAGTGAACTAACATCCTAGTTAACTCATTAAACAGCTTCTACTTTGGCATAAGCTGCCCACCGAAAGAACTCTCTCTGCAGGAAGCTAATTTAAACGAGAAATTCCAATAACCCAACTCTTTGATGTCAAAAGCACCATGGAATCATAGAAAAAAATAGATCCGACCACACACTTGTTGTAGATAATGGTATATATCCAGTCTCTCACCATTAAAACACTAATGCTTTAGGGGGGGCAGAGGTGAGGACACATTTTATCTTGTATATTGACAGAAATACCTTTTCAGTTACTAATTGTATATTAGCAGGATAGAGATACCAGAAAGCAAGAAAATTACAATGACATATTACTAAGAAACCTCTGTTTCATCGTTATCTTCTAATCCAATTATAGCAAGGAGGGAAACAACATGTCTCTGCTCTATTTTCAAGATTATCAAGAACTTCCTAGTGTACAAGGAGAACATAAAATTCAAACTAGAAACATTACATACCCAGACTCCGCCGGTGTAAACAGAGAAGCAAACAATAATCTAACCACCTTCACTATAATCAAGTGGACAGCTGGAATTAACACCAAAATTAATGAAAAGGAGAATTACAAGACTTACCAAGTCCTTGTGGCTTGAAAGTCGGTAGACCATTACTAGAGGGTTGTTCTTTTTTTCAGCTTCTTTGTAGATTTGATATTCAAAGGCAGAGTCAGTTTTATCAAAAGTGGCCTTGTATACTATTCTGCTACAGGAACTTGTTAAAAGTGGCCTTATTGTATGCTGTCCACATGTGTTTATTGGGACATCACACCAGGTTGTCCACCAAATGTCATGTGTTTGGCTCAACACCAGAGATGCCTTGGTGACCCAATAAAAACATTTGGCCACTTTGACCTTATCTTCAGCTTCACCTAGAACCGCTTTAGCCACATTTTCATCTAATACTATTACCAGGTCAAAGGAAATACATCAGGATCAGTCTGTCCTAGTCCTAGCCTTTCCATTAATAATCACGGACCAATTGAAAAAAAGACAAGTATTTGGGGAAAAGCATTTTAAGGGAGAAAAATGCAGGGCACGAAGCATTTTCAACAGTTGAAATAAAAATAAGAAAACTATGCATACCTCTTGTTTGATTCATCTTAACACCACAAGCAGTACCATCTCCACTTTTTTTCTGATATCTTTGGGACAAAAGAAACAGTCAAAGAATAAGAAAATCAGTACAAGTGTTTTAAGACCTTTCCATGATCAGTTAAAAATAAGATAAGCATTGCTTCATGTTTCCTCTTGTGCCCTTAATCTGAAGAAGTTATATTGCATATCTTGCTCCAGTCCAACTTATCATTCTCATATTCTCCAATCCCAATTCTGATAAGTGTTGTAGATTCTCCAATGTCCTTCACTAAACCAACAGCTCAACGGGAAGAGTTACCAGGGCATTGTTCTAAATAAGTTTCTAGGTACCTGATTTTTTTTGACAGCCATCTAGGGAATAAGCTTCAGGATCACTACTGGAACGAACCAAAGCACCTGCCAAACACAACAACTTCAATCAGAAACAGGTTTTTTTATAGTAAAACTAGATGACAGAAATAAATAAAAGTTGATAACAGAAGCAGCGTAAAATGGACCAACAACCTTGGAAATAAAATCGTAAACGGCCGCATTAAGAAGCACAAGTTTTTGAATTGCGTTCATGATGGTGAGAAATGATGTTCTACTTCCACTTTTCTAGTAAGAGATAGATCTTCTACTTGTTTTTTAGCAAGAGGAGATACAACTTCAACTTCTAATTTCTTCGCAGTTGAAACCAAGGCTTCATCTTCTTTTCTCTTAGTACAAGATGAAATTAGGTGTTGCAGAAAACAACCTAGGGTTGGAGCATTTGTCATTGAAGAAGAGTTGAGGGAATCTGCATAAGAAAGGTGTCAGAATTAGTGTTCCAATCCGTGGACAGACCGGTTCTTCGGCATAATACATTACCAATCAAAGTATCGTTCAATCATTCAATGCATAATTAAGTCACTCAAGCAATTCATCAAACAGATACCATTCCAACAGCATAAAATTCATTGTAAAATCCAGAAAAATTGAATCACGGATTCACAGGAACATCTAAAGAAATAAGGAGATAAAATTTCATCCAATCCAATTAAATGCTGGATAAAGAGATAACATATCAAGCAACAAATCTGAGATCCAAATCTTACATCATAAAAATTGTCTGTCCACTGTAAAATTTAAACAAAATCCTAACCTTATTTTCACTGAGTCACTAGTACCGTAGTTTTCTCCAGCGTGAAGATGAAATCTTCAAGGTTCCAACAATTGTTTATCTCAACGTTTAAGCTTCTTCATTCTCTCCGGGAGTTGTTTCTCTTCTCATCAACCAAATATCCGTGCCATTACAATTCCCCGCAGATGAAAACTAAATATCCAAATCAACCATTTTCTCTTCTTCTTCCTTCCAAAAACCCATATTACATTTACAACCCATTGATTTGGTGGTGGTGGAGGTGGTGTTGATAAATAATGGAGGAGGGCAGAGGAAGATAACAGCTTAGGGGTGGGACTTGGGTTGGGTCAACCCACCCAACCCATGCCCAACTCGAACGTTGGGCGGACATGGGCAACGTATTTCAAAATTTTGGGCAAGCTTGGGCATATATTTTATGAACCTGAGTTAAATTTGGGCAAGCATGGTCACAAATATTTCTAACCCAAACAACCCGGCCAACCCGAAGAACTATATATAAGACATTTTTTATAATTAGTAAATCATCTATTTAGAGAAATTTTATATTTTCTCTTCAAATCTATTAATGAAAATATAAATTATATATATCTCATTAATCATTTGATATGAAAAGAGTTTATATTATTGTAAATAATCTTTAGTTATTTGGAAATTTAAAATAAATGGAGCAATTAAATCTTATTATTACTAAATTTATTATTATCACATTAACAAACTTGTATGTCTAGTGGAACTTGGGCCAACCCGAGGAACATAACTTGGGAGGACTTGGGCAACACCTCAATGGGTTCCACGGGTTCAATGGGCAATCTGGGCAAAGAATTCCTAGCTCGGGTATGCCTCGTCCAAGCCTTCTAACCCGCCCAACCAACCCAAGTCCCACCCCTATAACTATCGAGCGCCGCCGTAGTGGTTTTTATAAATGAAATGAGATACTGAAGCACCCTAGCGCTTTATAGTAAGACAAAATGGCCCATGAGAAGGAGGCACGGGATCAGTCCAATACTGATGGATTTGGAGGCCCACGGAGTAATTTCTGTCACTAATTTCAAGTAACAGCCAGCTTCCTGCAGATGCATTAGAAATTTAGAAGCAATCAAGAAATGCAATGGAAATCAGTTCAAGGAAGTAGAGTACATGAAAGAGGACTTGTATTCGAGAATGCCTGAATATGATCGATTTTAAGGACTTACAAGGCCATAACACCCGGTTCAATTATGACAGGTTATATACTAGTATCTTGTAAACTTATAAAAATTCCGACTGATTTACAATTACAGGCCCCTAATTCACATGGAATACAAAAACAAAAGTATATAGAAGACCAAATGCTGGACAATGCTCTCGACTGCAAGAGGGACATGGATTTTGACATCAACTCGAGTTCAAATGATAGACAACTCCGTAATCCCAACATATCTGAAAGCACTGAAAACTCACTTAATTGATTAGTGTTTTATAAGTTGGATTGTTTTGTTTTTAACATTTTAGTGTACCTATGACTGTCTCACTTAATTGCCATTTGCCACTACATTGCTGGATTACTGTGTAGACTGTTTATAAGATAATAATCTCTATACTGCTCTCAAGTGACCGAAGCTTAATTTGTAGTATATCATTTTATTGGCTTACTCAGGTTCTTAGATCAGCTGGGGATGACATTGACCTTCAACCATAACGTCTTCTGCTGACAAACTTTAATCGGTCTTTAATACCACAACTATTGTTCTGAATCCAGATTACCATAGGTAAGTCTTTCTTTCTGTTTGTATGGCATGTACTTCATCAACGCTCATGTTTTTCATATCAAAGAAGTACTCGATTAACATATGGATTAGTCATTTTAATTATTTACTGTTTAACCAGTGCTCTTCTTTGTCACAGATTAATGGGAATGACTCATAATGGCTCCCCATACATACAATCTTATTTTCATTGTTAGAAGACAAAGGTGAAGCACTACAGAATGAACTTAAAGTTTCATTTCTCTTTTTATACGTTGATTTCCGTCGAGTATTGTTTCCTTGAAGATTTCAGCGCTTCCAAGTATGTTGAGATTACCGCTTACGAGTCGTCTCATAGTTTAGTCAGGCTGATGTTTAAAATCCATGTCACATTGCAGGCGGGCACTGTTCAGCATTTAGGAAGGACTATACACTTTTATGATTTCTACATCATTGTATTCTCTTGTACATATGCATTGTCCAGCATTTACAAGGGGGCTGTGTAATTTTTAATCATTTCTTCATCGTTGTATTCTCTTGTAATTCTTATGCAAATTTGTATAATCTCCGATACAAAATTTCTACCACTCGTTTCATATTTCCTGGTTTACAAATTTATACCATTACTAGTATTGTGGAATCCCTTTAGTTATACTTGAACTACGTGTGGGATTTCAGCTAAAACTTATCTCAGTACGATTTAGTGCACCTCTGAATATTTTTTTATTTTTCAAGTTTTGAAAGTTATCTGAAATATGAACAGAGACTAATTTTTCACTCTTAGTGTTTAAGCCATGGGGGTGTAAATCGTGGTCCGGTGCCAGAGCCACATGACCAGGCCGATCCACGCTTAGGATGCGTACAAGGATAGTTTCGGTATTTCGATTACCAATTGAAAAACCTAAAAGAAACCCTAAATACACTGACCCTAATTTACTCATCATCTCAGTTCCTCTCCTACCCTGTCTCTCACTCATTCTTCCTCCTTCACTACGTAGCGCAGCCGTTTTCACCACCACCACCACAACTATTATCTTCAGTATCACCACTAAATCAATGGGTTATAAATGGAACATGTGTTTTGTGTCTCATATACCATGGAAGGATGGAGAAGATGGTTGATTTGGATATTTGGTATGAGAGGACTCGAAAATTGGGTTTTGAAAAAGCCTTTTGGGGGAATTTGGTGACATGAAGAAAATATTTTTATCCTCAATGGGCTGCCACACTAGAGATCAAACTTTAATTTGAAAGAAATGCAGCTAAGTTGGGTCGACAAAGGAATACATGAGTTCGATGACACTGGCAAACATGGACAACGGCACAAGGTATAAACAATTTCACTCTCTTTATGAATTAGTCGATAAATTAGTGTTGTGCACCTAGACAGTACTATGCTAATCCACCAAATGATTAAGTTAGATTGATAAGTATTTGTATTTTGGAATCTAAATTTAGAAACAAGCATGACTTAAGTTCTTTAGATTCTTCTGAAGGAATGCATCTGACTGAAATCTTGGATTGTTACCTTAAGATTTACTTACAAGTTGATATTTTTTTGTGTTATCTGGCAATGGATGAATAAGAATTTTAGTCCAAATTGTTACAGCCAAAATGTGCAGGAGAGGCCTATCAAACTATGTTGCATCCAGTTGTGTAGTTTGCTGATATATGATCACCTAGACATTTTTTCTTCGACTTTGCTGCTGAATTTATCACTTTCTCTATGCTTGGTTACAAAAATAAATACTTCACATTTCCTTGTTACTGAACTTATTAGCTTCTGTTCATCAGAAATTTACTATACATTCAGAAAGCTTAGATTATAATGTTTTTGTTCTTTGAGTAGAAAGTTTATTGTTTGCACTATGAAGTTTCAATTTTGCGAAGCTTATTGAAATTGAATAAAATCAGACTATTTATGTTTTGATATTATCTATGAATTAAGCGCAGATGGTCCTGGTAAATCATTCTTCTAGAATGTACAATCGAGTTCCTGCTAAGTGTAGCATGTCAAATGGCTGTGGGCAGAAATGAGATTATGATGTTGTCGTCTAGTATTTTAGTCAAGTTGATATGAAATAATCTTTCTCGGTCTTGCAGTCCAGCATTGTCCAACATTTAGAAGGGGTTTATATTCTGTATACCTTTATTATTTGTGTATCAATAAGGGGCGTGTACTCGTAAGTAATATCCAAATTTTGTAACATCTTTACAAAATTTATACCACTAACACACTCTTTTCATATTTCCTGGATTTCTGGTTTGTAAAACTACTAGTATTGTACATATTCTTTTTGGTTACAACTTAACTGCCCTTATTCTCATGCATCACTAGGTAATTTAACTGTGCGGTGTGGCACTTAAAACTGATGGAATTTAGGTCTATTTTGAGTGCCTGTAGTGAACAGATCCTAAATGACCTAACTAGTAGAAACTTGCAATAGATCCACGTAAAGCTAGAAGATATAAAAAAATCAACAAGCAATACTGCAATAGCATGTATGTAATACTGTCACAGTAGAGATACGAAGAGTTTTATAGAAACAGTAAAATGAAGAGTTATGTTGCTAGTTTGCAACATTGTGCTCTTGGAATGCTTCTTTACCTGAACAAGTTGGGACCAATGGTAGTATTTAGGGCTTGGTGACAGTATGCACAGCTGCATTGTTGATTCTCTGAAACTTGCCGAGAGTTGAAAACTGTGTGTTTCATACCCAATGATGTAGTTGTCAGCATTAACGTATTCTAGAGCGGACAAGATTGCATTTACTTTTAGTTTTAGTGTCCCGATGCCTTGTGTATGTGTTTTATGGTATATTGAATAAATTACAATTGGGCTTACATGCTGAATATTCCGTATCAACATAAAATCGGAAGACTCTTATGAAAATTCATGATTTCAATCTTAATTTTCGATTATGTACGATGCTGCTTGCTTCTTCTAAGTGACCTTTGCTTTAAAACTTGGACTTACTACTTCTGGAAACTCACTACTAACTCATATAAAAGAGCCAAACTGCGACTTCCGCACAAAGAAATTTGCATTTGCGTCGAGAAGTTCTTCACATAGTTCTGCAACCCTTTCTCATGCATTTGTTAATAGCTTCTTGTGTGCATTGAAACCCTTTGTCGTCTGTTTGATAATCTTTGTACTGCGTTCAAGTGACCAATGTTTCTAACTCTTTTTATTGGCTTCATTAGGTACAGAGATCAGCTGAATTATAAAGTCTTCTGCGAACTTCTTTAATCAGTGAGAACTTTGGTCTTCTCAGATCCACAACTGTAGTCCTCTCAGGCACATTTCATTCATCATGTCAATGATGAATTTTCATATAAGTGTGGGAACACTGGCAGTGGATTTAGTTCAAGCTATTTCCTTGAGGTTTTTCAGTGCTTTCAGATATGTTGGGATTACGGAGTTGTCTAACATTTGAACTCGAGTTGATGTCAAAATCCATGTCCCTCTTGCAGTCGAGAGCATTGTCCAGCATTTGGTCTTCTATATACTTTTGTTTTTGTATTCCATGTGAATTAGGGGCCTGTAATTGTAAATCAGTCGGAATTTTTATAAGTTTACAAGATACTAGTATATAACCTGTCATAATTGAACCGGGTGTTATGGCCTTGTAAGTCCTTAAAATCGATCATATTCAGGCATTCTCGAATACAAGTCCTCTTTCATGTACTCTACTTCCTTGAACTGATTTCCATTGCATTTCTTGATTGCTTCTAAATTTCTAATGCATCTGCAGGAAGCTGGCTGTTACTTGAAATTAGTGACAGAAATTACTCCGTGGGCCTCCAAATCCATCAGTATTGGACTGATCCCGTGCCTCCTTCTCATGGGCCATTTTGTCTTACTATAAAGCGCTAGGGTGCTTCAGTATCTCATTTCATTTATAAAAACCACTACGGCGGCGCCTGATAGCTGTTATAGGGGTGGGACTTGGGTTGGTTGGGTGGGTTAGAAGGCTTGGACGAGGCATACCCGAGCTAGGAATTCTTTGCCCAGATTGCCCATTGAACCCGTGGAACCCATTGAGGTGTTGCCCAAGTCCTCCCAAGTTATGTTCCTCGGGTTGGCCCAAGTTCCACTAGACATACAAGTTTGTTAATGTGATAATAATAAATTTAGTAATAATAAGATTTAATTGCTCCATTTATTTTAAATTTCCAAATAACTAAAGATTATTTACAATAATATAAACTCTTTTCATATCAAATGATTAATGAGATATATATAATTTATATTTTCATTAATAGATTTGAAGAGAAAATATAAAATTTCTCTAAATAGATGATTTACTAATTATAAAAAATGAACCATCTTTTGGGAACTACCCAAAAAATGTGGGGGACTACCCAATGATATAAATGTTCATCCTACATTATAAGGGGTGTCCAAAAATATTAGGAAAGACAAATATGCCCTTATTCTAATTAAGGTTATAACTAATCCAAATCCAACCCACTAATCTAACCCACTAACCACTAATTTAGCCCACTTATTAAAACCTAAATTAATCTTAATCTAAAATAAATCAGTTTCAGTTTCATTTTATTTTCTTCTTCATCCTCTTCTTCTTCTTCTTCTCCTCTTTTCCTCTTATTAAAAAACAATCAGTCTGATTCAAGTGAAATGTAAATCCGTGGGTAATTTCCTTCATACCCATTCTTTTGAATTCATTATTACGTGAAGAAATCGATTAGAAATCATCAAAACCCATTGAAAATGGTAGTTACAGTAGATATTTCGGCTAGGAGAATTTTTTGTGTAACCCTAGATTTGCTAACCGAACTTCCAAAAATAAGAACAGTTCGGTTAAGTATACAAATATTTGTTGACCGAACTACATAGTTCAGTGCGCTCGAAAAAAAACTTTCGTAACCGAACTCAATTTTTCCTTCGACTGTACGAGTTCGGTTCTGTCGATAACTTCTTTTTCTAACCTAACCTTTCAAATATTTAGTTCGGTGTGCTCGCAAAAAAACTCTCGTAATTGAACTCAATTTTTCTGTTGAAGAAATGAGTTCGGTTTTGTCGATAATGTAAATTTTTTATCCACTCCACCTAACAACAAGTTCGGTTATGTAGTTTCCAGAAATAAATTTGGGCCTTACCGAACACGATCTTTAGATTTTATAAGTAAAAGTTCGGCCATGAAACTGAAAAACTCGACTAAACCGAACTCATGGGTTCGGTTAGAAACGCTGTTGTTGATGGTGGTTTTTAGCTTAGGGTTAAAATCGTAAAACACTAAACCCTAGGAGACGGTGATGTCACAACATTTAAAGTAACAAGCATTTACTAGGCACATTTATTGAAACCTTTAATGTGTCTCTAGATAATTACCGGGTATATTATTCAAATTAAGTTTACGACGAGCCAAACCCTAATTCCCACGTGTGCTAATGGAAAATCATGTCAGCCACACCGACTACGCCAAGGCATGCCAACCATGCTAGCCGCACCTCTGTGCCAATGGAAAATCATGCCATCCACACTAACCGCGTCAAAGCATGCCAACCATGCTAGCCGCACCTCCAACGACAAATCATGCCAGCCACACCGACCGTGCCAAGGCATGACAACCATGCTAGACGCACATCTATGCCAATGGAAAATCATGCCAGCTACACCGACCGCGCCAAGGCATGCCAACCATGCTAGACGCACCTTTGTGCCAATGGAAAATCATGCCCGCTACACCGACCGCGCCAAGGCATGCCAACCATGCTAGCCGCACCTCTGTGCCAATGGCCCATTACTGACTATCTACACGATCTGTCTTTCACCTATGTTTCTCACCTGGTGATTTTCTATAGAAAATTTCGTTGATTGCAATTTGCAAGATAACATATATAACTTCTGTTTCTTACCAGGAGTATCTCAATTTTGATTTCTCAATTTGATCAACTACTTCTTATTTTTGGGAAGTGTGAGTTGAGTTAATAACAATTTTAATATCAGCACTTGCGCAACCAAAAGGATACCTCGTAAATTATGCCCTCATGTTTTTAAATGAAGGGTTTTTCGTAGGAAAAGGCTAACATAAGGCCACGAGGCCAAGTATATATCTTGGGAATTCCAGTTTTATAACTCGAAAATGTTGAGCTCGAATGGGAGACGGACTGAAGTTAAAGGAGCTGGAGTTCGATGGTCAGGGTGCATGTGAATTGAAACCGGGAGAAATGGTTGAAATGGTGCTGTTCACGGAAGATTAAGGCATTGATTATGATGGAAGAAGATACGAACTGAACTGCAGGGAAGTGGAAGTATTGGCTTGACTAGTTGGTTTATCTTAATTCGTATGAGGGGATTGTGCTCGAGTGGAGTTGGTTTAGCCGGTGTGGAGTAGAAAGTTGCTTTGTAATGGGAAGGACCGTGATAGGACAATAATGTTTCCATATTTGTTGGAGTTTATGCAATCACGTTTTGCATGCAAGATGGACAAATTCTTTACCAACATTTATGGAAGCAAAATGAGCACGCGGCATCTACAAGATAATATGCAGACGACAGTGTTGGAAGAGAGGACATGGCAGAACCTCATTGGGTGATTTTGTTTATCACTAGACATGTGGCATGACTCAATTGGCTAATGACGTGGTGCAGAAAATGAAAAAGGAAATAAATTAGATTCCTTTGGGATACACTGAGGAAGTGGCGACAAAGCCGGGAAGAAGGAAGGGAGGCGGGAGAGCTGCTGCTACTGCACGGGGAATAGGGTTTGGAGTAGGAAGTTTCATCTCTTTGTTTTTGTTCTTGCTTAGCTAATTTTGATTTTAATCATTTTATGGCTTTTGAGAAAGCCATGGCTAGCTAGATCCCTACACTGTGTTGATGGAGGAAGCCGAACTTTAGACATGGGTTAATATATTTATTTTTCTATATGACTTTTGCACTTAATTTAATTGATTTATGATTCGATAAAATTAGTTGTGATTCATATTAGATAGGTTATGCTTTGTTTAGATAATCTATGCTTAGGGGATACAATTAATGTTTTGAGAATCTACTATGGAAAAATAAGAGTCCGTGTTTTTATTCCTTGAGCTATAATTGGTGAAGAATAAATAATGGAACCTATTGATATGAATTCGGTGAAATCCTAAGCCTAGTGAATCTCTTTTCTATTTATTATTTTATTTAAACCTTTTAATTTAATCTTAACAACATCCGAAAGAACGAATCTTTTATTGCTACTACGAACACTCAGAAATTTTTTTAAAACAGGCCACCCCTTGGCCCCCCATGACAAGCCAAAACCGCACATAGCCCAAGCTAGTCATGGCATGTGCCCATGGCTACCCCTTGGGCCCACATGCCAAGACAAAACCGCACCTAGCCCAAGCTAGTCTTGCCATGTGCCCATGTCTACCCCTTGGCGCCACATGCCAAGCCAAACCAAACCTAGCCAAGCTAGCCGCGCCATGCCAAATATAATTTTCCTTAGCCCTAGCCATGCCATACAACCATGGCAAACCATTGGCCTCACATGCCAAGCCAAACCAAACCTAGCTAAGCTAGACGCGACATGCCAAACGCGGTTTGCCTTGGCCCTAGCCATGCTAGTCACGTCATGCCATGCCAAGCGCCCTCGCCTTGGCCCTAGCCATGCGATACGCCCATGGCGAACCCTTGGCCCCTCATGCCAAGTCTAAACACACCCTAGTTGTGCCACCCTGTTGGCCCTCACTATGCGGCTACCAAAAGGAAGGCGTGCAACGATCATCGGTTGGCCATCCTCTTAAGATGCAAAATCTCGACCGTCGAAAGTCACCAGGCTAGCAAGTTCCCCGAGCTGAACTTTCCAAGCCACAACAACATGTTACATTTTTTCCAAAAACATTCGAGACATCAACACAAACTGGGGGATCCTTTTTTGGGTATTGGTTTGGCGGTTTACAGTGTGCGCCGTACACTACGCCCTTCAGGGTTGAAGTGCACCTAGTAAATACGGGAGTTATGTGAGAAACGTTCATGGGACATAAAACCGTAAGTTAACAAACTTTATGGAACATCAATTCCATAACATTAACAGTTTCATGAAAACCAGTTTCATGCGTTAACCACTTTATGGAACATCAAGTCCATCCATACGGTTACCACCTCCTACCATTTACTTCCCTACTCCTTAATGAGACCAGGGTACGTTTCTACTTCGACTTGTATAAATAGGTTTTACCGATTTCCATTTGAACAACAGTTTCATTCGGACAAGACAATACTCATAAATACTTACTTGCTAGCTCTCCTCGTGAGCTCTCTTACTTTTCTGATAACAAGTCGTTGAAACCTAATTGCTCTTTCATAATCAACTATTCTGGTCTCACCACTCTCCTTGCTTCCCTCCCCAAAACTAACCCATTCTCCTCCACTTTGTGACCGAAACAATTCTTGAATGACCATTTCTTGTTTTAGCCTGTCCTTGTACAGATTGATCTCTCGAACTTAAAGTACTCCCTTGCAGTACATTATTCAGGGTTTAAATTGTTTCTCACCCGTACACACTCGAAATTATTGATATCGACCAAACCGAACTATATGCACTGTAAACTCTATGAAAATAGTTCGGTTACATGTTCTGGAAAACATAACCGAACTCTAAAAAACCACCATTAACATGTAGTTCGGTTACCTGCGTGTGCTAATTTTAGTAACCGAACTACACATTCAAAATGGTTCGGTTACCTCGCAATCTAATTTTGGTAACTGAACTAGGTTGACCTAACCGAATTTTTTCCTGAAATTTTTAGTTTCGCCAAATTTTTACACAATTCAAGCTACATTAACTAAATTTGAGGAATACCTGAGTACCCATAGCTTCATCTTCAGGTTTTGGCTAATAAAATTCATCATTTTTTTGGTTAGCTTGAGTTTGGGGTAAAAATCTTTCATCATCTAACAAATAACTCATTTCTGGATCATTAGAAGTATTGACAAATACACTATCAAGTGAAGGGGGTTCTGATACTTAGGATGAGGTATCATCACATGAATCACCCAAATCATAATTACTAAACTCAAAAAATGATTTTTTTGGTTCACCCATCTTCTTCTTCATATTTCCCTCTTCTTCATATTACTAAACTCACTAATCACTAACTAATCAGTTATTAATCATTACACTAATACTAATTAATCATCACACTAACTAAGCTTATCATCAAGGGTAAAGTTGGTATTAAAAAAAAAGGGGTGACCAAATATTAATTCTAATGTCCTCCCATAAAACTTATGGGTAGGCCACCACATTTTTTGGGTAGTCCCCAAAAGTTGGTTCTAAAGAAAATTTAATTGGTTCTAAAGAAACCGCATAAAAAAACTCAAAATCTTCTCTTCGTTATAGAAGATCAGAAAGTAATGGTAATTCGGTTTTTATCCCGTGTTTAAATTTTCCTGATCCATGGAAGGATCGAATATCATGATGCCTAACAAAAGAAAAAGAAAAAGAGAGGAAGTTATGGTGGGTAAAGATGAATGCAAAACAGAAGCTCAATTGTAAGTATGGAAAGCACGTAGGAGACCTTGACAAAGCATGTCCATCGACTATAGAAAACTGTCTACATCGACTATCAGAAAGCATGGAAGAGTCCCACAAAACCACGCCAAATTAGTTTAATTCCTAACAATTTTGTTTCTCTAAAGCACGCCAAATTAGAAAAATAACCACCTAATGATAAGGGGATGGCACCCTTAGAACAGGCCCAAACCCATAGTTTGTTCTCCTCATTACTCCCCGATAGCTCCTTAATCTTTGCTTCCAACTCTTTAAGTTTAGCTTCCGTCGCCCCATCCTGTAGTCCGCCCCTTCCTCGCCTTTCTTCATAAGTAGACGAGTCCTCGGGTGGACCGTACCCTCGCGGGGAAGGAATGGGAAACCGCCTGGACTGACTAGAGTTGGTCGACTCCGGGTTAGGTGGTGGCTGACCTGATGGGTCATGATTATCCAACCTTCCTCGGATGGATGATCCTCTTGATCTGGTTTGTTGATTCCTCAACTGATAATTCTCAAACTCTAGGGAGAGATTCTGTTGTTGGAGTTCCCTTAGTGCCGCTTCTTGTCTTCTTTGACTTTCCAAAAGGGCCAATAATGTCGGGTCTATGCTTTCATGACTAGAATGTCCATTTGGATGGTGTGGTCGAGGCTGTAATGGTATTGATGTTGGTGGTGTGGGTAGTATCGGACCAGTTACGTGGACGGTCACGTGGACAGGCATAGGGCCGATGTTTCTTGCAGCTCCTCGCCCCAGTTGAATCTGCCGGAGACTCTCTTGCTCACTTCCCAAGCCCTCCTGATACTCGTCTTGTTGCCTTGCTCTTTGTCTCTGGGCTTGCGCTGCAAGTTCTTCCTCATAGTCATCTGCATATGAAGCTGTAAGTCCATCGACTAGGTAAATTCTTCTCTAGGTCAAGATAACCTGTTCTAAGGGTAGGGTGTTATCGTCTTGCCCAAGATCCACTTCCTCATAAACAATTGACATGCCTCGTGCAGCTGCATGAGATTCCTCGGGCGGTGGTTGTCGACTGTCTTCTTTCCTTGGCCCAGTTACCCCTTCCTGCATGCTGCTGCTAGTGACCGTACGGTTCCTTAACATCCTTCTCGTCCCTGAAACGCTAGCCGTCGGGTGTGACGTGTGGTGAGGCGAGTATCATCACTACATACGTCAGCAAATACAAAGAACACCTTACTTTGACCTGATTTTGTAAACACACATTCAAAAGAGAAAAAATCGACTGACAGTAAAATTTGCACTACGTCAACGCTTGCAAACACAAATCCTACTCCAGTTATCAAATGGGTTCCGCCTATCTACCCTATTTTGACTCTACACTGACTTTGTGGCAGAAATTTACTCTACGTCGCTATCATTCCGTACGACGTCGCCTTCGGTACTTGATCTCTGCATTTAAGCTAGTTTGTCCTTCATTCTATATGCTCCAAATCATTAAACTCATCCACAAGATGATTAAAAAGTACGGCGTGTAAATCCAAAAACCAAATAAAGATCTCATCACGACCATCCTCCATAGATCCTTTCAAAGAACTTTCTGATGACTAGACAACATCTCCGGGCAAAACACCTTGATTGTCGGTTTGTCACGCGAAAAGACACCTCAGACTTAACCTTTGGTAAATCCAAGCACATAAACTTTATACCACAGTAAGAAAACAACTTATTTATCGCTAAAACTCACTCAATCATCGAAAAAAAGCAATCATACCATCAGCATATTCTCAACCTAGCTCCTAACCTGTGATGTTAATCATCGGTGAGCTTATGGAGACTTTCTGCTGATCAAACTATTTATGGGCGAAGAAACGAAAATTCTGCTACACCTTGTAGAGATGCTGCTACTGTTTTAGCTTTATATGCATACTAAACGACTCAAAACAACAACCATTCCGGACAACAGAGTTCATCCTAGCTTCAACTGCAATACTTGATCGTGTATTCAGGAGGTTTTGATCGTCTCTGAAGGCGTTCCAGGAAAGGTATCCGGAGATCTTAGTCGGATCCCCTTAGTAGGCTCCAGAATGTAGATGCATTTTACTACCAACTATATCCAAAGGATATAAATCTTCTACTCATGAAAGTGAAAGTAAGAACTTAACAATGGACACAAGGATATACGTGGTTCGGTATGATTACCTACGTCCACGGGGGTGAAAGGATGAATCTTATTACTTCAAGGTGTTACAATGATATCACTATCCAAGTTGAACTCACATACAAGATGAACTATTTCTAACTCTCTTTACCCTTTGTGCGATTTCAAGTCTCTATATCTCTCTCCAATTACAACCTACCTCTCTTGGATAAAAGTTCTTCTATTTATAGGGGTGGCTACATAAAACCAAGCTATGGTGTGGGTCACAATCTATCTAACTTGAAGTCCTGTTGTCGGGCTTGCTCTCGTCGTCCCTCCTTCTGTGATTATGGCCGATGTGCTTTGACTCCTTAGTAGTCTCTTGTCCGATCCGATCCTTTCGGGTGTTTTGTTGGTACGATATCACCCTTCTCATACTATTTCCCTTGAAGCTGGCCGATATGATGTGTATCTTCTTATCCCTTTGACTACCGCCCCTCGTTTGACCCAATGTGTCTCGTCTGTCAGCTTTGTCAGAGATCTGGGGTTGAGTCTTGTCCGACAGCTATAGAGTGATCATGTACGATCTACGTGGCTCCTTAATTCTCGTGCCTGTCTGCTTCTATTCTATGCTTCTCGCCTCTTCATCTTTGGGTGCATCATAGCTTAAAATGTTGCCACCTAGCTCTGTGGATATTCTGCACCTACACTTACTAAGCATAAGTCCATATTGCAACTTCATCTTCATCTTCTGTAAGACCTCCTTGGTTGTCGGATGCTCAAGATGTGGTCGAAATTTGCCAACGCATCCTGATAATTTCGAATTTTAAGAACACCCATTACCATAGATATCTCACTCTCTGAAAACTTTTCCTTATTCATCACAAGATCAATAAGGTTAATCAGTTCGTCTTCCATGGATAAAGCACAAAGACCTTCAGCCAACATAGAGAACAAGGAGAATTCTGGTATGTAACCTTTCTCTATCATCTCAATCGCAAAATCAACGGCTTCTGAAATAGGTCCCCCACCAGAACAAAGACCACGGAAAACAATCTATAAGTAATAGCATCCGGAGGATTACCACTCTCCATTTCTCTGAAAAGACGCATGCCTTCTTTAAGCCTCTGTTTTCTATAAAGTGCTTGAATTATTGGGTTATATGCTTGTGGTACTGGGACAAATCCTTTTAACTGGATTGTCCTAAGAATCCTACTCGCAATTTCAACTCTACCCGCCTTACACAAACCACTAATTAGAGGTGACTGCATTTGGTTTACAGCCATTAGAAGTCATCACTTGAACAATATCTGCTGCTTTCTTTATATTTCCGTCTCTGCAAATAGTGAGTGAGTAATGAATTATAAGTAAACTTGTCAAGTTTCAGTCCTTCCAATATCATCTGATCCATGAGTATAAGTCCTTCGTCCACTTTAATGAATTATGATTAACGGCTAACACGTATCCACTGTCTGACAGTGATTTCCGATAGACGGTTTAGATTATGTGTTTGGTATACGTGGAAGGTTTTTTTTGTAAGGTTGGGATGTTTATGGGTAAGTCAACAAATTATAACGATATGGAACTTACATTTCTTGGTTCATTCGGTGGAATTCTTGATAAAATTGGAACATCATTCGAAATGGAAGAGGAAATCGCAAGTATAAATGGTGTCTTCGATTGGTTTATCACGATTCATGACCTCTATTATTATGGCATAAAGATGCTAAGGTTGGAAAGTTTTATAAATCCAACTGCAGATTTCAGGTCGGGTCAATTTTACATGCTACTAATATACAGGGACAATGAACACTCATAGCTTCAAAATGATTTAACGTTGGACTCTTGCTGCTAATGCAAATACCCCTTTATCAGACTTCTTCATATCCTCTCAATGAAGGCCAATAAACTTCACTATCAAATAAAGACGTAACCATAGAAAGCACTACAAAATATAAGAATATGTAACAGCAAGTTCTTTCTACTTGTAATTAATTTTTCTGCAAAATCTACAAATCAAAGAGGTACACACAATTACATTTATACCACAGTTCCGCTACCCCATCTCCCACTGCAACTCCAGTTTTACAACGCCCGTCCATATGGAAATGCATCGACTCAAACACAATTCCCAAGTTAAATTATTGCACACGCAACCCCTTGATCAGTGTAATTGAAAGTAATAGTCTCACAAGAGTCATAATATTGTTGAGGTTTGAAAGATTGCTCAGGGTTCTACCACATCAAACCTGTACACATACTCAATCATTTGTTCTCAACCTCCCTGGTTCTGCCATCAAATAGTTTCTTGGGTGTAGGTTCTGGAATTCCTATGATTCCTGATACATGTTAGTCTTTTCGGAGAAAAGATTAAGCAAACAACATACCAATCAACAATTATTTTAAACGAATCACTACATAAAAACAAAGGAAACGAGCACCATTCTCTACATTCTACAGAACTGACTGAATTACAAAACAGAGATTCTAAAACAAAGAAATCGAGATTCCTAATGTGAAGGTATAGTGGTAGACAATCTCATAACACACTAAATAGCTTAAAACCTTGATTAAATTAAACATATCGCAATCCAAAATAAATAACTTAAAACCTTTGGAATTTTCTGCAAGACAAATCACCATTTCAAAATGAGAGCCATTTTCTCCATTGTCTCTGAAGCCTTGGGGTAAATTAATCAAGAAGACATGTGCAGGAAGCTTTCAATTCCATTTCTATTAAATACGAAGCCTTCAATTAAATGTAAATCAGATCTTAGATGTATTGGAATAATGGCGATCAAAGTTTCAGCAAAGGCCTATTTAATCTGCTGTGAAAAATAGCTGGGAACAACTTCATCTTCATCCTAGAGTTGGGTTTTGAGAGGAAATATCATTGTGCTGGCAACCAAGGGGACACCTCGTAATTTAAGTTCTCATAATGTAATCTTGAACACGAAATTAACTTGAAATTTTTTAAAACTTACTCATATCAGAGTCCAAACTAAATAATAAAAAACCATTTGAAGAACAAAAAAAAACCAGCCAACTATTTGTGGATAAGAAAAGGAATAATACAGCTAAATACCTACACATCACAAAACAACATCATCTTGGGTTCAAGATCTACCTCATTTCATTATTAAAGAGCATAAGAGGCATTACTACCAAATCTGAAGGGTCTCTAAAAATTAAATAACTGAATAAAAATAAAAGTAATTGCACTTAAAATCCTTTAAAAAAAAAAGACAGAAAAAGAAGAGTTTACATTGCACTGAAATCTGAATCCTAAGGCTCCATATATAATTATCCTTATACAGAAGATTCGCTACAATCTTCGTCTGATACTTTACCAGATTGAATTATCCATGTGACTGGCATCCAATTATCCATTTTTCTGTACCCGCACAAAAAAATATAAATCATGAATCCAAAATCAAACAATAGACAAGTAATGAAAACTAAAAACCTTAAAGCAAAAATTGAATAGTTTACCACAATAAACAAGAGTTAAAAAAAAAGACACTTATAAGAGTACAATCAAACAAAACAAAAGTAATGAATATTAAGAAAAAAATATTAAAATAAAAATGAAGCGTTTACCAAATTCAACAGAAGTGGAAGACTTTTTTGCAAGTTGATTATTCAAAAAAAAAAAAAACTTAGTTTTGAGAGGAAAAATCATTTTGACAGTTGAAACAAGCCAAGAGGTTTCATCATCTTCTTCCGGAAGCGTTAGAGGAATAATGAGAGTAAGAATGGTGTCAATATTAGCAATGAAGACCAATCTAAAAATTGTCAAAACTTTCCAATCTAAAAATTGTCAGTCGTTCGTCCTTTTGGTTGATTCCTCTTGATAAGATTTTTGTCGCATCTTCTCAAAAGAATGTCAAGCAAGAGTAACTCCAACCAATGAAGACCAATATAATTCACTTGCAGAATTCGCAATGATAGTACTCTCAAAATAAATTGCATGATTCGGTTTCAGCAATCTCGCTCTTTAAACTTGGATTCAGACCCAACAATTTCACAGTTTAATTCATTCCACAAGTGTAAAACATCTGAATAAATATTTAACTAGTATCGACAAGTCTGAAAATTGGCCATCGAGGATTGAAAAATTGCTCAGTGTTCTGAATGAATCTGTAAACATGCTCCCTGAGTTGTTCTCAAGTTACATATTGCTGACATCCAAAACCTTCTAGGGTGTAACGTCATCGTTACCAATAACTATACCAGTTGAGATAATTTGTTTCTCAGTCTTCGCCTTCCAGGAATCAACACCATTCACATTTCTTTTTAGTCAGTCTCCGGTGAATTGTAGATGATTCCTGATGAATTGTAGACTTGTTATGTCAAGAACAAAAAACTGTCAAACAAACAAACAAACAAATAAACTCTTAGGATGTTATTTTATACTAATCAATACATAGATACACAAAAAAACGAGACGCTTCTTATGTCTTTCCAGTATACCGAACTGAAATGAGATCCAAGGGTGAAGGCAGACAATCTAGATCACAATCTCATAAAAAGTTGAAAAAACTTAAAACATTTCCATAATCCCGCATATCTGAATCCAAAGTTATGAGAAGGAGATGAACAAGTTGCTCTTCAAAGAAAAATACCTTTGAAATACTAGTTGTGATTCTAGTGCCAAAAGTGTGAAAGATGCCAGTACTCAATACAACTTGATATAAATCAAAAGGACCAAAAAGAATCTATCAATGTGACCAGAATCGTAGTTTTTATCGGTGTTCTTAATACTAAGGGTTTTAAAATTTATGGATGACAATTTCAAACTAAGATCGAGTTTCTAAATAATTCATGCAATTCTTTACTACACAAGTCATATCTGTTGGATGAGTTAGACACGGCCAAACCAAGAGAGGAACAAAACACGGTTAGGCACGGTAGGGGTAAGATGGGAACTATCTGCTTTTTCGAAAACAAGAAAAAAAAAACTAGCTTCTTATATCTCCAATCTCTTTTCCATATTAAACCCTTAATATTAAGGGTTCTTTACTACACATTGGAACTACACTCATCTACAAAGCAACAAGTGATAACTCAAAACCAGAAAGTATCCCATAAAATTGTATAGCTGTCAAAAAAAAATTCTAGAATAGCTTTCTCCGAAACAGAATTAGGGCTCCAATTAGAAGACATGTAATAAAAAAAAATGATGACCCTAAAGACAATTAACGAAAACTAAAAACCCCAAAAATAAAATAAAAATGAAGAGCTTACCATGAACAATGAAATTTCCATCTACAATGATTCATAAGTTCAAAATTTGAGGTGTGAGAGGAGAAATCATTGTTCTAGTGAATCATATTTGTAGACCTTTATATTCTCAGACCAGCAGGAGTAATTCACATTCGGAGGCCAGCCTTTACTTCCTCCCACAACCCATGTCCTTCCATCAACGCCATTTGGAATCATCAACAAAACCATTGAAATAGAGAAGAACAGATAGATCATCATCTTCATCCTTGTAGGAATCATTTGTTGTTGTTAAAGATAACTAAACTATTTGCTTGTTATAATAGCTGATGAATTTGTTTCTTTCCTTTCTTAATTTGAGTTGTGAGAGGAGAAATCATTGTGCTAGTGAATGGACAAACTAGACAAAGGGTTTGGCAGCTAGTATCAGAGGAATGATGATAGTAATTAGTAAGAGTAAGATTGATGTGAAGAAATGACGAAATTCTCCAAGAATCCATCGTTGTTAAAGAATCTGAAGTGATTTTTTTTTTGAGATCTGAAAGAAAAAAAATGAACAACAAAAAATAATGTAGACGGCGGCTGAAGATGTGTTTTACTTAGGGTGCCAAATTCTTTAGGGCATACATACATATAAGGTGAAGAAGAAAAAATATCCAACGGTTGGAAATTTTTTGAGATTTGACTATCATATCCTTGTAGTGCTTCGTTCTTGCCTTCTTGGTTTGGAAAATGAACCTGAAATGGTCACATTGCCCAAGTGGATGCCTTGGTGTATATTTCCCAAGTGGATGACTTGGTGTATCAATAATATACAAGTCACCTTTGCTACTAAGCCAATGCGTATTTATTTTTTTGTACAAACAAATTCCCAAAGATAAATTGCCAATGTGGGTGCGGAACAATTTGGCGTGTAAAGACAGTACATATCGTCCTGATAAACCTTTGACGCATGAAGAAGAAGTAGATACTTGGGAATAATTTTGGTTCGGTAGTTTATTTTACTATTGCTTAAGACTAATGCTCATAAGCATACTATGTTCATGTGACCCAAAACCTGCCATTTGTAATGGCTCCAAATCTGAACCGTCTGCGACTCAAAATCTATCAGCAGGGACACAATGACCCAAAATCGTGAGTGAAACCAATAAATTTTGATTGAACCTTGAGTTTCATAGAATAATACACATTGATCGTTCCACAACACTTATTATAGAGATAAAGCTAAGATATGCTTGCCTCAGGAGTAATAAGAGTTATTTGAGTTTCCTTGTTTAATGGAATATCGTTTTCTGTAAAAAGAGTGAATGAAATGTTTTTATGGGACTCCTTTGAATGCTAAATTGTTACATCTAATAGCAGCATTTTCCTGTTCCATGACCAGCTTACACGACCAAAAGCATACCTTGTAAATTAAGCTCTCATAAAGGATCTGTCGTAAGCAAAGGCTAGCAGAAGACCACGAGGCAGGAGTTTATCTCTAGATAACTACATTAAACATCACCACCTTTTAGCTCTATAATTATGAAGAACATATGTATCATTCAAATGCAAATTCTTCACAGGTGATCCTGTCTTCTGGCGTTATCTCTAATAAATTTCTACTTTTACTAACACTATTACCATTTTGTGTCATTCATTATTCATTGTTTGTCATTTAGCGGTGACCCATAGATTGTTGGTGCTGAACCAGTAGTAGGTTAGATTGTGTCATTCATTGTTCATTGTCCGCATCCACATCGGAAAAACCTGCTCGAATTTCTGACCAAAGCCAAGGTTATATTGTGTCATGGCTGTAGTACTACATGCCAGCGCCACTAGAGATACAAGTCTATAAGACCTTTGAAAGACATACAAAATGCAAGAATGAATTAAAATTTACTTTAGGGTTTTTCAATCACTAAACCACTCAATTACGTAGTTTCTTGCAAAGAGGAAATTTGTTTAAGCCAAGGGGAAGGGATGGTACTAAATAGATTTGTTTAAGCCAAGGGGAAGGAATGGTACTAATTGAAAGTAATAGTCTCGCAAGTCAGGCTCATAAGGGTCATAATCTTTTTGAGGCTCAAAAGATTGCTCAGGGTTCCACCACATCAAACCCGTACACTTGCTCAATCATTTGTTCTCAACTTCCATGGTTTCTGTAGGTTCTGCAATTCCAATGATGCCTGATACATGTTAGACTTTTAGGAGAAAAGATTAAGCAAACATCATACCCTTCAGCAATTATTTTAAACGAATCTATACATAAAAATAAAGGAAACGAGCACCATTCTCTAATAAATAGCTTAAAACCTTGATAAAATTACACATATCGCAATCCAGACTAAATAACTTAAAATCTTTGGAATTACTGCAAGACAAATCACCGTTTCAAAATGAGAGCCATTTTCTCCATTGTCTCTGAAGCCTTGGTGTAAATCAATCAAGAAGACATGTGCACCCAGCTTTCAATTAAATTTCTATTAAATTCGAATATTTCAACTGAATGTAAATCAGATCTTAGATTTGTTGGAATAATTGCGATCAAAGTTTTCACCAAATGCCTCTTTAATATGAAATTGCAATTTCTTCAGGATTTATTCACAAGAATAATACAGGACGGTTGATGATAGGATCAAAGAAATATCATTTCTAGTGAATCACGAATAATAAGATTAGAGTTTCATCTTCATCTTATGGAAGTTTCATAGGAATGATGAGGAGTAGAGTAGTAGAAGTAAAAATAATAGGGTCAAGATCATCAGTCTGAGAGAAACCTTGTTGAGAAAGAATTTCTTTTTTTCGGCAGAAAAATGGGGAGATGTTATAGACGGCCGCTGAACTTAAGATATTCGTAGGGCTACCTAAAGCTTTTAGGGTTTCATAAGGTGATCTAAGGGATTGGAAATGTTTGAGATATTTGACCTAGATCCAACGGTTAGGATGTGTTAAAGACCTGTTGTTGTGGACTTGTAGTGTTCTGGTTCAGGGTTTGGAAAATGGCCCAGTAATCACTATCTACACGATCTGTCTTTCACCTAGGTTTCTCACCTGGTGATTTTTTATAGAAAATTTAATTCATTGCAATTTGCAAGATAACATATATAACTTCCGTTTCTTAGCAGGAGTATCTCAATTTTGATTTCTCAATTTGATCAACTACTTCTTATTTTTGGTAAGTATGAGTTGAGTTAATAACAATTTTAATATCAGCACTTGCACAACCAAAAGGATACCTCGTAAATTATTCCCTCAGGTTTTTAAATGAAGGGTTTTTCGTAGGAAAAGGCTAGCATAAGGCCACGAGGCAAGTATATATCTGGGGAATTCCAATTTTATAAATCGAAAATAGCACTACACTAATGTTGCAATCTCTAAAGATTTGGAGACCTTCAGTAAAGCAAAATCCGTTTAATGCTTACAAAATGTCTGATTATGTAAAATCTAAGGGTGCTTTAAAATGTGGGAGTTGTAATGGTTGCTCGGAGGAAAATGACTTGTTTACAACATGCAAAGCAATAAAAGAAAACATAAAATGATCTTAAGAAAAAACTGGAGATTGCAAAGAGGGAACAAGTTAATATTCTTGAAGATTACTGCTCCAAGAGGTCAGCTCAATGCATAAAACCCAGGCATTATTGATTACGTAAGAAATAGTAAACAAGTTCACTCTATCATTTAGACCCTAGTTAGATCTGAAAGTGGCCTGCCAACCATTTGGAAAGAGGTGAGGAAACATATTACACACATAAAAAGCTGGGAACTATGCTATATTATGGCACATTTTTCAACCATGTACCAAATGACTTCAAGTGCACACAGAGAGCTAAGAGGTTGCTGAAGAGGTTTGAAAATTTTCTCAGGGTTCCATATTATACCAAATGCTCTCGCAATTCCTCCATCACACTATGTCCTGCGGGAGAGTTTACTGAGGGTAACATCACCGTTCTGCAGTTCAAATGATTTCCGATATTGTTAGGCATTGAATTACAGAACAATGATGCTTAAAGAAAGGATACCTTATGTATTAGGGTTAAAAAAACTAGAGAATGATAATCTAATGGATGGGAGAATGTTATAGATTTTGGTAGAGTCTATGGTTCAAGCTCAAGGTTTCAAAAATGGCCCGCATATAATCACATGGTCATAGTTGATATGCCTTGCCAGATCCTATAATTCAAAAATAAATAAAATGAAACGAAAGAAAAGAAAATAGCTTTGCCACATCCTAATAGCAGTTCCTATGGACTGAACAAACTCCAAGTTTGTTCATTTTTTCCAAACTAAGGATTCCTCAATTAGGCATGCAATTCTGTACTAAAATCCTAATTCATAGATTATTGTGGAGTTGATGATACTTACATGAGTATCCTCAAGAATTCCATCACCATAATGGGGTTCAGATCAATGAAATATAAAAATGTTATTGCAGATTCCACGGTCGACACAGAAACAATTTGGACAGGAAAATCTTAGATTTGAATAAGAAGTAAATTGAATGAGAAAATTGGTTTTACAAAGGTACGGCGGAAGATAAATATATAGGATATCTAATGTTTTAGGGTTATCAAGACTAGAAAAAGATAATCTAACGGATGGGAGAATGTTTGCGATATCCATTGTGGGACCGGGTATTGTTTGGTTCAAGATAACGGTGTGGCCCTGAATTAGCGTTCTAAAAATGGCCCGGAAAAGTGTCCGGTTTAAGCATGCATGAAGAGGTTTCTGATTTGTGTTGAACAGAACTCAAGTCCTCATACATGTTGATATCTCTTCTTCTGGAAAATCAGCCCTTACCAAGCCAATTTTCTCATGGAAAGAAGATTGGTACAACTCATGTAATCAAGGTTATTGCCAGTAAAAATATCATCCATCATGATTCATGGCCTCACCATCTTGAAACTGAAGCGCAACATCCATTATGGAAACACCGTCTGGTATGGCTAAATAGGTGATGAGATTGAAAGTCATTGATTTTCACTGAGCATGTTTCACATTATAAAGGTTATTGCTGGCCTTTGTTTTAAAAGAAAAAGGAAAAAAAGTAAGATCACAAAACAAACATTGGCTTCTTAGTAGAATATGATTTCTGCTTTAGGATTATAAACTAAACATTTCAACCACTGGGCAAAATCTAAAAATCGACTCAGAGATAAGTCTGAATATTTGATTACACAAAATTTAAACTCAGATAAGTCTGAATATTTTTACTTACACACCTAGAAAGATGTCCAAATAAAAAGAGCGAAACAAATTCAATTTCACAAGCTATATCCCTCAGTAGCACCACAGCAGGCAAGACTTAGTTACCCAGTTCTGCAGTGCCAACATATAAATGTCCCATGTGTGACTACGTCAAGTTGAATTCCATTTCCCAGTTAAATTCGTGCACATATAGATCCATGATTAGTGTTATCTGAGGGTGTCTAAGTGTCACAACCCTTCATCAGAAAGCTGAAAAAGTTGTCTTCATCATCTATTCTCGCGATACCTCTTAATACTATGTCTTGTTACTGGCATCCAAATGTTTCATAGATTTAACATCATTCGGTAAGGTTCTGCAGTTCTAATGATTCAGGGTAGTGTTAGACACAACTGAATTACTTTTGAATAATTCAATCACAAGCCACATCCTCAACAACTATTCTAAACTAATCACTACATAGAAACACAAAGAAACGACCACTTGCATTATTTCTATAGTAGACATAACTGAATTACAAAATCAAATTGCTAAAAGAAGGTAATGGCAAGCATTCTTGAACATGAAATTAAATTGAAAATTTTCTAAACTTACTCATATCAGAGTCCCAACTTAATAACACTCATCACCTGTGCAAAACACTTGGAAATTCTATATTATAGCTTCCTATAATATCACAAGATAAGATGCCTCGTGAATTATGTTAATATATGAGATCTCATTACCGCCCAAAGTTCAGCATTCAAGACTGAAACCAGAAAAAATTGTCTAGCTAAGTGAAAAGAAAGAATCGCAAAATGATACAGAATTGAGAGTGCCATACCCATCACTAATGATATTCATTTCAAATTAAATTTGTTAAAAACAAGTGGAACACAGATAAAAACCCATGCATACTAAGCCAGTGCATAATATTTCGTTACTTCCCGTGATTTAAGTTGTTTCCAAATCTATAAATTTGTATGAAAGACATAACTTTTGGACTGCAGTTCCAATTCACTATCCCACATGTATGAGCATCGCATTGAAATCCATTTCTATGTCAAAAATTGCACGCAAAGAGCTGAAAAATTGCTGCTGAGGTTTGAAAATTTGCTCAGGGTTCCAAACAAAACGCTCCATCAATTATTCTCATGTTCCTATTTCATACTACATCCTGCCTGATAGTTTTTTGAACATAATATCGTAGTTATGCATTTCAAATGATTGCTGATATTGGTAGGCATTGAATTACAAAAAAATGATGCTAAAAGAAATAAATGAGAGACATTATTTCCTAAATTTTTAGGTATAGAGGCAGACAATCTTGAACATTTACGAAATTAAGCATATTTGATCCCAACATAAATAACCAAAACCCTTATGTCAGAAATAAAAGAGATGTCACATAACAACCTAAATTTAAGGTCAAAATCTTAAAATTGTAGTCCAGATCATTTCATCAATAAAGCGTATAGGCACTACAAATTTTTGAATAAATTAGTTGCACTAAAATTCCTAAGCATCAAAATATATAACTAATCAGAGATATTAATTTACAAAGTTGAACACAGCACCTTTCGCTAATACAGGAAAGGAGAGTGATGGAGGCTCCTCCACTGAAGTGGAAATGGCATACAGTGAGAAGCTTATGCTATCGTCTATTTTCCTGCATAAAAAACTAAATTATGAGACTAAAACCAAAAGATAAGTAATGAATATTAAAAAAAAAATGAAGTGTTTAGCAAATTCAACGGAAGGAGAATATTTTCTTCCAAGATCACAATGAAATAAAAGAACTTAGTTTTGAGAGGAAAAATCATTGTGCGAGTTGGATCATTGTCAGAAACATGCCAAAAAGTTTTATCATCATCTTCTTTTGGAAGTTTTAGTGGAATAATGAGAGTAAGAATGGTGTCAATATCAGCTAGAGATGAATGTGTTTTTGAAGAATCCATTATCTAGGGAGAAAGATATAAAGGTATAAAGGTGCAGGCGGCGGAAGCTATTTATATAGGTGTTTATGGGTGAAAATTGTTTCTGCCGATTTCGGTAAATTCGGTAGGTGAGTGAGAAACTGGTTCAAACCCCAAAAAAATATGTTGCATGTGATCACTATATAGATTCGAGAAATCAATCTGTATAATTCCGGCCTAAACCAAGAAATGGCCGTTCCAGACTTGCTTCGGTCACAAAGTGGAGGAGAAGGGTTGATTTGGGGAGGGAAGCAAAGAAAGGTTTTGAGACCAGAATAATTATGGGAGTGTAGTATCTCGACTTTTATCAGAAAGTAGAAGCTTGGGAAGCTTGCAAGAGATGAAAGCTTTTGGGAGAGCTTGCAAAGTTGCCTTTCGGAGAGTGTAGTATTTTTTTCCTGACCGAGACTTGTTGTCTGGTGGAAATAGGTAAGACTTATTTATACAAGTCGAGATTGAAACGTACCCTGGCCTCATGAAGGAAGAGAGTAAAGGGTGAAATAATGATAGGAGGTGGTAACCGCAAGGTGTTTATGGGTGAAAACGTTTTCACCATTATTTCCTCATTTATTTGACCGCTTTATTCCTTTTCACGCTTTCTAAATGTGAGCGTAGTGTACGCTGCAATCTGTGACCGCCAAACCAAAACCCTGGAAAGCATCCCCCAATTTGTGTTGATATCTCGAGTGTTGGTTGCACCTTGAGTGCAAGTGGCGCTGCTAGTGGCGCGTGTGGCATGTGCAGAATGCCCTTGTTGTGGGTTGTACTTCGAGCGCAAGTGGCAATGCCAGAGCTGCTAGTGGCATGTGTGGCATGTGCGGAATTCCTTGGTGGTAGTTTGCACGGTTTGCAAGTTAGGATACCAGCGTGTGTGTTTGGCATGTGCGGAAATGCCTTGGTGGTAGGTTGCACGGTTTGCAAGTTAGGCTACCAGCGTGTGTGTTTGGCATGTGACAATGGCATGTGCGGAATGCCTTGGTGGTAGGTTCCACGGTTTGCAAGTTAGGATACCAGCGTGTGTGTTTGGCATGTGCCAATGGAATGCGTGGCCGTTAGGGCCGTGGCCTTGGTAGGAAAAGCTACTAGCGAGCATGTTGGAATGTTCCAATGGCATGTGTGGCCGTTAGGGCCGTGTCCTTGGTAAGAAAAGCTGGCAGCGAACATGTTGGCATGTGCCAATGGCATGCGTGGCCGTTAGAGCCGTGGCCTTGGTAGGAAAAGCTACCAGCGAGCATGTTGGCATGTTCCAATGGCATGCGTGGCCGACTTGTCCTGGGTTGCATGGTTTGTAAGCCTAGGGCGCTATATTTGGCATGCGCCAATGGCATATCGGCTTGGAAATATGGCTTGTGGTACGTGGTGGCATGTGCCAATGGCACGTACGGCCATGTTGACCTAGTTTCACGTTTTGCATGCCTAGGGCGCTATATTTGGCATGCGCTAATGGCATAGCGGCTTGGAAATATGGCTTGTGGTATGTGTTGGCATGTGCCAATGGCACGTACGACCATGTTGACCTAGTTGCACGTTTTGCAAGCCTAGGGCGCTATGTTTAGCATGTGCCAATGGCATAGCGGCTTAGTTTGGCATGGTTGCCAATGAGTGCGATATGTAGTTTGGTTTTGGCGTCGCTCCCATGGTGCGCAGTGTGCGGCTTGGTTTTGGCGTTGTTGCCATGGTGCGCAGTGTGCGGCTTGGTTTGGCATTGTTATCATGATGCGCAGTGTGCGGCTTGGTTTGGCATTGTTGCCATGGTGCGCAGTGTGCGGATTGGTTTGGCATTGTTGCCATGGTGCGTAGTGTGCGGCTTAGTTTGGCATTGTTGCCATGGTGCGCAGTGCGCGGCTTGGTTTGGCATTGTTGCCATGGTGCGCAGTGTGCGGCTTGGTTTTGGAATTAGGGTTCTGTGTCGAAAACCCTAATCTGGTATTTTGAAAAAATACCCCTATTAATTATTTACACATGAGTTAAATGCTCTTAGTTAATGTGTTGCGGGTAACACTAGGTCATGGGGTTTTACGATTTTACCCCTTGTCTAGAATCCACCGTCAACATTAAGTCCCCTGCTTAGCTCGTGACGGGAGCTTCGTTGCGAGGTAAGCATAAGATGGTGTCAAGACAAAATCTTAAAGAGGAGTGGGGAGGTTCATCTGACCTTTTTTGAAACACGGATTGGTCCTGGAGAACAAGTGGTGCTGGTTGGTTGGTCTCAGTATAAGAGTTGAGGAGTCAGCTCGGGTAGCATGGGCGCAAGGCTGAGAAGTTAGCTTGGTGGGACCCTTTCGGAGCATGCTAGTTGACTTGCTTGGGGGGAGTGCCGTTGATGAATTTCTGGGTGGATGTTTTTTGGGCAGCTGGGCGTTTTTGGTGGGGCCAGTGGATGACGGGCGTGATGACTGGTGTAGCTTGGACGGTTTTGACAAGCTGGCATCATTGATGGGCCCAGCGGAAGGCAAGGAAGCGTTTTTTGACTTTCTTCATGCATGGAATTTAAAGCCAGGGAGCCATTTATGCTAGAGAGTTAGTTTATCATTGCTCCCTTTCCTTTTTAGGATTCCGCCATTCATTCCCAATATGACTACATCATCTTCTTTTGATAAAAGGGGCATCTTACTGAAATCCTACCCTGTTTTTCTATGCCGCTTAGAGACGAGACTTCCTCTAATCGTCCAGATTCTCCAGGTGAGAGTTTGAGATCCGACTCTTGCGAGAGTGTTCCGACTAGAGTTATGCGAGTCAAGAAGATCATACCTCCATGACAACTGAGTATGCTAGCCGGTGGGAATTGATCTTGTGTGCTGCTATGCTGGCTGGTGGGACCACAAGGTTGGGGAGCTTGGGAAGTCGTGCAATCTTGATAGGCTATCTGGTGGGACCGGCACAAAGTTGGGAATATGGCGTCCTGTCGTGTTGGCTGGTTGGGAGGACTCGGAAACCCTAATTGGCGCCCGTTATTGAAATTGCTGCAGAATCCTCATACAAACTTGGATTTTGACAGTCCGCATATGTATCCTGAAGCCCAGAAAATTTCCAAGCTTTAGCAAAGAATATTTTTGAAATTTGAGCGTGTCCAGGGGATGAAAACCGCTAAATAATAAACTTCCATGAGGTTTTCAGAACTTTCCCAGGCTGCGTGTTGTCTTCTGTTTTGGTCACTTCTCCTTGATCGTTCATCCGATTTCCATGAAATTTTGACATGTTGTAGGTAACTTCCATACGAAGATAATGGTACGAAAACCACCACCAGATTCCACACCAATTGTTCCCAGTTCCTAATTGAATACAGGGTAATGTAAGCTTCCCTCAGCTGAGTTTGTTTGGAGAATGTGTTTCACGACTTTGGTACTTCTTGGACATGTCATGGAAGTGTAATAAGGAACTTAAATGATGTTGGTTCACTTAATTTCTCAATTTTATGATCGTACTGATTTTCCGTACTTGAATTATCCCAATCCCATGTAATCTACGTGTTAGGTGCTTAACAACGAAGTTGGGAATCATGGGTCCATTAATATGAACAACCCTAAAGTTGTTCATGATGAATTACTTGAGCTTCCAGGTTATGAAGTATTTATTTCCGATTTAGTGATAGTGGCGGAAATCCCAATTGAGCCTCGGATGGTTGAACCCGAATCGAAAATAGTAGAAAATGCTTCGTCTAAAATTGACTGTATCTTGTGAGATTTAACGGTAAAGAGATCACGTGTATATGATCAGTCCTCCAGTATGGTTTACATGCTTCCATGGTGTAGTAGTTGTTGTTGTGAAGTCCCGAATGAGCGGCAACGATTCTTGGTAGGAGATGTAATCAGAAGAGAGTATGTTGTCGCGGTAACAAAGTGGGTTGGCGTGCTTCTTGTAGAAAATGTTGTGCATATGTACCCGAAGAAAATACTGCACACATGATTTTGAACCCGAAAAATATATTGCGCATATAACTTTGGACCCGAAGAATAATTCTGTATATGCACCTGAACCCGAAAATATATTGCGCATATAACTTTGAACCCGAAGAAGAATTCTGTATATGCACCTGAACCCGAAAATATATTGCGCATATAACTTTGAACCCGAAGAAGAATTCTGTATATGCACCTGAACCCGAAAATATGTTGCGCATATAACTTTGAACCCGAAGAAGAATTTTGTATATGCACCTGAACCCAGAAAATACTTCATGTGAATCTCAAAGAAGAATAATATATGTGTTTCATGTAACCCGAAAGACGTGTTGTATATGAATCCCGAAGAAGAATACTGTGTATAATTTTGAACCCAAAGAAGTATACTGTCATGCCTGTAGAAAATGCTGCGCATATAACCTTGAATATTGAAGAAATGCATTATATGCGCTCTTGAATCCGTAGGAAATACTATATACACAATTTTGATCCCGAAGAAGGATATTGCATATGTATTTCAAAAACCGTAGAAAGTACTATTCTTCCATGTCTCAGGAATCTTCTCTTGTCGGGCGCGGTTATGTGTCAGGGAAATAATTTCATATTCCTATGTTTCGTTTTGTGCAGACATCTTGTTGCTAAATGAAGAAAACCGGCAAGATGTTACCTGAACCAAGCCTCGTTTTGTCGAAAGATGTTGATGGTTAGGAGCCAAGCATTGATGATGAGTTCTTTACCAAAGCCTTTGATCCATACGATTTAGTATTCACAAAGGGGTGTATTCTCCTTCCAATATCACCGGTGATGATGGATAGACTGGCAATGTGGACAGTGGTTAAGAATCCTAGTTTCCTTCTGTCAACCGTGCTCTGGTTTGGAAACGTCTTATCTGGTTAAAAAAATGTTCCATTGATGCAGTGCGGCCGAGGGCTTACGGATATATCTTGACATTGTGAATAAATACAGTATTCCACACAAGTGTTTCATAATGGACCGTACAGTTTTGTGTACGAAGTCCCCAGAAATCGTGCGTCTCTTGTAAGGAAGAGAGTCTTCATGAAACCAGGGGGTTTGATGATTTGCCTCGATTTTGGGGAAGTCGTTCGTCTTTACATGTGATGAAATTGTGATTGTTGATCCCATCCGAGGCGTTTAAGTGCGATGGTAAAAGGATGTGGGCTTCCAGTGCTGTGGATATGCAAGCTAGCAAGTGTGAAGTACGCTGTCAGTGCTGGGAAAGATGCAAGCTGTCGTGGCCGGAAGAAGCAAATTGCCGGTGCTAGCCATTGAGCATAGAATCTAGCATTGGAGAGACACCATCTGCTGGTGTTGTCCAAATTGTGGCTGGTCATGTGCGTATGTATGTGTGACTGGCATGTGCGTCTAGTAAGCGCGTCTGGTGTTTTCTTGGACGCGGACTGTTGGCACTGGAACTTTGGCTATCAAGCTGTGACGATAGCGTGGGGGGATCCTTTCTGTGGGATGGTGGGATTGATACTTGGAAGGCGTGCATGGCGGATCATGAGATGTTGGTGCTAGCAGCATCGTGGTAGCAATCAAAGTGTTAGAGACGAAACAAACGGTCCTCCAAATGTCGAAGGACGTCTTCTTCGAGAAAAGTAAACCACTGTTGAATGACTTCTTTTGTGTTTATGTCTTCTGAAATTCTTCTGTGTTTTCCTTTTCGAAAGGAAAAAGAAACACTTGCTTTGTGGTTTTGATTTTATTTTATTTTTGATTTCTGGGTTGATAGGCAAGTGCTACCTATGATGGTTTTGGGTTATTATTCGGGATGAACCGTCTTAGGATATGAAAGATATAAAAAGATGAATATTTGTCTTTTCTGAAAGACATACTGGATGTCGGGTTTAATGTTCAGCCGGTTTTCCTAGACAGCTGGTAGCTTTTGAGGATATTGGATTATTTCTGGGATGAATGGTTTTGATAAGATGACTCTGATTATGTCTTGGGAAAGGAATATTGCCTTTATGTAAGTGTGTGCTGGAAATAGGCACAAGATGCAGTAGTATGAAGGTTTTATTAAGAACCTAAAAACAGATCGTTTATCTTGCCCAATCTACATTTACTCACTTGCAAACACGTCTCTCTCCAAGTAAAAGGCGGCTTTGCTGGTAGCATCGCCAGTTAGTCCCCAATTACTGGTAGCGCCTTCAACGAGTCTCCAGTTTTCTGGTGTAGTTTTGACAATATGATAACCAGGTCATCTGGCAGTTGAGTCGGACTGAGTCGCAAGTCCCCAATGGTAGCATCTTCAACGAGTCCCCAGTTTTCAGGTGTAGTTTTACAACTGGTAACCGGGCCATCTGGCAGTTGAGGGGATTGAGTCGCCTTCCCCTATCATCTTGACATCTGGGTCAAAGAACGAGATTGACAGTCTGACATTATAGCCGATAGATCAATCCTCCCGCTGTGGTCGCAAATTGTTTATGGGTGAAAATCGTTTCTGCCGATTTCAGTAAATTCGGTAGGTGAGTGAGAAAATGGTTCAAACCCTAAACAAATGTGTTGCACGTGATCACTTTATATATTCGAGAGATCAATCTATACAAGTCCGGCCTAAACCAAGAAATGGTCGTTCCAGACTTTCTTTGGTCACAAAGTGGAGGAGAAGGGTTGATTTGGGGAGGGAAGCAAAGAAAGGTGTTGAGACCAGAATAATTCTGGGAGAGTAGTATCTCGACTTATATCAGAAAGTAGAAGCTTGGGAAGCTTGCAAGAGATGAAAGCTTTTGGGAGAGCTTGCAAAGTTGCATTTCTGAGAGTGTAGTATTTTTCTCCTGACCGAGACTTGTTGTCTGGTGGAAATAGGTAAGACCTATTTATACAAGTCGAGATTGAAACGTACCCTGGTCTTATGAAGGAAGAGAGTAAAGGGTGAAATAATGAGAGGAGGTGGTAACCACAAGGTGTTTATGGGTGAAAACGTTTTCACCATTATTTCCTCATTTATTTGACCGTTTTATTCCTTTTCACGCTTTCTTAATGTGAGTGTAGTGTACGCTGCAAGCTGTGACCTCCAAACCAAAACCCTGGAAAGAATCCCCCAGTTTGTGTTGATATCTCGAGTGTTGGTTGCACCTTGAGTGAAAGTGGCGCTGCTAGTGGCGCGTGTGGCATGTGCGGAATGCCCTTGTTGCGGGTTATACTTCGAGCGCAAGTGGCAATGCCAGAGCTGCTAGTGGCGTGCGTGGCATATGCCAATGGCATGTGCGGAAATGCCTTGGTGGTAGGTTGCACGGTTTTCAAGTTAGGCTACCAGCGTGTGTTTTTGGCATGTGCCAATGGCATGTGCGGAATGCCTAGGTGGTAGGTTCCACGGTTTGCAAGTTAGGCTACCAGCATGTGTGTTTGGCATGTGCCAATGGAATGCGTGGCCGTTAGGGCCATGGCCTTGGTAGGAAAAGCTACCAGCGAGCATGTTGGCATGTGTGGCCGTTAGCGCCGTGGCCTTGGTAAAAAAAGCTTCCAACGAACATGTTGGCATGTGCCAATGGCATGCGTGGCCGTTAGAGCCGTGGCCTTGGTAGCAAAAGCTACCAGCGAGCATGTTGGCATGTGCCAATGGCATGCGTGGCCGACTTGGCCTGGGTTGCATGGTTTGTAAGCCTAGGGCGCTATATTTGGCATGCGCCAATGGCATAGCGGCTTGGAAATATGGCTTGTGGTACGTGTTGGCATGTGCCAATGGGACGTACGGCCATGTTGACCTAGTTGCACATTTTGCATGCCTAGGGCGCTATATTTGGCATGCGCTAATGGCATAGCGGCTTGGAAATATGGCTTGTGGTATGTGTTTGCACGTGCCAATGGCACGTACGGCCATGTTAACCTAGTTGCACGTTTTGCAAGCCTAGGGCGCTATGTTTGGCATGTGCCAATGGCATAGCGGCTTAGTTTGGCATGGTTGCCAATGAGTGCGATATGTAGTTTGGTTTTGGCGTCTCTGCCATGGTGCGCAGTGTGCGGCTTGGTTTTGGCGTTGTTGCCATGGTGCGCAGTGTGCGGCTTGGTTTGGCATTGTTTTCATGATGCGCAGTGTGCGGCTTGGTTTGGCATTGTTGCCTTGGTGCGCAGTGTGCCGCTTGGTTTGGCATTGTTGCCATGGTGCGCAGTGTGCGGCTTAGTTTTGCATTGTTGCCATGGTGCGCAGTGTGCGGCTTGGTTTGGCATTGTTTCCATGGTGCGCAGTGTCTGGCTTGGTTTTGGAATTATGGTTCTGTGTCGAAAACCCTAATCTGGTATTTTGAAAAAATACCCCTATTAATTATTTACATCTGAGTTAAATGCTCTTAGTTAATGTGTTGCGGGTAACACTAGGTCATGGGGTTTTACGATTTTACCCCTTGTCTAAAATCCACCATCAACAATAGGGAACCCTTTGTTTTTAGGGTATCAATCTATTAGGGTATCAAATATATATGCATGATCTAACGGTTATAAATACTTCTATTAGGGTTTGATAAAATGTCCATAGTGTTTTATAACTTTACATCCTCTATGCTGCTTGTCAAAATTGTTTGCATTACAAAACATTGCGCATCACGAAAATCGCCTGATGAACAAGGCTTAACATCCTCCATAGCATCAAAAGAGTGAATGAAATGTTTTTATGCGACTCCTTCGAATGCTAAATTGAGGATATCCACTTTCAGTAGTAATTAATTGTGGATTGTTACATCTAATAGCAGCATTTTCCTATTCCATGACCAGCTTACACAACCAAAAGGATACCTTGTAAATTAAGCTCTCATGAAGGATCTGTCGTAAGCAAAGGCTAGCAGATGACCATGAGGCAGGAGTTTATCTGTAGATAACTACATTAGAGATAAAATTATGAAGAACATCTGTATCATTCAAATGAAAATTCTTCACAGGTGATCCTGTCTTCTGGAGTTATCTCTAATAAATTTCTACTTTTACTAACACTATTAACATTTTGTGTCATTCATTGTTAATTTTCTGTCATTTAGCGGGGACCCATATATTGTTGGTGTTGAACCAATAGTAGGTTCGAGTTGAAGGGTTGTCCACATCCAAATCGAAAAACCTGCGCCAATTTCTAACTTGTTTCTGTTCACTATGTCCTGAAAAAAGAGAAAAAGGTTGATGTAAGTAGTAATCTTCTTAAAGAAACAAAGTTAAGTATGGAACTAATTTACCTTGCAGATTTCTCCAACGGTGGGAGATGATTGAGATTTGACTTATTCAAGTTGTTTTAAAAATTTCTGGAAATGTTTAGCTAGTTTGTTGCTGACCAAAGCCAAGGTTAGATTGTGTCATGGCTGCAATACTACATGCCAGCGCCACTAGAAATACAAGTCTATAAGACCTTTGAAAGACATACAAAATGCAAGAATGAACTAGAATTTACTTTAGGGTTTTTCCATCACTAAACCACTCAAGTACGTAGTTTCTTGCAAAGAGGAAATTTGTTTAAGCCAAGGGGAAATGATGGTACTAAATAGATTTGTTTAAGCCAAGGGGAAGGAATGGTACTAATTGAAAGTAATAGTCTCGCAAGTCAGGCTCATAAGGGTCATAATCTTTTTGAGGCTCATAAGATTGCTCAGGGTTCCACCACATCAAACCCGTACACATGCTCAATCATTTGTTCTCAACTTCCATGGTTGTTGTAGGTTCTGCAATTCCAATGATGCCTGATACATGTTAGACTTTTAGGAGAAAAGATTAAGCAAACAGCATACCCTTCAACAATTATTTTAAATGAATCTCTACATAAAAATAAAGGAAACGAGCACCATTCTCTAATAAATAGCTTAAAACCTTGATAAAATTACACATATCGCAATCCAGACTAAATGACTTAAAATCTTTGGAATTACTGCAAGACAAATCACCGTTTCAAAATGAGAGCCATTTTCTCCATTGTCTCTGAAGCCTTGGTGTAAATCAATCAAGAAGACATGTGAACCCATCTTTCAATTCAATTTCTATTAAATTCGAATATTTCAACTGAATGTACACTAGTGGATAATTGATTTTTAACCACTTTCTTGTCTTTCTAAAAACGACTTCCGTGAGCTAGTGTAATAACACTTGCTGTGATAAACAATTGTTCTTTTAATAAAAAATCTGAAAAAGCAAAATGTGTATCCGACCCAGTTTTTTTATTGAGGGGTAGTTTTGTTAATAAATGAAGCACCCTAAAGTAGTTGTAGAACGACTGTGGGAGCATATGTTTCAGTGGCCCCAATATTAGGCGACAAATTTTCCCTCTAGGGATTAAGCTATCTTTTCGATCAACGGTGGAGATTAAATCGATTATTCCCCTGAAAATGAAAAGATAGTTATTTCTATCTCTTATGTCGGATGCAGTTGGTCTTCTTCCATCAATTATCTCTCACATCTCACTGGATTTTTTTTCTCTCCTTTTTTTTCTCTGAATAATAGCAATAAGTCGAATCACAACCCAATTTTACTTCTTATCCTCCATGAGATCCATTAGTTTGGACATTCCTCAGAATCAGTATGAAGAAATCTAGGGTTCTTAGTAACAAATATGTATTTCAAGAAGATCTCTCATCACAATCCATGTTTCTTGAGGTTAGTTTTCTATACTTGAGATACTTTATTCATGGGTTTTATTTATATTCTGTTTTTTCTTTGAATTTGGGTTTTAGTTGTTTTCTTTCAATTTGTTTTTCTTTCAATTTATATTCTGTTTTCAATTTGGGTTTTATTTAGTTGTTTTCTTTCAATCTAGGGTTTTAGTTGTTTTCAATTTGGGTTTTAGTTGTTTTCAATTTGGGTTTTAGTTGTTTTGAATTTATATTCTGTTTTAGTTGTTTTCTATTCATGGATAATTTGGGTTTCAGGTTGGATGGTGGTGAAATCAAAAGTATTTTTGGTGAACAACTTCAATAGCTACTCAGGCTAGGAATTTGTTATCTTTTTCTCTCCAGCTTTAGAGAACACAACATGTGGTTCACTCCTCGAATTACAGGTCTTTTTTTATCCGAAGGGATTCTCCAACTGTGTCTGTTGTTCATTTTTTGTAAGGGTTTTACTTCATTAGTATGAAGATGTGGTGTTTAATCTATGAAGATGTGGTGTTTAATCTATGTATACTGATATTTTGTATGTGATATGAGTTACTGTAAAATGGAGGATTGATCTATTTTGGGTTTCTCTTGTCATTGCTGGACAGGGGAGGAAGCACAGGGAATTGGGATGGACAATTTTTATAGAGTCCTATATTCACATCTTGACACTAAATTAGACTAAACTGTCTTAGCTTCTCAATGTCCTCTATCTATTATTTAACGATTCTGCTATTTGGTTTATTTCTTATACTAGGGAATTCCCGAGAAACCAGTTGTGGTGCCTGCACCCCAGGCTCCTGCTGGACAAGATGCACTCCCTCCTTCCCAAGGTCGAGAACCAGCTCAGTTGGGGGTTCCCTCTACTGGTCCCAATGCAAATCCATTAGATCTCTTTCCACAGGTGTGCACCCTATATATGTATATGTATATTTTATTTTTTTCTCGTCAGTTCTTTGTTGTTTGAGCTCAATATATTTGTCAATTAGGGGCTTCCCAACTTGGAGACTAATGCTGCTGGAGGTAACTTAGACTTCTTACGCACCAATCCACAGGTAAATGAAATTGCAAGGGGATTTTTCATTTGCATGTTAATAGCTCACCTGAAACTTGGGACTTCTTATCTAATTATTTTTCATGTGTAGTTTCAAGCTCTGCGAGCTATGGTGCAAGCGAACCCACAAATCTTGCAGGTTTTTTATGTTATTCATTGATGCCTGTAAGTATAACTTATGTATTTAGGATTATATAGTCTGTGTATTTTATTAGAAAAAAAAGAAGAGATTTGCTAGTACTGTTTTGTATAAGTTATTGTTTCTGATTTTTATCTTAGTTTGTAGTGTCTTGCGCTATAGCCTTTGATTAGTACATTTAGATTTTGTCAGTTCTGTAGCAATTTTTGTCCTGTAGCTATTAGTTTCTAACCTTTTAGGTGCTGCGTCTTTTTCATCTTTGTACATTATAGCATAAACCATTTCTGTTGTTGCGGCACATTTTCATTGGTTAGTGTTACCTTTCTCTTAGCATTTTTTCGTTATTTAATATATATAGCATCTTGACTGCATAATAGCTCAGTTAGTTGTAATTCATAGTTTATTTACATAATATCTTAGCTTTTCACATTTCTGTTATTTGCTTTCACTGTCTTTAGCTTAACTTAATGCTAGTCCAGTGTACTCTATAGCTTTTAGTCGTTTCATTTTTCTGTACATAGAATCTAATTAGTTTTCTGTCCCTCTTATAGCTTGTTTGTATATGTATATACACCAGTATAGGTTGTTGATATTAAGTTGTATGTAATCCCTATATGATAGCTTTCGGTTATGCTTAGTATTTTTCTTAGCTAAATACACTTAATCTTGTCTCCTTTCTTTTCATAATCTTAGATTCTGTAATTAAAGTACTTGTAATGTAACAGTAGTGCAATTTTAGTAGAGGAAACTTAGCATAGTGACGGTATATAAACCCTTGGTGAAATATCTGACCAGCCGAACGACAAACCTATTTTAAGAGGTTGTATGTGGCGATTATCTTATTGTTCATAATGGATCAGGAATATAATGGCTTCTATTTTAAGAGGTTGTATGACGGATTCCATTTTGATGAATGTGATCTTTTTCAGCAGTATTAGTACGGTAACAGTAAAGTCTGGCGCATAATGTATTGTTGTAGCTCAGAGTATGATCGCCCAGTTCAAAATGGAAATCTGGCGCATAATGTAAGAAACAATCAAGAGGTTTCTGATGGTACAAGTTGCAGTAGCCAAATTCAAGATCATAGTAGAGATTGGAACCATCGATCGCAGGATAGAACTGTCGAGGATTCCAGAAACCCTACAACCATTGTCTTAGACAGGTCTCGACTACCACAAAATGAACGTTACAGAGACCAGGATGAATGAAGGAATTGGTAGCGGTACTCAAGGAAGTTCTAGAGATATGAAACTCAATGTTGGGAATCCTAAGGTATGGAACCTTCTGGATTTTTTATTTTTTGTTGGAAGTAATTAGTAGAGAAACGAAAATTTTTCCAAGAATACAATATTTTCAACATAAAATGTGTCTCTCTTTTTTCTGGATTTATTAACATGTATATGAAGTTATATCCTCGACATTTTCTTTGTTTTTTTCTTTCTGTTTCCTACATTTAAGACGTGCACCTGTGTTTGCTGGGATATTACCACTTGGCCTAAGAGTTTGAATGTGTGGGGTTATTTATTCTTTTATTATTGGTTACGTTTTAATACTGATGGATGATAGTCTCTTGTTGTTGTTTCTATTTCATCATAGAGGTCCTACCCTGGGATCCGCTCCATGAAGAATCTGGTATAAGTCTGTACCTATAGATAGTACAATAATTTGGATGATGGATTCTCGCGATGAAATCATTTTTTTTTATTAAAACTAAATGAAGTCATATTTATTTCTTTTAATTGTAGGCACTCTCTTCTATTTGTTTATGGATCATTGCGAGCACATGTAGGCATATTTAACCGGGATGATGCTTAGGCCAATTTTGATACGTAGTGGTGTCGTTTCGTCAGGTTCTTCGGTCGGCCCTCCCACTGTGGCAACGGTTGTACTAGTTATAACTTAGAATGGTGTGAATTCATTACCTGTGTAATTTTTTTTGGGGGTTTTGACCTAACTGTCAGCTCGATTAATGTAAATCGAGTTACCGTTGTAAACATATTTCGAATTTGGATTGAATGGTGAATGTTTTGTTATCAAATGAGCATCTATTAAAGTTCAATTTAGTGAATTTCAAATTTTATACCAGTCAAAAATAAGTTGTGAATCAGATTTTCTAAATTTTAATGAATTACAAATTTGTGCCAATCGAGATGAAAAACTAGTCGATCGATTCAGATTTAATCAGATTTTTAAAAAGTATTCAGCCCATATAAACAACTTCTCAAAACTGGCGATTAAGTTTTATATTTTCCAATTTAAAACTTTAGAAACAACTGTTAATGTCAGTAATATCAATTGACTGTCAGAGAAAGTCATATTTTTAAAGCTTTCACCTTCTGTGAGAAACAGTCGTTTTGGAAAAAACCACTCCCAGATTCCAACTGATAAAAACAGTCGTTTTTGATGATAATACCTCTTGTCTTGGCAGTGGTTTAACTTCCATTTTACACTAGTGGTAAATCAGATCTTAGATTTATTGGAATAATGGCGATCAAAGTTTTCACCAAATGCCTCTTTAATATGCTGTGAAATAGCTGGGAGAAATTTCTTCAGGATTTATTCACAAGCTGCATATAGGCATACAAGACGGTTGATGATAGGATACCGTTGGGTTTTGAGAGGAAATATCATTGTGCTGGTGAATCACGAATAATAAGATTAGAGTTTCATCTTCATCTTATGGAAGTTTCATAGGAATGATGAGGAGTAGAGTAGTAGCAGTAAAAATAATAGGGTCAAGATCATCAGTCTGAGAGAAACCTTATTGAGAAAGAATTTCTTTCTTTCGGCAGAAAAATGGGGAGATGTTATTGACGGCCGCTGAACTTAAGATATTCGTAGGTATACCTAAAGATTTTAGGGTTTCATAAGGTGATCTAAGGGATTGGAAATGTTTGAGATATTTGACCTAGATCCAACGGTAGGATGTGTTAAAGACCTGTTGTTGTGGACTTGTAGTGTTCTGGTTCAGGGTTTGGAAAATGGCCCAGTAATCACTATCTACACGATATGTCTTTCACCTAGGTTTCTCACCTGGTGATTTTCTATAGAAAATTTAATTCATTGCAATTTGCAAGATAACATATATAACTTCTGTTTCTTAGCAGGAGTATCTCAATTTTGATTTCTCAATTTGATCAACTACTTCTTATTTTTGGTAAGTATGAGTTGAGTTAAAAACAATTTTAATATCAGCACTTGCGCAACCAAAAGGATACCTCGTAAATTATGCCCTCAAGTTTTTAAATGAAGGGTTTTTCGTAGGAAAAGGCTAGCATAAGGCCACGAGGCAAGTATATATCTGGGGAATTCCAATTTTATAACTCGAAAATAGCACTACACTAATTTTGCAATCTCTAAAGATTTGGATCTTAATTCTCTCGATGTCTGACCTTCAGTAAAGCAAAATCCGTTTAATGCTTACAAAATGTCTGATTATGTAAAATCTAAGGGTGCTTTAAAATGTGGGAGTTGTAATGGTTGCTCGGAGGAAAATGACTTGTTTACAACATGCAAAGCAATAAAAGAAAACATAAAATGATCTTAAGAAAAAACTGGAGATTGCAAAAAGGGAACAAGTTAATATTCGTGAAGATTGCTGCTCCAAGAGGTCATCTCAATGCATAGAACCCAAGCATTATTGATTATGTAAGAAATAGTAAACAAGATCACTCTATCATTGAGACCCTAGTTAGATCTGAAAGTGTCCTTCCAACCATTTGGAAAGAGGTGAGGAATCTAATTACACACATAAAAAGCTGGGAACTATGCTGGATTATGGCACATTTTTCAACCATGTACCAAATGACTTCAAGTGCACAGAGAGCTAAGAGGTTGCTGAAGAGGTTTGAAAAATTTCTCAGGGTTCCATATTATACCATATGCTCTCGCGATTCCTCCATCACACTATGTCATGCGGGAGAGTTTACTAAGGGTAACCTCACCGTTCTGCAGTTCAAATGATTTCGGATACTGTAAGGCATTGAATTACAGAACAATGATGCTTAAAGAAAGGATACCTTATGTTTTACGGTTATCCAAACTAGATAATGATAATCTAATGGATGGGAGAATGTTATAGATTTTGGTAGAGTCTATGGTTCAAGCTCAAGGTTTGAAAAATGGCCTGCATATAATCACATGGTCATAGTTGATATTCCTTACCATATCCTATAATTCAAAAATAAATAAAATGAAACGAAAGAAAATAGCTTTGCCACATCCTAATAGCAGTTCTTATGGACTGAACAAACTCCAAGTTTGTTCATTTTTCTCCCACTACATAAGCTCCACCCTAGCATTTTGATAGGTAGCCAGCAACAACTCATGTCATTCAGGGTAGGAAGTCACGATTAGCCGTGAGTGTTTTGGTTTCCATCATCCATCTTTGTTATACCCTAAATACAACAACTCATGTCTATGAACCACCTATAAATTCAGAGTCTAAAGTTCCATGTGACAAATTCAGAAAATATAGATTGATCTCTCATTCAATCGATCCTCATTCTTGGAATGATTTGCTACAATCAAATACAGCAGTTTGCAAGACATGAGATACCAACATAAAATGATCTTAAGAAAAAACTGGAAATTGAAAAAAGGGAACAAGTTAATATTCGTGAAGACTGCTGCTCCAAGAGGTCATCTCAATGCATAGAACCCAAGCATTATTGATTATGTAAGAAATAGTAAACAAGTTCACTCTATCATTGAGACCCTAGTTAGATCTGAAAGTGGCCTGCCAACCATTTGGAAAGAGGTGAGGAAACATATTACACACATAAAAAGCTGGGAACTATGCTGGATTATGGCACATTTTTCAACCATGTACCAAATGACTTCAAGTGCACACAGAGAGCTAAGAGGTTGCTGAAGAGGTTTGAAAAATTTCTCAGGGTTCCATATTATACCAAATGCTCTCGCGATTCCTCCATCACACTATGTCCTGTGGGAGAGTTTACTGAGGGTAACGTCACCGTTCTGCAATTCAAATGATTTCTAATACTGTAAGTCATTGAATTACAGAAAAATGATGCTTAAAGAAAGGATACCTTATGTTTTAGGGATATCCAAACTAGAGAATGATAATCTAACAGATGGGAAAATGTTATAGATTTTGGTAGAGTCTATGGTTCAAGCTCAAGGTTTGAAAAATGGCCCGCATATAATCACATGGTCATAGTTGATATTCCTTACCATATCCTATAATTCAAAAATAAATAAAATGAAACGAAAGAAAATAGCTTTGCCACATCCTAATAGCAGTTCCTATGGACTGAACAAACTCCAAGTTTGTTCATTTTTCTCCCACTACATAAGATCCACCCTAGCATTTTGATAGGTAGCCAGCAACAACTCATGTCATTCAGGGTAGGAAGTCACGATTAGTCGTGAGTGTTTTGGTTTCCATCATCCATCTTTGTTATACCCCAAATACAATAACTCATGTCTACAAACCACCTATAAATTCAGAGTCTAAAGTTCCATGCGACAAATTCAGAAAATATAGATTGATCTCTCATTCAATCGAGCCTCATTCTTGGAATTATTTTCTACAGTCAAATCCATCAGTTTCCAAGACATGAGATACCAACAATAACATTAGTGATCCGAGTGATAAATGTGTGAAAGATACGAATACTACATTTGTCACTGTTCTTAATGACTTCCCAAAGTTTCTAAGGTGTAACACAAGGTTCTTCAATTGATAAATGAAATTTCCAAACTAAGGATTCTTCAATTAGGCATGCAATTCTGTACTAAAATCCTAATTCATAGATTATTTTGGAGTTGATGATACTTACATGAGTATCCTCAAGAATTACATCGCCATAATGGTGTGCAGATCAGTGAAATGTTATTGCAGATTCCACGGTCGACACATAAACAATTTGGACAAGAAAATCTTAGATTTGAAGAAGAAGTAAATTGAATGAGAAAATTGGTTTTACAAAGGTACGGCGGAAGATAAATATATAGGATATCTAATGTTTCAGGGTTATCAAGACTAGAAAAAGATAATCTAACGGATGGGAGAATGTTTGCGATATCCATTGGAGGACCGGGTATTGTTTGGTTCAAGCTAACGGTGTGGCCCTGAATTAGCGTTCTAAAAATGGCCCTGAAAAGTAGCTGGTTTAAGCATGCATGAAGAGGTTGCTGATTTGTGTTGAACAGAACTCGTGTCCTCATGCATGTTGATATCTCTTCTTCGGGAAAATCATCCCTTACCAAGCCAATTTTCTCATGGAAAGAAGATTGGTACAAGTCATGTAATCACGGTTATTGACAGTAAAGATATCATCCATCATGATTCATGGCCTCACCATCTTGAAACTGAGGCGCAACATTCATTATGGAAATACCGTCTGGTATGGCTAAATAGCTGATGAGATTGAAAGACATTGATTTTCACTGAGCATGTTTCACATTATAAAGGTTATTGCATGCCATTGTTTTAAAAGAAAAAGAAAAAAAAGGAAGATCAAAAAACATACATTGGCTTCTTAGTAGAATATGATTTCTTCCTTAGGATTATAAACTAAACATTTCAACCACTGGGCAAAATCTAAAAATTGACTCAGAGATAAGTCTAAATATTTGATTACACAAAATTTAAACTCAGATAAGTCTGAATATTTTTACTCACACACCTAGAAAGATGTCCAAATGAAAAGAGCGAAACAAATTCAATTTCACAAGCTATCTCCCTCAGTAGCACCACAGCAGGCAAGACTGAGTTACCCAGTTCTGCAGTGCCAACATATAAATGTCCCATGTGTGACTACGTCAAGTTGAATTCCATTTCCCAGTTAAATTCGTGCACATATAGATCCATGATTAGTGTTATCTGAAGGTTTCTAAGTGTCACAACCCTTGATCAGAAAGCTGAAAAAGTTGTCTTCATTATCTATTCTGGCGATACCTCTTAATACTATGTCTTGTTACTGGCAACCAAATGTTTCATAGATTTAACATCATTCGGTAAGGTTCTGCAGTTCAAATGATTTAGGGTAGTGTTAGACACAACTGAATTACTTCTGAATAATTCAATCACAAGCCAAATCCTCAACAACTATTCTAAACTAATCACTACATAGAAACACAAAGAAACGACTTCTTGCATTATTTCTATAGTAGACATAACTGAACTACAAAATAAAATTTCTAAAAGAAGGTAATGGCAAGCATTCTTGAACATGAAATTAAATTGAAAATTTTCTACACTTACTCATATCAGAGTCCCAACTTAATGACACTCATCACCTGCGCAAAACACTTGGAAATTCTATATTATAGCTTCCTATAATATCACAAGCTAAGATGCCTCGTGAATTATTTTAATATACGAGATCTTATTACCGCCCAAAGTTCAGCATTCAAGACTGAAACCATAAAAAATTGTCAAGCTAAGTGAAAAGAAAGAATCCGAAAATGATACAGAATTGAGAGTGCCATACCCATCACTAATGATATTCATTTCAAATTAAATTTGTTAAAAACAAGTGGAACACCGATAAAAACATATGCATACTAAGCCAGTGCATAATATTTCGTTACTTCCCGTGATTTAAGTTGTTTGCAAATATATAAATTTGTATGAAAGACATAACTTTTGGACTGCAGTTCCAATTCACTATCCCACATGTATGAGCATCGCATTGAAATCCATTTATATGTCAAAAATTTGCACGCAGAGAGCTGAAAAATTGCTGTTGAGGTTTGAAAATTTGCTCAGGGTTCCATACAAAACGCTCCATCAATTATTCTCATGTTCCTATTTCATACTACATCCTTCCCAATAATTTCTTGGACATAATATCGTAGTTCTGCATTTCAAATGATTGCTGATATTGGTAGGCATTGAATTACAAAACAATGATGCTAAAAGAAATAAATGAGAGACATTATTTCCTAAATCTTTAGGTATAGAGGCAGACAATCTTGAACATTTACGATAATTAAGCATATTTGATCCCAACATAAATAACCAGAACCCCTATGTCAGAAATAAAAGAAATGTCACATAAAAACCTAAATTTAAGGTCAAGATCTTAAAATTATAGTCCAGATCATTTCATCAATAAAGCGCATAGGCACTACAAATTTTTGAATAAATTAGTTGCACTAAAATTCCTAAGCATCAAAATAAATAACTAATCAGAGATATTAATTTACAAAGTTGAACACAACACCTTTCACTAATACAGGAAAGGAGAGTTATGGAGGCTCCTCCACTGAAGTGGAAATGGCATACAGTGAGAAGCTTATGCTATCGTCTATTTTCCTGTATAAAAAACTAAATTATGAGACTAAAACCAAAAGATAAGTAATGAATATTAAAAAAAAATGAAGTGTTTACCAAATTCAACGGAAGGAGAATATTTTCTTCCAAGATCACAATGAAATAAAAGAACTTAGTTTTGAGAGGAAAAATCATTATGCGAGTTGGATCATTGTCAGAAACATGCCAAAAAGTTTTATCATCATCTTCTTTTGGAAGTTTTAGTGGAATAATGAGAGTAAGAATGGTGTCAACATCATCTAGAGATGAATGTGTTTTTGAAGAATCCATTATCTAGGGAGAAAGATATAAAGGTATAAAGGTGCAGGCGGCGGAAGTTGTTTATATAGGGAACCCTTTGTTTTTAGGGTATAAATCTATTAGGGTATCAAATATATATGCATGATCTAACGGTTATAAATACTTCTATTAGGGTTTGATAAAATGGCCATAGTGGTTTATAACTTTACATCCTATATGTTGCTTGTCAAAATTGTTTGCATTACAAAACATTGCGCATCACGAAAAACGCCCGATGAACAAGGCTTAACATCCTCCATAGCATCATGTATGTAGCAAACCCTGAATATTAAAAAATAATTCTTATTAATATCAGACAAAAACTCATGTGCAGCAAGCTTTCAATTCGAAGAAGATAATATATTAGGGCCCACTCCTCAATGTTTTACATATTGTTAAAAGTGAGATTTTAGATTCACTCAAAGCAATAAGTGATTCTGATATGTGATCATGTATGTAGACCTCGAAACAATGATGTATTCTTGAATATGAAAAAAATCTAATGACAAACATTGGCATAATTAAGCAATCAAGTAACAGTCTCAACTTTGAGAGCGAGGGAGAGACCTGTGGATAGTATTGGAAGAGATGAATGAGTGTTAGCAAACATATTTCTAGCTTCTCTCATCGTCTTCGCAATAAAACTTGAGTGATTTAAGAAAGAAGAGTTGTTTCTTAAGATCATAGGTTAAAGACTCCTTGTCGCACGCAAAGATTTCTACTTCTCGGAGAGAAGGATATAAGCCTATAACCATAAATATGTTTGAGATGTTCAAACATGGTAAGCATATAAAACCAACATGTGAATAGAACTGTTGCAGTTGTTTTTTAGATCATCATCATGAAAACCATGGAACCCACAGCAGTCTTGTTGGATCCATAGCTAAACGAAGATTCAGAATACTGTTATGTAGTATGCCCAGTGAATAAGATAAGGAAGGAAGAGCAACCCATTCTTCCTGAATTTCCATCTCAACTTAACTAACAACGGGAGTAATGAAGATGCTGATAGACTTGTGCATAATAAAATTTTATACCCAAACACGTTACCGACTCCAGTAGAAAAATCTCAAGATCCCTAAGACAAGTCCGAAAATTAGCCAAGGTGGATTGAAAAATTGCTCAACATTTCTGCATGAATATGCAAATATGCTCCCTGACTTGTTCTCAAGTTACCTGTGGATGACATCCAAAACCTTCTAGGGTGTAACATCATCGCTACCAATAACTATACCATCTGAGAAAATTGGTTTCTCAGTTTTATCCTTCGAGGAAACATCACCATTCACTTTTATTTTTAGGCAAGACTCCGGTGCACTGCTTGTGAACCTTCTTACTGAAGACTTATTCCTCAAATGATTCCTGATAATTTGTAGACTTGTTATGTCAAGGAAAAAAAACTATCAAACAACATACTCTTAGGCAGTTATTTTATACAAATTAATTCATAGAAACACAAACAAACGAGAAGCTTCTTGCGTCTTTACAGTATACCGAACTGAATTACAAAACAAGGATGCTAAAAGAACGAAATGAGAACCGAAGGTGAAGGCAGAAAATCTGGATCACAATCTCAGAAAAAGCTAAAAAAAACTGAAAACATTTCCATAATCCCGCATATCAGAATGCAAAGTTATGAGATAAACAAATTGCTCTTCAAAGTTTAAACTCAAAAGAATACCTTTGAAAGACTAGTTCCGATTCTAGTGCCAAAAGTGTGAAAGGTGTGAATATTCAATACAACTTGATATAAATGAAAAGGACCAAAACAAAATCAATCAATGTGACCAGAATCATAGATTACACTTTCAAACTAAGAGTTTCTGAATTACTCATGCAATTCTTTACTACACACATTGCAACTACACTCATCTACAAAGCAACCAGGGATAACTCAAAACCAGAAAGCATGCATAAATTTGAAACGCTGTCGACAATTTTCTAGAATAACTTACTCGGAAACAGAAATTAGGGCTCTAATTAGAAGACATGTAATTAAAAAAATTTGTGATCCTAAACTCAGACAAATAGACTAGTAATGAAAACTAAAAACCCCAAAAATAAAAATAAATGAAGAGCTTACCATGACCAATTAATGGAATTTCCATCTACCAGTACCAGATGATTCAAAAGTTCAAAATTTGAGTTGTGAGAGGAGAAATCATTTACTAGTGAATGGACAAACTAGACAAAGGATTTGGCAGCTAGTTTTAGAGGAATGATGATAGTAATTAGTAGGAGTAAGATTGAGGTGAAGAGATGACGAAATTCTCATCCAACATTGTTAATGAATCTGGAGTGATTTTTTGTTAGATCTGAAAGAATAAAAATGAACAACAAAAAATAATGTAGGCGGCGGCTGAAGATGTGTTTTATTTAGGGTGCCAAATACTTTAGGGCATACATACATATAAGGTGAAGAATAAAAATTATCCAACGGTTGGAAATATTTCAGATTTGACAATCATATCCTTGTAGTGCTTGGTTCTTGGTTTGAAAAATGAGCCTGGAATGGTCACATTGCCCAAGTGGCTGCCTTGGTGTATCAATAATATATAAGTCACCTTTGCTACTAAGCCAATGCGTATTTTATTTTTTTTACAAGCAAATTCCCAAAGATAAATTTGCAATATGGGTGCGGAATAATTTGGCGTGTACATATCGTCCTGATAAACCTTTGACGCATGAAGAAGAAGTAGATACTTGGGCATAGTTTAGGTTCAGTAGTTTATATTACTATTATTTAAGATGAATGCTCATAAGCATATTATGTGCATGTGACCCAAAACCTGCCATTTGTAGTGGCTCCAAATCTGAACCGTCTGCGACTCAAAATCTATCAGCAGGGACCTAATGACCCAAAATCGTGAATGAAACCAATAAATTTTGATTGAACCTTGAGTTTCATACAATAATACACATTGATCGAGCCACACCACTTATTATAGAGATAAAGCTAGGATATGCTTGCCTCAGGAGTAATAAGAGTTATTTGAGTTTCCCTGTTTTATGGAATGGCGTTTTCTGTAAAAAGAGTGAGTGAAATGTTTTTATGCGACTCCTTCGAATGCTAAATTGAGGATATCCACTTTCAGTAGTAATTAATCGTGGATTGTTACATCTATTAGAAGCATTTTCCTGTTCCATGACCAGCTTACACAACCAAAAGGATATCTTGTAAATTAAGCTCTCATAAAGGATCTGTCGTAAGCAAAGGCTAGCAGATGACCATGAGGCAGGAGTTTATCTCTAGAGAACTACATTAGAGATAAAATTATGAAGAACATCTGTATCATTCAAATGCAAATTCTTCACAGGTGATCCTGTCTTCTGGAGTTATCTCTAATAAATTTCTACTTTTACTAACACTATTACCATTTTGTGTCATTAATTGTTCATTGAATGTCATTTAGCGGGGACCCATAGATTGTTGGTGCTGAACCAATAGTAGGTTCGAGTTGAAGGGTTGTCCGCATCCACATCGAAAAACCTGCGCAAATTTCTGACTTGTTTCTGTTCATTATGTCCTGAAAAAAGAGAAAAAGGTTGATGTAAGTAGTAATCTGCTTAAAGAAACAAAGTTAAGTATGGAACTAATTTACCTTGCAGATTTCTCCAACGGTGGGAGATGATTGAGATTTGACTTATTCAAGTTGTTTCAAAAATGTCTGGAAATGTTTAGCTAGTTAGTTGCTGACCAAAGCCAAGGTTAGATTGTGTCATGACTGCAGTACTACATGCCAGCGCCACTAGAAATACAAGTCTATAAGACCTTTGAAAGACATACAAAATGCAAGAATGAATTAGAACTTACTTTAGGGTTTTTCAATCACTAAACCACTCAAGTACGTAGTTTCTTGCAAAGAGGAAATTTGTTTAAGCCAAGGGGAAGGGATGGTACTAAATAGATTTGTTTAATCCAAGGGGAAGGAATGGTACTAATTGAAAGTAATAGTCTCCCAAGTCAGGCTCATAAGGGTCATAATCTTTTTGAGGCTCATAAGATTGATCAAGGTTCCACCACATCAAACCCGTACACATGCTCAATCATTTGTTCTCAACTTCCATGGTTGCTGTAGGTTCTGCAATTCCAATGATGCCTGATACATGTTAGACTTTTAGGAGAAAAGATTAAGCAAACAGCATACCCTTCAACAATTATTTTAAACGAATCTCTACATAAAAATAAAGGAAACGAGCACCATTATCTAATAAATAACTTAAAACCTTGATAAAATTACACATATCGCAATCCAGACTAAATAACTTAAAAGCTTTGGAATTACTGCAAGACAAATCACCGTTTCAAAATGAGAGCCATTTTCTCCATTGTCTCTGAAGCCTTGGTGTAAATCAATCAAGAAGACATGCGAACCCAGCTTTCAATTCAATTTCTATTAAATTCGAATCTTTCAACTGAATGTAAATCACATCTTAGATTTATTGGAATAATGGTGATCAAAGTTTTCACCAAATGCCTCTTTAATATGCTTTGAAATAGCTGGGAGCAATTTCTTCAGTATTTATTCACAAGCTGCATATAGGCATACAAGACGGTTGATGATAGGATACAGTTGGGTTTTGAGAGGAAATATCATTATGCTGGTGAATCACGAATAATAAGATTAGAGTTTCATCTTCATCTTCTGGAAGTTTCATAGGAATGATGAGGAGTAGAGTAGTAGCAGTAAAAATAATAGGGTCAAGATCATCAGTCTGAGAGAAACCTTATTGAGAAAGAATTTCTTTTTTTCAGCAGAAAAATGGGGAGATGTTATTGACGGCCGCTGAACTTAAGATATTCGTAGGGCTACCTAAAGCTTTTAGGGTTTCATAAGGTGATCTAAGGGATTGGAAATGTTTGAGATATTTGACCTAGATCCAACGGTTAGGATGTGTTAAATACCTGTTGTTGTGGACTTGTAGTGTTCTGGTTCAGGGTTTGTAAAATGGCCCAGTAATCACTATCTACACGATCTGTCTTTCACCTAGGTTTCTCACCTGGTGATTTTCTATAGAAAATTTAATTCATTGCAATTTGCAGGATAACATATATAACTTCTGTTTCTTAGCAGGAGTATCTCAATTTTGATTTCTCAATTTGATCAACTACTTCTTATTTTTGGTAAGTATGAGTTGAGTTAATAACAATATTAATATCAGCACTTGCGCAACCAAAAGGATACCTCGTAAATTATGCCCTCAAGTTTTTAAATGAAGGGTTTTTCGTAGGAAAAGGCTAGCATAAGGCCACGAGGCAAGTATATATCTGGGGAATTACAATTTTATAACTCGAAAATAGCTTAATGCTCTCGATGTCTGACCTTCAGTAAAGCAAAATCCGTTTAATGATTACAAAATGTCTGATTATGTGAAATCTAAGGGTGCTTTAAAATGTGGGAGTTTTAATGGTTGCTCGGAGGAAAATGACTTGTTTACAACATGCAAAGCAATAAAAGAAAATATAAAATGATCTTAAGAAAAAACTGGAGATTGCAAAGAGGGAACAAGTTAATATTCATGAAGATTGCTGCTCCAAGAGGTCAGATCAATGCATAGAACCCAGTCATTATTGATTATGTAAGAAATAGTAAACAAGTTCACTCTATCATTTTTCAACCATGTACCAAATGACTTCAAGTGCACATAGAGAGCTAAGAGGTTTGAAAAGTTTCTCAGGGTTCCATATTATACCAAATGCTCTCGCGATTCCTCCATCATACTATGTCCTTCGGGAGAGTTTAATGAGGGTAACGTCACCGTTCTGAAGTTCAAATGATTTCCGATACTGTTAGGCATTGAATTACAGAACAATGGTGCTTAAAGAAAGGATACCTTATGTTTTAGGGTTATCAAAACTAGAGAATGATAATCTAACAGATGGGAGAATATTATATATTTTGGTAGAGTATATGGTTCAAGCTCAAGGTTTGAAAAATGGCCCGGATATAATCACATGGTCATAGTTGATATGCCTTATCATATCCTATAATTCAAAAATAAATAAAATAAAATGAAAGAAAATAGCTTTGCCACATCCTAATAGCAGTTCATATGGACTGAACAAACTCCAAGTTTATTCATTTTTCTCCCTCTACATAAGCTCCACCCTAGCATTTTGATAGGTAGCCAGCAACAACTCATGTCATTCAGGGTAGGAAGTCACGATTAGTCGTGAGTGTTTTGGTTTCCATCATCCATCTTTGTTATACCCCAAATACAACAACTCATGTATACGAACCACCTATAAATTCAGTGTTTAAAGTTCCATGCGACAAGTTCAGAAAATATAGATTGATCTCTCATTCAATCGAGCCTCATTCTTGGAATGATTTGCTACAGTCAAATCCAGCAGGTTGCAAGACATGAGATACCAACAATAACATTAGTGATCCGAGTGCCAAATGTGTGAAAGATACGAATACTACGTTTTTCACTGTTCTTAATGACTTCCCAAAGTTTCTAAGGTGTAACACGAGGTTCTTCAATTGATAAATGAAATTTCCAAACTAAGGATTCCTAAATTAGGCATGCAATTCTGTACTAAAATCCTAATTCATAGGTTATTATGGAGTTGATGATACTTACATGAGTATCCTCAAGAATGCCATCGCCATAATGGTGTTCAGATCAGTGAAATATAAAAATGTTATTACAGATTCCACGGTTGACACAGAAACAATTTGGACAGGAAAATCTTAGATTTGAAGAAGAAGTAAATTGAATGAGAAAATTGGTTTTTAAAAAGGTACGGCGGAAGATAAATATATAGGATATCTAATGCTTTAGGGTTATCAAGACTAGAAAAATATAATCTAACGAATGGGAGAATGTTTGCGATATCCATTGGGGGACCGGGTATTGTTTAGTTCAAGCTAACGGTGTGGCCCTGAATTAGCGTTCTAAAAATGGCCCGGAAAAGTGGCCGGTTTAAGCATGCATGAAGAGGTTGCTGATTTGTGTTGAATAGAACTTGTGTCCTCATGCATGTTGATATCTCTTCTTCTGTAAAATCAGCCCTTACCAAGCCAATTTTCTCATGGAAAGAAGATTGGTACAACTCATGTAATCACGGTTATTGCCAGTAAAGATATCATCCATCATGATTCATGGCCTCACCATCTTGAAACTGAAGCGCAACATCCATTATGGCAACACCGTCTGGTATGGCTAAATAGGTGATGAGATTGAAAGACATTGATTTTCACTGAAGATGTTTCACATTATAAAGGTTATTGCAGGCCTTTGTTTTAAAAGAAAAAGAAAAAAAAGGAAGATCACAAAACATACATTGGCTTCTTAGTAGAATATGATTTCTGCCTTAGGATTATAAACTAAACATTTAAACCACTGGGCAAAATCCAAAAATCGACTCAGAGATAAGTCTGAATATTTGATTACAAAAAATTTAAACTCAGATAAGTCTGAATATTTTTACTTACACACCTAGAAAGATGTCCTAATAAAAAGAGAGAAACAAATTCAATTTCACAAGCTATCTCCCTCAGTAGCACCACAGTAGGAAAGACTGAGTTACCCAATTCTGCAGTGCCAACATATAAATGTCCCATGTGTGACTACGTCGAGTTGAATTCCATTTCCCAGTTAAATTCGTGCACATATACATCCATGATTAGTGTTATCTGAAGGTGTCTAAGTGTCACAACCCTTCATCAGAAAGCTGAAAAAGTTGTCTTCATCATCTATTCTCGCGATACCTCTTAATACTATGTCATGTTACTGGCATCCAAATGTTTCATAGATTTAACATCATTCGGTAAGGTTCTGCAGTTCAAATGATTTAGGGTAGTGTTAGACACAACTGAATTACTTCTGAATAATTCAATCACAAGACACATCCTCAACAACTATTCTAAACTAATCACTACATAGAAACACAAAGAAACGACCTCTTGCATTATTTCTATAGTAGACATAACTGAACTACAAAATAAAATTGCTAAAAGAAGGTAATGGCAAGCATTCTTGAACATGAAATTAAATTGAAAATTTTTCTAAACTTCCTCATATCAGAGTCCCAACTTAATAACACTCATTACCTGAGCAAAAAACTTGGAAATTCTATATTATAGCTTCTTATAATATCACAAGCTAAGATGCCTCGTGAATTATGTTAATATACGAGATCTCATTACCGCCCAAAGTTCAACATTCAAGACTCAAACCAGAAAAAATTGTCTAGCTAAGTGAAAAGAAAGAATCCGAAAATGATACAAAATTGAGAGTGCCATACCCATCACTAATGATATTCATTTCAAATTAAATTTGTTAAAAACAAGTGGAACACCGATAAAAACCCATGCATACTAAGCCAGTGCATAATATTTCGTTACTTCCCGTGATTTAAGTTGTTTGCAAATATATAAATTTGTATGAAAGACATAACTTTTGGAATGCAGTTCCAATTCACTATCCCACATGTAAGAGCATCGCATTGAAATCCATTTCTATGTCAAAAATTTGCACGCAGAGAGCTGAAAAATTGCTGCTGAGGTTTGAAAATTTGCTCAGGGTTCCATACAAAACACTCCATCAATTATTCTCATGTTCCTATTTCATACTACATCCTTCCCAATAGTTTCTTCAACATAATATCGTAGTTCTGCATTTCAAATGATTGCTGATATTGGTAGGCATTGAATTACAAAAAAATGATGCTAAAAGAAATAAATGAGAGACATTATTTCCTAAATCTTTAGGTATAGAGGCAGACAATCTTGAACATTTACGAAATTAAGCATATTTGATCCCAACATAAATAACCAAAACCCCTATGTCAGAAATAAAAGAGATGTCACATAGCAACCTAAATTTAAGGTCAAGATCTTAAAATTTTAGTCCAGATCATTTCATCAATAAAGCGTATAGGCACTACAAATTTTTGAATAAATTAGTTGAACTAAAATTCCTAAGCATCAAAATAAATAACTAATCAAAGATATTAATTTACAAAGTTGAACACAACACCTTTCACTAATACAGGAAAGGAGAGTTATGGAGGCTCCTCCACTGAAGTGGAAATGGCATACAGTGAGAAGCTTATGCTATCGTCTATTTTCCTGCATAAAAAACTAAATTATGAGACTAAAACCAAAAGATAAGTAATGAATATTAAAAAAAAATGAAGTGTTTACCAAATTCAACGGAAGGAGAATATTTTCTTCCAAGATCACAATGAAATAAAAGAACTTAGTTTTGAGAGGAAAAATCATTGTGCGAGTTGGATCATTGTCAGAAACAAGCCAAAACGTTTTATCATCATCTTCTTTTGGAAGTTTTAGAGGAATAATGAGAGTAAGAATGGTGTCGATATCAGCTAGAGATGAATGTGTTTTTGAAGAATCCATTAACTAGGGAGAAAGATATAAAGGTATAAAGGTGAAGGCTGCGGAAGTTGTTTATATAGGGAACCCTTTCTTTTTAGGGTATCAATCTATTAGGGTATCAAATATATATGCATGATCTAATGGTTATAAATACTTCTATTAGGGTTTGATAAAATGGCCATAGTGGTTTTTAACTTTACATCCTCTATGCTGCTTGTCAAAATTGTTTGCATTACAAAACATTGCGCATCACGAAAAACGCCCGATGAACAAGGATTAACATCCTCCATAGCATCACTCTAATGACGGTCATCCCGGCTATGTTGTACTCTTGATGCAATCGCAAATACGGCATCTGACTGGTCTAAAAATTGTCAGTCGTTCGACCTTTTGGTTGATTCCTCTTGATAAGATTTTTCTCGCATCTTCTCAATAGAAAGTCAAGCAAGCAGGAGTAACTCCAACCAATGAACACCAATATAATTCACTGGCAGCAACACTTAAAGAAGTCTCAATGATAGTACTCTCAAAATAAATTGTATGATTCTGTTTCAGCAATCTCACTCTTCAAACTTAGATGCAGACAATTTCACAGTTCAATTCATTCCACAAGTGTAAAAAATCTGAATAAATATTTAACTAGTATCGACTTTTAGTAAGTCTATGGAAAGTGAAAAGCGAGTCGAAAACAACTACAAGTATTAGAATTTAAGTATTGATCCAAAAATCTGTCCCAAAAGTAGCAATTTGATATCACAGATCATACATTCAACAGTAACCCATTTGAATTTCAATGGTTCTATCAACTCTTCCCACATATGTACTTTGAATTTCAGAGGAAATTCCAAAGGATAATCACAAGGGTAAGTGATGGAACTCCTTACCACTTTACCAACACTGATAAGTTAAAATGTTTCATCGCTATCTATATTTGTTCTTTATATCCTTAGATGGTACTCTTTTGTGCAAGTAAGATGTGCCAACTTACATCCTTCATTGCAGCCAAATGACTTTGGAGCTGCAAGAAAAAAAAATTCTTATTAATATCAGACAAAAAATCATGTGCAGCAAGCTTTCAATTCGAAGAAGATAATATAGTAGGGCCCACTCCTCAATGTTTTACATATTGTTAAAAGTGAGATTTTAGATTCACTCAAAGCAATAAGTGATTCTGATATGTGATCATGTATGTACACTTCGAAACAATGATGTATTTAAACAGAGGATTCTTGAATATGAAAAAATCTAATGACAAACATTGGCATAATTAAGAAATCAAGTAGCAATCTCAACTTTGAGAGCGAGGGAGAGACCTGTGGACAGTATTGGAAGAGATGAATGAGTGTTAGCAAACATATTTCTAGCTTCTCTCATCGTCTTCGCAATCAAACTTGAGTGATTTAAGAAAGAAGAGTTGTTTCTTAAGATCATAGGGTAAAGACTCCTTGTCGCACGCAAAGATTTCTACTTCCCGGAGAGAAGGCTATAAGCCTATAACCATAAATCTGTTTGAGATGTTCAAACATGGTAAGCATATAAAACCAACATGTGAAGAGAACTGTTGCAGTTGTTGTTTAGATCATCATCATGAAAACCATGGAACCTATAGCACTCTTGTTGGATCCATAGCTAAACGAAGATTCAAAATACTGTTATGAAGTATGCCCAGTGAATAAGATAAGGAAGGAATATCAACCCATTCTTCCTGAATTTCCATCTCAACTTAACTAACAACGGGAGTAATGAAGATGCTGATAGACTTGTGCATAATAAAATTTTATACCCAAACACGTTACAGACTCCAATAGAAAAATCTCAAGATCCCTAAGACAAGTCCGAAAATTAGCCACAGAGGATTGAAAAATTGCTCAACGTTTCTGCATGAATATGCAAACATGCTCCCTGACTTGTTCTCAAGTTACCTGTGGCTGCCATCTAAAACCTACTAGGGTATAACGTCATCGCTACCAATAACTATACCAGCTGAGATAATTGGTTTCTCAGTTTTCGCCTTCGAGGAAACATCACCATTCACTTTTATTTTTAGGCAAGACTCCGGTGCACTGCTTGTGAACCTTCTTACTGAAGACTTATTCCTCAAATGATTCCTGATAATTTGTAGACTTGTTATGTCAAGGACAAAAAACTATCAAACAACATACTCTTAGGAAGTTATTTTATACTAATCAATACATAGAAACACAAACAAACGAGATGCTTCTTGCGTCTTTACAGTATACCGAACTGAATTACAAAACAAGGATGCTAAAAAATGAAATGAGAACCGAAGGTGAAGGCAGACAATCTGGATCACAATCTCAGAAAAAGCTAAACAAAACTGAAAAAATTTCCATAATCCCGCATATCAGAATCCAAAGTTATGAGATAAACAAATTGCTCTTCAAAGTTTAGACTCAAAAGAATACCTTTGAAAGACTAGTTCCGATTCTAGTGCCAAAAGTGTGAAAGATGCGAATACTCAATACAACTTGATATAAATCAAAAGGACCAAAAACGAATCTATCAATGTGACCAGAATCGTAGATTACACTTTCAAACAATGATTTTCTGAATTACTCATGGAATTCTTTACTACAAACATTGCAACTACACTCATCTACAAAGAAACCAGGGATAACTCAAAACCAGAAAGTATGCATAAATTTGAAATGATGTCAACAATTTTCTAGAATAACTTACTCGGAAACAGAAATTAGGGCTCCAATTAGAAGACATGTAATTAAAAAAAATTATGATCCTAAACTCAAACAAATAGACTAGTAACGAAAACTAAAAACCCCAAAAATAAAAATAAAAATAAATGAAGAGCTTACCATGAACAATTAATGGAATTTCCATCTACCAGTACCAGATGATTCAAAAGTTCAAAAGTTGAGTTGTGAGAGGAGAAATCATTTACTAGTGAATGGACAAACTAGACAAAGGATTTGGCATCTAGTTTTAGAGGAATGATGATAGTAATTAGTAAGAGTAAGATTGATGTGAGGAGATGACGAAATTCTCATCCAACGTTGTTAATGAATCTAGAGTGATTTTTTTTTAGATCTGAAAGAAGAAAAATGAACAACAAAAAATAATGTAGACGGCGGCTGAAGATGTGTTTTATTTAGGTTGCCAAATGCTTTAGGGCATACATACATTTAAGGTTAAGAAGAAAAAATATCCAACGGTTGGAAATTTTTCAGATTTGACAATCATATCCTTGTAGTGCTTGGTTCTTGGTTTGAAAAATGAGCCTGAAATGGTCACATTGCCCAAGTGGCTTCCTTGGTGTATCAATAATATATAAGTCACCTTTGCTACTAAGCCAATGCATATTTATTTTTTTGTACAAACAAATTCCCAAATATAAATTGCCAATATGGGTGCGGAACAATTTGGCGTGTACATATCGTCCTGATAAACCTTTGACGCATGAAGAAGAAGTAGATACTTGGGCATAGTTTAGGTTCAGTAGTTTATATTACTATTATTTAAGATGAATTCTCATAAGAATATTATGTGCATGTGACCCAAAACCTGCCATTTGTAGTGGATCCAAATCTGAACCATCTGCGACTCAAAATCTATCAGCAGGGACATAATGACCCAAAATCGTGAATGAAACCAATAAATTTTGATTGAACCTTGAGTTTCATACAATAATACACATTGATCGAGCCACAACACTTATTATAAAGATAAAGCTAGGATATGCTTGCCTCGGGAGTAATAAGAGTAATTTGAGATTCCCTGTTTAATGGAATGGCGTTTCCTGTAAAAAGAGTGAATGAAATGTTTTTATGCGACTCCTTCGAATGTTAAATTGAGGATATCCACTTTCAGTAGTAATTAATCGTGGATTGTTACATCTAATAGTAGCATTTTCCTATTCCATGACCAGCTTACACAACCAAAAGGATACCTTGTAAATTAAGCTCTCATAAAGGATCTGTCGTAAGCAAAGGCTAGCAGATGACCATGGGGCAGGAGTTTATCTCTAGAGAACTACATTAGAGATAAAATTATGAAGAACATCTGTATCATTCAAATGCAAATTCTTCACAGGTGATCCTGTCTTCTGGAGTTATCTCTAATAAATTTTGTACTTTTAGTAACACTATTACCATTTTGTGTCATTCATTGTTCATTGTCTGTCATTTAGCGGGGACCCATAGATTGTTGGTGATGAACCAATAGTAGGTTCGAGTTGAAGGGTTGTCCTGAAAAATGAGAAAAAGGTTGATGTAAGTAGTAATCTGCTTAAAGAAACAAAGTTAAGTATGGAACTAATTTACCTTGCAGATTTCTTCAACGGTGGGAGATGATTGAGATTTGACCTATTCAAGTTGTTTTAAAATTGTCTGGAAATGTTTAGTTTGTTGCTGACCAAAGCCAAGGTTAGATTGTGTCATGGATGCAGTACTACATGCCATCACCACTTGAAATACAAGTCTATAAGACCTTTGAAAGACATATAAAATGCAATAATGAATTAGAATTTACTTTAGGGTTTTTCAATCACTAAACCACTCAAGTACGTAGTTTCATTTTCTTTTTTTGATCCGTAAATTAAATTTATTAAAGAAGGAAAAGGAATGCTCACAAATAGTGAACACAAGAACTACATGAACCGACCAAAAAAGAAGGAAAAAGACCAAAAGAAGAACAACTCGTGCTGCAAAAACAAACTTAAAACTTCAAGTACGTAGTTTCTTGCAAAGAGGAAATTTGTTTAAGCCAAGGGGAAGGGATGGTACTAAATAGATTTATTTAAGCCAAGGGGAAGGAATGGTACTAATTGAAAGTAATAGTCTCGCAAGTCAGGCTCATAAGGGTCATAATATTTTTGAGGCTCAAAAGATTGCTCAGGGTTCCACCACATCAAACCCGTACACATGCTCAATCATTTGTTCTCAACTTCCATGGTTGCTGCAGGTTCTGCAATTCCAATGATGCCTAATACATGTTAGACTTTTAGGAGAAAAGATTAAGCAAACAGCATACCCTTCAGCAATTATTTTAAACGAATCTCTACATAAAAATAAAGGAAACGAGCACCATTCTCTAATAAATAGCTTAAAACCTTGATAAAATTACACATATCGCAATCCAGACTAAATAACTTAAAAGCTTTGGAATTACTGCAAGACAAATCACCATTTCAAAATGAGAGCCATTTTCTCCATTGTCTCTGAAGCCTTGGTGTAAATCAATCAAGAAGACATGTGAACCCAGCTTTCAATTCAATTTCTATTAAATTTGAATCTTTCAACTGAATGTAAATCAGATCTTAGATTTATTGGAATAATGGCGATCAAAGTTTTCACCAAATGCCTCTTTAATATGCTGTGAAATAGCTGGGAGCAATTTCTTCAGTATTTATTCACAAGCTGCATATAGGCATGCATACAAGACAGTTGATGATAGGATACAGTTGGGTTTTGAGAGGAAATATCATTGTGCAGGTGAATCACGAATAATAAGATTAGAGTTTCATCTTCATATTCTCGAAGGTTCATAGGAATGATGAGTAGAGTAGTAGCAGTAAAAATAATAGGGTCAAGATCATCAGTCTGAGAGAAACGTGATTGAGAAAGAATTTCTTTTTTTCCGCAGAAAAATGGGGAGATGTTATTGACGGCAGCTGAACTTAAGATATTTGTAGGGCTACCTAAAGCTTTTAGGGTTTCATAAGGTGATCTAACGGATTGGAAATGTTTGAGATCTTTGACCTAGATCCAACGGTTAGGATATGTTAAAGACCTGTTTTTGTGGACTTGTAGTGTTCTGGTTCAGAGTTAGGAAAATGGCCCAGTAATCACTATCTACACGATCTGTCTTTCACCTAGGTTTCTCACCTGGTGATTTTCTATAGAAAATTTAATTGATTGCAATTTGCATGATAACATATATAACTTCTGTTTCTTACTAGGAGTATCTCAATTTGATCAGCAACTTCTTATTATTGGTAAGTATGAGTTGAGTTAATAACAATTTTAATATCAACACTTGCGCAACCAAAAGGATACCTCGTAAATTATGCCCTCAGGTTTTCAAATGAATGGTTTTTCGTAGGAAAATGCTAGCATAAGGCCACGAGGCCAAGTATATATCCGGGGAATTCCAGTTTTATAACTCGAAAATAGCACTACACTAATGTTGCAATCTCTAAAGATTTGGATCTTAATGCTCTCGATGTCTCACCTTCAGTAAAGCAAAATCCGTTTAATGCTTACAGAATGTATGATTATGTAAAATCTAAGGGTGCTTTAAAATGTGGGAGTTGTAAAACTGACTTCTTTACAGCATGCAAAGCAATAAAAGAAAACAAAAAATGATCTTAAGAAAAAACTAGAGATTGCAAAGAGGGAACAAGTTAATATTCGGGAAGATTGCTGCTCCAAGTGGTCAGCTCAATGCATAGAACCCATGCATTATTTATTATCTAAGAAATAGTAAACAAGTTCACTCTATCATTGAGACCCTAGTTAGATCTGAAAGTGGCCTTCCAACCATTTGGAAAGAGGTGAGGAAACGTATTACACACGGAAAAAGATGGGAACTATGCTGGATTTTGGCACATTTTTCAACCATGTACCAAATGACTTCAAGTGCACACAGAAATCTAAGAGGTTTCTGAAGAGGTTTGAAAATTTTCTTAGGGTTCCTTATTATACCAAATGCTCTCGCGATTCCTCCATCACACTATGTCATGCGGGAGAGTTTATTGAGGGTAACATCATCGTTCTGCATTTCAAATGATTTCTGATACTGCTAGGCATTGAATTACAGAACAATGATGATAAAAGAAAGGATACCTTATGTTTTAGGGTTATCAAAAATAGAGAATGATAATCTAATGGATGAGAGAATGTTAGAGATTTTATCTAAAAGATTTTCATCCATTATGATATTTTGGTAGAGTCTTTTGTTCGATATCAATGTTTGAAAAATGGCACCGATATAATCACATGGTCATAGTTGATATGCCTTGACATATCCTATAATTCAAAGATAAATAAAATCAAATGAAATAAAATAGCTTTGCGACATCCTAATAACAGTTCCTATGGACTGAACCAGCTCCAAGTTTGTTCATTTTGCTCCCACTATGGAATGAACTAACATGAAAAATGGATTTGTTGATTTGAACATTGAGTTGGATGAACGGGGGTGAGACGGATGGAAGAGTGGGCGTTAGTGCCACAAAGCGAGCGTTGGAAGAACCAACGCACGACCATGCCAAAAACGCCAGCGACATTTCCATTGATGCCTGTGACTCATGGATTTTCGCCAAGTACAATCCCTGAATACTTTACTACTTTATAATCTTATTTTATCCTACTTCATCCTATTTTATCTCACTTCATCTTATTTTATCTCACCAAAATATTTTATTTTATTTTTCATCTTTATCCTACAAAATATTTTATATTAAAAAGAAATACTAGTGGTGCTCTAGGAAACCAAATTTGTTCATTTTGTCTTATCATAGTGGAGAAACCCGTTTGGCCATCCGCGTGGCTCAACAAAATTTTGAGTTTGAATATAACCATAGGAACTACTCTAAGAATGTAAGAAGTTTGATTTTAGGTCTGACCTTACATAAGCTCCAGCCTGAATTAGTGTTCTAAAAATGGCCCGAAAAAGTGGCCGGTTTAAGCATGCATGAAGAGGTTACTGATTTGTGTTGAACAGAACTCGTGTCCTCATGCATATTGATATCTCTTCTTATGGAAAATCAGCCCTTACCAAGCCAATTTTCTCATGGAAAGAAGATTGTTACAACTCATTTAATCGCGGTTATTGCCAGTAAAGATATCATCCATCATGGACACACCATCTTGAAACTGAAGCACAACATCCATTATGGCAACACCGTCTGGTACGGCTAAAGAGGTGATGAGATTGAAAGACATTGATTTTCACTGAGCATGTTTCACATTATAAAGGTTATTGCAGGCATTTGTTTTAAAAGAAAAAGAAAAAAAAAGGAAGATCACAAAACATACATTGGCTTCTTAGTAGAATATGATTTCTTCCTTAGGATTATAAACTAAACATTTCAACCACTGGGCAAAATATAAAAATCGACTCAGAGATAAGTCTGAATATTTGATTACATAAAATTTAAACTCATATAAGTCTGAATATTTTTACTTACACACATAGAAAGATGTCCAAATAAAAAGAGCGAAACAAATTCAATTTCACAAGCTATCTCCCTCAGTCACACCACAGCAGGCAACATTGAGTTACCCAGTTATGCAGTGCCAACATATAAATGTCCCATGTGTGACTACGTCGAGTTGAATTACATTTCCCAGTTAAATTCGTGCACATACAGAACCATGATTAGTGTTATCTGAAAATGCCTAAGGGTCACAACCTTTCATCATCTATTCTCGCGATACCTCTTAATACTATGTCCTATTGCTGGCATCCAAATGTTTCATAGATTTAACATCATTCGGTAAGGTTATCCAGTTCAAATGATTCAGGGTAGTGTTAGACACAACGAAATTACTTCTGAATAATTCAATCACAAGCCACATCCTCAACAACTATTCTAAACTAATCACTACATAGAAACACAAAGAAACGACCACTTGCATTATTTCTATAGTAGACAGAACTGAATTACAAAATAAAATTGCTAAAAAATCGTAATGGCAAGCATTCTTGAACATGAGATTAACTTGAAAATTTTCTAAACTTACTCATATCAAGTCCCAACTTAATAACAAAAACCCATTTAAAGAACAAAAAAAAATCTGCCAACTATTTGTGGATAAGAAAAGGAACAACAAAGCTAAATACCTATACATCACAAAACAACATAATCTTGGGTTCAAGATATACATCAGTTCATTATTAAAGAGCATAAAAGGCATTACTACCAAATCTAAAGGAACTCTAAAAATTAAACAACTGAATAAAAATGAAAGTAATTGCACTTAAAATCCTTAAAAAAATGACAGAAAAAGAAGAGTTTACCTTGCAATGAATCCGAAGGCTCCATGTATAATTATCCTTATACAGAAGATTCACTACAATATTTCTACGATACTTTACCAGATTGAAGACATATGGGTTGACTGGTTTTCAATAATCCATTTTGCTGCACCGGCACAAAAAAATATAAATTATGAATCCAAATCAAACAACAGACAAGTAATGAAAACTAAAAACCTTGAAACAAAAATTGAATAGTTTACCAGAATTGACAAGAGGAAAAATCTGAGTTGAATAATGAATGATCTGCACATATATATATATATAAAACATTTATAAGAGTACAATCAAACAAAAGATAAGTAATGAATATTAAAATAAAAATGAAGTGTTTACCAAATTCAACAGAAGGAGAAGATTTTCTTGCAAGATCACATTGAAAAAAAAGAACTTAGTTTTGAGAGGAAAAATCATTGTGCGAGTTGGATCATAGTCAAAAACAAGCCAAAAAGTTTCATCATCATCTTCTTCTGGAAGTTTTAGCGGAATAATGAGAGTAAGATATTAGCTAGAGATGAATGTGTTTTGAAGAATCCATTATCTACGGAGAAAGAATTTTTGACTCAAATTTTGAGATCTCTGAAGAAGAAAAATGAACAGGAAACATATAAAGGTGCAGGCGACGGAAGATGTTTATATAGGTAACCCTTTGGTTTTAGGGTATCAATCTATTAGGTATCAAATATATATGCATGATCTAACGGTTATAAATGCTTCTATTAGGGTTTGATAAAATGGCCATAGTGGTTTATAACTTTACATCCTCTATGCTGCTTGTCAAAATTGTTTGCATTACAAAACATTGCGCATCACGAAAAACGCCTGATGAACAAGGATTAACATCCTCCATAGCATCACTCTAATGACGGTCATCCCGACTATGTTGTACTCTAATGCTTCTATTAGGGTTTGATAAAATGGCCATAGTGGACATATCTAAAAATTGTCAGTCGTTCGGCGTTTTTGGTTGATTCCTCTTGATAAGATTTTTCTCGCATCTTCTCAAAAGAAAGTCAAGCAGGAGTAACTCCAACCAACAAAGACCAATATAATTAACTGGCAGCAGCACTTAAAGAAGTCGCAATGGATAGTACTCTCAAAATAAATTGTATGATTCCATTTCAGGAATCTCACTCTTCAAACTTGGATGCAGACCCAACCAAGACAATCTCACAGTTCAATTCATTCCACAAGTGTAAAAAATATGAATAAATATTTAACTAGTATCGACTTTTAGTAAGTCTGTGGAAAGGGTAAAGGAAGACAAAAACAATTACAAGTTTAAGATTTTAAGTACTGACGCAAAACTCTGGCCCCAAAGTAGCAATTTGATATCACAAATCATACTTTAAACAGTAACCCCTTTGAGTTTCAATCGTCCATCAACTCCCACATATATACTTTGAATTTCAGAGGAAATTCCAAAGGATATTTACAAGGGTAAGTGAAGGAACTCCTTACCACTGTAACCAACACTGATAAGTTAAAATGTTTGATCGCTATCCATATTTGTTCTTTATATCCTTAGATGGTACTCTTTTATGCAAGTAAGATGTGCCAACTTACATCCTTCATTGCAGCCAAATGACTTAAGAGCTTTGCTTGCCCTGCAAAAAAAAAAATAATAATAATAATAATTCTTATAGATATCGGACAAAAACTCATATGCAGCAATCTTCCAATTCAAAGAAGATAATATAGTAGTGCCCACTCCTCAAATGTTTTACATAATGTCAAAAGTGAGATCTTAGCGTCACTCAAAGGAATAAGTGATTCTGATATGTGATCATGTATGTAGACATCGAAACAATGATTTATTTAAATAGAAGATTCTTGAATATGAAAAAATCTAATGACAAACATTGGCATAATTAAGCAATCAAATAGCAGTTTCAACTTTGAGAGAGAGGGCGAGACCTGTGGTCACTATTGGAAGAGATGAATGAGTGTTAGCAAACATATTTCTAGCTTCTCTCCTCGTCTTCGCTATCAAACTTGAGTGATTTAAGAAAGGAGAGTCATGTCTTAAGATCATAGGGTAAAGACACCTTGTCGCACTCAAAGATTTTTACTTCCCGGAGAGAAGGCTATAAGCCTATAACCATAAATCTGGTAGAGATGTTAAAACAGGGGAAGCGTATATAATCAACTTGTGAAGAGAACTGTTGCAGTTGTTGTTTATATCATCATCATGAAAACCATGGAACCTAGAGCAGTCTTGTTGGATCCATAGCTACACGAAGATTCAGAATACTGTTATGTGGTACACCCAGTGAATAAGATAAGGAAGAGCAACCCATTCTTCCAGAATTTCCATCTCAGATGCCCAACTTAACTAACTACTGTTATGTAGTACGCCCAGTGATAGACTTGTGCATAATAAAATTTTACACCCAAATACGTTATTGACTTCAGTAGAAAAATCTCAATATCCCTAAGACAAGTCTGAAATTTGGCCATAGAGGATTGAAAAATTGCTCAGGGCTCTGCATGAATCTGTTAACATGCTCCCTAACTTGTTCTCAAGTTACCTGTTGCTGATATCCAAAACCTTCTATGGTGTAATGTCATCGCTACCAATAACTATACCGGCTAAGTCAGTCTTCGCCTTCCAGGAACCATCACCATTCACTTTTCTTTTTAGTCAGTCTCCGGTGCTGTGCTTGTGAACCTTCTTACCGAAGACTTGTTCCTCAAATGATTCCGGATAAATTGTGGACCTGTTATGTCAAGGACAAAAATCTATCAAACAACATACTCTTAGGCAGTCATTTTATACTAACCAATACATAGAAACACAAACAAATGAGATGATTCTTTTGAAGGTGCTATCTTGGCACCCTTTCTTATTTATTTTTCTTTTCCATTTTCAAAAAAAAAAAACAAGATGCTTCTTGCGTCTTTACAATATATACCGAATTGAATTACAAAACAAGGATGCTAAAAGAACGAAATGAGATCCAAAGGTGAAGGTAGACAATCTCGATCGCAATCTCATAAAAATCTTAAAAAAGTTAAAACCTTTCCATAATCCCGCATATCAGAATCCAAAGTTATGAAAATGAGATGAACAAATTGCTCTTCAAAGTTTAAACTCAAAAGAGTACCTTTGAAATACTAGTTATGATTCTAGTGCCAAAAGTGTGGAAGATGCGGATACTCAATACAACTTGATATAAATCAAAAGGACCAAAAAAGAATCTATCAATGCGACCAGAATCGTAGTTTTTATCGGTGTTCTTAATATTAAGGGTTCACAAATTTATCGATTACAATTTCAAACTAAGATCGAGTTTCTGAATTACTCATGCAATTCTTTACTACACATTGCAACTACACTCATCTACAAAGCAACAAGTAATAACTTAAAACCAGAAAGTATCCCATAAAATTGAAATTTCTAGAATAGCTTACTCTGAAACAGAAATTAGGGCTCCAATTAGAAGAAATGTAATAAAAAAAAAAAATGATGAGCCTAAACTCAGAAAAATAGACTATAATGAAAACTAAAAACCCCAAAAAATAAATAAATGAAAAGCTTACCATGAAAAATTAATGGAATTTCCATCTACCAGTACCAGATGATTCATAAGTTCAAAATTTGAGCTGTGAGAGGAGAAATCATTGTGCTAGTGAATGGACAAATTAGACAAAGGGTTTGGCAGTTAGTTTCAGAGGATTGATGATAGTAATTGGTAAGAGTAAGATTAATGTGAAGAGATGACGAAATTCTACAAGAATCCATTGTTTTTAAAGAATCAGGAGTGATTTTTTTGAGATCTGAAAGAAGAAAAATGAACAACAGAAAATAATGTAGTTGGCGGTTGAAGATAGGGCATACATATTAGGTGAAGAAGAAAAAATATCTAACCGTTGGAAGTTTTTGAGATTTGACTATCATATCCTTGTAGTGCTTGGTTCTTGGTTTGAAAACGAAGCCTGAAATGGTCACATTGCCCCCAAGTGGCTGCCTTGGTGTATCAATAATATACAAGTCAACAACACCTTTTTTGCTACTAAGACAATGCGTATTTTATTATTTTTTGAATCCTATTTTTCCTCATACATTTAGGGGCGACTCAGTCACATTAAGGGGCGACACTAAAAGACAAAAAAGGTCACCTAAACGTAAAACTGAGCTACCCATTATCCGCGATTTTTCAAAATGGCAACTATACCCTTTTATAATGTAGGTTAGTTTTTAATCGGTAGGTTAAATTGAAAATATACCTACCGATTATTATGTAGATACTTCGGAAAATAATCCTTTGTTTATTCGGTAGCTTATCGAAATTTTAAGGCTACCGATTATAAGGAGCCTCTTATATAACCTTGGCCAAATCCCGGAGGTTCTGAGGCTGTGGATTTATCTGTAATCGGACGGATAATATGTTAAAACCCTACCGATTATAAGTTGCCCCAAAATGAAATTATTTCTAAAATCCTTCACGTAGAGAATTTAGAAATCTTCGATAATTTGTAAGTTATGCAACTACAAAACCTACCGATTATATCGAGCCCCAGATCGAACCTTTGCCGTATTTCATAGGTTTTGAGTGTACACAGCCAGCCAAAACCACTTGGTGCGTGTTTTTGGTCCAGCGGTAATCGGAAGTTTTATATATTACAAAACCATCCGATCATAAGTAGCCCCAAAATGATTTTTTTCGAAAATCCTTCATGTATTGAATTTTGAAATCTGCTATAATCGGAAGGGTATCCACCTTAAACAACCTACCGATTATAAGGAGCCCCAGATCGAACCATTTCCAAATTCCATAGGTTTTGAGTGTTCAGAGCCAGGGGTAACCACTTGGTTCGTGTTTTGAATGTAGACATATTCGTAAGGAAAATTGGTTCCACAACCTACCGATTATTGGTTGCCCTAAATTCAAATTTTGTAAGCTACCATATTCGGTAGGTAATATTAATCAAATTACTACCGATTATTGGTTTCTCCACTTTCAACCTTCGTCAAATTAGCCGTTGCATGTTGAACCAAATTTCAGAAATATCCTTTGGAGTTTTTGGGGAAAGGAAAAAGAGTCGTTGGACCCTAAGTCTATATAAAGAAACTAATATCTATCACCCCAATTGCACCAAACTCTTTTCTATCTTCAGTTCTAATTTAGAAAACCTAAAACATGGATATTGCTTTTGCAGAAAAAGAAGATTGTACTATTTATAGAGCGTGGGTTGTGGTAACTGTTCATGTTATTGTTCACAAGCTCCACAAACGGGAATCCGAAGAGAAGTTATGAAACCGTATTTTAATGGTATTTGAGGCGTTAGATGGTAATCAAATTCGAAGATCATCCAATGACATTAAGATGAGAATGAAGGCGATCGATAAGGAGATTGACAAGCTCAAAGATGAAGAAAGATTTGTTAGGGATGCTTTTCCTCAATGGACATATCAAAAACGAGTAAGTATGTTTCATAACTCCGGCTCACATGTTACTCATTCGTTAATACTAACTTGGTCATTCGTAATTTCAGAGAAATCTTGATGATTATCGGTATATGAACCTCTACGGGAAACAATTTGAACATGAAGGATGTTACAAAATCAAGAGGGACAATTTCTGCGGTGTCTGGACGTTATGATCTTTCGTAATACTTTTATGGTCAATAAGGAGTATGGATTTAGTGTACATAGATTCCCGACGGAACATGAAAAGGATTGCTTCTAAGGGGCATTGTTCATAAAGTTTCAAGATGGGCAATAAATCACATGATGAAACAATTGAGGTTATATAAAAATTACAATGACGAGAATACGGTTTGTGTTTGCAAAGATATGATAGGTATTGGTCTCCCATGTCGTCATAAAATGGGTACGTACGTCGATGTGATTGACATCAATGATATTCATCCATTTTGGAAGCAATTAAGTTTCACTTCAAGCACCCCCGTAGTTGATGGTCCGTCGTTCTTGGATTCGGAATTGTGTGCAAAAATAGCCGAGCGTTATGCTACAACAAATGGCGCCAATAAGCAAGTATTGATGCATGATTTGGAGCAAGCTCTTCACCCTAGTCTAAGGGAGGTTGATGAACCTATTAAGAGAAAGGGGGCGGGTAGGCCCTCCGAAGTGTCTTGGGCCATGGGAAGAAAAGAATTGAAAGAGTATTTGTCTAATCAAAGAATATTGTGTAGGCATGAGCGTTCGGAATCCCAATTTGAGGATGAGCCACAACCCAAGAAAAGAGGTCGTCCAAAAAAAGATCAAAGTGGACCAACCGGCCGACAGGTGGGGCGGAATGTCTCTACGAAGCCTTTTCAAGTGAGTCAAGCCGAGGCGGTGGAAGAAGTTGTGTTAGTGGAGACCCAAACTACCTCCGTAGTTATAGATCAAATGAGAAACTACCAAGAAACACAATCAACGGAAATGGTGACTATAAGAGAGAAGTATGGTACTCTTCGTTGTCCTAGGGATTTTCATGGAAAACCTACGCGATCAAGGTATACAATTATAGAAGAGTATATGAAACAACTCCCTCCCCTCATTGTTCCATTTGTTTTGTCCACCGACGAGGTGTATGGGGATGGTAATTGTGGATTTCACGTCGCTACGGAACAAATTGGTTACTTTGGAGAAGTTTTGGACGAAGATGTCACTGAATGGCAATATTTAAGAACTAAGATGGCGGTACAACTAATAAAGGACAAGGAATTTTATATGGGGATGATGAAGCAAGAAGATAGACACGACAAAGAACTAGAGTTCAAAAACTTAGTTGCGCGTGTAAAGTGCCGAAAGGGATTGAAGACCATCGGATCCAAGTATTGGATGAGAATGCCTTCATGTGGATATCTCTTAGCGTACGTTTTGAATTGATTGGTACATTTCTTTGTTCCACATAAGCATGGACATTCCTTTACGTTTGCACCTACAAGGACGGTTTGCGATGATTCGGTTAAAGATAGAAGAATTGTGAGGGAATTTGTGAATGAGATGCATTTTATCGGTTTAAGAGTAAAGAGAGATTGTCCATTACCTCCGTTGGATGGTGCGACGGATTACTTCACAACGAATCATTGTAAGGATTGGTTGAAACAATATGAGACCAACATGTTCGATTGGGATTGCATCATGAAAATCAACTTTCCGGCAGGCATACTCGAATTAGTTCCCTCGGATGATGAATATGAATGATCGTTACTTGCGGAATTTGTATTTTTATGAATTTTTGGGAATGCTTTGTGAAGTATAAATATATAATCGGTAGTTAAATTATAAATATGTCAACCGATTATAAATGCTTTTGTAAACAGACTCAATCAAATATATAATCGGTTATTAAAACTTCTAAGTTACCCTCTGATTGCAAGTCTAACAAAATTACTGAAATTTATTCCCCAGAATCGGTAAATAACATCTTACATTAACATACGATTGTCACCAAACTCTGAAAAAAATTTGAAAAAGTTTCCAACAATCGGTAGACAAAACAGAACATATACGTCTGATTATTATCAAACTCTGACATGAAAAGATGAAAATCTCCCCAGAATCGGTAGATAAGAGATAACAATAACTTCCGATTGTAACTATTAATCAATATTTATACTGTGGTAACGGACTTCAGGAATTCATAACTCCCATCATAAGTGAATTCTTCGCCCTTTTCCACAAAGTACTGTGTTTTTGCGAGTGCCTCCTACATAAACAAACACAAAATAATGCCAAGTTGGTTTTAGTAAGAAGTATTAGACACCCGGTGTTAAAAATAAATAATTTAAACCATACTTACAAGTTGTTGGATTGACAAGCTTAAGTGGCTAGTATTAAACATCCTCTTTTGTATCGTTATATAATCATTTACCCCTTTTTGGACAAGTCGGAAACGATCATGAACTTGTTGGAGTGATCTTTGATTTGGATTTCCATACTCTCGCACAAATTGGCTATATACCCTCGACCAAAAGACTTTGACTGTTAACGTTCCCGCTATGACATCTTCACGTCTTGTTTCATGATACCAGGTTTTCACAATGACCAAATCTTCTGCTGCGTCAAACGTTGCCATGCTAGTAAGTTGAGATATATAAGGAATGAACTAGAGTAGACGATGGAAAATATATTTGTAGAATACACAATGTCAAATCTTCTGTTGCGTCAATGTGTTGTTTGCTGCATAAATAAGAAGAGTTTAACCACCTTATATAGATGACACTCCCAACGTATATTTTTTTGGAAAATATGGCCGTTGATGCGTACTTTACAAGACTGTACTGAAGTTGCTTACAATTATTACACATAATCGGTAGTAAATTATGTAACATAAGTAACAGATTATGTTTACTCGGAACCTTAGGATACTTGTCAAACTTCCGATTATAGACTGTTTTGTTAACAGGGTAGAAAGTTTCATTAGGGAGGTATAATCGAAGGTTTATCAATATGTTTTTTCTACCGATTTTGTGTGGTTTTCGAGACTCGGCTTCAAAAATAGCCGTTGGAGTATAATCGATAGTTAAATAAATAACATAAACTTCCAATTTTCTTGGTGTTTGGGAAATTCAGTACAATATCACCTCAAAATCTTCATAATTTTACGTTGAACTTCCACAAATTATATTACAATGTATTGTGATTAGCGTCGTGGACGTGTTGGACGAGTCCTAAACGGATTAAATCTTTCCATCGCCATAAGGATTCTAAAATAAGCTTCATAACGGAAGATTGATCTTTTCCATCTCCGCCATTCCCCGAGAGATTGTTCTATAACCTCATCATTGGTTGTACCCCTCAATCGATATTGATTCACAAGATAAGTTAAATCGAAAAATTCTCTGACGCGTCCGTTTATTGAACCAATTCGGCAGAAAAGATCAGCAGAGTGACGGTTGTTTGGGTTACCGGTGTCTGTGCAGAATATTTCGTGAATTCTCCCCAAATAACTCATACTCATTATGCCTCCTTGCCTCCGTTCTGCTCCCCATCTCGGATAGAATTGAACGTAGCGCCTACATAAAGATAAATCTTCTTCAATCGTGAACTCTGTTGGATTAATGAATGGTTGGGCCATTATGTTGAAGATGAAGTTGGAGAGAGTTTACAGGTATTTGTGTTCCATAGAGCGTACATGGATACAATCCTTATATACGGTTTAGAGTTCCAACGGCTATTTTTCTGTTGGGGAAAATGTATAATCGGTAGCCAAATAAGGTATTTAGCTACCGACTATACAGAAGCCCCAAATTTTGTTTTGGGAGAAATCTCAAATTTACGAATTTGAGAACTAGAATAATCGGTAGTTTATATGACTACCGATTATAAGTTGCCCCAAATTTTTTTTTGGGAGAAATCTCAAATTTACGAATTTGAGAACTATAATAATCGGTAGTTTATATGACTACCGATTATACAGTTGCCCCAAATTTTGTTTTGGGAGAAATCTCAAATTTTACGAATTTGAGAACTATGATAATTGGTAGTTTATATGACTACCGATTATAAGTTGCCCCAAATCTATTCTTTGGGAGATACTATAATCGGTAGTATAGTGAGGTTATTATTACTACCGATTGTTATAGGACCAAGATTCACGTTTGGCACGAAATCTATATTAATCGGTAGTCAAATATGTTTATTAACCTTCCGATTTAGTGCTACACAATCGGACACAAATTTCCTTCCGATTATATAAGGGCATTAACGTAATCTCCACGTTTTTCGACACCCCTTAACGTGGCCTCTGGGTTGGGAATAAAAAAGTCGCCCCTAATTGCGACTGAGTCGCCCTAAATGTGGGAGGCTATTTTTTGGCTGAAAACGGATGGATTTTTAGGGGATAAATGGAGTCACGAAATAACAACCCATAGGACCCCTTATCCATCATTTTTTGTAATGTCTAATCTACCCTTAATTTGATTAGTGCTAATTAACTTGATTAAGTTAACTAATCAGTCTTAGTGAATCGATTAGACTAATCAAAACATTAATCTTTTGCAAATCAAAACATTAATCTTTTGCAAATCAAAACATTAAGTGTATAACTGTGTTTCAGTTCAAATAACCGATAAATGCAATGGTTTAAGGTATATGTGTAGTTTCAATTGCCATTTAACTCGCTACTTATTTCTCTAAAAAAAATATCTTTTAATGTTGAGGTCCTGTAGGAATGCTTAAGTTGCTTTGATCCAACCATAAAAGCCATTTTTGTACAATATTACCTGGCATCTATCGATCTTAAGAAACAATAATTTTACTACTGCCTAGTTACAAATAGATGGGCAAGTGTGACAATTTGGATTACTATTTGGTGTATGTAGAATATTTGGTAGTATATATCAACTCAATTCCTAAATGTATTGAAGTTTGTTTAGGCCCCTCGAGACTTCTTCACCTTCTAAAAAGACTCCAATTAGATTCTGTTGTATTGATCACATGATGTTGAACTGAAAGCTAAATTAGATTTTTTTTTAAGATTAGATTTTGGAATTTATCACATGCTGTTGAACTAACGTTAGGGTTGTGCTTTATGTTCAGATAAACCTGATGCTGGAAGTGATGAAAGTCCATGCTCCCGACACAATAATCCAACACGTAACAGTGCATGGGACCAGAAGCACTAATCAGCGTAATTGGTATGAGGGGACTCCGAAAACTTAACTATTTCACAGGAAAAAGGCTTCTGTTACCATATTTTGAAAAAAGCATTAAGAAAGTTTCAGCAGCCATTTGATCCTGGTGTGTATATTTTGAATTTTTCCATGTGGTGTTTTATTACGATTCACTATTTATTGCTAATGTGTTGGGTTTACAGCTAACAAGTTTATTACCCTGTTTCAGTTTAATTGTCCCTTTCGTCGAAATCATCATCTGGTGCCTATCTTCAGATGCAACTAGAAAATGCAATGCTAACAAGGTATGGGTGTAATTGCAACTTCTATTTAACTCGATACATATTCTCTAACAATGCTTTTATTTTACAGTCCTGTAAGAATGGTTTGAGTAATTTATAATTTTGCTGCTGTCTGGTTACTACTTACTAGTAGATGAGCAAGTGTATTGGTGCATGTAGAATGTTTGGTAGTGTAGATCAACCCAGTTCGTACAAGTATCAAAGTTTGTTTTGATCCCTTAAAAAGACAGTAAGGTTATATTTTTTTTGTTATTGATCTGGTGCTCAGTAGGCTTACTTGAAGGATGTTGTATCTTGTAGATGAACATAGCTTGAATGCTATTTGGGTGTTGCTAAAACAAACTCAGCGGTCAACTGAACAGACCAATTAAATAAGGAAGCTCGTGACCATATGGAGTGGCTTTGGGCTGAATCTCAGGTAACCTGCTATTTCATGTAATCCATTTCTTCGAATTATGTTTGCTTGTTTTGTGTGCCATATGATTCGTTTGTGTGACTTATGCACTGAACGACAAGTTCATTGTTTTATCTATTTCAGGATTTTTTGTTACTAGACGAACGTTTTTGCCTGTGGAATGTTTAGTTACAAGAAAGCTAAATGGAAATGACATTCCTGGACACACCACGATACAAATTTAAAACGTCTTTCAAGTAAACACAATGCGTTAACCTACAGGGAGTGGGAAGAGCATCAGGTAAAACTTCAGAACTCTGTCATGTTCACCCAGTATTATGTTCAATGCAAAGATGAAATGGTACTTACATACATGTGTTGGTCTTTACAGTCGGTTTTCACTCCTGCAACTTGAAACCTGTTCAAGGTTTATTATTTGGTATTGGATTTGACTGTTCATGGTAGAAATATTTCTCGTTTTTGTCAGTCTAAAACATTAAGAAACTTGTCAAGAATGGGTAGACCATATTTGGATAGTGCTACACCATGTTTTACGGCTACAATTTTTTTAGGCAACTTTCATTCTTTCACATTAACTTGCAGTTATAGTACTGCCTACTGAATCTTACTGCTAAGGCCCAAGTATTAACCATACAAACTAACATGATTCATATACTATAAGTAGAGCACAATCTGATTTATTCTTGAGATATTTTGTAAAAGGGTTCGTTGACGGCATTTCTATCCCAGTTGCATCATCGCGGCTAAAATAGGATCCCATAATTCTAGGTTTTGACGTCTGGTTTCGGCACAGAGAATAGATGTTTTAGATTTCAAGGGGCCGAATTTGGTCTTGTAGAAGAGATGTTTAAGGCGTGTTTGGTTGGGAAAAGGATTGGCATCCCAAGATTCCTACTATAAATCGGTAAATTGGCTATGGTGGGGTTAGGATTTAGAATAGGAGGGGAAAGGAAAAGGAGAGTACGCGAAGTGAAAAGACCCTACCCGGGAGACATGACCAATTTTTTACGTATATGTTATTACTTGGCTTTTGTCGAACCATCTTATGAAGCTATTAAGACACCACAAGCTTAATAGTGTTGTTGCTAGATTAAAAAATAGAGCCTCTCGGAAAACTTAGGGCCATAAAGGGCTCTATGATATCCGAACAACGTCTTGCCATGCCGGCATGCCCCATTATCCATATCTCGCTACTGACATGTTACAGAAGCATGGGCCCTCTCTTGAATAGAAATTCTAAACCTAGGACGCTTGAAACTAATATCCCTATCAAGAACGTTTCTCGTTTTACATGTCCTGTTTCGAAAGCCACTTTCTCACACCAAACTCGGTTTTCCCATGCGAGCTTTAGAATGAAGGAAAACTTCTAGAATACGCTAGATATCCCACATTGAGAGAACAAACCAAGCGATGAGATGCATCTAAATGTTCGCGTGCTCAATAACTATTTCGTCACTCTTGCAGCACCTTTAAACACAGTCTGCATTTTCACTGCGTAATAAAAGAACAGAATCCAACATGCCGTCAGTGTTGATCAGGTGTCTAAACACAAATCTTGAAGCTAAACACAGTAGATGAAAACAGAAAATCTCAAGTAACAACACAACAACTAAAGTAAACGCACATTCAAAGGAAAGATATATAGCCGATTAAATAATGTTGTTACAGATATGTTATGACAATCATCCAAATTCCAGATGCTAACCCATTAACTTTTATTCATTTCATTACATAAACTGATTCCTAATACAAATTAGGTACTGTTCTTACATCCCACTAATCTGAAAATTTTCCACAAAATTGTTTTAGACAGCACGCGTTTGGCAACTGAAATTATTCGAGGAATTGCGTCAAACAGTGAAAACCCATTTTATCAACAAAAAAAATTGATCATAACAGACGTGATAATATCATCCAGACATTATCTGATTGAGTCTTTGCAAGAAAGAGCAGGTGTAATGCCGATCCGAAGCTGATATTTGCATATTTCATTGGGGTACGATTAACACAGAGAAAATACTTCTGAGAAGATAAGTCATTATGACAAAAATGTTTGTCATGTGTTTGGATCTGATGATTCTTCTCATGAAAAACCAATATCTCCTTCATAATGAAACCAGAAATTCGATTTCGGAGTAGATCTACGCTACAGAGAGAAAGAGGAGTGGAGACGGCGGAGGTTTTGTTTGATGGGTGTGGGGAGAGATTTCTTAGTTTATATAGTGCACATCCTGCATTCCTGCTAAACCCTAAGAACTAACCTGATCAAGCCCGCGAGGCTCAAATCCAGTATAACTATATGTTGGCCAACTTCAGGCCCAGCCAAGTGCCCAACGTATTTGAACCGGAGGAAACATTGGTAGAATGAGCAGGTCTTATTTGAAGATTCTGAACTCGTCACTGTCGTCAATTCAGTGCAGCAGGAGCAACTCAGCGGTATAATGGCTTTGGTCGAACTGGCTTTCGAAGCTATCAAGATGCTACATGCTTAATAGTGTCGCAACAAGATTGGCAAAGAAAGAACATCACACCACATTTGAAGCTTGGACCGTGTGGTTCATCTTGATTGAAATTCTAATCCTAGGAGGCTAGGTTTGTATCAAAAAAGTCTCTTGTGATCTCTTGTACCGAATCCACTGTCTTGTTTAGTTTTTTTTTTTTTTTTTTTTGTAAATCGCATAAGATAAGGCAGATCGGGCTTGGTCTAGGCCAAAATTTCCCTAAAGAAATTCATTCACAGATAAATGTATTCCTCAAGGAAGCATTTGGGGCAACTATGAATTGCATAATGATTTTCGGGGAGGTTGTAATGAGCATTTCATTAGGTAATTGGTGAATGAAGTATTTTCTCAGAGTAAGTAACACTCATAAACCCAAAAGCAATGACCATATAGAAAATTTTATACGACATTTTCGTATAAATTCTCCCCCCTATTTCATGATAATTCTCAAATGCCAAAATGGAGAAAGATGCCAATTTAAACATGATTTCATTTATTAGATATCTCATGCTATCATAAAAAAATATATATGCCCAAAAGGCTTGACTTTAATATTTGCGCGAGAAATTATTTTGTTCGAATCGATCACAAGTATACCGGTCCCTTAATTTCACATTACAGGACAACACCAAAAGAACGTCTATATATATTCAAGATAGAGTATCCAAATCTACTTTACTCACAGTAGTGAATCTTAGATAATCAATAAGTACACACATGTTTTCAGTTTTACCCTCCATCTCTCGAGAATTCCAATTTTAATGGATAAGCTCTTGAGTATTAGACGTGAATCTATGTCATCATCGATTGACAAGAAAAAGCAAGAACTAGTTAATTAGTATGGTTATTTTTGTTGACTTTAACATATCTATTTTAGAGACTACAGTGATAATGTCATTGTAAATCTTTAAAGGCCTGTAATAATACAATGGGAGCTTAATAAATTAATTGGTAATTAATCTCCACAAAAACATTTTCGGTGGAAATATTTAGAATTTCCAGAATTTACTCATGAACCTCATAGGAACAAGCTAAGAAGATATATGCAACTGATCTTGGATCGTTGCAATACAAAATAATTCAGTTTCCAAACCTAAGGACTTTATTAGGAGTTTGTTGGTTCCCTACCAGATTTTCCAATACCTCCGTATTATTCCACTACACAACGGCGCTTCTGATTTCATACTTCCGCCAATACTTGCTTCGACAATTAATGTCCTCACTTGTTGTCTCCATTCTACATTCTTTGATCAATGAAGAATTTATAGATCAAAAAAGAGACGGTACAAATTAATGGCTTGTTACCACCCAGAGAGTTACAAAGAGACTAAAGAAAAGGAAAGAGAGAAACTACAGAAGTAAAGTGAACTTTTAAAGTTAAAGAAAATCCAAGCACAACTCTAGCTGCTAGCCATTACATCATTGAAAGTAGAAGATTCAAGATCTCTAAACACCAGACACACCAAGTGAATAAAGTTAACTTTATCAATCGGAGCCACACCACAGTGCTTGATTTGTTGTTGAAAACTCTAGTATTCCTTTCGTTCCATATGCTCCAAATGATTGCAACAGATATCATATCCCAAATCTGCATTTGTTGGTTGACAATAACTGAAGGGCAATTCCACTTCAGTTTCTCTGTGGAATGAGATTATATTTTTCCGGCAAACTCACAGTGTAGGAAAAGATGTTTGACTGTCTCATGTTGACTGCAGAATAGACATGATTGTGAAATTTCGACACCTCTTCTAAGAGCCTCCATTTTACATTTTTAAAAGCCTTTGTTCTTTAGCTTATATCAATTACTCCACCATCTCAAACACATAGTTTATTATGTAACAAAACCGAGACTCTTCGAGTAAGTCATAAAATTCCAAGTAGAAAGTATCAAATGCACCGATTTGAAAATTTTGATCAGCCAAGAAAGGATTATGATCGAAAAGTTTCTTATTTTGCTTCTATACAAATAGAAATAGTGTTCTCAATCCTTTCCCCGGCACAACGATTTTTGACGGACACAAGAAGCATGTCATGGTCCCAACTGCTAAGTAAATGGAATACTTGTGTAAAACCAACATTCGCATGCCAAACCTTAACGAGGGAAAAGCATTACCGGAGACTGGGTCAACGAATTGGACTAAATAAGCCATAACTTTTCAGACCAAAGACATTGCCTCCACATTCGTCTTTAGCCAATGACAGATGTATCCACCGCGCTCCAGTTCTAATATGCACTCCATCTCGCTCCTGGAAATCACCAACATAAGTCCTCTAACCAATATCCTAATTTTTTCAAACCCTCGAAGACCCTCTCGCAGTACTTGTTCATGCTTTTCCTCAATTCCTCGTCCTCGAAAACAGATTTGTCATAGATCCATAAATTCCTCCATTTTTCCACCAACTCCTCATCAGCTATAACATGTATCACTGCAGCAGCAATAATCTCACCAGATTTCGTAGTAAATTCGTCAGATGGATTGATATTAACTAGGGGTGGGACTTGGGTTGGTTCAACCCACCCAACCCATGACCAACCCGAACATTGGGCGGACATGGGCAACGTATTTCAAAACTTTGGGCAAGCTTGGGCATAAATTTTATGAACCCGAATTAAATTTGGGCAAGCATGGGCACAAATATTTCTAACCCAAACAACCCGCCCAACCCGAAGAACTATATATAAGATAATTTTTATAATTGGTATTATCATCTATTTTGAGAAATTTTAAATATTATCTTCAAATCTATTAATGAAAATATAAATTATATTTTTTAAAATGTTAGCCAATACACATGACTTATTATTATTATCATATTATATTATATTAAAACACTAAGAGCTATTGGTTGGCAACCTAGCGACAAGCTGGGCACCAACCCCCCTCTGAACAGCAACGCCTATTCTATGAAAAACAAAACTACCATAACCACTACTAGCGTCATTATTAACAAGACAATTCTTCATACGCTTAAAAAAAACCTAAAGTATCTTCGCCGAGCTCACCCAAAGTAGAGAAAGCCAAGACCCCAAGACCATAACCGAGTGAAGTGCACTTGTCCAGATATTTAGCACGCTTCCTTGAAACTGCCTTTGGTATTATCATCAATTTAGAGAAATTTTAGATATTATCTTCAAATCTATTAATGAAAATATAAATTATATCTATCTAATTAATCATTCAATAAGAAAAGAGTTTATATTATTGTAAATAATCTTCAGTTATTTAGAAATTTAAAATAACTGGAACAATTAAATTTTATTATTACTAAATTTATTATTATCACATTAACAAACTTGTATATCTAGTGGAACATGGGCCAACCCGGGGAACCCGGGGAACCCGAGGAACATAACTTGGGCGGACTTGGGCAACACCTCAATGGGTTCCACGGGTTCGATGGGCAATCTGGGCAAAGAATTCCTATCTCGGGTCTGCCTCGGCCAAGACTTTGAACCCTCCCAACCAACCCAAGTCCCACCCCTAATATTAACTGGATCGTTTGATGATATTTCTATAACAGAATTCTTTAGTCATCGTGGCTCAAATAGGATCCCATAATTATAGGGTTAAGGTTTTGTTTCTGTACTAGATGAAAAGGGGAAAAATAGCACAAAACTTGACGAAACATCTTATGACCGCTCGGCCATAGTTCTGCTCATCCATCACTGAGCCACTTAGGGATGGTCATGGGGCGGGTATGGGACGGGGACCTTGTATCCCAGTCACTGCCCCATTCGTAAAAAAAATACCCATACCCGCCCCGTTACCCACACGAATTGGGGCGGGGCGGGTATGGGGAATACCCGTTTGGGGCGGGTTTTTCATGGGTTACCCGTAACACGAAGTTCATACATAAATTTATTTACAACCAAAACTTAAATATGAAGCAAACAAAAATAACAACATAATAATAATGCATTCTAATATTTTAAATTCAGAAATTCATCTTAAGGTGAACAAAAGAATCTTTAAATGACTTCTTAGGTTTTCTACTTTGTCCTTTCGATACAAGAACGATCAAAGAATGTATCTGATCACAACAAAGAAACGAAAGTGATGAATATACAAGAACGATCAAGAATATATTAAATGTAAGAAACCTCGACTAAGTTGTAGAAGTATAAAATTCGATACCAATTCTTGCATAAAAGTCGAAACCCTTATAATATGGAAGAAACGGGGCGGGTATGGGGCGGGGACCTTGAATCCCATCCCCGCCCCATCCCCGTAGCTTAGGTTTCGGGTATTACCCATACCCGACCCCATCCCCATTTGTGCGGGTAAAACCCTACCCAAACGGGGCGGGTACCCACGGGAATGGGTTTGGGTGGGGCAAATGGCCATCCCTAGAGCCACTCGGTATTCTGTCAATTAGACCATGACCATCTCATAGTGGCACCATATTTGCCAAATTTCTGAGTTTACCAACTCCATTGGACTTGCCTATGGCAGGCAAAAAGAGAAGGAGAATAGCTGAAGTGATGTAAGATCCGACTCGAGAGACATTACAAGCTATTAGTAGTGTTGTGTGACTAGATTGCCAAAAAAAAGAGCCTCAGCAAATTTGAAGCATGGACGTGTGGTTCATCTTGATCCGACATTCTAAACCTAGGAGACTAGGATAAAATCAAAAACGTTTCTCAACACTGTCACTGTTTGTGACTCTTGCAGCGCATCCTCAATAACTACTCTGTCATCTGAATACCCAACATCCCTTGTGTTAGTGAGGTGTCTCCGATGGATCTCGGCTGAAATTTTGGGAGTTTTTAAAATGTTTTTAAGACAAACCGTTTACTCATTTGAATTATTTTCCATGAAAGTACCACGACCTCTTAATGGACTACAACCTCAATGGACTACAATTACAAAATGAAAACAGAAAATCTTACATAACCTAAACACAAATTTTTGAAGCTTCGGCTAGAGTAAACGCATATTCAGAGGAAAGATGAATAACAAATTAAATGAGGAATTGCTACACATATATATGACAATCATTCATATTCCAGATGCTAACCCATAAACTTTTATTCATTCTATGACATAAACTGATTCCTTTTTACATGTAGTTGCATTCCATTAATTTTAAAGTTCTCCACAAAAATTTTGTAGGCAGCACATCTGGCAACTAGACATTCTTCTAGGAATTTTGTGAGGAAACCTTTTACCACAAAAACTTTTGTAGACAGTATTTAATTCAATCCTCGCTAGCAAGCAGGCAATGAGAGACCTACGTGAAGATGATAACGACTTAAATCTTTGTGACGAGTTTAAAACAGAGGAAATACTTGTGAGAGGATAAGTCATTATGAAAAAACCAATATCAACCAGAAATTCGATTTAAGAGTAGATCTACACTAGAAAAAGAGAGAGAATAGTGGAGACGGCGGAGGTTTGTTTGATGGGAATGGATGTAGAGATTTCTTAGTTTATATAGTGCACATCCTGCTAAACCCTAGGGACTAAGCTGATCAAGCGCTTGAGGCCCAAACCCAGCAATAGCTACTACTATAACTGACCAACTTCAGGCCAATCCAAGTGCCAATCAAATTAACCAAAGGCCAATCCGTACATATCTCAAATTTGGCACGGTACAGTATCAAACCAAAACAATAGATTAGTGGGGAGACGTGCCATGAAAAATTCTAAAGATCCATGACTAATATCTTTGACAACTTTTATGCAAGTTTCTTTTACCAATAAAATTTGATTTCAAATGATCCCAGATTGCTTTAGAAGAATCTAAACCATAAATAAATGCATGCCATCACAAATCAATTTAGTCTTTGGAATTATACTAAATTTGGATTAGTAGTTCGGTCCGCGAGTTATAACCCCAAAGGTGTCACTATCCATCCACACAAAAAAAATCCATCAAAACAAAAGTAACACAAAAACCCCAAAGAATTTAATGAAACTAATTTTGGTTTCATCATAAAATTTGATGAAACATCATAGAATTTGATGAAACCAATTTTGAAATTTGGTGTTTTTGTATCAATTTATAAAAATTTGGGGGTTTTGTATCAATTTTGTTTAAGATGGAGTTTTAATCGACCTAGCGAAACATCTCCGAAGTATTACGAATATACATCGTATAACATCCCACTTGGATCCATTATTCCATTAATGAGGGAGTTATATTAGGCATTGCTGGGTGGCGTAGTAAAATCAACATAAGCACTTGCAACAACACCTTTCACTTCCTCAAAAGGAAATACATAAGGGAAGGTTGAGTAATCCCATTATCTTGTGTAAGCAGATGCCAAGTTAGTTTAAAAACACTCTCAACAAACATCAAAGCTCTAAAATGCTACAACAGCAAATGGTATATAACGAAAATAATAAGAAACATTTTTTGAGAGAGACAATGAAAATGTGGAAACAATCTAGGTACGAGCTAAAAAGGGAGAAAAACTTATACTCTTCCCCTATGGGCCACAAACTCGCAGGACGATTCATTTGTCCAAGTAAGAAAAGTATTTACAACTTTTGTGTAGTTTGCCTAGTAGAATTATGATATCTATAGGGGGATAAGAAATTCTGCATAAATTATTGGAAATTCATCTGTGAATGGTCCAGATCTGTACAACTGCGCACATGAATAACGATATTAAACTCCTTTGATGAATTAACCTGCTCTCTTAAAACTATTGTGGAATAATATGACGCCTAGCAGTCAAGGAAAAAAATCCAACAACCATGTTACTTGAATGTACATCACTTGACGCATTCAGCAAATGTTACGTGACAAATAAAATCATAATAGTATAATAAGTATTTAGGTATAAATTGGTTGACCTTGCATATTTCATCTCAAATATTATTCATACTATACCATCAGCATACGCGTATTCCTATTAATTAAACAAAATTTATAGAAAGTTTCACTTGCTGACAAGAGCTAGTGGAGGTCTGATCACTTCTTCATGTGTCAATTCCGTCTTCATGCATCTAGCTTGTTTGTAGATAAGATACACCATCACCAAAGAAGGAAAACAATACCTCAAACTTTGATTCAAGAACTTAGGTAGTATTCCGGTTCTGTTAAGGAAAAGAATATTCATCAATTTATGAGAAAAACTACGACTAAAATATACAAAGTCGAACGCAACATACTAAGGAGATAAGTATCCATGGCTTTAGCAACAATAACAATTGGCTCATGTGAAGTATAGAATGCAAAGGTTTTATCAAATGTTGGCTTCACCATTTAAGAATCATCAAGACTTGAAGCAAGTTTATGTCAGTGAATTATGGAAAATTTATTTTGCAATTATTTTTATGAGACTCAAATAGTTAAGCAACTAATGGTATTACTGAGTCATATAGCGGAATTAACATGGATACCCTTAGCGTTTTGCTACTAAGATTGAATTGGTAAGCCCATCCCATGGGAATATTGAAAATAACTTAGCCAACCAAAGAGCATTACATCTTATTATACTATAATAAAGAAAGGGGTTCTTTTTGGTGTCCTTACAGGTTTTGGTTACTTTTTATTTGGACTATAATACCCCTCCGGTTTTTTATTGTTATCAAATGTGCCTACGTAATTACTGAAAATCCTAAGGATATGTTTATCAAACGGATAACTTAACTCTCTTCTTCTTTGTACGACTCTGAAAAAACTACTTCGTTTCTTCCTCCTCTCCAGTCTCCACCACCATTCTCCCTCCCACCTCCTTCATCTTCTTCGACTCACCACCACCACCTTGTTCTTCTACCCTAATGTAAGTAGATAACCTATCAACACTAGCAACGCCATTGTAACTGCCAACATCGCCAACACCACCATCGCCAATCAAAATTATGTTGACTTAAATTTTGGCAATGATCTTATATGAGACATTACAAAGTCCTATATATAGGTCTGAATTTTGATGTTTTGAAGGATGTTCTACTTTTGGGATTAAGGTAATGTTTGTATGGTTCATGAGTGGGTGAATGCTGAGAGAGTTAAAAAAACTGCCACCATGGCAATCAATTGTGTATGTGTAGTTTCCCAAAAGGTTTTAAAGAACTTACTAGTATAACAATCGGGACCAGGGGCACTTTCATAGTTTATAAACAAGAGCTTGCTAGATTTCCACTGGTGTTACTTCCGCAGTGAGTGAGTCACATTGCCTTGGAGTCAGTTTGGAATTGATTCCCGCAAAAAGATCTCCATCTATTATTGTGCTGGGAGACGAATAAAGGTCAGTGTAGTGGTTCAGTAGCAGTTGTACCACTTCATCTTTGTTGTTGATCCAGTTATCTTGAGAGTCTTGTAGTTCTCGGATGTTTTTATGACTCCGATGAATGGTATCTTTGGTATGGAACAAGGTTGTGTTGTTGTCGCCCGATTTTAGCCATTGAATTCTGGATCTTTGTTGCTACTAGGTTGCATGACATTGGAGCATGGTTATGTGGTTATTCCTCAGTTGATTTTCTTGTTGCAACTAGTATTTCAGCTCATTTACTTGACTAAGTACAACGTTGTTGCACAATTTTTATTTGTGTTGTTGATTTTTTAATCATTGTATGGAAGAGGTCGTATGTTTTCTTATTCCATTCCTAAAGAGTTTGGCTGGTTTTGATAAGCTTTAGTTGTAGGTCAAGTGAAGGTTTTGTATCATGTTGTTGAATCCATGCAGTTTCTACCACTTGTCTGAGTTGAGGGTGAGATAACCAGAAATGCTCAAATTTGTAGTTTTTTTCCCCCTACCATTCCATTGCTTTAGTTTGTAGCAAGATTGGAGCATGGTCCGAGGTGATTCTTGGTAGGTGAGTAACTCTAGCGTGAGGGTTTGCAGTAAGCCAGTATTGAGTTGCTAATGCTCTGTCTAGGCCTCCAAAATATTATCTTGCCCCATCTGATTGTTGGTCCAAGTGTATGGGTCGCCTCGAAATCCCGGGTCGATAAATCCAATCTGATCTACCATTGCGATAAAGGGATGGGTTTAAGCGTAGGTTACTTGTATGCATCCTTTTTTTATTCTGATTGGTTCATTATGCCGTTGAATTCTCCCATCAAAAGCCATGAATTAGTTGGGGTTATGTTGGAGAATATTGATGGGAAAGTCTGCCAGAAATTTGTTCTTGTTGCCGAGTGAGGAGGGCCATAAATGCCAGAAAATATCCAAGGTTGTTCAGGAGATGGGGGTGATTGTGGCGTGTATATATCTCGGTGTGTATAAAGTTACTTAGATGTTAATTCCGTTATTGCACATTAGGCATAGTCCTCCTCGTCTGCCGATTTTAGGAACCTTATAGTGATTTCGGAATTGTAGTGATTAGGCAATGCCCATCATAGGATTTCCATTTTCTAATGTTTCGGAGAGGAATAAAATGTTGGGTTTATGCAAAGATATTAGATTTCTAAGGTGTTGTATTTTTGTTGGTTGGTTAACTCCTTGGCAGTCCCATGCCACGATGTTCATATTGGGGGAGTTGAAGGAGTAATTGTGTTAGCTGAGGGTGGATCAGGGTGATGATTTAGGGTTGGTGAGCTGAATGGGTTATTAAAGCCGCTTTCCTGAAGAGTGGGCTAGATATTGCAGTAGCTTGTAAGCAGGTGGCAACAAGGGGAACAAACAGAAGCTTAGCAGAAATGAGATCAAAAGGATTCGAAAGGAGAAAATGTTAGAATACTTAACTCTATAGGGCAAAGAAAATGACAGAGAAAGTGATAACAACAGTGTTGAAACAGGCAGAAAACATACATAAGATGAGAAAGGAGAAATATCAATCGATTTTAACTTAAAGAAGAACAGGTATTCAAGAAAATAAAAAATATAAAAGGAAACCAAACGAAGAGAACAACGAGGTTGAGTGAGGGTTAAGAGATTAATATCACCAGGAATAATGATTGAAAATACAGACTGGACGAGATTTGCAGTGTTAGTTAGGCGAAAACAGTGAAGTTACAGCAAGAAAAGACAAACTGAGCTTAAACGAAGAAAAGACAGACACACAAAATACTACCGAGATATATAATACAAGGAAAGCCAAAATCACAACAAGTACAATAGGGTACAATACTGAGAAATATAAAAACTTACCGAACTATATTAGATGCATACAGAAATTACTTATGCTAGACTACTAGCTATTAGGTATTATACAAATTAGGACTACCGAGAAAGCAAATAAAACGAAATCTACAACCTAACTATATCGAAACTAATGCAGGATTATATGTACTGGCAAAACACAGAAAACACAACAAGTTACAACAAAAAAAAGGTTATTCACCGGCCCATAGATGAGTGATTTGAACTTTAGTTTGAGTGTGGTAATGGATAAATTAATCCTGGTTTGAAGGTTTGTTTCCTTCTGGGTTTTCATGTGCTGGCGCATGCTGTTGCAAAGGTTGATGTTGTATTTGGTTTGTATCCAGATTGTTACTCTCATGATTGAAGGCATATGTGCGCTGCTCAGCCTTTGGAGTCGAATCAGAAGCCTCAAGCTCCGCCAATCTTAGTCTCTTAGCAGTTTCACAGATTTCCATCTATTGGTCATAGTATGTTTGAGCTACTTTTCCAAAGTTAGCTGATCTGGATCAGGAGCCTTGTTCCAAGCTTAGAAGAAACATTAGATGCTCTGGATTTTGTCTCTTCTAACCGACTCCTTGCAAGCTTCTATCTAGTCTTGAATAAACTGAGTCAGATACTAGGTCATATTCAATATCAGAAACGAGAAAACAGTTTGGGAAAGAAATGCTGGAAGTTGGTGCAGCAGCTGTGATTGTGTTGTTAATTTGCTCTGGTTCTATTTCTTCATTTAAAAAAACCTCCCAATTTGACATGGTTCTCTCTGAGTCAGAAGATATGTCAGAATGAAATCCATTCTGGTAATATCCAATTTCAAGTCATTTACCATCAATGTAAGATACAATTGATGGTTGCAACTGGAGAATAGATAGTGTCTAAACTCCTGCCAGTCTCTGGTTCATATCTGTCAATGTTGTAGTATTTTTCTTGATTATAAGCTGCTTGCTCAAAAGGATCTTCAGGGATGAGATGTTGTACCGGGACTTCAAATACATGTTCAGGTTCAGGAGGTTGCATGTTGGGGTGGTTGAGCAGGAAAAGATCAAGGCAGTCAACACTTGAATGCCCTAGTCTATTGCAGAAGTTGCAGAATAGCCTAGGAAGCTCATGGTATCTCATTCCCACTCGATTTACTCCATAGTTATTGTTTGGAGCAAAGAAACAAAATTGTAAATACTGAGTGATATCCAATCTGAGTCTGATTTCCATTGTTCTGTAACCATTGCTAGATGGGATTTGGTTATCAAAATCCATAAGCACTCCAAATCTATAGGTGATATCAATGTTCACAATATCAGTTTGCTCTGGGTATAGGTTAATAAGGGTGATTTTGAAATCTTAATGGGAAAGAGAAAACGTTTATGGGTCTAAGGATTCATTCCATTCTTGGATCAAAAATGTGCCTACATAGATAACTCTAGTGCCATGTCTTACAACTCTATCCATTTCATAAGCTAGTTCAAACCTAATAACACAATAAAACCTCCCAAATTTTTTGACTGAAAGGTTACCAGCTAAATTCCAACGGTAGATTAAGGCTTTTCTTAGGTGCCATGAATTTTTGTTCATTCTGGTGAGAAATCCTCCAACAATACGGCTACGCTAATTGATTCTGTTGGATGGATGGATTCTAAGAGGAAGAGTAGAGAAGATAGGGAGTCTTATAGGTTGGGTTTGATTGAAATGGTTGTTTTCTAATGGAAGGTTATGAGAACCTTCACCGGTCCATATCCTGGACATGATGAAACAATAAAAAAAAGTACTATTTGCAATTTCATTTGAATTTAGAACTAAGTAATAGTCTTTGAAATATAGATCGCAGAGATAATGGATAATTGATAAGGTGCAAAGGATTATGAGGTATTGAACGCAATTTATAGGTGATTTGAGAACCCCAGAGCAAGATAAAGTAAAACATCGTGATGGAATCAATTAAATGGGACGAGAAAAACCAGCAATAGACAGGAGCAGCATAAAACATGGAGTGGCCAAAAAATTGAAGATAGATTGAATCAATTGAGACTAGCAGGTGATGGGTTGTATTGAAGGATTTGCGCCACCTATGGATATTGTTTCTTCAAGGTAGGGAAATAATTTTAAACTAACACCTCGTTTTGTTGGAAGAATTGGATTCTTAGGAATTCAATTACGGGATAATCCAATTCTTGGAATTGAATTCCATAAAATTATATTCAATTCAAAAAAAATTAGCATTTGGTTGAGGTAAACCAATTTCTTTTGTTTTTACCTTGGAATCCAATTCCGTTGCACTACTAGACCAATGCAATGGAAATCAATTATTTTGGGTGGAATTGGATTCCTAGGAATGAAAGTTCTCAATTACATAAAGTTGGTTTGGACAGTTTGGTTCAAGGAATTGATCATATTCCCCCGGAATTGGATTACTAGGAATCCAATTCCTTGAACCAAACAAATTGTAAGGAATCGGTAAAGTAATCATCATTGCAACCAAGCATAACCAATAGGATTGAAGAACACCAGCGCCATGGGACCAGAAACGTAGCAGAAGAAGACCAGCAGTAATTGAGCTAGAGAGAAGAACCATCAAATCTTGAAATAAAAATTGCGGAATTTTCTTGAGATGAAAGGGGATTCAAATCAGAAAATCTTCTATTAAAACCAGCAGCAACAACCAAAATAAAGGGACCAAAATAGTGGGGGTCGGGATTACCACGCTCAATTACCAATAGGACTACATCTTATTAGGGCAGGTGAACAAGGGGATTAGCTAGAGATGGGAAAAGGGATCATTGCCGCCGATGAATTCGAGCTCTAGGTTTACAGAAGAGTTATTTTGTAAAAAGTTCATATTTTTTTGGGAATATTAGGGTATGGGTCGTAAAACATGCCATTGATGCGATAGGGTCGTAGACTAACTTTGACCGTCTCATATGTTTACTAAAATACCCCTATGAAATGGTTGAATGACGTTTATCCTAACCTGGTTAAATATTTAACTAAACTAACGCGTTTACGGCTGAATTTTATGATTCCGGTGGGTGCTAATTCAAGGGGACAGTTCAAGATGACATGGAAGAATCGATCTTGCCTTTGGTTGTTGGTGTCCGAATGATGGTTTAATAAGTCTCATTGACTAACAGCTATCTTGTTAATTCTCATAGTATTAGTCCAACTAATTTGAAAGCTGTTTTTGGGCATACCAAAAAATTACCGAGCAATCGGGCATACATTTTGTTTAAGTTCGGCTTAAAAGTTATGAGCCGAACCTTGCGAACATAGTCAAAAAAAAAAAAAAGTTTGCACTATCTTAGGCCCAGAGGTTACCTTAGGCCCAGCCAAAGCCAAGCAAAAGCCATAGTGGTTACCTTAGGCCCAGCCAAAGCAAAGCAAATTACACTATCTTGCCCTTAGCTTTAGTGAGGAATAAAAACCCTAAAAAGGACAAAAAAAGACCAAACGACCACTCTTTATGCGAGTGAGAGCTTTGGTTATAGAGGTCGGCTAAGAAAGAGAGAAAATTAAGAAGAGTGGTGTTGTTCAATCGGAGTTTTCTAGGGTTTACAAACAAAATCTACAAGTAATTCTTATCATCTCTGAATCGAAATAAGGTAAAACTGCACTTTCCCTTGTTGATTGAGATCTTTATTTCAATTTGGAGTTTTCCTTAATCTTGAATCAATAGATCTATTTTTAATTTTGGGCGATTGCTCTCAATTAGGTTATTTCTTTTTAATGTTTTGGTTTTCTTAAACAGACTAGAGAATCTATTTCGTTTTTGATAATCCTAAGCTCTAAACATTGATTTTGATGAAAATCATCACTTCAAATTGATTTTCTTCTGAACCCCTAATTTGAATTTATGCAGGATGTTGAGCGGTGTTGGTCATGTTACTGAATTTCCTGCTCTCAAGGCTCTGCCTGCAGATGGAGAGTCATTTCATGCTGGTCTTAAGGCTCTGTCTGCCCATGAAGAGTCGGAAATCAGTAGAGAGTTTTCTGGGGTTTCTATATCTGCTGATTCGATGATTTCAACATTGAGGAACGAGGAAGGGTATCCAGTCAATCTAAAGGTACTGGTTTTGGATGAAGATCTTTCGTTTCTTGAGGAGATTAAGCTCCTGCTTGTACAAGCTAAATACACGGGTACTATGTGTTCTTCTGCAACACGGGCTTTGTCTATGCTCCAAGATGATAGTGTCAAGTTTGACATCATTTTAATAGCCTACCCCCTCAACGTCATGGAGGGATTTAAACAAATTCAACAGCTTGCCATGGAAGCAGACCTTCCTATTTTGTACTGTAAGTAGAATATTCTCTAATTTGATGATATCTTTGCATTAGGTTGAATGTACGTGCATTTTGCTTGGCTTTGTATCATGAATCTAATGTTTTTAGAGCTAAACAAGATAAATTTATGCGTAATATATTGTTATTGCAGTACTGTCAAAAGCCACTTCATCGTGTATTGTGGAGACTTTGGCTCCTCAACTGTTTAAACCGATTAGTCTTACTTATGTACGGTGTTTATGGTTTCCTGTGGCGAAAAAGAGGATTGAGAAACTTCAAAAGTTGGTACAAGCAGGGATCATTGATGTTTGGGATAAATTCATGCTATCCATGTTATTATATTCACGTTGGGGGGATGATGGAAGTCTTAGAAAGATGGTTACTGAGATTCAAAAAGTAGAGGAGGAGGAAGAACAAAACTGTATGGATGGTAAACATGAAGATCATTATACTTCCTTAATCTTGAATAGAAAACCTGTGATTCCATGGATGGAATCGGATCTCCACGCCCAGTTTGCTTGGGAAGTTGAGGAATTAGGAGGAATTGAAGGTAAGAACCTTGTACATCTGTTGTTTTGTTGTGTTGTGAGTGTATCCTTTAAGTTTACTGGTGAATTTCTTTATTAGTGAGCTTCCTGACGAATTTGCTAAACTGTTATTACATGATTGGTACTGAGTGCTGATTGTTTTATGATTGTAGAAGCTGATCCAGATAAAATTCTCAAAGTCTTGGATCCCACACCTGGACTCACCAGAAAACAAGTTGACATTCACCTGAAGGTCTAGTTTTGTTGCGCAAAGCTGTAGTTTTCTTTCCCTTTTTATTTTCTGATTTGTTAACACCTACAGCCTTTCTATGAAATTGGCACAGGAGTACCGGTTCCTCCATGTAGATTTTGCGAGGGATCATCCATCATCTGATATGCCCTATGAGAATGAAGCCGTATTCATGCGTTGTAGAGTTGATGATGATGATTTCCGTATAATGGTACAATACTGAATCTGATGGCTAAATTTGTTTAACTAGTCAATTTATGAAAGGATAAAGCTCTGAATTTGCATTAATTTCCTTTTCAGTGAGCCTTCATGCCTAGAGTGTTGACGAGCAGGATTTATGTGACTGGCTGCTGACATTTATCCATATAACTGTACAAGGATCTAGCTGCTCTTGAAGTTGTTAGTCATGTTAGCAAGCATTTGTGTTCCTTCTTTTAGAACTCTACCTTTTGGGTTGTTTCATTTGTGGGTGTTAAGTTAGTTCAAAACAGTGGAATTTCTTTGTTTCGTTGGTTCAAACTTATGGAGTGCTGATCTTTTGTTGGAGTGAATTTCTTAGACCTATATGTAAGATTTTTTTGTCACTTTTGATGTTTGATGTTCATTACAGGCCATTTGATGAATGGGTTTCCAGTTTAGAAGTATGCAGCTATAAATTTAGCTTGGAATATTTATGTTTATGCTTAAAGTCTAGTCGAGCATAGACATACAAGTAAACAGTTCATGCTGATATCAAGCTATCTTTTGACGAGCCATTTATGGGCTGTATCTATTTAGGAATGCAAATTTGCATGCATTAACTCATTTTGACCAAAGAAACCCTCATTTTTGTCATCTAAAATGTGCACAATGACCTTCAAAATCCAAAATATGCACTAACCCAAAACTTGTTTGGTACCTCCAAACTTACCCGAAATCTCTCTTGCCCGAACTTGTTAAAAATTTGATATTTTTGTTTTTCGAACACTATGGATACACCAAGAACAATAACACCAATTGTTGGCAATTTCCAACAAAATTACATTCACCAAAATATTCAGTAAGCTAAAACTATATAACATTGATCCAAAATTCCATTTATAGCAATGCCACTAATTGCAGTTTCTAGACATTAAGTTACTCTCTTGCTGAAAATGAAGGTCCAATGTACAAACTACAAAGCATTTTTGTTTTATGGAAAAAGAATGGGAAACCTTGGCTAGTAGATAAGCTATATATATATGCAGGTCTAAATTTCAAAGATGCATAAGAAGAGGTAGTCATTTACTCCATTCATCGTAAATATTTCGTCGAATATCGATCGCCAAAAAACAATCCTTGGTGTGTTACCTGTTATAGTTTAATATTTCGTCTTAATTAGACTTCTCCCTTTGAACCTGAAAATGTTCCATGCCTTGAAATATATCAAAATTTTGAGTTTAAACCAAGACGTGATACGACCATTTTCATTTCGGTTTCACCTGCAATATGTTGGTACCCTTTCTGGTTTCATCATTTTACTGCTAGAATGAAACCAGAATATGTTGGAACCGTTTTTGGTTTCATCAAAAAACATACATAACATTCTGCGACAATAAATGAGACAATCATAATTGAAACCATTCGTAAACCATAAAAACCTTTTATAAACTATTATAAGCATTTAAGTTTACAACTACCTGACAATATACTAAATTTTATGTATTAGTTTATAATTCTTTTAGTGGTTTATCTCATGTTCGTAGATTTCATCTTCATCTTCTTTCCACCAAATTATTTACGAACGAAGAGTTCACCTTCTTCCTCAAATGCTGATCTCTGACTATAGTTACTTGCTCCATCATTTTTAGACCAAAAGTTACATAAAACTGCTTGGGAGTGGTCTGCAATATCTTAACTTGAAACAATTTGGTACTAAACTTGGACTTTGCTTGTCATATGTACTTAAGATCATCTTCACGGCTACCATTTTTTTCTTCAAGTCCTCTTCCTTCATTTCACCATCATAGAAAAGTCTGTGGAAATTCCAAAATGGGCATGCTCCAAGGGCCTTCATATGCTCTTTTTTATTGTCTATCAAATCCTTTATCTTGGGATTCCCCACACACAAAGGGGTCAATGAACACCTAATGAATCTTCACGTCTTTTCCCTACAAAACTGCCGAACCAAATACTGATCGAACCAAACAGGGGAAGAACGATGAAACCAAAAATGGTTTCATCAAATTCTGACCATAGTTAACCAACACCACCAAACTAGTATTGGTGGAACCATTTTTAACAAGGGAAGAATGATGAAACCAAAAATGGTTTCATGTAAACAACTATAACTAATTAACACACCAACAAATTTTTAGTGGAACTAAATTTGACAAAAGTGAAAATAATGGATTCAACAATGGTTTCATCACAACATCCCATCATGAATTGGGACTAGAGCTGCACAAGACCCGGTCCAGATTACTTTTACCGACCCGGACCCGAAAGAACCGGACCTGTACCGACCCGGACCCGGAGTTACCGGTACATGTACCGGTTCTGAAAATTGATACCCGGAGTAGACCGGGACAGGTACCGGTTCTTACCTTATTCCCGGTCACCTAGTACCGATAGTACCCAAAAAACCCGGTCCATAGATTATAAGATTGAAATCTATCATAACCGTCCACTTAACATATGAGAAAGTGGGTAAAAACCCGGACCCGGAGTGGAACCGGTCCGTTTTTTTTATAAAAAAAAAATTTAAATATATTATGAGAACATTTTTAATATATTTTGAAAATATTTTTATACCGGGTAAAAACCCGGTCCCGGTACCGGGACAGGTACCGGTACAAGTACTCAATTTTCAGAACCGGTCAACTTCGTGTACAGGTACCGGGTTCAACAGAAACCCGGACTGTACCGGCTCATGTGCAGCTCTAGTCCCAATTTATGTGGGTAACGGGGCGGATATGGGTATTTTTTATACGAACAGGGCAGTGACTGGGATTTGACATACCCACCCCATACCCGCCCCATCCCTAAGCCCATACCCATAGTAGCCTTTTCCCATATATATATATGAAGCCTCTGCCTGTTATAAACCCTAGAAAGAGTAAAGCCTCCGGCTCACTATCAAATCCCAGATCTAAATGTCTGAGGTAGCTTTAGCAAGGGCAGCCGCGATAGAGGCAGAAAATGTCGTATTGCAAATTTATCGCAGATTGAGGAATCACGAAGTTATTACCTTTGATGAGCAAACTTCTCTAATTTCGGATGTGAAGGTACGCTTACAAACTATTTTAAGAAACGATTCAAATCGTTTAGGTATTGTAGTTTTAGTATTGGGAGATTTATATTCTAAGTTGTCTAGACATCGTGAAGCTCTTCATTATCTGTACTGGGCAATTGATATTTACAATCCTCGTTTAAAGAGTTCTGTTACTTGGACTGATCTTGGTCTCGAAGGAGCACCGCCGGATATAGATTTTATCAAGGATAAATTGATTTGTGCTTTCAATTTGTCTGGTGCTGTATTGGAAAGGACGGGTTCCGTAACTGAAGCGGCAAGTAATTTTTCTAAATCATCAGAATGTAGTTTAGGAATTCCTCCTAATCTTGCTATTGACTATTCAGAACATGGTTTCCATTACTGTAAATTAGCATTTTGGGCGGTGAAAACATTGGATTTGGATAAAGCTCTCTACTTTGGGTTAAAATGTTCCGATGCGTATCTGGCTTATCAACAAGCTAATACTAATCGGAACAGATTCCAGTTAGGAAAATGCGAAAGAATTGTTTCCGTAATCTATTTACTCAAAGGCCATGAAGAAGAATCAAGTCGTTGGAATAACTTGGCTATTCCTATTATGGAAGCAACTGGAATTTCTCCTGTATGGTTGGATGTTGATTTCCTAGAGATCGAGATCCTCATTTCTAGAAATTTATATGCCAAAGCACAGATTATGTTAAATCGGATATTTGCTGCTAACGTGGAGAGTTTATGGGGCAGATTTCAAACCCAATTTTGGCAAACTCTTCTTTATCACCACCAAAGAAATCGTGTGGGAGTTGATGACAGTATTGCTGCTCTTAAAAAATTGATGAAACAAAGTTCATTGCTAGAAGATGCTGTGGTGACAGATACAAGCCTGATCAATGTTGTATGTGATATTTCACAGCTGCTTGTTATGTGTAGGAAACAACGTGACGCTGCCGCTCTTTTAGTAGATCAACTATTGTTTGTAATGAATATGCGCTTTCCTGCTAATTATGAGCTTGGTATCAAGAGCTGTGTTTACTTGCTCAAGGCAACACTTTCCTTATCCAGAAATCAGCCGAGAGAAGCTGCTGTGATGGAATGCTTGTTGAAGGCGCAGACTATGCTGACTGATTGGTTTGGGGCGAAGCACTACATTATGGCGCAATGCCATCAATGCCTTGCTAGGGCTCATCAGAAGTTTGAACGTCCAGACGACGCTCTTCAGTCGATGGATGAAGCAGAGAGTATTCTCCTGATGTCCTTCGGAGAAGATTCGTATACATTGATGAAATTTAGATTCCAGCTCTTGGCTCTTTATAGGGTGCTGCAAAGGTTTGTTTTAAAACTCAATGCACATCTATTCTAGTCCTTCAATGCTTGTCCTCAAGCCTGGTATGTGTGACGGACTAATTTGCTTTTTTGGTCCTCGTCCTTGGCTATGAATAGTCTTTGTTTCCTTGTTAAGGTTTAATTGCACACAACTTAGTACTTGAATTTGGTAGGTGATCTGTAGATATCCATATGACCTGCTCTATCCATCACCTGTTTGCTTGTAAAAACTCTTATCACCTCTTCGTCTGCATTTTCGAAACATCTCTATCACTGATTTTGTTTATCACTGATTTTAACAGGCCAGTGGACGCTCTAGAACTCGCTAGGCAAATGGTGCGTACAATGGAGAAAGTCGTGCCACATAAACCTTTCCATTACGATTCAAAGTGGCAGTATGCGGAGTTGGTGCTTGATCCTCTGCAGAGACATATGGATAGAGCGCAATTACAGGTGAACCAGTTAGTAGAAGAGGTGAGGGCATTGGGCGAAGGAAATTGAGGGGTTCATACTCATGCTTATACTCATGCTAGTAAGCATTTGCATTCCTTCTTTTAGTAAACTACCTTTTTGACTTGGTTTTATCCGTGAATGTTAATCAAGTTAGGTCAATATAGTGTGTCTTTGGTTCACACTTTGAAGGCAGTTCTTTTGTTAGTTGTTTGTGTCAGTTCTTTGAATAAGTATTCTCTGGACTCTGTAGTAGTAGGACTTAAGTTTCATTGTGGTTATTTACAGCAAATACATTCTAGACAATGTTCAAGTGTCTTTTTTCTCCGCTTTAGCTTTTATTCCTGTTACGACTGTTGAACCAGTATCAATGTCGACACTACTAATTCATATATTTTGTATGTGGAGTGTTTATATATTTAACATACACTCGAAACAATTAGAGCTTGTTAAGTTTTTGGTTAAGCCTTTAGATGGCACTTTAGCTTTCTTTAACTTGTAACTTTGAGCTATGAAAATGAAAAACCTAAACTTAAAATTGCTATTCTAATTTTGAAGTTATTCGAATTCTACAAGGGATCTACTTGCCCTCGGATTTCGTTTATCTGACGAGTAAACAGTTTGCATATAAGTCTGCTGTCAATTGACGAGCCATTGGTATTCGAATTAATAGACCGTTCGGTTGGGAGAATCCTATAAATTCAAAGGAATTTATTCCAATCTAAAAAATTTATGTTCGGTTGAGATAATTCAATTACCTTTGTTATTACACCGGAATCCAATTTGGTTGCATCATTGGACCAATGCAATGGTAATCTATTATTTTGGAGGAAATTGGATTCCTAGCGATTGAAATTTCCAATTACATAGAGTTCATTTGCCCCTTTCGGTTCAAAGAATTGGGCGCATTTAGGATTCTAATTCTCCCAACCGAGAGCTGTAAAGGTATCAGACTAACCACATAAACACATATCCATTCCTGCGTCACCAGAAAATATCCTTCTTTTTTGGAAGATCCCAGATTCGACAAGGTCTATTCGCTTTACTGTGACCTTGGAAAGTAAGAAAGGGGTTTCCAGAGCCCGCACCCTAACAATTGAATCAAGGCCACACGATGCATCCAAAGAGCCGTCATGGTAGAAACATACAGTAGACACTCCTGCTGTGGCCTTCTTGGTAAAGGAGGTTGTAGAATATGCCTTGAATGACCATCCACTCTCGGCTGCTTTATGTTGAATATACTAATATTTAGTGAAGCTTTCGGCTAAAGAAGTAGTGGTGCTTTCGGTGCATACTTATGGACACTCAAGTGGAACACTAATGATGTGGCACTTTGGCACTTTCGGTGACTAAACTAATCAGCAGTGGAGCTTTCGGTTTAGTGAGAAGTGGGGCATCTTGGAGCTGTCGTAGTAGCTGTGAGTATGTCGACATTCTTTGTCCATTCTCCTATATATAGCCTTATAGTTTCATTGTAGAGGGCATCCCAAAATTAGTGAGTTCCAAAGAGAGAAAGAGTAGTGTTCTTAAGAGAGAGTAAGGTCTTGTTCTTAAGAGAGTGTAAGGGAGTGAATCATACTCTTGTAAACTTGTTCAAATCATAGTGCAACGTTATCGTCGTCTTCCAAAGTGGATGTAGATCATCTTGATCGAACCACTATAAATCCTTGTGTTGTGTGTGTGCCTATTTTACATTTGTTTTTTCATTTCTATTTCAATTCTCTATTGATTGTGCTTAGAAGAGCCATTGGTCATAACAAAGTGGTATCAGAGCTTCGGGTAAAAGAGATCAACGATGGCGGCAAAGTATGAGATTGAGAAATTTGATGGAAGGAATGATTTCAATTTATGGAGGCTAAAGATGAGGGCTGTTTTGGTGCAACAAGGTTTGGTGAAAACTTTGAAGGGGAAAACGGCTCTAGCAGAAACATTGAAGGATGAAGAAAAAGATGAACACATGGAGAAAGCGCATGGAATAATTCTATTATGCTTGAGCAACGAGGTCTTGAGAGAAGTGGCGGCGGAAACGACACCGGACGGGCTATGGAACAAATTGGAGAAGAGGTATATAACTAAATCCGTAACTAATCGTTTATATCTTAAGAAAAAATTACATACTCTTAAAATGCATGAAGGAATGTCTATTATAGATCATATTGATGATTATAATAAAATTCTCTTGGATTTGGCAAATATTGAAGTCAAAATTGAAGATGAAGACCAAGCTTTGGGTTTGCTTTGTTCCTTACCACCCTCTTATGAAAATTTTGTTGATACCGTAATGTATGGAAAAACTACAATTTCCATGGAAGACGTTAAAGCGGCTTTGAACTCTAAGGAGTTAAAGAAGACGGGTATCGACGGTAAAGATAATTTGGGAGATGGGTTGTTTGTTAGAGGAAGAGGAAACCAAAAGGGCGGATTTGATAGGAGTAGATCAAAGTCAAGGTCTAAATCAAAATCCGGTAAATTCTATTGCTTTCATTGTAAGGAAAAGGGGCATTTCAAGAAGGATTGTCCAAAATTGAAGAATGTCGAGAATAATACCAACCAAGGCACCGCAGCAAATGTTGAAGAAGAAAGTGATGATGGAGCGGTTCTCACGGTTCATACCGAAAGCTCGGAGAACGGGTGGATTCTTGATTCGGGGTGTAATTTTCACATGTGTCCTCATAAAGAGTGGTTTACTACTTATCAAGCTAGAGAAGGTGGTAAAGTTCTTATTGGAAACAATGTCACTTGTAAAGTGGTGGGTGTAGGTACAATTCAAATTAAGATGTATGATGGTATGGTGAGGACTTTAACTAAGGTTAGGCATGTTCCGTACCTGAGAAGAAATCTTATTTCTTTGGGTACGCTTGATTCAAATGGCTGCAAGTATCAAGGTGAAGGTGTAGTTATTCGTGTCTCAAGAGGAAGTCTTACAATTATGAAGGGCGAGAGAATTAATGGTCTTTATACGCTGCAAGGTACTACTGTGACGGGTGATGCAGCTGTATGTTCTTCAAGTTCTGATGATGATACTACCAAGTTGTGGCATATGCGGCTAGGGCATATGAGCGAGAGGGGGTTGGCTGTTTTGAGCAAGCAGGGATTGCTTTGTGGTCATAAAATATGCAATCTTGATTTCTGTGAACATTGTGTCTTTGGAAAGAAGTGTAGAGTCAAGTTTAGTACAGCTATTCATAACACCAAAGGTATTCTGGATTATATTCATTCTGCTCTTTGGGGTCCTTCTCGGGTTGATTCACATGGTGGTGGTAGATATATGTTGACGTTCATTGATGATTTCTCAAGGAAAGTATGGGTATTCATACTTAAACACAAAGATGAAACTTTTGTCAAGTTAAAGCAATGGAAGACTATGGTTGAGAAGCAAACCGGAAGACAAGTCAAGTGCTTGAGGACAGACAATGGTTTGGAATTTTGTGGGGGTGAGTTCAACGAGTTCTGCAAGGAGCAAGGGATTGTGAGACACCGCACAGTCAGAAAAACACCACAGCAAAATGGTGTTGCAAAAAGGATGAACAGAACCATAATGGAGAAGGCACGGTGAATGCTCTCCAATGCCAGGTTACCAAAGCAGATTTGGGCAGAAGCAGCAAACACATCAGCTTATTTAGTGAACAGATCTCCATCAACTGCCATTGAGTGCAAGACTCCAAATGAAGTTTGGACAGGTTCGCATGCTAACTATGAAGACTTGAAGATATTCGGATGTCTAGCCTATGCTCATGTGAATGAGGGGAAGCTAGAGCCTAGAGAAAATAAGTGTATATTTCTTGGGTATGCAAAGGGCGTGAAAGGATACAGGTTATGGTGTCCTGCAGAAAGATCAAACAAGTTTCTTATCAGCAGAGATGTGAAATTTGATGAGAAATCGATGTTGAAGCCAAAGAATGAAGAACTAGATGGAGAAGCTGAATAGGGTGTTAGTGATAAGGTGGAGCTTGGTGACAAGGTGGAACTTGAGGTGCAAGTTTAAGGAAGCAATAAGACTGTTGTTTCTGATGATGATGATGATGATGATCAAGATATTATGCAAGAACCTGCCCAGGAAGAAGAAGCACAAGGTCATCAGTACAATCTTGTAAGAGACAGAGAGAGGAGGCAAGTTAAAGCACCTCAGAGATACGGCCATGCTGATTTGGTTGCATATTCATTTGCAGTAGGTGAGAGCATAGATAGGGATGATCCAACAACCTATGAAGAAGCAATCGGTGGTGAAGAATCAGCAGAATGGGGAGCATCTGCAATTGAAGAAATTGAGTCTCTTGACAAGAATGGCACTTGGGAGATAGTTGCAAGACCAAAAGGGCAGAATATTTTTGGAAGCAAATGGGTCTTCAAGAAGAAACAAGGTACGTCAGATGGTGAAGGAACAAGGTACAAGGAAAGGCTTGTGGAAAAGGGGTTTACACAAAGAGAAGGCATTGACTACAATGAGGTATTTTCTCCTGTTGTTAAACATAGTTTTATTAGAACATTGCTTGCTATAGTTGCTTTGAAAGATCTATAATTAGAACAACTAGATGTTAAGACAGCTTTCCTTCACGGTGATTTGGAAGAGCGTATTTATATACAACAACCAAAGGGGTTTTAAGTTCCTGGCAAAGAAGATCATGTATGTTTGTTGAAGAAATCTTTGTATGGTTTTAAGAAATCTCCAAGTCAGTGGTATAAACGTTTTGATACGTTTATGGTGGAAAATGGCTATGACAGGAGTAAGTATGATAGTTGTGTATACCACAGGAAACTCCAAAATGGTTCATTTGTGTATTTACTCTTGTATGTTGATGATATGTTGATTGCCTGCAAATACATGTCAGAGATACAGAAGCTGAAGGAGCAGTTGAGTAGTGAGTTTGAGATGAAGGATTTGGGCACAGCAAAGAAGATATTGGGCATGGAGATTCATAGAAACCGAGCTGAAGGCAAGTTTCATTTGTCCAAGAAGGATTACATCGAGAAGATGTTGGAGCGGTTTGGTATGAAAGATGCAAAACCAGTAAGTACTCCTTTGGCAGCTCATTTTAAACTTTCTAGAAAGCAATCACCTCAAACTGCAGATGAGGAAGAGTATATGTCTCGAGTTCCATATGCAAGCGTTGTTGGTAGCATCATGTATGCTATGGTTTGTACAAGGCCGGATATCACGAAATCTGTGAGTGTGGTAAGTGGATACATGGGAAGTCCCGGGAAGGCTCATTGGAAAGCTGTAAAGTGGATTTTGAAGTATCTAAGGGGAAGTACAGATGTTGGTTTAGTGTTTGATAAACACTATGGTTATTCGACGAATGTTGTGGGTTATGTTGATTCTGATTATGCAGGTGATCTTGATAGAAGAAGGTCATTGACAGGTTATACTTTTACATTGTGTGGTAGTACTATCAGTTGGAGGTCGGTTTTGCAAAGCACAGTTGCATTGTCTACAACTGAGGCAGAGTACATGGCAGCCGCGGAAGCACTAAAGGAAGGTATATGGTTGAGGAGTTTGGTTGGTGATTTGGGTTTCAATCAAGAGAATGCAACTTTGTTCTGTGATAGTCAAAGTGCCATTCACTTGACCAAGAACCAGATGTATCATGAGAGAACGAAGCACATCGATGTCAGGTATCATTTTATCAAGGATGAAGTTGAGGAAGGTAGGATAGCGATGCTAAAGGTTCCTATAGCGGATAACCCTGCAGACATGTTGACGAAGCCAGTTCCAAGTATCAAGTTCAAGCACTGCTTGGACTTGGTTGGTGTCAACAAGTGTTGAGAGCCCTTGTGGGGCTGAGTGAAGACGATAATGATGAGCGGTGATGGTATTCAAGTCAAGGTGGAGATTTGTATAATATGCCTTGAATGACCATCCACTCTCGGCTGCTTTATGTTAAATATACTAATATTTAGTGAAGCTTTCGGCTAAAGAAGTAGTGGTGCTTTCGGTGCATACTTATGGACACTCAAGTGGAACACTAATGATGTGGCACTTTGGCACTTTCGGTGACTAAACTAATCAGCAGTGGAGCTTTCGGTTTAGTGATAAGTGGGGCATCTTGGAGCTTTCGTAATAGCTATGAGTATGTCGACATTCTTTGTCAATTCTCCTATATATAACCTTATAGTTTCATTGTAGAGGGCATCCCAAAATTAGTGAGTTCCAAAGAGAGAAAGAGTAGTGTTCTTAAGAGAGAGTAAGGTCTTGTTCTTAAGAGAGTGTAAGGGAGTGAATCATACTCTTGTAAACTTGTTCAAATCATAGTACAACGTTATCGTCGTCTTCCAAAGTGGATGTAGATCATCTTGATCGAACCACTATAAATCCTTGTGTTGTGTGTGCGCCTATTTTACATTTGTTTTTTCATTTCTATTTCAATTCTCTATTGATTGTGCTTAGAAGAGCCATTGGTCATAAAAAAGGTGAACACCAGTTTCAATATCCCACAATCTCCAACTCTTGTCAAAGCTAGCCGTAGACACATACTTACCATATGGGTGTGCCCCTCCAATTTTCTCAAGCAAACCCCTTCGGTGTTCCATAAGATTGTCGTTCAATCAAAGGGAGAAAATGTAACATCATCCAATTAGCGAAAGTTCCTCGATTTCACTTCTATCTAGGTCCAGACTACCTGCCTGTGTCAAGACGCAATCAACCTCAGCATCAAAATCCTCATCTGGGTCATCCCCCTGTCTCCTTGGCATGCAGAAGCTCTTTCGACTTTCGACCTCAGTCCAAAACGGATATTTTTGAAACTATTGCCAATCGCTATCCGAAATACTAGTAGCAGCATCAGAGATAAATCCTCCTCGTCTCCTAGAGCTTTCGAAAGCTCGTCAATATCTAAATTCACCATTATCCATCTCTCGTTCACCGAAAAGTGTGACTAGTTCGCCAAGACGTTGGAGACGTGCACGAACAGCAATTAGTTGGTACAGCTAGAGCGTAAGCACTTCGTTTCAACAGGTGATCTTGCATTACTTTTTGCTTCCTATCTCGAACCTCCATATTTGCATATGAAATCTCGTATTCCATTGCTTTCGTTCTTAGGGCCAAATTTGATCAGAAATCCTTTACTTATACAGGTTTGTGTCGGTCATAAATGCAAGATTGGTTTTAGAAAGAGGACTTGCTAGCTGTCGGTTACATAGAACGGATTCCTTAAAAAGAGTTCAGAGATATATGACATGTTAGAACTCTTCCTGCACCTTTCCATGTCACATATCCTGCAACAAACAGAAGTCTTTGTAAACGACATCATCAATCTACTCAATACATAATCGATAGTTACATTCTTCTCATCAGGAAAAAAGAAACAAAAGCTCAACACCTTCATAGTGACGACAATCAGTTTTGCAAAGAGCGCTGCAGTAATGAACATCATTGTTTCATTAAAGTGAAATTACCATTTGTTAGTGTTGGAAATGATTTTGAAAATGATTTGAAAATGGCTCACAATCACTCAACTGTGGTTTATGGGAAAGAAAATTTTATTGCTCACAAAGGTAGTTATACACTGACCTTTACAAAACACTTCAACTTCTCACACTTAGCTACCTATACCTTACTTTGGTTATCCACTCAATTACACCTTCACTTGGTGGCACTACCTCCCTATTTATAGGAGCTCTTAAACTACTCTAGTTTGGTCTAGAATGTTCATGACTTATTCACTACATAACAACTAACTAGAATTTTCTAGAGAACTTGGGCTCTAGTATTTTCTTTAACCATGAAGACTCTAGATGGGCTAGAGTACTCTAGAACTTGTCTATACCAACTAGTTGGGCCTAGATAATTCTAGATACTTCTAAATTAAAAATCAAGTTTGCATTTTTAACAGCCCCCCTTAAACTTGATTTGAAATAACTCCAAGAATTTCTAGTAATTTGACGAAGACCTCGTGCTTTAGTGGTTTCGTGAATATATCCGCAACTTGGCTTTGAGAATTTGTGTATTTCAGCTGTACCTTATTCTCCGATATGCACTCTTGGATAAAATGGTACCGTGTGTCGATGTGCTTGTTGCGGTCATGAAACACTGGATTCTTTGCTAAATCCATTGCTGACTTGTTGTCCACAAATATTGTAGTCGGTTCCTCCTGCTCCATTTTAAGTTCCTTCATTAAACTTCTTATCCATATCGCGTGACAAACACACGATGCTGCTGCGATGTACTCATCTTTGCAGGTGGAGAGAGTGACTATAGGTTGCTTCTTTGAACTCCAAGTGAAGCCCGTATCCCCAAGAAAAAATACAAATCCAGTAGTACTTTTTCTTCCATCCAAATCTCTGGCCCAGTCACTATCACTATATCCAACGAGTTTGTACTTGTCTGACGACAAGTAAAATAAAACGAAATCAAGCGTGCCTTTTAAATAGCGCAAAATTCTCTTGGCAGCCTTCATATGGGTAGTCGTAGGTGCTTCCATGTAGCGACTGATTAACCCCACTGCATAGAGAATATCTGGCCTTGTACAAGTTAAGTATCTCAAGCTTCCAACAAGACTCTTGTAAAGAGTCTGATTGACCTTCTCGCCTCCATCGATCTTTGATAGCTTGATTCCGCATTCCACATGATTAATTGCCGGATTACACTCCTACATTTTAAATCTCTTAAGGATTTCTTTCGCATATCCTTCTTGAGATATAAAAATTCCATTTTGCCGCTGTTTTACTTCGAGCCCGAGATAGTATGACATAAGACCGATGTCCGTCATTTCAAATTCTTTCGTCATCGCTTTCTTGAATTCTTCGAACATTATTGGGTTATTTCCGGTGAAGATCAAATAATCCACATATAGGCAGACGAGCAACATATCTCCCTTTTCATTCACCTTCACATAGAGAGCATGTTCATGTGGGCATTTACTGAAATTATTTTCTTGGAAGTATTTGTCGATTCTGCTGTACCATGCTCTCGGTGCTTGTTTTAGGCCGTATAAAGCCTTTTTCAACTTCAGGACTTTATTTTCTTGTCCTTTTACTTGGTACCCCGGCGTTTGCTCGACGTATACCGTCTCTTCAAGATTCCCATTTAGAAATGCAGACTTGACGTCCATTTGATGGACTTTCCATCTATTTTGGGCAGCTAGAGAAATAATTAATCTTATAGTTTCAAGACGAGCGACAGGAGCAAAAACCTCATCATAGTCGATGCCTTCTCTTTGGTTATAGCCTTTTACAACCAATCTTGCCTTGTATCTTTCAACCTCCCCTTTAGCGTTTTTCTTGGCTTTGTACACCCACTTTACTCCAATTGTTCTTTGTCCTTTCGGAAGTGTTACAAGCTCCCAGGTACTGTTCTTCTCAATAGCTTTTATTTCTTCATTCATCGCCTTTCTCCATTTTTCGCTTTTGACTGCTTCTTCAAAGTTTATTGGTTCACTTTTTGCAAAGAGACATAAGAGATATACATTATCTCCGTAGATATCAGTTAAACTCCTCGTCTGTAAGGGTTTTTCGCTAGAACTTTCATCTGCTGATGATGGATCATCATGATGTACTGCTGGAGGTGATGGTGGTGGTGAAGTAGCTGGAGAAACTAGTTCGGGTGGTTGTTCTTCTTCTTCTTCTAGAATAGGGAGAAAATTGTAATCCTTTTCTTGAACGCCAAAATCCCAGAAGCCTTCTTCATCGAACTCCACATCTCTTCTTGTGACGACCTTTTTATTGATTGGATCATACAACTTGTATCCCTTGGATCGAGAGTCATAACCGATAAATATGTACTTGCCACTCCTGTCATCCAACTTCGTTCTCAGCTGACTCGGCACATGAGCATATTCGATACTTCCGAATACTTGTAAGGGTGAGATGTCAGGTTTCACTCCGCTCCATGCTTTTAAAGGAGTCATGTTCCACACGCTTTTTATGGGACATCGGTTTATTAGGTAAACCGCACAGTCAACAGCTTCTGCCCAAAACTCCCTGGGCACTCTCTTTGTTTTTAACATACTCCGGGCCATATTAAGAATTGTTCTGTTTCTCCTTTCGTCAACTCCATTTTGTTGAGGTGTGTATGGAACCGTAAGAGGTCAACGGATTCCATTGTCTTCACAGTATGCCTCGAACTCCTTCGAAGTAAATCTACCTCCTCTGTCTGATCTCATGGCCAAAATTTCGAAGCCGCTTTCTTTCTCCACAAGGGATTTAAATTTCTTGAAATTGGAAAAAACCTCCGATTTTTGTTTCAAGAAATAAACCCATGTTTTCTACTAAAGTCGTCGACAAATATGAGGAAATAGTTATTTCCACCATACGAGATTGGCTTTATTGGTCCACAAACATCTGTTTGAACCAACTGCAGTGGTTTTGTGGCTCTGGAGAATGTTTCCTTGGGAAAACGTTTCTTGAAATGTTTCCCAAGTAAACATCCTTTGCACAAATGATCCGGGTGGTCTATTCTTTGCAAACCTCTAACCATCTTTTGTTTGGACAATAACTTTAATCCTCCAAAATTAAGATGTCCATACCTAAGATACCAGATCCATGACGAGCCTTTCACACAGGCTGTCAGACATCTCGCGACATCATTTTGAATATTCAGATAGAACATCCTATTTCCCATCATTGGCACTTTGGCTATTAGTTTTCCATTCTTATCTCTTATAAAAAGACTAAGGTTTTCCATATTCATCCTATAGCCCTTTTTTAAGAGTTGTCCTAAACTTAGTATATTCATTTTTACGTTAGGGACGTAATAACCATCGGAAATAAACTCATGATTTCCATTTTTTAACTTAATCAAAATTTTGCCAAGACCACTCATCGGAGTTTTCGCTCCATTTCCAAACGTTACGTTTCCGAAAACTGATTCATCAAGCTCCACGAACTTCTCCTTCGTGCCATACATATGGTAAATTGCTCCCGTATCAAGCACTCATGTACAATTCTCATTGTAGTCACCTCCATTGCATGCCACCAATAAGGTCTGGTCTCCTTCATTTTCTTTATTAGCATAGTTAGCTTTTTCTTCGACGTTATCCGATGAAAACCAACAATCTCGAGCATAATGACCACGCTTATGACAATTATAGCATTCAACTTGAGATTTGTTATACCTTGGCCTGTTATTGTTGTTCCATGAATTATCTCCTCTACCACGACCTCTTGTGAAGCTTGACCTTTGGCCCCTTTGATCATCGTTATTCTGCTTGCCTCTTCCTCTTCCTTTTCTGTTGTCGTAGCCGCGTCCTCTTCATCTAGGATTGCTACTAGAGCTCCCTCCTTGGTCTTTTAGGGTTATTTGGTTTTTGGTACTCAAGTTTTGGTCAAAACCTGAGTTTGGTCTAACATTTGTCCAGGCTTTGCGTTTGGTCTAAAAACCAATGTTGACCTGCGTTGACTCCGTTGAGTGATGACGTGTTTAACATTTGACTTATTTTATTTTATTTGCACCCTCCAAGATAATAGTATATTCTTATTACATCCCCAACACTAACCACCATATTTTCTTTCGCCTGTTCTTCATCCTCAATCAAGAACAAGATTTTGAACAATTTACAAATAACGACTCCGACAATTATAAGATACCTATTTAAAGTCGTTCAGTGACAAAATATCTATTTCAAACTCAACGCAAATTCAAACAATAGATAAACCCCATGAATTTTTTACCCTAAAAATGAAATTGATGCTCAATTAAAACCTCCAAACCAAATCAGCACCAAATTGAGTTAATTCAACAGCGTAATTCTATACCCCGAGAACAAGCAATACCAAATTGAGTAAATTGTTGACCTATCTTCTTAAAAGAGAATCAGGAAACTAATGTTATATCTTCATCTTCGTCCAGAGATGGTATGTCTAAATCTTCGTCCAAAGATTGTTATATCAAAGACCCACCTCGGCATCGCAAATCGAAAATCTTTTTTTTTTTGCAAGAAATAAATCAACAATATTTTGTCAATATCACTTGCTAAAGAAAAGATATGTAGAAACAGTAATAGCAGAGCCGTGTTAATGGGGTTCTAAATTTATGAGATGGAAAGAAAAAAATAAGAGAGTTAGGATAATTGATCTACCCATGGACATGAGTAAATGAGTCAGTAGTATTCGAAGATTTTAAGGTTTGTATAAGATGTGAACAAAAGAGATTTAGTGGTTGATTTAGGTGGAACTGTGATTGAGATGTTTAATCGGAGGATCATAAAGATGGGTTGCGTTGTGTTAGACTTAACTTGGTGATGCTCTGTTGATTCAGAAGTTGTTTGGTGATGGAAATTCAGGGAAGATAGATGTTGCTGCTGTTGATATTTCAGATGAAGAACATAATGGAATTTGAGGAGATTTTAATGGAGGGTCACAAAAAAAAAAAATCGGGGGCCACAGAAAAATTATATGAGAGTGAGTTGGGGGGTGATTTAAGAAAATGTTTTATAATTTGAGGATCACAGATTAATAAAATAAGTCAAAAGTTAAACATGTCACCTCTCAACGGAGTCAACGTTGGTCTTTAGACCAAATGCAAAGCCTGGACAAATGTTAGACCAAACCCAGGTTTTGGTCAAAACCTGAGTACCAAAAACCAAATAACCCGGTCTTTTAAAGTAATTTTATCTTGTAGAACTTGTTCTACTGCTCCCTCTTTACTTCTCTTTCTCATCCTTTCTTCATGGGATTGTAGCAATCCCATGAGCTCATCCACGGTCATTGATTCTACGTCTTTGGACTCCTCAATTGCGACGACGATATAGTCGAATTTTGGAATGAGTGACCGTAATATTTTATCGATCACACGACTATCAGTCATGACCTCACCATTTCTTCTTAGTTGATTAACAACAACTAAAACTCTTGAAAAATAGTCCAAGATTAATTCGGACTCTTTCATGGAGAGAGATTCAAACTCACCTCGTAGAGTTTGCAACCGCACCTTCTTTACTTTGTCCACGCCTTTGAAGGAATTTTGAAAAATTTCCCACGCCTTCTTTGCATTAGCGGCTCTTGATATTTTCTCGAATGACGATTCATCCATGCCTTGATAAAGAAGGAAAAGAGCTCTTTTATCTCTCTTTCTCGAAATACGTAGCGTATCTTTTTCATTTTGTGGTAGTGCTGCTTTATCTTCCGGCTCGACATAACCTTTTTCTATTATCTCCCATGCATCTTGTGAGCCTAGTAACACCTTCATTTGAATGCTCCAATTTTCATAATTATCTTTGGTGAGTTCAGGAATTTGGAAGGGAAACATTTCAGTGGCCATAAGAATCTATGGCTTTGATACCACTTTGTTGGAAATGATTTATAGGTTAATGGTTAATAGGTATTGAAAATGATTTGAAAATGGCTCACAATCACTCAACTGTGGTTTATGGAAAAGAAAATTTTATTGCTCACAAAGGTAGTTATACACTGACCTTTACAAAACACTTCAACCTCTCACACTTAGCTACCTATACCTTACTTTGGCTATCCACTCAATTACACCTTCACTTGGTGGCACTACCTCCCTATTTATAGGAGCTCTTAAACTACTCTAGTTTGGTCTAGAATGTTCATGACTTATTCACTACTTAACAACTAACTAGAATTTTCTAGAGAACTTGGGCTCTAGTATTTTCTTTAACCATGAAGACTCTAGATGGGCTAGAGTACTCTAGAACTTGTCTATACCAACTAGTTTGGCCTAGATAATTCTAGACACTTCTAAATTAAAAATCAAGTTTGCATTTTTAACAGTTAGTTGATACCTATAGGATGTCATTAAAGTGCATTGGGAGTGAACGAGTACTAGATAAAGCATATTTACTGTAGATCCCTTGGACAGAAGTGACCAAAATAATCAGATACAAAACTGTGTACAAGTCACATTTAAACTGCACCTGGGAAGAGTTATCAAACTTATAACTAAGTTACATGGGACAAAAATCTATATATGATCAATTGTAAAACTGTGTTGTTGAATTACATAGCATTACATGAGATCCTACGTGCAGTTCAATTATAACCAAAGGAATTATGCAATACGAACTAGTAAACCAGGAAACATGAAAAGAGCACCATAATTTTTTATTTATTTTATTACTTTGCATAGGAATTACGAGTACAGGCTGGACAATTCTCGACTGCAATAGCACGACAGGCCACAAAACTTCGTACATGAAAGTTGTCCCTAAACTGGAATACAACCCATGGGTTCTGCTGTAAAGCTAATAATCATTTCTAGCATTACCAGATTAATAATACAAACATTAACACAAAACAAATCCAAAATACAAGAAACATACAGGTGGATTAAAACTAACAAAGAATATATCAAAATTGACATTTTGAGACAAATAAAGGTTGAACACATCGACAGGTTGAACATACCAACTTGTTCAAGGCCTTATTGCTATTTTCCAAATTTCAATGCAAATGTGAGCGTCAATAGAATTAGACGACATTGCTTTTCCCCCATTTGGCTTTTTATTTGAAAAATAAGAAAAATGTGGTAGTTAAAAATATTAAACATGTATAAAAATTAACAAATGATTTGAAATATATGAAATGTGGTACTTATGGTGAAGGTAATAGTAGGCTTTGTTGTACACAATGAAACAGCTGAAACCTTATTTATTCTCCTTCTCTTGCACATCAAGTTATGTACCAAACTTAAGAACATCCAGCATATATCGAAATGATTAAAACGGTAGATGAAGAGCTTACAGTGAGTCAGTATGCCAGACATGAGGGATTTCATAAGAGCTTGGCAAATATCATTGCCGGAGCCACCAATTTTTAGTTAATATCAGCTAGAAATGAAATCACACATACTTCCAACTGTTTCTATTAGTGCAGATGCAGGGGCTTTCATAAGAGAATTCATCCATTATGAATCAGCATCACAACCACTGTCTTAAAGCCTTTTCAGCTAACAAAAAAGGGTACTAAGTGCATCCGGAATACTACAAAGCGCATATGCAAAATTGTTTGTTAGGTCCTCCTGAATGGTTACAACTTATAACAATTAGAAGTGTTGTCTAGCTGAAGTTCTGATTTCGGAATCATCCATTACCAAACAACCACATACATGAATACTCAAAGTCATTCTTGAAACTCATCCAATCTATCCCAGACAAAGGACACCTGACGGATACATCACTTTCCTCTCTGAAACAAAAACTAAGCATAGAATAAATAATGGAGACAAAACAATTAGTAATTTTTAAAATATTTGATTCCCCAGTAGGTGTCCCATGTTTACTGACCCTGGATTTTCTTTAAAGAGTGTGAATTAGAGGTGTCGTCAGCTGCTTCCATGATATCCAAGATCTGTAAAAAGTTCAGCAAATTTAGGCGACGTTCAAAAAAGATTCAAATAGCTTAACATCAAATTCTTTCAGAGGAATTCAATAAATTCTCATCAATGACGAGGGAGTCCAGCTTCTTCTCGAGCTGGATATTTGAAGGGGCCATTCAGTTAATTCTGCAAGAACAAAGGTTTTTGGTCATTAAATTTTGGATCAAAAATGTGTTAGAAAAAACAATGTTTTGTTTTAATCAAAAAATGCATGGACCATGTTTTGATCCCAAGACCTATTGCTCCCTAGATGTTTTTTTCATGTGAATGAATAAAACATTAGTCCCATATAGACTAAAACACTAAGAGTTTTAGACTTAAATAGCATTGGTTTAGCCTTAAGGGCATGGCCCTTTGGGTCTTTAGACCTTTGTGTATGGGGAAAGCCCTAGACTATGGCAAGGTTGCCTAAACCTTATTGCATGGGTGTGGGTGTGGGTGTATCCGACCCTTTCTTTTTACTGAAAATTTCCACTCGTTTCTCCCACACATGTAAAGAATTTTATTCTTTGCCTTCTCGGTTTTGGATATCCGACAGCCTCGAGAAGCATCTTTTTCCACGCGTGTCACACGGTGTTCTTGACACCTGTACATTCTGTTTTCCTCGAGAAGAATCTCGAAAATTTTGAACGCGTTTGCACTGTTCTTTTAACTCGATTTTAACGTTCGAGACGCGTGTTTCACGGATCTTGTCGTGCATTGGATTCGAATTGTTTTCGAACGTTTCAAATATTCTTTTCTTGTGCTATAAATACGAGATGAATTTTTCGTTCTGAACTTGCATCAGAACAAACATTTTTTTTTGTTCTCTTTCTTCTTCTTCTCTACTGCTTTCAGAAATAATTAATTTCTTATTTTACGTTTCTTTTATATCACAGAAAAGTTGAGTTCTTCACTAAAACAAGTTGTAGTTTACAGAAACATAATTTTGTAACACTATTTCTTTGTTTACAGAAACAATCATAGTTTACATAAACATAAATTAGTTTTACATTTCTCTGAAACTGTTTGAGTTTCGACTTGTATTTTTGTTTTTCATTTCTGCTGCCAAGTTCTAAGGGTTCTCTCTGTGTATGCTACACATGGAGGAGAACTAACAGTAGTTGTATCCTGGAGGTAATTTGTTAATTGCTATAGCATCTCAGAGGAGTAGCAGGCAATATTACCTTTAGCTCAGCGTATCTCATACGTGCCTATACTAAGTTTATTGAGTTATTTGTTACTACTATCAGTGTAATCTAAGTATTATTTCCCATTTGCATTCGATTATTGTAATTAATTCCAACAATCTAAAGGTAATACTTGCCTTATTGTAATATTGTAAGTTTGTGATATTGTAATTCCTGTAAGAACATGGGAAAAATACCGTAGAAAGACCACCAAAGTTCAGTGGTAAGGACTTTAAGAGATGGCAGTCTAAAATGTTATTCTTCCTAAACGACCAAAGGTTAGATGGACTTGCTTTAAATAGACCCTCCAGAAGACTTCATCACCGTGGTAATGAAGATAAACTGGAAAGGTGGAATAGGAAGAATTACTCGTGCAAGAATCATATTCTTAACTGTCTTGATGACTCTTTGTACGACTTCTATAATGCAAAAGAAAATTTTAATGCTTTTGATTTATGGGAAGCTCTAGAATAAAAATATCATGTTGAAGTCTTTGGAAGTAAGAAGTTCTTGATGGCTAAGTTCTTAGAATACAACATGACTGACGAAAAGCCTGTGGTAGAACAGTTCGTCGAACTTCAACTCCTCATCAACGAGATTCTTTCTGAAGGCATGACTTTTGATGAAGCTCTACAAGTATCGGCTGTGATTGAAAAGCTTCCACCCTCATGGAGCGAATACAAGAGGAGGCTGCGACACAAGACTCGTGAAATCACCATGGTGGAGCTTGGCAAAAAGATCCAGGTTGAGGAGCTTATGTGCAGCAAGGACAAGATCATGATGCTGAGCAAAAACATGTCCAACAAAGCTCATGTTTTGGACGATAAAGCTGCTTCAAAGAAAATTCCTGGAGAATCCAGCAAAATGGGTAATAGACGTAACAGACGTCGAAAACCCAGAGGTAACAATTTTAAGCCTAGAGGTGGTGTCACTAAGCACACCATCAAAGGCAACTGTTTTAATTGTGGTAAACCTGGACATATGGCTAAAGACTTTAAGGCCCCTAAAAGGATCAAATATGATCCAAAACAGAAAAATAAGGCAAACATAGTAGAGGACTCTGGATATTTCACTGGCATGGTGTATGAAGTCGACCTTGTCTCTAGTATGACTAATGTGAGAGACTGGTGGCTTGATTCTGGAGCCACCAAGCATGTCTTTAAATTCAGAAATGCTTTCTCCTCCTATGCCATAGTAGGAGATGATGAGAAACTGTTCATGGGAAACTCTTCCACCGCGAAAGTGGTGGGGAAAGGCAAGGTCGAACTGAAGCTAACTTCGGGAAAAACTCTCACATTGAATGACGTATTCTACGTCCCAGGACATATGCAAAAATCTTATCTCAGAAACCATCCTGCTAGGAAAAGGTTTTAAAATTGTTCTTGAGTCCAATCTTTGTTGTGATTTCTAAGCATGGTGAATTCGTAGGAAAAGGTTATTTACGATAACATGATTAAGCTTAGTGTATCGATTTGAAATTGAATGTTAATGCATCTTCTTCTGTTTATGTTTGTGACTCCTCACATGTTTGGCATGATAGACTTGGGCATGTTAATTTCAAATCGCTAGAAAGACTTGATAATTTAGGTTGCATACCAAAAATAAACTTTGATAAAAAACAAAGATGTGAAATCTGTGTTGAATCTAAATATGCAAGAAAACCATTTAATAAAAGTGTTGAACGTAGAACAGTTCCTTTGGAATTAATACACTCGGATTTAGGAGACTTGAAATCAACACCAACAAGAGGTGGTAGAAAATGGTATATCACTTTCATAGATGATTACTCACGATCTTTGTCGGGTTCATCTTCTTAGAAGTAAAGATGAGGCCTTAGAGGCTTTCAAGTTTTATAAACTTGAAGTAGAAAACCAAAAAGGAGTTAAGATTAAAACTCTTAGGTCTGACCGTGGCGGTGAGTATGTGATACCCATAGGAGAGTTTTGTAAAAATAATGGAATCATTCATGAAACCACTGCACCATATTCACCTGAATCGAATGGTGTAGCCGAAACAAAAAATAGAACACTCATAGATATGGTAAATGCTATGTTGACAAGTTCAGGGTTATCTTCGAACTTGTGGGGGGAAGCTATCCTCTTGGCATGCTATATTTTGAACCGAGTTCCATTTAAAAAATCAGATAAAACTCCCTACGAATTGTGGAATGGTAAACAACCTTCCTATGCATACTTTAAAATGTGGGGGTGTTTGGCCAAGGTGGCCATTCCTCATCCCAAGAAAACTAAAATAGGTCTAAAAAACAGTCAATTGTGTTTTCTTAGGGTATCTGAGCATACAATTGCACACAAGTTTATGGTCATCGTTCGACCATAATAACATTGGTCGAGAATACCATATTGGAATCTAGAGATCTTTGTGTTTTATGAACACATATTTCCTTTAAGGTATGGACCTCGAAAAAGGGTCCATGATGACCTCTCGGATGTTCCATCGACTAGTCAAACCCCAACTTTAGAGTATGAGACTGAACCAAGAAGAAGTAAGAGGGTTAGAACTGAAACAGGTTTTGGCCCAGATTTTTTGACTCTTACGGTAGAGTCTGAACCCCAAACCTACAAGGAAGCTATGACTTCTCCAGAAGCTCCTTTCTGGGAAGAAGCTTCATTAAATGAATGGGAGTCCATTCAGCAAAACAAAACTTGGGAGCTTGTAGACTTGCCTCCTGGAAGTAAATCCATAGGTTGAAAATGGGTGTTCAAAAGGAAACTTAGAACAGATGGAACTATAGATAAATATAAAGCTAGGTTGGTAGCTAAAGGCTATAGACAACAGGAAGGAGTATATTTCTTTGATACCTATTCACCAGTCTCTAGAATCACCTCGATTAGAATGTTGATTGCTATTGCTTCAATTTATGATTTGCATATACATCAGATGGATGTTAAAACTTCTTTTCTATATGGTGAATTGAATGAAGAAATTTATATGGATCAACCTGAAGGCTTTATAGTAAAAGGTTATGAAAACAAAGTATGCAAGTTAAACAAATCTCTTTACGGTTTAAAACAAGAACCTAAACAGTGGCATGAAAAATTTGATCATGTTATGATAATTAATGGCTTCAAGGTTAATGAATCTGATAAATGTATTTAAATTAAATATGTGGATGATTCTCATGTTATTGTATGCATATATGTTGATGATATGCTCATATTAGGCAGTAACCTTGATATTATTAATACCATTAAAAGCATGCTTAGAGATAATTTTGACATGAAAGACTTAGGCCCTACTGATGTAATCTTAGGGATGAAAATCGAAAGATGTCGATGGATATAGTCTTAGTCAATCTCATTATGCTGAAACCGTACTAAAGAGATTTAATTATGAAAATGCTAAACATGCATCTACTCCTTTTGATCCCACTTGTAAATTGAAAAAGAACAAGTGTAAGGGTATTGATCAACTTGAGTATTCTCGCATTATTGGTAGTCTTATGTATTTGATGAACTGTACAAGACCTGATATTGCTTACTCTGTGAGTAGATTAAGCAGGTATACTTGCAACCCAGGGCAGGATCACTGGAATTCTCTCTTCAGAGTTTTACGTTACCTGAGAGGGACCTCAAACTATTGCTTAAGTTTTGGGAAGTATCCTGCTGTACTGGAAGGGTATTGTGATGCCAACTGGATATCAGACTCAGAAGAGTGCAAATCTACTAGTGGGTACATATTCTTGCTTGTAGGTGCGTCTGTCTCATGGAAGTCTACCAAACAGACATGTATAGCTAAATCCACTATGGAGTCTGAGTTTATAGCCTTGGAAAAAGCTGGAGAGGAAGCTGAATGGATGCGATGTTTCCTGGGAGGAATTCCACTCTGGCCCAAGACTGTGTCTTCAATCGCCATCCCTTTGTGATGAGTAAAGCTGCTCTTGGTTGCGCAAAGAACAATGTATACAACGAAAAGTCTATACATATACGTAGAAGACACAAGACGGTGAAACAACTACTCTCTACTGGTATTATCTCGATAGACTTTGTAAAATCCAAAGATAATCTTGAAGATCCTTTGACGAAAGGTTTCCCGAGAGAGGAAGTTAAATCCACATCGAGGGGGATGGGACTTAAGCTCATAGAATAAATCACCATGAAGGATACTCAACCTTGTGATTGGATTTCCAAGATCAAGGTTCAATGAGACAACTAATTTATGGTGATATTGGTAAAGCACTATCTTTGTCCCTCCCTATGGTGTAATCATGTGATAGTGCAGCCTGCAGATTTACAGGATGATCTTTTGAGATCTTAATGGATTCCATGGCTTTGATTAAAGCGGGGTGTGGCAGGACACTCTTTATGGACCCACCTTTGTGGATGTTGGTAGTGTGGCCGCTTCCTATGGTAATTTGAGCTGATTCTCTAGAGACATTCATTAAGTCCGGGATTTTAGCCCACGGCCAAAATGGGCACAACTGCAAGAGCTTGGCAGCTGTTTTCTTCGGTTGAGGCATCAAGTGTGGCTGTTATTTCTGAATTGCATTCATTGTTGGCGGTTCAAGACATTGCGTTCACCGTATCAACAAGCAGTTCAGGTAACCTCTCACTAAGTTAAGGTTCAATCTTTGGGACACCTTAGCCTATTTTGTTGCCTTATGTTTTATCGTGTTTTATCGACATGTTTTATTATTCATGTGGGGGATTGTTAGAAAAAACAATGTTTTGTTTTAATCAAAAAATGCATGGACCATGTTTTTATCCCAAGACCTATTGCTCCCTAGATGTTTTTTTCATGTGAATGAATAAAACATTAGTCCCATATAGACTAAAACACTAAGAGTTTTAGACTTAAATAGCATTGGTTTAGCCTTAAGGGCATGGCCCTTTGGGTCTTTAGACCTTTGTGTATGGGAAAAGCCCTAGACTATGGCAAGGTTGCCTAAACCTTATTGTATTTCTTATTGCCTTTCCCGTTCGCGCGGTGCTTCGCACAGAAGCACGCACGCTCGCTCGGCTCGGCTGGGCGTGGGCGTGGGCGTGGGCGAGGGCGTGGGCGTGGGCGTGGGAGTGGGTGTGGGTGTGGGTGTGGGTGTGGGTGTGGGTTTATCCGACCCTTTCTTTTTACTGAAAATTTCCACTCGTTTCTCCCACATGTGAAGAATTTTATTCTTTGCCTTCTCGGTTTTGGATATCCGACAGCCTCGAGAAGCATCTTTTTCCACGCGTGTCACACGGTGTTCTTGACACTGTACATTCATTTTCCTCGAGAAGAATCTCGAAAATTTTGAACGCGTTTGCACTGTTCTTTTAACGCGATTTTTTACCTTACCTTTTGTAACGTTCGAGACGCGTGTTTCACGGATCTTGTCGTGCATTGGATTCGAATTGTTTTCGAACGTTTCAAATATTCTTTTCTTGTGCTATAAATACGAGATGAATTTTTCGTTCTGAACTTGCATCAGAACAAACAATTTTTTTTTTGTTCTCTTTCTTCTTCTTCTCTACTGCTTTCAGAAATAATTAAGTTCTTATTTTACGTTTCTTTTATATCACAGAAAAGTTGAGTTCTTCACTAAAACAAGTTGTAGTTTACAGAAACATAATTTTGTAACACTATTTCTTTGTTTACAGAAACAATCATAGTTTACAGAAACATAAATTAGTTTTACATTTCTCTGAAACTGTTTGAGTTTCGACTTGTATTTTTGTTTTTCATTTCTGCTGCCAAGTTCTAAGGGTTCTCTCTGTGTATGCTACACATAGAGGAGAACTAACAGTAGTTGTATCCTGGAGGTAATTTGTTAATTGCTATAGCATCTCAGAGGAGTAGCAGGCAATATTACCTTTAGCTCAGCGTATCTCATACGTGCCTCTACTAAGTTTATTGAGTTATTTGTTACTACTATCAGTGTAATCTAAGTATTATTTCCCATTTGCATTCGATTATTGTAATTAATTCCAACAAAATGTAGATCACTGACTTCTTCGGAAGAAATGAATGAGATTTCAAGTGCAAGTCCATGGAAACTTTCCCAACCAATCAGAAAATTATTTTCGACCACTTTCTTGATGGATACTAATTAAGTAAAAGAGTACATATGGGGGACAGTAACCGGCAAAGAACATAAAAGCAAAGACTATCTTTGGACCTATTGAAGTGAAAGTTGGAAGTTAAAAGGAAACCGGTAACAGATAAAACAAATTTTCTAAGAAAAATAAAAACCTCATCACGTGACTGTCTCTGACTTTTCTTTTTTATCCATCTTCATTTTCTCTGTATAAACTAGAGAGAAATGATATGTACTCAAATCTCAAATAGAAATGCACCTGTTATCATTTATACCCTATATAAGACTACTAAATCACGAACTCTATGCACTCTCAACGCAATCCACCAAATTTCTAAAACCTGACATTAACATGAATTCTCAAAATCCCCATCGGAGTGTGAGAAAATTAGGAGGAGCTCACCTGAATCAGCTAAATTTAAGTCTAAGCAGCGCAACTAATGCTTTACCAGGAAATCTATAGCTACCTTTAGAATGATCCAAAGAAAGATAAAACAGAAAGAAACAACTAGTAAGAAATAAATAGAATGCTAAGAGAGTTTCTGCAAATTTATTTTCAGTAGAAGGTTATTCACCTTTAAAGGTTAGACAAGGTACACGACCTAATCTTTGGCACACCGAAATAAACCAGAAAACACCAACAACAACATGTGCAGCTTCCTCATCGGCAATCCTAGACACAATGTTTGATGTCCTACAATCTCCAAAGCCAATAACTTTTGCACAAGCTGCAGCCGCAGCCGAGCATCAAGCCCTCTAGCCTCCTGATAAGTAATACAAACAAATGAAGTATCTCTAGTAAGCACCCTTGTCAAAAAAAAGAAAATGTATATATATAATTTTTAGAAAACCCGTCTAGGCCACCAAAAGACGAAAATACTTGGGTTAAAACCTAATACAAATTTGAGACCATGTGAAAATTACAGCTGTAACTTGTTTGCTCCCAGAAGAGCACTGAGGAGAGAAGCCTCTTAGGGGAAAAACATGCTGATTAAACAATATACGTGCTACATATCAACATGATTGCACAAACCAGTCGAGGGCACCAAACAATCAGACCCCAATTGACACTTTAAGAACATAGTGAATAACATGTGACCATTATAGTTGCAACTTTTTCGACGCAAGAAGAACATGGAACTAACCTGGTTATTGCTTGCTCATAATAAGTCAGGTAACAAATCAAACAACTACTTCAATACGAATAAACGATTAATAAGCAGAAACTTGGTCTATTATCTTAACCAGAGCAACCACAAGAACAAATATCTCCTCCTGATTCTCCATCTCAATCACCGTTCCACCAAATTCAGCCACAGATAACCCTAGATTCAGAATCATGAGACCTTATCAATCAGTTCAAGAAACAAACTTATCTGCAATTCCTCTCAACGGCAACATTTCTAGTTTCAAATTTTAGTTCAAGGAAACCCTAACTTCAAATTCCAGTTTCAAATTACAATTTCACCCTTCTTTATCTATTGAATTAGCTTCAAATAAAACACAGAAACATCACCCATCAAAACCACTTCCCATGAACATATCCATCTTGTCTTCTTGGCTTCAATTCTATGTTGGAGTTTGGGGACGAAGGAGAAAAAACAATGAAGTAGGAGGAAGAGAAAGGAAAAAGGAAAAGGAAAAGAAAATGAGGTGGCCGGGGGATTCCATCCCACGACCTTTATGTCAATATGACAAAGATTCCAAATATTAGAGGGGCATTATTGGTTTTCTAGCCCTAACCATTTTCAATCTTTTTGTTTCAATTTGATGACTTAGATTTTACAAAAAAAAGTGGCCAAATAAGGTCCTCCTTCGCTTCGCTCGGTCGGCCCAATAATAACATAAGGATGCAATCAAAAGTACCTAACAAATGTTTATTACATCCCAAAAACTAGCATCAAAAGTTCAAAACATGGATTCATCATTATATATATATATATATATATATATATATATATATATATATATATATAAAGATTAAATAATGTAATCTATATATTTTTACCTGTTTTGGTTGGGGTATACCCAAATTAATTAGGGTATACCAACTAAGACAAAATAGAGTCATTTTGAAGTAAAAGAGGTCACCCCTTAACCATATATTTTCAAAATGGAAAAAATGCCCCCACAATGATTGACACTAATTTAATTGAAATGATTAGATTAGTTAGATTAGTTAGTTGATTTATAAGTTGGGTTTTAGAAATAATTTAGAGAGAGAAGTAGAATGAAGTAGTAGAGGAGGTTTTTTTTTTTTTTTTTTTTTTTGGTGTGTGTGTGTGGGGGGGGGGGGAGGAGTTAGGGTTTTTGTGAAATTTGTGATATGAGTGAGATAAGTGATTCTAATCCTGATTTGAAGTGGGGGAGTCTTCTAATTTTCCTGCTACAGATGAGTACTTGTATGATGATCTAGCAAATCATGATCGAATGGATTATATGCATGATCTTCATTTTGATTTTCCTCAAACTCAAGATGGATATGGAAGTGATGAATGTATTGAGCCAAACGTAGAATCCAATGACCAAGAAGAAGATAATGGAGCTGCAAGTAATCAGGTAGACAACTTACGTGGTGAAGATTGTGATTTTTCCATGCAAATGATCGATTTTTCCTCTCTATTTTTTTCAATTTTTCTGTCCAGGGTCGGCAAGGTAAACAATTGTCGATCATGCCGACCTAAAGAGCCGACGGTGGTTTATATTACCCAATGCTCCGACTTTTCATGAGAAGTAATATGGTCGGCAAGGTCGAAACTATGAACCATGCCGAATTTTTTTGCAACACAGAAGTCATGATTTGAAACATGTTCAAGCCGGCATTGTAGTGGTACGTAGACCCTGCCGACTATAGTCTGGTCGAAAATATTTTATTTTCCAACCAAGCCGTCTGTATCTTAGCCGGCGTGGTTTTATATATAGAACCTGCATACTATAAGATTTTTTGTAGCACAGGAAACGATATTGAAACATGGTTAAGTCGGCATTGTTCTGGTTCGTCGACCCTGCCGACTGTGTTTTGGTCGGCGCTGTTGTTTTCTTAGATAAATTCGACGGTTAATTAGCCGGCAATGTTTTATATATATACCATGCCGACATTTGTAATACATATTAACTAACTTGTGTTACTTTGTAGATTACATTGGTACCGATGACAGATCATCCTCAAGCTCACAATATTAGGGGTCCTGATACTTCCGCACATTATGCTAATGATATGGAATGGAAAGAAAAATACGACGAAGTAAATCGGATTGTTGAGAAAGCAAAATAGAATATGTGCGTTCTAGTGAAAAACACCCAAAAACAATCTATGCGGTTTGAAATGGTATGCGAGTGTATCGGTTCGTCGGACGCAAGTCACAAGAGAAAGGGTTATGTGTATGATAATAAGTCGACTCGGGTGTATAAGATGAAATCAAATAAGTGTGGATGCCCATTCAAGATTATTTTTTGGAGGAACGAACACACCGATACATGTGGATAATGAGTAGAGTTGGTGTTGGTTGGCATAACCATAAAGATCCAGAAATTCTTGTTGGGCACTTCCAAGTTTCCAAGTTGAAACCGCATGAGTTCGAACAAGTAAGAACAAGTTAGGGAATTAAACCAATCAAACTCCTTAGTAAGTTCAAGAGGGCTGACCCGCATAACCTTTCTTCATTATCTATATTTATGCGGCCAAGGAAACTATCAAAAGAATTGAATGGGATGGAAAGAAAGGTAATGGAAGAATCACAATGGTTGGCACACAAATACAACTACACGGTGAGACACCATGAATCATCGGAGGGGAAGGTGGATCGAATTTTTATTGTGCATCCCGATATGATTCAATTGGCACGGTGCTTTTACCAAGTTTTGTTCATGGATTGTACTTATAAGACGAATAGGTACAACATGCCTCTATTGAAAATTATAGGACAAACCTCGGATAAGCAATCGTTCATGGTGGCATGGTGTTTTATGGATCGTGAGAAGGATGACAACTATATTTGGGCATTGGAAACTTTAAAGATTGTCTACCACGAATACGAGACTCCCGGGGTTGTGGTGACCGACAATGAGCAAGCAATAATGAATTTCGTGAGGATAGTATTTCCCAATGCACACAATTTACTTTGCACTTGGAATATACAATATAATCTTAGAAATAATTGTAGTAATCATATTCAAAAGTCAAAGGAAAAGAAAGGTACTAAACGTGAAAAGGAGGAAGATGAACGTCTTAGTAAATTGACTAAATAGGAGAGATAGAGAGAGAGAAAGAGAAGAATAAAGAACACGAATAATGGAAAGAAGGTGAGATCAAGTTTGGGTTATTCATGAAAGAGCGGGATAAGTTGGTTTGGTCGATTAGTGTGGCAAGATATGAGATAAACTTGAAGGAGTTCAAGGATGATTGGGGTACTAATTACCCCAAAATAGTGGAATATTGCAAGAGACAATGGTTGACGCCACACAAAGAGAGGTTTGTGTATGCTTTTACCTACGACTATAAACATTTCAAACTTGAGTCCACAAGTATGGTAGAGCAAGCTCATGGGAGACTAAAATGTCTACTTTTCACGAGTCAAAATGGGATTGTGACGGTGCAACATGCTATCCACGAGTACACTAATAATGATATCAACAAGATAAAAATGCAATTCGAAGAAAGTAGCTTCAGGAAGTTTAAGGAGGATGATTGGTTGCTTGTTGGTATACATAAAAACATTTCGCATTGGAAAATACATTTCCTGATGAAATATCTCACATTGTATAACAAGTATGACAAGCCGGACACTCCTTGCAAGTGTAGGATAACGAAGGATATCGGACTTCCAAGTCGTCATATGCTTGGTAGGTATAAAACTCCCATTACGATTGAAGATATTTATCCTTATTGGAAGCAACTATCATTCAAACCGGCTCCAAGAAAAGATCCAGGTGAAGAGTTTGGCGACATGGAACTTGGGAGAATAATCCTCGACAAGTACGCCAAGTTGAATAGGTTGGAAAAACAAAATATGAAGCACAAGTTGATGCCGATTGTTTACCCTTTTATGGGGAAACAAGATCCAACGGGCCTACCACCTACAAAGACAAGGGCAGAAGAAAGGGAAGAAATTAAAGAGTATTTGAGTAGAAAATGCGATCCATCCGGACATGAGTATACCGAAGTGCAATACAAATAGGAGCCGGCTAAAAAGAAAAGAGGTCGTCCGAGTAAAGAAACAACTACACCAATAATTTCAAACTTAAATCCAAATAGCACTCCACCTCTTGAGAGTCAAGCAAGTGTTGTAAAGAAAAAGGGTCGTCCGAGGAAAGAAACAACTACACCAATGATTTCAAACTTGAACCGACTTGACACTCCACCTCTTGAGAGTAAAGCAATTATGAAAGTTGTTGTAAATAAAAGGGGTCTTCCAAGGAAGGTAGTAAAACCGGTATTGGAAGAGTATCACGTACAACTACCTCAAATTATTCTAGAGTTCGTTATTGGCACCGAAGACGTCCCAAAGGAAATAAATTGTGGGTTTCACGTTGCATCCCAACAATATGGACACCTAGGTGGAGTGGTTGAGGAGAATATCACCCAATGTCAATACATAAGAAAGAAGATGGCAGCCCGACTAGAAACAAACAATGATTTTTATATCTCAATGATGCTAGAAGGTTCCATCGAGGATAAAAAAATGACTTTTAAAGAATTTCTTACTAGTGTTAAAGGCCCGGAGAGAAATGCACCGATCAAATGGTAGCATTGGTTGAGAACGCCGGAACGTGGCCATCTATTCGCGGATACGTGGTACATTTTTTTAGTAAAGTACTAAGTGTAGCATTTGCACCAAAACATGCGGTTTGTGTGGAAAATCTCAAGCATAGAAGAATTGTTATGGCTTTGGTTGATGCTAATCATTTTATTGGTCTACAACTCAACAAGGAATGTCCATTACCTCCTCTTTGTAGGTTTAGTTTTTGGGAAAAAATCATAGTCAACAAGATCTTGGATGAAACTTTATGAGGACAACATGCACCTTTGGAATGCTTTAGATGAGTCTAGGTATTTGAATGAACTCCCTTCGATATATTTGAGTGATGAGTGATTATGATTAGGGAATAAGGAATCTTTTTGGAGTACTTTTGTAATCACATTTATGTTTGTGTAATGTACTTCGGAGTACTACAAATGAATGAAATGGATGTGGATTTTTTGGTGTATATTCATTTGGTCGGAAGTATATTTTTTACACGACCCTGCCGACTCCACCAGGATCGACATGTTATAAATTCGTCAGTCTGTCGGCATCACTGCATGACAGCACAAGAAAAAAAGCCTGGGACGGTCCGCATAGTCTTGGTGTTGTCATGTGGTCGGCATGGTTTATGAGGATAACCATGCCGATCAAAATAGGGAGAAAAAAATTATTCCTGGATGTTCTTATACATTATAGTCAGCAGGGTGAATTAGGAGAACACTGCCGACTTTACATCCTCCTGCATTCTTTATGAGGATAACCATGCCGATCAGAAGAAAAAAAAATACTTGTTCCTGGATGTTCTCATACATTATAGTCGGCAGTGTTTATTAGGCAAATCCTGCCGACATCACATTCACCGGCATGGTTTGTAAACTTTTAAGTGCTAACCATTAATAATCCTGCAGCGTTTAATTTAGTACGATGCAGACTATACATCGAATACAAACCTTAAAAACTTAATTAGAGCATACAAACCTTAATTAAAGTATAAAAATGTTAAAAACTTAACCCTAACACATTTGGGACATAGATAGTATCTTTTTCCGGTACACAATTTCTTAGGAGAGGTAATAAGCTTCATATTACCGTAGCAACATAAATTTGCATGGTAGAAGGTTGATTTTAGCAACTTCATATTCATATGGAGCTAGGCGCTCATCTATCTAATAGAAAAACCCACAACAAGTGCATTTTTAAGCATACGGCTGATATACATCTCCTACTGCATCTTTCATGAGAAATAAGAATCCCTTACAACCTTCAATAGTTCATTCGCTTCCTTCAAAGGGACAATCGTTTGCCAAATGACCACTTAGTGTACAAAGACTACAAATATTTGGTTGTGTTGCACTTGAAACTTCCATTATTTATGCAAGGTTGAAGATGAAGTTGAGAATGCTTTTATAATATCAACACACCTAATATCTTGATTTTGAAACTTAAAGTCGTTGAGCATTCAATGGCTTGTACTTTGTACTTAAAAAGTAATATTTTTATACTGCTAGCATTTAAGTCGGTAGGGTTTATATTTCAAACCATGCCGACTACCTATCCATGACAGCACTATAGCATATAACATGGTATAGTCAGAAAGATCTACCTTACAAACCATGCCGACTTATTGCAACTCTAATATTGTCTAAAATTGCACAAAAAAGAATAACTTCTAAAGCAACTGAAACTGAAAATTAACATAAGTTTAACAAGTCTAAAACCAAAAACTAACAGTTCAAAACATAAGGTAATAGTTCAAACCACAATATAAGTTTCTAAACCAAGTAAAACATAATAAAATTTAACCATTTCATGGATCCTTCTTGTTGTTGTTTTCGTCCTCAACATCACTAGCTGTTTCACTATCACTAACTTTTTCAGCAGCATCATCTTTTGCTTTTCCCTTATCTGGACCTATGTAGTCACCGGCCTCATTGTAATAGGGGTTCACTCCAGAAAAGTCACATGCCCTGAAAAAAGTCCTTAGATCAACCTCCTCTTCTTCCTCCTCTGATGATGTGCATTCTTGATAGTTGAGAGGATTGCTAGGACTATCAATAAACCTTAAAAATTCTTCAGGATCTTCCTTACCCATCAAAAGTAACTTTCTTACAGGGAAATTCTTTTCAATTTCATCTTTAGGATCTTCTAAATTGGGATAAATTGCGTTAGTAAATTGTAATAACTCTTCTGCATTGTTAACAAGACAAGGGGTATCTACTATTTTTGTATCTGGGAACCTAAACAATAAACAAATAAGAGATATGAAAATTCTAAACATTGAAACATGGTTCTGGTAATGAATCCGGGAGGATCTAGAATCTAAACATTGCCGACCAAACAATGGTCGGAGTGGTTGTAATCGTATACCTTGCCGACTGATACAAAGTCGGCATGGTCTTATTCAATAAAGATGCCGAAAATTAAATAATGAAAATTAAGTTTTTGTGACCTAAAGTCGGCATAGTACAAGTCTAAGACAATGCCGACTAGATGTAAGTTGAAAGGGTTTGTTAATACCATGTCGGCCCTGGTTATTGTCAAACAGTCGCCATGGCTTCTATGAAAAGTCGGCAGGTTATTCATCATGATACCATGCCGTCTCTTACAAAACAACAACAGTCGACATGGTTTGAAATTATCGACCTTGATGACCAAAAACCCTGAAAATCATAATTTTTGATTTCTAACCTAACATAACACTCATATAACACATCAGAATAATGGGTTGAGTTTATAAATCACTTACAGTCTTCTTTTCACCAGTGGAGGGTTTTCCTCAACATTCTCAGGGATTGGATTTTCGGGATGATCATGGAGCCATTGATTGTCCTTAACCGAGATTTCTAACGGTGGGGCATTTTTCCAACATTCTCGGTTAAGTCCCCACGTGCGGAAAAAAGTTGGAAAAATGTTCACTTTGTAACAAAGGTGATGATCATGAAGCCATTGATTGTCCTTGGTTATACTCCAGATGCAAAAACTCAACTTGTAATGGAACTCGAAAACTTCTTTGGATAAAAATTATGTCTTTTTTCGCACGTGGGAAGTCGCACATGTGGACTTAACCAAGATTTCTAACAGTGAGGCATTTTTCCAACTTTTTATTAACGTTGGGGCAGATTCCCAAGATTGCGGTCCATATTTGGGCATTTTCCCAACAAAACTAGTGACAAAACCCCTAGGTGAACAAACTATTGATAATAAAAAACCGGTCATATTATTTCTACCAAATAAAAACAATTTCAAATAAAAGTGGCACAAAAACCCCAGGTCAAATATTTTTGAGTAAATATAGTTTTTTTTTTATTTTAAAAAAACCCAAACATACCCTTTTTAGCTTCTTCTTCTTCTTCTTTTTTCCCCTTCTTCTTCTCTCATTCTCCCCCGCCACCATTACCACAAGCAGCAACAACAGATCTCCGCGAACACCAGCAGCAACACCTCCGTCACCTCCACGAACACCTACGTTCTCCAACAAGAACACATCCGTCTCTTTTCTTTTGTTTTATTTTCAGATATATCACCAACAGTAGATCCGCCACCACCAAACCAGCTGCTATGTCCAGATCAGTCACCAACAACGCCTCTATTTCATCCACGAACACCTCCTTCTCTTTTCTTCTAGTTTTTTGTTCAGATTTATCACCAATGGTAGCTTCGCCACCACCAAATCACCTTTTATGTCCAGATCCGCCGCCAATAACACCTCTGTATCCTCCATTAACACCATCATCACTACTTCAACCTCCTCATTCTATCATCTAAAACCACAAATACCTTTTTGGGTTGAATTGATTTTATATTCCAATGAATTTTAGATCTGATTTTGAAGTAAGAAGACCTCTCTGTAACAACTAAAGAAACCCCCAAAAGACGATCTAGCTTCTGTTCAAACCTTTATCTTCTTCATTTATACCCCATTCCAAGTTTTTTCAAAAGAAACAAACTTCAAAAATTCTACCCAGATCGGCGCTATATCTAATCTTCAATGTGGGTTTTTTGTTCAAACTCATTACTTTTTTATATAATTAACACTTAATGTTTTGAAATTGGGACTTTTGAGATTTATTGGTGGCATAATGATAATTTTGGGGTTGATTGATTTGTTGTGTTTAATAATAATTTTGGCTCAAGCACTTACAAGAGTTGGTTCATGTAATGGTTGTTGGTCTAATTAGATTTGAGTCTCTGCTGGTATTGTTGGTGTGATGTGGAAATGGTGTTGTCTGCTGTTTGAGGGATTTGGTACAACTTCAAACCAAATCAGGAAATGAGAATGTCATTGATGACAGTTGAATTTAACTACAGTTAGAGATGCAATTAGTGGTGTTGAACTAGGGTAATTGTGAAAAAGCTAATGGATTAGTTGCAATGATTTTTTCCTAGTTTATTTTGGCTTGGTTTCATCATTGAAGCTGTGTTGATGAAATGAAAATACGTAGAAAAATGATGAAACCTAATTAGGTTTCATCTAGTTTTGGTGAAACCAATTTTGGTTTCATCATTTTTTTCTATTTGGTTTCATCATTTTGTTCTTATTTAGCCTAGTTTTTTTTTGGTTTTGGTTTCATCATTGAAGCTGTGTCGGTGAAATGACAATATGTGGAAAAATGATGAAACCTAATTAGGTTTCATCTAGTTTTGGTGAAACCAATTTTGGTTTCATCATTTTTTTCTGTTTGGTTTCATCATTTTGTTCTGTTTGGTTTCATCATTTTGGTTTTCATCATTTTTTTCTTATTTTCTTGAATATTGATCAATGAAATTCATTTTTTGTGGCGGTGGCGACTGGTTGGTGGTGGTGGTCGGTGATAATGGTGGTTTTTCTGGTGGTGGTGGTGCAGTGGCAGTGGTGGTGGCGGCGGCGCTGTGTTGGTTGGTGCAGTGGCGGCGGCGATGTGTTGGTTGGTGCAGTGGTGGTGGTGGTGGTGCAGTGGCGGTGTAGTGGTGGTGGCGCATTGGCGGCGGTAGTGCAGTGGCGGCGGTGGTGTCGTTGCGGCGGTGGTGCAGTGGCAGCGATGGTGGTGCGGTGGTGGTGCGGTGGTGGTGGGGCGGTGGTGGTGGTGTGGCGGCAACGGTGGTGGTGCAGTGGTGGCGGTGGTGTCGTTGCGGCGGTGGTGCAGTGGCAGCGATGGTGGTGCGGTGGTGGTGCGGTGGTGGTGGGGCGGTGGTGGTGGTGTGGCGGCAACGGTGGTGGTGCAGTGGTGGCGGTGGGGGTGGGGTTGGGGTTGATTTTTATTTTTGTTGGGGTGATTTAGAATTAAATGTGGGGTTGTTTTTATTTTTGTTGGGTGATTTAAACTAAAAGGCTAATATAGAAAGTTTATGTTAAATGGGGTTTTTGTGAACAATTTGTTTTGTTGGGGTTTTTGGATATGAATAGTGACACCTTTTGAGTTATAACTCGGGGACAGAAATTTTCCTATTTTAATTAGGTTATTTGTTTTGCATTACGTTTTAACTAGGACTATTGGCTCTTTTTAACTGTGACGGTTCTTCCAGGCCGGTAGTTAACAAAACCTTCTAAATGTATTGACCGACAGAAAGTAAAGAATCTCGGATCGAATTTGGTCATGGAACACAATTTTTTATTTTTTTTTGTTTCTTTTGAAGCGTAGAACACGATGAAGATAAGTCATTATCAAACACCAATATTGCTAAACCAAAAATTTAAAGAGCTCCAACCGGAACAACTGATGAGATATGAAGCTCTTTACTAGTGTCGACATTGATACTGGTTCAACACACGAAACGGAAATAAAAGCTAAAGCGGAGAAAAAAGACACGTGAACATTGTCTAGAATGTATTTGCTGTAAATAACCACAGTGAAACTTAAGTCCTACTACTACAGAGTCCAGAGAATACTTACTCAAAGAACTGACACAAAGAACCAACAAAAGAACTGCCTTCAAAGTGTCAACCAAAGACACACTATATTGACCTAACTTGATTAACATTCACGGATAAAACCAAGTCAAAAGGTAGTTTTCAATCAGGGTTCAATTTCCTCCACCCAATACCCCCACCTCTGCTAGTAACTGGTTCAGCTGTAATTGCGCTCTATCCTCGTATGTCTGCAGAGGGTCAAGCACCAAATCAGCATACTGCCACTTAGAATCGTAATGGAACGGCTTGTGAGGCATAATATGGCCTTTATCCAATGTACGCACCAATTCCCTAGCGAGTGCTAGAGCCTCAATCTGTCTGTTACAATCAGTGACAAAAAAAAGAAGGAAATAAGCATATGCAACCACAACCAAGAACCAAACGGTAACAAAAGGGAAAAATAGATAGAGCATTGAGTTTTAAGAGGTAACAAACCTGTGTAGAAGCTCATAAAGATCCAAGAGCTGGAATCTAAATTTCATCAATGTAAAAGAATCTTCCCCGAAGGACATCAGGAGGATACGCTCTGCTTCATGCATCGACTGAAGAGCCATGCCTGGACGTTCAAATTGCTGATGAGCCCTAGCATGGCATTGGTGGTATTGCGCAATAACGTAGTGCTTCTCCCCGAAACAATCAGTCAGCATATTCTGCGCATTCAACAAGCATCCCATGACTTCTTGTTCACTAGGATCAGACCTGGATAATAAATGTGTTGCCCTAAGCAAGTAAAGATAGCCCTTCACACCATGCTCAGAATTAGGAGGTAAGACCGCATTCATTTCATTCAATAGATTCTGCACCATAAGAGTGCCAGCGATTGGTTTCCCACACACGACAAGCAGCTGTGAAATATCACATACGATGTTGAGCATGCTTCTATCTTCAGTCACAGAATGTGCAATCACATTATCCTCTCTCATCATCCTTCGTAGAGCAGCAATACCGGCTAATACTCCCCTAAGGTCTCTTCGATGGTGATACAGAAGTATTTTCCAAAATTGGGTTTGAAGTCTGCCCGATAAACTCCCCACGTTAGCAGCAAATATCCGATTTAACGTAATCTGTGCTTTGTCGTATAAATTTCTAGAAATGAGGATCTCGATCTCTAGGAAATCAACGTCCAACCATACAGGAGGAATTCTAGCTATTTGCATTATAACAATAGCCAAGCTATGGAAAGCCATTGACTCGAATTCGTCGCCTTTGAGTAGATAGATTACGGAAACAATTCTTTCGCATTTTCCTAACTGTAACCTGTTCTGATTAGAATTAACATGTCCATAAGCCACATACGCATCGTAACTTTTTAACCCAAAGTAGAGAGCTTTATCCAAATCCAATGTTTTCACCGCCCAGAATGCTAATTTACAGTAATGGAAACCATGTTCTGAATAGTCAATAGCAAGATTAGGAGGAATTCCTAAACTACATTCTGATGATTTGGAAAAATTACTTGCCGCTTCAATTACGGAACCCGTCCTTTCCAATACAGCACCAGACAAATTGAAAGCACAAATCAATTTATCCTTGATAAAATCTATATCCTGTGCTCCATCAATAAAAAGTTCAAGCCTAGTAATAGAACTCTTGAAATGATGATTATAAAGATCAATTGCCCAGTTCAGAAAATAAAGAGCCTCACGATGTCTAGATAACTTTGAATATAATTCTCCCAAGACTAAAACTACAATCCCTAAACGATTTGAATCATATCTTAATAAATATCGTAAGCGTACCTTGACATCCTCAATTAATGTAGCTTGCTCATCAAAGGTATTAAATTCGCGATTCCTCAATCTGCAATGCGAAAGTTTGGGCCTCAGCCGCAGTTACTGCTTCTGAAACTACCTGCATCTGGATCTAGTGTTGGATATTGAGCTGCCAATAGGCTTTAATCTTTCTAAGATAGCACAGCCGTGTTTTTAGTCTTATATATGAACCTTGTTTTAGGGTATAGAAGAAAATTTTATGGCATAAGGTGGGGTGATAAGGTGTATGTAAAGATAGGTAAATTACTTAGTTACCCTATATTAATTTATTAATATAATTATTATTTTTTCAAAATTATTTATTTTTAATTATTTTTTAAATATTATATTTCTTTTAATTAATTTATATTTTTTTTAAATTGATTTTTTCTAGTAACACTGTGATATTTATAAATTATTACTCCCTCTGTCTCAAATTAACAGTCAAAATTCATCAAATCTAAACAGTCCAAATTGATTATGTTGCCAATATTATAAGACTGAATCCCATTTTATTTTGTAGCTGAATATAACACTAAACTGCTTAACATTCAAGATTTCTCAAATCTGATCTGGCTTTTGTAAATGTGAGTACATGGGTAATGTTAAGGACAATGCGTGCAACCTGATCAATATATTGACCACAATTACAAAATGAAAAACAGGAATTTTCACATAGCCTGAACACAAAATTGAAGTTGTTTTCGGCTAGAGCGAATGCACATTCCGAGGAGAAAGAATTTACACAAATGACAATCATTCCGATTCCAGGTGCTAAAACCCATTAACTTTACTACAGAAACTGATTCCTACTACATACTGTAGTTCCATTCCCTTTTACCACAAATCTTAAAAATTTTCAAAAAGAATTCCGTAGCCAGCAGCAGTTGGCACCACCATCTGTTACTTTTCCACCAAAAAATAAATAAAGAACTAAATAACAAATACTTGGATATCATCGAGACATTATCTAATTGCACCGTCGATTTCTCAGGAGGTTATAGCCGATATATACCTAAATCTCTGGGTTCAAATTAGAATAATGGAAATGCTTTTTGAGGGGATAAGTCATTATGACAAAAAATAATTTACTTGCGCTTCGATGTGACGATTCTTTTCATAATCCGCATCTGTGTAATCATTTTGCAACACAAAACTTGGATTACAGATTAGATCTAGAGAAAGAGGGAGAGTTGGAGACTGGAGACGGCAAAGTTTAGTTTTTGTTTGATGGGATGGGAGGGGGATAAAGAGATTTCTACGTTTATATATAATGGTCATCATGCTAAACCCTAAGCACCAACCTGATCAAGCCCGTGAGGTCCAAGCCCAGTAATCAGCTAGTACCAAAGTAACCCAACGCACTTGAACAGTTGAACCTATTGGAACCCGTTTCTATATGAACCAATAAGAGCAGTTCTTATGGACTCAACAAACTTGAAGTTTGTTGGTTTTACTCCCACGATGTACTCAACAAATATGAAAAATGGATGTACAAACCAACAAATTGAGATGGAACTTGTAGCGCGCGCGTGATGTAAGTGGCCGATCGTGTTACAAACGCGGGCAATCAAAGCACCATCGCGGGCGAGCATTGTACAAACGTCAACTACAACTCCCGATTTTTAAAACTTTTTAAACATATTTTATCTCATTATATCTTATTTTATCTCACTTCATCTTATTTATCTCACCTAGTATTTTATCTTTATCCTAACATTTTATATCAAAAAGAAATATTAGTGGGGCCGTGGAAACAAAATCGGAAAATGGGATATTTGTCCAAATATATATAATCAATAAAATCCTACCGATTATACGTAGTGAGCCATACGTATGAGGGTGCAGATCCAAGCATGACCACTTGGTTCAGGGTGCATAGGAAACCATAACCACTTGGTTTATGTTTTGGATGTACCCATAATCGGAGGAATAGTAGGTTATGAAACCTTACGATTATAGGTTACAAATTACAAGTGATTTTCAAGTGTTATAATCAGAAACCTAGGAATAATATTAGTTCCGATTATAGTGTTGTTTGGATACATGAAACAAAGTTTTCTTCACATAACATAATCGGAGGGAAAATATAAACTAACTCTACCTATGATAAAAATCGGAAGTTTAAGAAGTGAACTTTGTTACCGATTATAGTGTTGTTTGGATAGAGGAGACAAAGTTTTCTTCACATAGAATAATCGGAGGAAAAATATAAACTAACTCTACCGATGAAAATAATCGGAAGTTTCAGAAGTTAACTTCGTTACCAAATTTGGTGTTGTTTCGTTACAGAATAAAAATTATTTCTTCACAAAGCATAATCGGTAGATACATAATATAAATAGGTCCCGATTCTGACAAAAAAATAACAAATTCCCCAGAATCGGAAGCTAAGTATATAAACTAATTTTCCGATTGTCTGTATAAAATTCAACAATTTCATATTTGTGCATGTGAGTCATCGTTAAATGCATAAAGATAGCAATAAAAGAATTCATAATCCATAAAACTAACCATTCACAAACCATAAACATAATGTACCAACTTATAATCCGACACAAACTTTGAAAACGACATAATCCGACATAAACAAAGTTATCCATAAATTTAACAAAACATCAAGAGTTTAGTCGTTCCTCTTTGCTTTGACTTTGCGACCTCCACGACTTGGGCAAGATACGGTAGTCTAGTGAGGTTATTTTTCCTACCAATTGTTATAGGAAAAATAATTGGTATAACAATTGGTAAGATACGCGTTTGGCACAAAATATATATTAATCGGTAGTCCAATGGCTTTACTAAGCTTCCGATTAGGTATTAACAATCGGACACAAAATAGCTTCCGATTATGTAAGGGCATTAACATAATCTCCGCGTTTTTGGACATCCCTTAACGTTGTGTATGGGTTGGGAATAAAAAAATTGCCCCTAATTTTGTTGGGATAGCCCCTAAGTATGCCAGGAATAAAACAGAAACTTAAATCAAAGATTTAGGGACAATAAGATCCAAAGCGATCAATCTTTTTGGGATAGACTACTCAAGGTAAGGAAATGGCGACTTCGAGATCAGGACTTCCTCGCATTTGGGCACCTAATGTATGTATGTTTCTTTTGATTCCAAGTTTACTCCAGCATCTCAAACAAGAATAGTTCTTAAATAACATAATCTAACCTAGAGCTGAGATTGGAACTCCACATTGATTATAGTAAAAATGAAACAAAAAACATTCCTCATGTTCACTTGTATACCGCCTCCGTCTCACTATTAGTTGACCTAGTAGTATAATTTAGAAATAATTTATCTTTCAAACTATACCACGGATATTCGTAACTTTTATATCATTGAAAAACATTTTAAAACACTTATGGCTTCCAATTAATATAATCTAAAAAGGTTTATCCTTTTTTTTTTCCTTCAAAAAAAAAAAAATATAAGCATGAATATCAAATGATATAAAATTAAATTTAATGGGACAAAATCAAAAAACAAAAGCGAGACGGATGGAATATATACTAGAGAGATGATATAAGACACATATCATAGATAACCTGAGACGGATGGAATATATACCAGAGAGATGATATAGGACACATATCATAGATAACCTTGTAAACAGGTGTTAGTTTGTTTAATAGCAAAATGACATGATTCAAAAATGTGTGAAAAGAGGTGAACCCGAAAAATATGACTTCAAAATTGTACGAGGACAGGAAACCCAAGATGCTCTAACATTTAACTTCCTAGCCCGGCGTGCAAGCCAGTCTTAATATCAAACTTACCCTCCTTAATTAAATGTGTTAGTTTAATGATTAATTAGTTATTAGTTGATGATTAGCATGATTAGTAATGATTAATGATTAGTATGATTAGTAATGATTAATTACCATTAAGAAGTTCTATTACAAAAAATTAAAAAAAATCTTTGCCAGAAATTTTATATCTTTTTGCGATTAAGTTCGGTTGGGAAATGTTTTTTGTGACATAACCGAACTGACCAGTTCAGTTGTGAAATGTTTTTTGTGACGTAACTAAACTTTTCTCTGCAACTTCCATTTTCAACTCATTTTGATGGTTAATACTCATTTTCTCAACCAAAAATGAATGACAAATAATGGGTTTTGTGAGAATACCTTTGTTAATGATTTAAATTAAGTTATATATATAAAGGTGGTGGTGGTTGGTAGTGGTGGTAGTCGGAGGTGGTGGTTATATATATATATATATATGTGCTTGAATATATATATATATATATATATATAGGTGGTTATTAGGTTAGTTTTAAATTAAATCAAGTTAAGGGCAGGTTAGTCACTTCCACACTTTAGGACACCCCTTATAACTATAAGGAAGGTGGCCTAATAAGACCATGATCCCAAAAAAACATGGTCCCAAAAAAATGGTTTCTGTTTTAGTGTGAAAACTCTAAAACCGGACATCTATCATGGGCCAAGTCTGCGATAATACGTATGATCATTTTCATCTCTATCCCGCTACCAATTCCAATGCAGGAGGCATTCCGCTGCTCACCTTTTAGAGTGTGTCACATCGAGTCCCAAAACAAAGAAACGAGTGATTCTTAACGGAAAAATCCTAAAACAAAGAAAAACCCACCCACTTACATTGGAGAAGGACCTGCTCCCCTGAAGTTAACGGTGTCCCATTTTTGGGAGATAAGTCCCATCCCAATGTGAGTGGAATGGTTTTTGCCTTGTTTTAGGCGTTGTTTGTTTATAATTTTTGTTAAAGAAATTAAAGGGGTATTCAATTCTTTAGCTAAGAAATCAATTCTAGAAAAGTTTTGGAACATTTTAGTTATGTCATTTCCTATTGTTCCCTAAATCTGTTGAAAAAATATGGGAGGGAAACCATTAAGTCCCTGACTCTTATCTGGTTCCATAGAGAAATGAACATTTTTTATCTTGGTGCCAGTAGGTACATAACATAAAAGTTATTGCAGTTTTCCGTTAGAGATGTCGTAAATGGATCTATCATTTTTCTATCAATACTTGGTTTTACTGTAATCACAAATTCATTAAAATTTTCAGTTATACATTTTGTAACATCATGTCTAAAATTTAGGCATTCTCCATATATGTTCTACATCTTTGTTAATTGATGTTTCTATGTTATTTCTTCATAATCTCTGTTTCGCTTACTGTGAAAATATTTAGTATTTATGCCTCCTAATAGTAGATTTGGTCTCTACTTTTGTCCTTCAAAACTTTTCCTTTATTGCATACCACTTTGTTAGATCATTGTTCAAAGATGCAAGGTCAGAGGATTTTGTATTATCATATCGCCTGCTATAAGTTTTTTCCAATTATTTGTTTATATATTTTTTCAATATTTGTTCTTATTTGCTCGAATATATTTTTGTACCATAACCTCACAGTTTATTTCATTTTTTTTTTAATTTCCTCCAGAAAGTGTATGCCGCGGATCCTCAAATATGAGAATCCCAACAGTTATGGATCAAACCAAAACATTGCTCAGGTTTCATCCATTCCCCAAAGTACTTGATAGGAGTTGCTCTATCATTCCAAGTATTATGGGTACTTAGACAGATTGGTACATGATCAGATGTTAGAGGTCCTAAGTGTCTTATGTTTGAGTTTGGAAATTTTATGTTCCATTTAGCGTTTACTATATCCCTATCCAATCGTTGTTCTAGGAAGTTTTCACATTATCTTCTAATATTCCATTTAAACGTATACTCACTGAAACCTAGGTCCATTATTCCGCACGATTTCAATCAGACCATTAGAGATATCTGCTTCCCTCTGTTTGAAAGGATAAAAAAATTCTCTTCCTCATCGAGTACTACATTGCAATCTCCTCATGGTTTATCTACTGCACTATCCATATTTCTAATTATGTCCGAGGAAGCAAGTTTTAGATGAGTATATGAGCTACCATATATAAAAACAAATGAGCAACCAAGAGCTATTACTATTGTTTATTATTTGAACACTAACATTAATATAGTTATGTACGTAATTTGTTATTGTGATTTGCATATGATTTTTCCATACATAGTTCTCATGTTGTTCCTCTGGGAGGAACCAGCCAATGATTATACATATTAACTTTTCTCATTATGTTATGCATTTTGATGAAACTTTTTTGGATAATGGAGCAGGCTATGTGAAGAGAAATTTTACAACGAAAACTTCTTTTTGTGCCGTTGTGGTTTTTCAAGTCCATTCTACTATTGAAGCTGAAGCTAGAGATATTTGGGACGGGTTAAAGAAATCAGTGAAGCAACATCTTACAAACATCATTGTGGAAAGGGATGTTCAAGATCTCATCAATCTTTTCTTAGCTGGGCGCAGTTTGATGGTGATACTAGAACAAATATTATTTTCAAGGACATTCAGTTTTTTTCTTCAAAGCTTCAGGCGTGTATGTTTTCTTTTCAACCTCGGTTATATAATTCTGTTTCTCATGAGATAGCTCAATGGGCAAGAAAACACAAGCCTACGATGTACTGGTCTGTGCCTCCAATCTGGATCTTGCCAGTTGATAAGGGGGATCATTAGCCTTTCTGAGGGCCTTCGTTTAAATAAAAAATAAAAAATTAATAATCTAGGAACAACGTTAAGCTTCTAAATTTTTGATGAACCACACGATCTATGCTTCGAATTTTCAGTTGGTCTCTTTTTTGCAATCCATCTATATCACTTTTAAGCTTGTGGTATCTTGATAGCTTCAAAAGACAAAAACCATCTAACATCCGTCGTATGAAATAAAAGTGGAGTTGTGGAGGTCAGGTCTCCCAAGTAGTGTCTTACTTCACTTCGCCTACTGTCCTTTTCACTTCACCTTTTCTCCTTTCAAATTATATTCTATTCATAAGTATGGAAAGAATGAAAATCCTAAGACTTATGGGAACATTATTTAAATATCCCTTAAAATCCACAATTCTAAATATACCTTTATTCAACTTAAAAAATACCTCTCACTCGAAGCAACTAGCACAAGTTGTTTCCAAAAGTGAAAGCAACTTTCTCAAGTTGGCCCCAAAACTGGAAATAACTTTCACTAGTTGATTCCGAAAATGGAAGCAATTTTCACAAATTGACTCGAATTTTTTTACCCCTCAGGGTATTTGTGTAAGGTCGACCAAAATGAAAGGTATTTATAACATTCCCACTTTATTTAAACAATGTCTAACCATTTTCTTTTACACGTTATTGTCGATGGTGGATTTTAGCCAAGGGGTAAAATCGTAAAACCCCATGACCTAGTGTTACCCGCAACACATTAACTGAGAGCATTTAATTCAGATGTAAATAATTAATAGGGGTATTTTTTCAAAATACCGGATTAGGGTTTTTGACACAAAACCCTAATTCCAAAACCAAGCCGCTACCCAGTTGTAGCACCCGCAACTTGGCCTAGGTGGCCGTGCGTCCCATTGGCACATGCCAACACGTTACCACTAGCCACTTTCTACTCTAAGCCGCTATCCAGTTGTAGTGCCCGCAACTTGGCCTAGGTGGACGTGCGTGCCATTGGCACATGCCAACACGTTACCACTAGCCACTTTCTACTCTAAGCCGCTACCCAGTTGTAGCGTCCGCAACTTGGCCTAGGTGGCCGTGCGTGCCATTGGCACATGCCAACACGTTACCACTAGCCACTTTCTATCCAAAGCCGCTACCCAGTTGTAGCGCTCGCAAGTTGGCCTAGGTGGCCGTGTGTGCCATTGGCACATGCCAACACGTTACCACAAGCCACTTTCTATCCTAAGCCGCTACCCAATTGTAGTGCCCGAAACTTGGCCTAGGTGGACGTGTGTTCCATTGGCACATGCCAACACGTTACCACTAGTCACTTTCTATCCTAAGCCGCTACCCAGTCGTAGCGCCAGCAACTTGGATAAGGTGGTCGTGCATGCCATTGGCACATGCCAACACGTTGCCACTAGCCACTTTCTATCCTAAGCCGCTACCCAGTTGTAGCGCGCGCAACTTGGCTAAGGTAGCCGTGCGTGCCATTGGCACATGCCAACACGTTACCACTAGCCACTTTCTATCCTAAGACGCTACCCAGTTGTAGCGCCCGCAACTTGGCCTAGGTGGCCGTGCGTGCCATTGGCACATGCCAACACGTTACCACTAGCCACTTTCTATTCTAAGCCGCTACCCAGTTATAGTGCCCGCAACTTGGCCTAAGTGGCCGTGCATGCCGTTGGCACATGCCAACACGTTACCACTAGCCACTTTCTATTTCAAGCCGCTACCCAATTGTAGCGCCCGCGACTTGGCCAAGGTGGCCATGCGTGCCATTAGCACATGCCAACACGTTACCACTAGCCACTTTCTATTCCTAGCCGCTACCCAATTGTAGCTCCCGCAACTTGGCCAAGGTGTCCGTGTGTGCCATTGGTACATGGCAACAAGTTACCACTAGCCACTTTATATTCCAAACCGCTACCCAATTGTAGCACCCGCGACTTGGCCAAGATTGCCATGCGTGCCATTGGCACATGCCAACACGTTACCACTAGCCACTTTCTATTCCAAGCCGCTACCCAATTTTAGTGCCCGCGACTTGGCCACGGTGGACGTGCGTGCCGTTGGCACATGCTAACACGTTACCACTAACCACTTTCTATTTCAAGCCGCTACCCAATTGTAGCGCCCGCGACTTGGCCAAGGTGGCCGTGCATGTCATTGGCACATGCCAACACATTACCACTAGCCACTTTCATCCCCAACATTCTATCCAATTTCCAAGGCATTCCGCACATGCCACACATGCCCCACTATCGACTTTGTCATTGCCATACACACTCAAAGTGTAACTTGCGGCCAAGGCATTCCGCACATGCCATTTTCACATGCCAAATTCTCCACCAAGCGACTTTGGAATTGCCATCCGCGCTCAAAGTATAACTTGCTGTCGAGATATCCCGCACATGCCATTGGCACATGCCGCAACGCTTCACTAGCCACTTTGGCATTGCCACTTGTGCCCACTCTCGAGACATCAACACAAACTGGGGGATGCTTTCTTGGGGTTTTGGTTTGGCGGTCACAGCGTGCAACTTACACTATGCTCGCAATAAAGCAAGGCGTGCAAGGAATGAATACAGTCAATTAAATAAGGAAATTTATGGTGAAAACGTTTTCACCATAAAGCCAACGGTTTCCACCTCCTCTGTTTTAATTGGCACATTTACTCAATTCCTTAATGAGTCCAGGGTACGTTCAATCTCACTTATATAAATAGGTTTCACCTATTCTTCCAAAACACACAAGTCTTGGTTAGGCAAAATACAACACTATCAGATAGCAACTTTGCAAGCTCTCTCAAAAGCTTCCATCACGAGCAAGCTTCTATACTTTTGATACAATTCGAGATTCTACCTAGCCAGAACTCTCTGGTCTCATCACCCTTATTCACTATCCTCCCCAAATCAACCCTTCTCCTCCATTTTGTGACCGAAGCAAATCTGGAATGGCCATTTTCTTGGTTTAGGCCAGAATTGTACAGATTGATATCTCGAATAAAAAGTGATCATGTGCAGAATATTTGTTTAAGGGTTTAAACCAGTCTCTCCACCATCGAATTTACCAAATTCGGCAGAGGCGATTTTCTCCCATAAACAATTGGTGACCATTTCGGGAGTTTCGATCTCTCGTTTACAATATCATGACCTGGTTTCTACACCCAAGAATTTGCGCGAACATGGTTGGCTATCAAACCATATCCGCAAACACTGATCCTTCTCGGAGACATGATGATCCGCCAACTTCTGGAAGCAATACAACTAGTGAAGAACTCCAAAGACTGGTTGACCTGATGCGAGCTCAGGAGATTCACGCTATGAATATGGATCTAATGAGGGATGCAATCAACAGCATACTCTAATTTCTCATCATCTTAACATCGGAGCTAAGTGGCTCATGCCTTCCAGAAGATCAGGAACAGGGGACTAACATCCCGAATGAGCATCCTCAAATTAATGGTTTCACCGCTAACCAGAAGCCAACAGATCAGGTGGCGACCACGTTGGTAGAGAATTTGTGTGAATTGTTGCACCTCTCCAGAGATCAGCGGTTAAAAAATTTTTCAGCCATTAACGAAATAGCGCAGAACGCGTCTCTAGTCCCAGTACCCACATGGACTCCAAGAACACCTGAGAGAGCCGCCGACAACATTACTTTTACTAACGACGACATGATGGTAGAAGAGGGCCATAACCGAGCCCTGCATGTTACGGCCCTCATCAAGAAGACAAAGTTCAGGAGAGCGCTCGTTGACACAGGTGCATCTTCCAACGTCATCACCCTTAAAATGCTCAAAGCTGCCATGGTACGACCTAACGAGGTCATGCGACAACCCACTACGATGACAGACTTTGAGGGCAACCAAACCAGAACATATGGTTACATCAACCTGGATCTGACAATGGGACCAATTCGATCAAGCATGAAGTTCTAAGTGATCGAAAAGGAACCAGATTACCACATGATACTTGGAAGGTCGTGGCTGCACTATCTCAGAATCGTTCCCTCGACATACCATCAATGTATAAAAATAGTTCTGGACGGGAAAGAAGTTCACATCCCTGCGTCACTATCCCCCTATGCACCTATCTACTGTGTACAAGCACATGGGCCGAAGGGCTCAAGGGATACAACGACCAAGGTGCACAGTTTCCCGTTGCCAAAGTGGACATCACTCAGAGACAACAATGAACCAGAGATACTCAGCAAAGAAGACCTCTCTCCCGGCATCCCATCAAAAAGAAGACTCGCAAATCCCCCGTTGCTGGGCCGGGGTGAAACTCATGCTCAAGCTAAGTGAGAGCGCGCCTTTACCGCAAGACGAAACAAAAAGGGAAAGCTCACGTATTATCATCACTGCTAGAAATTAACAGGAGAGGCCACAATCTGGTCTCTCCGCCAAAAAGAATGTATTCACAACGAGCAGGAGGAATTTCTCGATGCCCCTTAGAAGCTGCAAGATGGGACCAACTTAACCACGGACGAGCTCGATACTGTCAATATCGGGGATGAAGAATTCCCACGCCCCATTTTAATCAGTTCAGCCTTATACTCAACGGAACGCTCGAAGCTAGTCGATATACTCAAGAAATACCAAGACGTATTCGCATGGACATACGAAGAAATGACTGGTTTGGATGAAAAAATAGTTACCCACCATCTGCATGTGATACCCGGGTCAGCCAGTCAAGCAACTTCCAAGATAATTCATCCACGATGTGGAAGAACAAATCAAGGTGGAAGTTCATAAACTACTAGCCGTTGTTTTCATCAAACCCATTCATCACCCCACTTGGTTATCCAATATCGTTCCCATCAAGAAGAAAAATGGCCAGATCAGGTGTTGCGTCAATTTCAGAGATTTAAACAAGTGCTTCCCTAAATACGATTTTCCGCTCCCTAACATCGACATGCTGGTAGATGCTACCAGTGGGCATGCCATGTTCTCTTTTATGGATGGATATAGCGGCTACAACCAGATAAAGATGTATGAGCATGACGCAAGTAAGACTGATTTTCGAACCCCTCTTGGAAACTTCTATTACACTGTGATGCCTTTCGACATGAAGAACGCTGGTGCTACTTACCAACGTGCCATGACCACCATCTTCCACGATATGATGCACAAGCAAGTTTAAGATTATGTAGACGATGTGGTGGTTAAATCAAAGACTCGAGCAGATCATCCAGACACACTGCGACAAGTGTTCGAAAGATTTCGCGAATATAAATTGAAGATGAACCCTTTAAAATGCGCTTTCGGCGTCTTTTCGGGGAAGTTCTTAGGGTTCCAAGTAACGGCTGCAAGGATAAAGGTCGACCCAATCAAGACGCAAGCTATCCTGACGATGCCACCCCCGCAAACTGTAAAGGAGCTCTAGAGTTTCATGGGTAAGATAAACTACATTCGCCGCTTCATACCAGGATTGGCACGGCTCATTACCGCATTCACCCCTTTGATAAAAAAGGGGGCGAGTTTCGCATGGACCGCGTCTTAACAAGAAGCATATCAGAAGATCCAATAAACGCTATCTTCTCCGACCGTCATGAAATCTCCTGTGCAAGGGAAACCGCTATGTCTCTATACAACTTTAAGAGAAACTGCCATTGGAGGTCTCCTCGCTCAAGAAGATGACGAAGGAACTGAATATCCCATATATTACTTCAGTCATATGTTAAGAGACGCCGAACTCAGATACCCCAGAGCGGAAAAAACATGTTTATCACTGATCCACGCCATCTAGAAATTCAGGCACTACCTCCTTTCTAACAAGGTGATACTGATATCAAAGTCAGATCCCGTAAGGTTTCTTATCTCAAAACCTGCCCTGATAAGGAGGCCGTCTAAGTGGCTCCTACAACTGTCAGAATTCGACATAACGTGCACTGTCCCGAGAGCCATAAAAGGACAGGCCGTCGTAGAATTGCTAGCAACATTCCCAGGAGAAAATACCGCGGAACTACGTGAAGATCTCCCTGGGACTTTCTAGAAATTATCTCAGGCAAAGAAGAAGCATGGTTGTTGTTCTTCGACGGATCATCCACCCCCAACACCAATAATGGAGGAGCGGGTATAGTACTGGTATCCCCTGCTGGGGAAGTTTTTTCATACTCCTTCAAGCCAGACTTCCCCTGCACCAACAACTCAGCCGAATACGAAGCATTCCTCATAGGATTGTCACTAGCTAAACAAGATGGGGACACACGTTTGGAGATAAGAGGGGATTCTAAACTGCTCATCAACCAGTTGAATGGGATATACGCATTGAAAGAGCTAACGCTGGCACCATACAGAACTGAAGCACAGATATTACTGAATTACTTCGCCGATGCGACTATCACACACATTGGCCGAAGCAGTAATAGGCACGCCGACTGCCTGGCTACGCTGGCATCAAGACTGAAGTTCGAAGGATCCGAAGAAATCCTGACAGTGAGGAAACGAACCATATCCTCAACGTGGCTTTCAAAAGATGAGAAGATCGAAGAGGGTGACTGGAGAGCCCCTATCATCCAAGAACTCAACAACTCACTTTCCCAAGGGAAAGTCGGTCTCAAGACTTTGCGAAACTTCTTCATACTTCAAAATGTTCTATATCATCGAAACCAGGATAGCTCCCTGTCAAGGTGTCTCGGAAAGGAAGAAGCACAGCAGCAACTCGAACATGTCCATACCGAAGTCTGTGGAATCACATCGGTGGTAACCCTCTACCGCCGCCTACAACGACTTGTATATTTTTGTCCGGATATGGAAGCCCAATCTCGATAGCTCCAGAAGACATGCCCCAATTTCCAGGCACCCCCATAACAAGAAGAAGTCCTTAACATCAACCATTCTGGGACTGGAAGGAGCCATACATCAGTTTCTTCCGCGATGGCATTCTCCCTGCCGACAAATAAGACGCATCCAAGCTAAAAAAAAAGTCCAGGAGATTTGTGTTTCACGATGAGGTTTTATACCGCAAGAGTTTCGGGGGAAGTTTACTACGCTGTTTAGACGATACAGAAGTCCCAGTTATATTATTATGAGAAGTACATGATGGCGAACACCAAGGGAAACAAAAGATGTTCCTGCAGATACATGAGAAGTACTACTGGCCAACCATGGAAGATGACGCAGCCTCTTTTGTCCAGCAATGCCGCGAATGTCAGGTCCACGGAAATCTCATCCACACACCTCCAACACCCCTACATTCAATAAGTAGCCCGTGGCCCTTTTATAGCTGGGGACTCGACATCATCGGAAAGATCAACCCGCCATCCTCAAAACATCACGAATACATAATAACCGCAACCGAGTACTTTACCAAATGGGTTCCCGCTGAAAGGAACCACCGGAGTCACAATCACAGCATTCATCAAGGAACACATCATCTGTCGTTTCGGCGTACCTAAGCATGTCATCACCGACAATGGCACACCTTTCGCTAACAAGCAGGTACAAGACTTACTTGAGGGGTACGGCACTAAACAAATCTTCTACACCATCTACTACCCGTAGGAAAATGGGCAAGCCGAAAGAACCAACAAGACTCTGATCCGGATCCTCAGCCGAACAGTACACGACAATCCCAGGACTTGGCATGAGAAACTGCCAATGGCGCTCTAGGCATACAGAACATCTCCTAGAATCTCCACTGGCATGTCTCCCTACTTTCTTGTCTATGGCACAGATGTAATTCTCCCGGCAGAATTCAAAATTCCATCTGCCCGAGCCGCCTCCGCAAGTGGACCTCAATGGAGCGAAGCCGAGACGCTGAACGGCAGAATAGCAGAACTAGACACTATAGTCTCCAGAAGATATCGGGCGGAAGAACATGCAAAAGCATACAGAAACAGGATTTCCAGGGCATACAACAACACCATGAAGCCTAGAGTTTTTAAAAAGGGAGATTTGGTGCTGAAAACGGCCAAGCATATTCAGCATGATGTATCAGCGCCAAAGTTTTCCCCAAAATGGGAAGGGCCATACATTATCACCAAAGCATATGACAATGGGTACTACAATATTATCAAAGAGGATGGAGGAAAGCTAGAGGCAGTCATCAATGGAAAATGGCTCAAAGCATACTATGCTTGATTACTTTCTCGTAGAACGCTACGTCAGGGTGTACACACCCAACACTCTTTTTGCTTACGTTTTCCCCTTACCTATTATAAAAACTTCCATACATCCCAACAGATTAATAAAATTCCTTTATTCATTTCAACATCTTCTAAAAAGAAAAAATAAATAAAAAAATCTTGCAACACAAATCAGAAAATCCCATCTAGTAAATCATAGTCCCTACAAAACATCATCTTCAATCGACTATGATATCTCTCAGTCCTGCTTTTGAAATCTCGAGTTAACCGTTCAATCCTCTGAGACTCCATAGCCAAAGCTTTCTCCTCCTCCAGAATGGATTTGGTGGCAGGAATCACACCAGCAAGAATACCAACTCTGTCAACTTTCACAATATCAAGGCGATGCCGCAAGTAGCTGATGTTGAACTCCAAGGACTCACAGGTAGCCACCATGCTCTCCCATCTCTGAATTTCCGGATCTGAAACAACACGAATGGATATAATCTCCATTTCAACGATCATTGGTAGAAGGCAATTCACTACGGAAACCAGGGCAGACAAACACCATTTCACTACGCTCCTGGTAGCGATATGGCCGTACGTCTTCCATATCTTTGTGTAAAGATCCACAAACTCTTTTCGCACCAGGAAACTACCAACGTTCCGGTTATTGGAAGAGATACACCTCATGCGAGTCCCAAACGACAAACCCGCGTGGGGGTATTCGTGATAAGAAATCCCTAAATCAGCATTCTCCAAATCTGCAGTAACCAACAAAGTCGGGTTTGGAGGCAGGGAACAACTAGATCATCTTCATTGATAACAGTAACACATGATCCAATGGGATATCGCTGTAGGGAAGAAGAATTTCTCATTCATCAATGAACAAGCGATGAAGTAAACACTGATTATCAGAAGAAAAAGAACATACCAGTATGATCTTCTTGACCCGCATAACTCTAGTTGGGACGCTTTCACAAGAGTCGAATCTTGCACCCTTACTCGGAGAATCTGGACAATAGGAGGATGATTCGTCTCTGGGCGACATAGCAAAGAAGGAAAAGAGATCAATAAGAAGAACCTTTTATCAAAAGGGAGATGGTGTGGTTATGCTGAAAATGAATGCGGAATCCTAAAAAATGGAAAGAAGTAATGAGGAGCATAATGCTTTTGGCATGATTGATTCCCTAATTAAAATACGTGTGTGAAGAAAAGTCAAAACTTCTTCCCAACTTTCCGCCGGTCCCACCAATCGTGTCGACCTGTTAATACCGCCCAAGATGCGCCATCTATCACGCCCGTCTTCTACCGGCCCCACCAGCCAGCACGCTTAGTTTCTCAACTCGCGCCAGTAGATCAATGCTTCCCAGCCGTCAATTTCCGCCAGATTGTGCCAATCTCTCGCTCCGTGAAAAACTTCTAAGGACAAGGATTATGAATCCAGTTCGAATCTCAGAAAAAAGGTCAGATAAATCTCCCGTTTCTCTTTCAGATTTTGTCTTGGCACCATCTTATGCTTACCTCACAACAAAGATCCTGTTCCGAGCTAAGCAGGGGACTTAATATCGATGGTGGATTTTAGACAAGGGGTAAAATCGTAAAACCCCATGACCTAGTGTTACCCGCAACACATTAATTGAGAACATTTAATTCTGATGTAAATAATTAATAAGGGTTTTTCTTTCAAAATACCGGATTAGGGTTTTCAACACAAAACCCTAATTCCAAAACCAAGCCGCATACTGCGCACCATGGCAAGTATGCCAAAACCAAGCCGCTACCCAGTTGTAGCGCCCGCAACTTGGACTAGGTGGTCGTGCGTGCCATTGGCACATGCCAACACGTTACCACTAGCCACTTTACACTCTAAGCCGCTACCCAGTTGTAGCGCCCGCAACTTGTCCTAGGTGGCCGTGCGTGCCATTGGCACATGCCAACACGTTACCACTAGCCACTTTCTACTCTAAGCCGCTACCCAGTTGTAGCGCCCGTAACTTGCCCTAGGTGGTCGTGCGTGCTATTGGCACATGCCAACACGTTACCACTAGCCACTTTCTATCCTAAGCCGCTACCCAGTTGTAGCGCCCGCAACTTGGCCTAGGTGTCCGTGCGTACCATTGGCACATGCCAACAAGTTACCACTAGCCACTTTATATCCTAAGCCTCTACTCAGTTGTAGCGCCCGCAACTTGGCCTAGGTGGTCGTGCGTACCATGGGCACATGCCAACACGTTAACACTAGACACTTTCTATCTTAAGCGGCTACCCAGTTGTAGCGCCCGCAACTTGGCTAAGGTGTCCATGCGTGCCATTGGTACATGCCAACACGTTACCACTAGCCACTTTCTAACCTAAGTCGCTACCCAGTTGTAGCACCCGCAACTTCGCTAAGGTAGACGTGCGTGCCATTGGCAAATGCCAACACGTTACCACTAGACACTTTCTATTCTAAGCCGCTACCCAGTTATAGCGCCCGCAACTTGGCCTAGGTGGGCGTGCATACCATGGGCACATGCCAACACGTTAACACTAGCCACTTTCTATCCTAAGCGGCTATCCAGTTGTAGTGCCCGAAACTTGGCTAGGGTGGCCATGCGTGCCATTGGTACATGCCAACACGTTACCACTAGCCATTTTCTATCCTAAGCCGCTACCCAGTTGTATCACCCGCATCTTCGCTAAGGTAGCCGTGCGTGCCATTTGCACATGCCAACACGTTACCACTAGCCACTTTCTATCCTAAGATGCAACACACTTGTAGCGCCCGCGTCTTGGCCAAGGTGGCCGTGCGTGCCATTGGCACATGCCAACTCGTTACCACTAGCCACTTTCTATTCCAAGCCTCTACCCAATTGTAGCGCCCGAGACTTCGCCACGGTGGCCCTGCGTGCCGTTGGCACATGCCAACATGTTACCACTAGCCACTTTCTATTCCAAGCCGCTACCCTATTGTAGCGCCCGCGACTTGGATAAGGTGGACGTGCGTGCCATTGGCACATGCCAACATGTTACCACTAGCCACTTTCTATCCTAAGCCGCTACCCAGTTATAACACCCGCAACTTGGCCTAGGTGGGCGTGCGTGCCATTGGCACATGCCAACGCGTTTCCACTAGCCACTTTCTATCCTAAGACGCTACCCAGTTGTAGCGCCCGAAACTTCGCCTAGGTGGTCGTGTGTACCATGGGCACATGCCAACACGTTAACACTAGCCACTTTCTATCCTAAGCGGCTATCCAGTTGTAGCGCCCTCAACTTGACTAGGGTGGCCATGCGTGCCATTGGTACATGCCAACGCGTTACCACTAGCCATTTTCTATCCTAATCCGCTACCCAATTGTAGCACCCGCATCTTCGCTAAGGTAGTCGTGCGTGCCATTTGCACATGCCAACACGTTACCACTAGCCACTTTCTATCCTAAGACGCAACACACTTGTAGCGCCCGCGTCTTGGCCAAGGTGGCCGTGCGTGCCATTGGCACATGCCAACTCGTTACCACTAGCCACTTTCTATTCCAAGCCTCTACCCAATTGTAGCGCCCGAGACTTCGCCACGGTGGCCCTGCGTGCCGTTGGCACATGCGAATATGTTACCACTAGCCACTTTCTATTCCAAGCCGCTACCCTATTGTAGCGCCCGCGACTTGGATAAGGTGGCCGTGCGTGCCATTGGCACATGCCAACATGTTACCACTAGCCACTTTCTATCCTAAGCCGCTACCCAGTTATAACACCCGCAACTTGGCCTAGGTGGGCGTGCGTGCCATTGGCATATGCCAACGCGTTGCCACTAGCCACTTTCTATCCTAAGACGCTACCTAGTTGTATCACCCGTGTCTTGGACAAGGTGGCCGTGCGTGCCATTGGCACATGCCAACTCGTTACCACTAGACACTTTCTATTCCAAGCCGCCACCCAATTGTAGCGCCCGCGACCTGGCCACGGTGGACGCGCGTGCCGTTGGCACATGCCAACACGTTACCACTAGCCACTTTCTATTCCAAGCCGCTACCCTATTTAGCGCCCGCAACTTGGCTAAGGTGGACGTGCGTGCCATTGGCACATGCCAACACGTTAACACTAGCCACTTTCTATCCTAAGACGCTACCCAGTTGTAGCGCCCGCAACTTGGCTAAGGTGGACGTGCGTGCCATTGGCACATGCCAACAAGTTATCACTAGCCACTTTCTATCATAAGCCGCTATCCAGTTGTAACGCCCGCGACTTGGCTAAGGTGGACGTGCGTGCCATTGGCACATGCCAACACGTTAACACTAGCCACATTCTATCCTAAGCCGCTACCCAGTTGTAGCACCCGAAACTTGGCTAAGGTGGCCTTGCATGCCATTGGCACATTCCAACACGTTACCACTAACCACTTTCTATTCTAAGCAGTTACCCAGTTGTAGCGCCCGCAACTTGGCCTAGGTGGCCGTGCGTGCCGTTGGCACATGCCAACACGTTACCACTAGCCACTTTCTATCCTAAGCCTCTATCCAGGTGTAGCGCCCTCAAATTGGCCTAGGTGGCCGTGCGTGCCGTTGGCACATGCCAACACGTTACCACTAGCCACTTTCTATCATAAGCCGCTACCCAGTTGTAGCGCCCGCAACTTGGCTAAGGTGGTCGTGCGTGCCATTGGCACATGCCAACAAGTTATCACTAGCCACTTTCTATACTAAGCCGCTACCCAGTTGTAGCGCCCGCAACTTGGCTAAGGTGGCCATGCGTGCCATTGGCACATGCCAACAAGTTAACACTAGCCCCTTTCTATTCTAAGACGCTACCCAGTTGTAGTGCCCGCAACTTGGCCTAGGTGGCCGTGCGTGCCGTTGGCTCATGCCAACACGTTACCACTAGCCACTTTCTATTCCAAGCCGCTACCAAATTTTAGCGCCCATGATTTGGCCAAGATCGCCGTGTGCGCCATTGGCACATGCCATCACGTTACCACTAGCCACTTTCTATTCCAAGCCGCTACCCAATTGTAGCGCCCGCAACTAGGGAAGGTGGCCGTGCGTGTCGTTGGCACATGCCAACACGTTACCACTAGCCACTTTCTATTCCAAGCCGCTACCCAAATGTAGCGCCCGTGACTTGGCCAAGTTGGCCGTGCGTGCCATTGGCACATGCCAACACGTTACCACTAGCCACTTTCTATTCTAAGACGCTACCCAATTGTAGCGCCCGCGACTTGGCCAAGTTGGCCGTGCGTGCCATTGGCACATGCCAACACGTTACCACTAGCCACTTTCTATTCTAAGACGCTACCCAGTTGTAGCGCCCGCAACTTGGCCACGGTGGCCATGCGTGCCATTGGCACATGCCAACACGTTACCACTAGCCACTTTCTATCCTAAGACGCTACCCACTTGTAGCGCCCGCGTCTTGGCCAAGGTGGCCGTGCGTGCCATTGGCACATGCCAACTCGTTACCACTAGCCACTTTCTATTCCAAGCCTCTACCAAATTGTAGCGCCCGAGACTTCGCCACGGTGGCCCTGCGTGCCATTGGCACATGAGAACATGTTACCACTAGCCACTTTCTATTCCAAGCCGCTACCCTATTGTAGCGCCTTCGACTTGGCTAAGGTGGCCGTGCGTGCCATTGGCATATGCCAACATGTTACCACTATCCACTTTCTATCCTAAGCAGCTACCCAGTTATAACACCCGCAATTTTTCCTAGGTGGGCGTGCGTGCCATTGGCACATGCCAACGCGTTGCCACTAGCCACTTTCTATCCTAAGACGCTACCCAGTTGTATCACCCACGTCTTGGCCAAGGTGGCCGTGCGTGCCATTGGCATATGTCAACTCGTTACCACTAGACACTTTCTATTCCAAGCCGCCACCCAATTGTAGCTCCCGCGACTTGGCCACGGTGGCCGTGCGTGCCATTGGCACATGCCAACACGTTACCACTAGCCACTTTCTAATCCAAGCCGCTACCCTATTGTAGCGCCCGCGACTTGGCCTAGGTGGGCGTGTGTGCCATTGGCACATGCCAACACGTTAAAACTAGCCACTTTCTATCCTAAGACGCTACCCAGTTGTAGCGCCCGCAACTTGGCCTAGGTGGCCGTGCGTGCCATTGGCACATGCCAACACGTTACCACTAGCCACTTTCTATTCTAAGCCGCTATCCAGTTGTAGCGCCCTCAACTTGTCCTAGGTGGCCGTGCGTCCCGTTGGCACATGCCAACACGTTACCACTAGCCACTTTCTATCATAAGCCGCTACCCAGTTGTAGCGCCCGTAACTTGGCTAAGGTGGTCGTGCGTGCCATTGGCACATGCCAACAAGTTATCACTAGCCACTTTCTATTCTAAGCCGATACCCAGTTGTAGCGCCCGCAACTTGGCTAAGGTGGCCGTGCGTGCCATCGACACATGCCAACAAGTTAACACTAGCCACTTTCTATTCTAAGCCGCTACCCAGTTGTAGTGCCCGCAACTTGGCCTAGGTGGCCGTGCGTGTCGTTGGCTCATGCCAACACGTTACCACTAGCCACTTTCTATTCCAATCCGCTACCAAATTTTAGCGCCCACGACTTGGCCAAGATCGTCGTGTGCGCCATTGGCACATGCCATCACGTTACCACTAGCCATTTTCTATTCCAAGCCGATTCCCAATTGTAGCGCCCGTGACTTGGCCAAGGTGTCCGTGCGTGCCATTGGAACATGCCAACACGTTACCACTAGCCACTTTCTATTCCAAGCCGCTACCCAATTGTAGCGCCCGCGACTTGGCCAAGGTGGCCGTGCGTGCCATTGGCACATGCCAACACGTTACCACTAGCCACTTTCTATTCCAAGCCGCTACCCAATTGTAGCGCCCGCGACTTGGCCAAGGTGTCCATGCGTGCCATTGGCACATGCCAACACGTTACCACTAGCCACTTTCTATTCTTAGACGCTACCCAGTTGTAGCGCCCGCAACTTGGCCTAGGTGGGCGTGCATGCCATTGGAACATGCCAACACGTTACCACTAGCCACTTTCTATCCTAAGACGCTACCCAGTTGTAGCGCCCGCATCTTGGCCAAGGTGGCCGTGCGTGCCATTGGCACATGCCAACTCGTTACCACTAGCCACTTTCTATTCCAAGCCCCTACCCAATTGCAGCGCCCGCGACTTGGCCACGGTGGCCGCGCATTCCGTTGGCACATGCCAACACGTTACCACTAGTCAATTTCTATTACAAGCCTCTACCCTATTGTAGCGCCTGCGACTTGGCCTAGGTGGCCGTGCATGCCATTGGCACATACCAACACGTTACCACTAGCCACTTTCTATCCTAAGCCGTTACCCAGTTATAGCGCCCTCAACTTGGCATAGGTGGCGGTGCGTGCCATTGGCACATGCCAACACGTTACCACTAGCCACTTTCTATCCTGAGACGCTACCCAGTTGTAGCGCCCACGATTTGGCCAAGATGTTCATGCATGCCATTGGCACATGCCATCACGTTACCACTAGCCACTTTATATTCCAAGCCGCTACCCAATTTTAGCGCCCGCGACTTGGCCAAGGTGGCCGTGCGTGCCATTGGCACATGCCAACACGTTACCACTAGCCACTTTCTATTCCAAGCCGCTTCCCAATTGTAGTGCCCGTGACTTGGCCAAGGTGGTCGTGCGTGCCATTGGCACATGCCAACACGTTACCATTAGCCATTTTCTATTCCAAGCCGCTACCCAATTGTAGCGCCCACGACTTGGCCACGGTGGCCATGCGTGCCGTTGGCACATGCCAACACGTTACCACTAGCCACTTTCTATTCCAAGCCGCTACACAATTGTAGCGCCCGCGACTTGGCCAAGGTGGCGGTGCGTGCCATTGGCACATGCCAACACATTACCACTAGACACTTTCTATTCTAAGCCGCTACCCAGTTGTAGCGCCCGCAACTTATCCTAGGTGGGCGTGCGTGCCATTGGCACATGCCAACACGTTACCACTAGCCACTTTCTATCCTAAGACGCTACCCAGTTGTAGCGCCCGCATCTTAGCCAAGGTCACCGTGCGTACCATTGGAACATGCCAACTCGTTACCACTAGCCACTTTCTATTCCAAGCCGCTTCCCAATTGTAGCGCCCGCGACTTTGCCACGGTGGCCGTGAGTTCCGTTGGCACATGCCAACACGTTACCACTAGCCACTTTCTATTCCAAGCCGCTACCCTACTATTGCGACCGCGACTTGGCTAAGGTGGTCGTGCGTGCCATTGGCACATGCCAACTCGTTACCACTAGCCACTTTCTATTCCAAGCCTCTACCCAATTGTAGCGCCCGCGACTTCGCCACGGTGGCCCTGCGTTCCGTTGGCACATGCCAACATGTTACCACTATCCACTTTCTATTCCAAGCCGCTACCCTATTGTAGAGCCCGCGACTTGGCTAACGTAGTCGTGCGTTCCATTGGCACATGTCAACAAGTTATCACTAGCCACTTTCTATTCTAAGCCGCTACCCAGTTGTAGCGCCCGCAACTTGGCCTAGGTGTCCGTGCGTGCCATTGGCACATGCCAACACGTTACCATTAGCCACTTTCTATTCCAAGCCGCTACCCAATTGTAGCGCCCGTGACTTGGCCACGGTGTCCGTGCGTGCCATTGGCACATGCCAACACGTTACCACTAGCCATTTTCTATTCCAAGCCGCTACCCAATTGTAGTGCCCGCGACTTGGCCAAGGTGGCCGTGCGTACCATTGGCACATGCCAACACGTTACCACTAGCCACTTTCTATTCCAAGCCGCTACCCAATTGTAGCGCCCGCGACTTGGCCAAGGTGGCCGTGCGTGCCATTGGCACATGCCAACACGTTACCACTATCCACTTTCTATTCTAAGACGCTACCCAGTTGTAGCGCCCGAAACTTGGCCTAGGTGGGCGTGTGTGCCATTGGCACATGCCAACACGTTACCACTAGCCACTTTCTATCCTAAGACGCTACCTAGTTGTAGCGCCCGCATCTTGGCCAAGGTGGCCGTGTGTGCCATTGGCACATGCCAACACGTTACCACTAGCCACTTTCTATCCTAAGCCGCTACCCAGTTGTAGCACCCGCAACTTGGCTAAGGTGTCCTTGCATGCCATTGGCACATGCCAACACGTTACCACTAGCCACTTTCTATTCTAAGCCGCTACCCATTTGTAGCGCCCTCAACTTGGCCTAGGTGGCCTTGCGTGCCGTTGGCACATGCCAACACGTTACCACTATCCACTTTCTATCATAAGCCGCTACCCAGTTGTAGCGCCCGCAACTTGGCTAATGTGGTCATGCATGCCATTGGCACATGCCAACAAGTTATCACTAGCCACTTTCTATACTAAGCCTCTACCCAGTTGTAGCGCCCGCAACTTGGATAAGGTAGCCGTGCGTTCCATTGGCACATGCCAACAAGTTAACACTATCCACTTTATATTCTAAGCCGCTACCCAGTTGTAGTGCCCGCAACTTGGCCTAGGTGGCCGTGCGTGCCATTGGATTATGCCAACACGTTACCACTAGCCACTTTCTATTCCAAGCCGCTACCAAATTTTAGCGCCCACGACTTGGCCAAGATCGCCGTGCGCGCCATTGTCACATGCCATCACGTTACCACTAGCCACTTTCTATTCCAAGCCGCTTCCCAATTGTAGCGCCCGCGATTTGGCCAAGGTGGCCGTGCGTGCCATTGGCACATGCCAACACGTTACCACTAGCCACTTTCTATTCCAAGCCGCTACCAAATTTTAGCGCCCACGACTTGGCCAAGATCTCCGTGCGCGCCATTGGCACATGCCATCACGTTACCACTAGCCACTTTCTATTCCAAGACGCTTCCCAATTTTAGCGCCCGCGACTTGGCCAAGGTGGCCGTGCGTGCCATTGGCACATGCCAACACGTTACCATTAGCCACTTTCTATTCCAAGCCGCTACCCAATTGTAGCGCCCGCGACTAGGGCTAGGTGGCCGTGCGTGCCGTTGGCACATGCCAACACGTTACCACTAGCCACTTTCTATTCCAAGCCGCTACCCAATTGTAGCGCCCGCGACTTGGCCAAGGTGGCCGTGCGTGCCTTTGGCACATGCCAACACGTTACCACTAGCCACTTTCTATTCGAAGACGCTACCCAGTTGTAGCGCCCGCAACTTGGCCTAGGTGGGCATTCGTGCCATTGGCACATGCCAACACGTTACCACTAGCCACTTTCTATCCTAAGACGCTACCCAGTTGTAGCTCCCGCATCTTGGCCAAAGTGGCCGTGCGTGCCATTGGCACATGCCAACTCGTTACCACTAGCCACTTTCTATTCCAAGCCGCTACCCAATTGCAGCGCCCGCGACTTGGCCACGGTGGCCGTGCATTCCGTTGGCACATGCCAACACGTTACCACTAGCCACTTTCTATTCCAAGCCGCTACCCTATTGTAGTGCCTGCGGATTGGCTAAGGTGGATGTGCGTGCCATTGGCACATGCCAACACGTTAACACTAGCCACTTTCTATCTTAATCTATTACCCAGTTGTAGCGCCCGCAACTTGGCCTAGGTGGTTGTGCGTGCCGTTGGCACATACCAACATGTTACCACTAGCCACTTTCTATCATAAGCCGTTACCCAGTTGTAGCGCCCTCAACTTGGCATAGGTGGCCATGCGTGCCGTTGGCACATGCCAACACGTTACCACTAGCCACTTTTTATCCTAAGCCGCTACCCAGTTGTAGCGCCCGCAACTTGGCTAAGGTGGTATTGCGTGCCATTGGCACATGCCAACACGTTATCACTAACCGCTTTCTATATTAAGCCGCTACCCAGTTGTAGCGCCCTCAACTTGGCCTAGGTGGTCGTGCTTGCCGTTGGATCATGCAAACACGTTACCACTAGCCACTTTCTATTCCAAGCCGCTACCAAATTGTAGTGCCCACTACTTGGCAAAGATGGCCATGCATGCCATTGGCACATGCCATCACGTTACCACTAGCCACTTTATATTCCTAGACGCTACCCAATTTTAGCGCCCGCGACTTGGCCAAGGTGGCCGTGCGTGCCATTGGCACATGCCATCACGTTACCACTAGCCACTTTCTATTCCAAGCCGATTCCCAATTGTAGCGCCCGCGACTTGGCCAATGTGGTCGTGCATGCCATTGGTACATGCCAACACGTTACCATTAGCCACTTTTTATTCCTAGCCGCTACCCAATTGTAGCGCCCATGACTTGGCCACGGTGGCCATGCGTGCCGTTGGCACATGCCAACACGTTACCACTAGACACTTTCTATTCCAAGACGCTACCCAATTGTTGCGCCCGCGACTTGGCCAAGGTGGCCGTTGGTGCCATTGGCACATGCCAACACGTTACCACTAGCTACTTTCTATTCTAAGCCGCTACCAAGTTGTAGCGCCCACAACTTAGCCTAGGTGGGCGTGCGTTCCATTGTCACATGCCAACACGTTACCACTAGCCACTTTCTATCCTAAGTCGCTACCCAGTTGTAGCGCCCGCATCTCGGCCAAGGTCTCCGTGCGTACCATTGCCACATGCCAACTCGTTACCACTAGCCACTTTCTATTCCAAGCCGCTTCCCAATTGTAGCGCACGCGACTTGGCCACGGTGGCCGTGAGTTCCGTTGGCACATGCCAACACGTTACCACTAGTCACTTTCTATTCCAAGCCGCTACCCTATTATTGCGCCCGCGACTTGGCTAAGGTGCCTGTGCGTGCCATTGGAACATGCCAACACGTTAACACTAGCTACTTTTTATCCTAAGCCACTACCCAGTTGTAGCGCCCGCAACTTGGCCTAGGTGGACGTGCGTGTCGTTGGCACATGCCAACACGTTACCACTAGCCACTTTCTATCCTAAGACACTACCCAGTTGTAACGCCCTCAACTTGGCCTAGGTAGCCGTGCGTGCCGTTGGCACATGCTAGCACGTTACCACTAGCCACTTTCTATCTTGAGCCGCTACCCAGTTATTGCACCCGCAACTTGGATAAGGTGGTCGTGCATGCCATTGGCACATGCCAACACGTTATCACTAGCCACTTTCTATATTAAGCCGCTTCCCAGTTGTAGCACCCGCAACTTGGTTAAGGTGGCCTTGCGTTCCATTGGCACATGCCAACACGTTACCAGTAGCCACTTTCTATTCTAAGCCGCTACCCAGTTGTAGTGCCCGCAACTTGGCCTAGGTGGCCGTGCGTGCCGTTGGCTCATGCCAACACGTTACCACTAGCCACTTTTTATTCCAAGCCGCTACCAAATTTTAGCGCCCGCGACTTGGCCAAAGTGGCCGTGCATGCCATTGGCACATGCCAACACGTTACCATGAGCCACTTTCTATTCCAAGACGCAACCCAATTGTAGCGCCCGCGACTTGTCCACGGTGTCCGTGCGTGCCGTTGGCACATGCCAACATGTTACCACTAGCCACTTTCTATTCCAAGCCGCTACCCAATCGTAGCGCCCGCGACTTGGCCAAGGTGGCCGTGTGTGCCATTGGCACATGCCAACACGTTACCACTTGCTACTTTCTATTCTAAGCTGCTACCCAGTTTTAGCTCCCGCAACTTGGCCTAGGTGGGCGTTCGTGCCATTGGCACATGCCAACACGTTACCACTAGCCACTTTCCATCCTAAGACGCTACCCAGTTGTAGCGCCCGCATCTTGGCTAAGGTGGCCGGGCGTGCCATTGGCACATGCCAACTCGTCACCACTAGCCACTTTCTATTCCAAGCCGCTACCCAATTGTAGCTCCCGCGACTTGGCCACGGTGGCCGTGCATTCTGTTGGCACTTGCCAACACGTTACCACTAGCCACTTTCTATTCCAAGATGCTACCTTATTGTAGTGCCCGCGACTTGGCTAAGGTGGCCGTGCGTTCCATTGGAACATGCCAACTCATTAACACTATCCACTTTCTATCCTAAGCCGCTACCCAGTTGTAGCGCCTGCAACTTGGCTAAGGTGGCCATGCATGCCTTTGGCACATGCCAACACGTTACCACTAGCCACTTTCTATCCTAAGTCGCTACCCAGTTGTAGCACCCGCAACTTGGATAAGGTGGCCATGTGTGACGGACTGGAAAATTATGCCTTCGGCGCGTCGCCCCGCATGCCGCAACTCCCCCGGTGTGACATGATGACGGACCAAGCCCTTTCCATTTCCAATTGCGATTCATATATGGCTTACCAACTCTCTTTATAACTTGATAGGAAGTATGAGCTTCCACTTAATGGCATGCAACTTAGACTCATCAAGTATGTCCACAATCATCTCCTGCGTCGAGCTACCGAGCTTAGATGATATGAGGGGCCAAAGTGCTAGACCGGAAATGCTGCAACTCATTGCGGCTGACTATATATCCTTCCCTACTCTAAAGGAATCAAGCACAGACCGTAGTTCATCCTCGAAGGAACAAGCAACTTATTCCAACTCGTTTGCTAGGCCGTGTCCAAGAAATAATTGTAATGTCCTAGTCCGTATAGGCCATTCCGTAAAATACATCCATGTGATGCATTGTCGGGTCCGTGGAATGGCGTAGTGATTCCTTAGCATCATATGCCCTCTCTCAAGGCTAAGCAACTATAAATGAGCCTTAGGAATCATTTATACCCTTCCGTCTAAGCTATGAAGCTTACTTGGTGCATATTCCGCATATGCACCTTCAACCAACTACCCTTCCCTATATATGTTTATTTGACATTTTTAGAACTCTGATTGGGGTAGGAAAAATCATTCATCAACTCCCCATTTTACTATTCATGGCCGTTGCCATTTATTTTCCTGAATAACCGGCCAAGGTGGATGTACATTCAGTTCTGGCTCACATGCCAGTTCCTATGCCAACTAGATGTTCATCTAGGATGGCTGTACTCTAGATTTGGCCCGTAGGCCACTCCCATGCTCAGCCGTGATGGCTGTGCATTACCAACCTGATGTCCATCCATGTTGGTTGTACATTCAAGGCCATCTACCCAACTGGCATAATGCATCATTTGATGCAAGATTTGGCTCTTGGCCAATGTAGCTTCTAACTAATACTTTAATGGCCTTAGCCAATATGCATACGCGATGTGCCTTACTGGCATCCAATATTGGCCCTTGGCCAAATTCCAAACATAATGCGCCATTTTGGCGCGGTATTGGCCTTAAGCCAATCTACCTCTTACCAACCAACGGAAGCTTTAGATGAAGCTTCATCTCAGTCCATGGCGCATCTTTCAGCATGCGCCATGCTAAAAATACGGGGTGTTACACTCTTCACCCCTTAAAAGAATTTCTTCCTCGAAATTCCAAATAAAAACTATTGTAGACAATCGCTTCTGTTTGGATTTCCTGAGAAAAAGTCCCATACCAGATGCTCAGAAATCACGGGTTTCTTCAAGTTTTCATGATCAACAATTTAGACCTTCTGAGCACATGTCCCATACCACCTGCCCAGGAATCCAAAAAGTGCCCACAACGATACCAAGAATCGCAATTGGACAATGCCAAGAGGATAACTCGACAAGGTATCCTAGATAACATCCCATACTACCACCCAGGAATCCCTAAGGTTCACAAGTTGAAAGGTGTCATCGAAATGACAAGGCAAAACTCAACGCAACACTGTGAGGACCAATCTCTAATGCCAGTGAAGTTGGATGCAAGCCACCATCCCTGACGGATTTAGCGGGTTGCCACTCGTAAGTGGGATGCTAGCCGGGCCTGACAACGCACACCCTTGGCCAGTTGCCAACGTGTGGGGATGATCAGTCCCATTGTCTACCCACCGTCCCAGACGGTCTTCCTGATGCTCGTAAGCGGGGTTCCACAAAGGCCTGGCAAACTCACAGTACTCATACAAGCTCAACTCGATTTGCACAGTAACTGGAAAATCAGTTACAAACTATTCCCGCGCAGAAGTTGGTCTACTCTCCAACTTTAAGTTTTCCATCAAGGAAAATAGTTGTGGACAAGTCCACTCCGCACAAGTCCCTAGTGTTTTCTCGGAACTTGCTCTGATACCAACTGTGACGGACCGAAAAATTACGCCTTCGGCGCGTCGCCCCGTAGGCCACAACTCCCCCGGTACGCCATGATGACGGACCAAGCCCTTGCCATTTCCAATTTCGATTCATCTATGGCTTACCAACTCTCTTTATAACTTGATAGGAAGTATGAGCATCCACTTAATGTTATGCAACTTAGACTCATCAAGTATGGCCACAATCATCTCTTGCGTCGATCTACCGAGCTTAGATGATATGAGGGGCCAACGTGTTGGACCGGAAATGCTGCAACTCATTGCGGCTGACTACGTATCCTTCCCTACTTCAAAGGAATCAAGCACAGACCGTAGTTCATACTCGAAGCGACAAGCAAGTTATTCCAACTCGTTTGCTAGGCCGTGGCCAAGAAATAGTTGTAATGGCCTAGTCCGTATAGGCCGTTCCGTCAAATACATCCAAGTGATGCATCGTCGGGTCCGTGGAATGGCATAGTGATGCCTTAGAATCATATGCGCTCTCTCAAGGCTAAGAAACTATAAATAAGCCTTAGGCATCATTTATACCCTTCCGGCTAAGCTATGAAGCTTACTTGGTGCATAGTCCGCATATGCACCTTCAACCAACTACCCTTCCCTATATATGTTTATTTGATATTTTTAGAACCCTTATTGGGGTAGGAAAAATCATTCATCAACTCCGCGTTTTACTATTCATGGCCGTTGCCATGTATTTTCCTGAATAACCGGCCAAGGTGGCTGTACATTCAGTTCTGGCTCACATGCTAGTTCCTATGTCAACTCGATGTTCAGCCAGGATGGTTGTACTCTAGATTTGGCCCGTAGGCCACTACCATGCTCAGCCGTGATGGCTGTGCATTACCAACCCGATGTCCAGCCATGTTGGTTGTACATTCAAGGACATCTACCCAACTGGCATAATGCATCATTTGATGAAAGATTTGGCTCTTGGAAAATGTAGCTTCTAACTAATACCTTATTGGCCTTATCCAATATGCATACGCGATGTGCCTTACTGGCACCCAATATTGGCATTTGGCCAAATGCCAAACATAATGCGCCATTTTGGCGCAGTATTGGCCTTAAGCCAATCTACCTCTTACCAACCAACGGAAGCTTTAGATGAAGCTTCATCTCAGTCCATGGCGCATATTTCAGCATGCGCCATGCTAAAAATACGGGGTGTTACACTGTGCGTTCCATTGGCACATGCCAACACGTTACCACTAGCCACTTTCTATTCTAAGCCGCTACCCAGTTGTAGCGCCCGCAACTTGGCCTAGGTGGCCGTGCGTGCCGTTGGAACATGTTAACACGTTACCACTAGCCAGTTTCTATCCTAAGACGCTACCCAGTTGTAGCGCCCTCAACTTGGCCTAGGTGGCCGTGCGTGCCGTTGGCACATGCCAACACGTTACCACTAGCCACTTTCTATCCTAAGCCGCTACCCAGTTGTAGTGCCCGTAACTTGGCTAAGGTGGTCGTGCGTGCCATTGGCACATGCCAACACGTTATCACTAGACACTTTCTATCCTAAGCCACTACCCTGTTGTAACGCCCGCAACTTGGCTAAGGTGGCCGTGCGTGCCATTGGCACATGCCAACACGTTACCACTAGCCACTTTCTATTCTAAGCCGCTACCTAGTTGTAGTGCCAGCAACTTGACCTAGGTGGTCGTGCGTGCCGTTGGCACATGACAACACGTTACCACTAGCCATGTTCTATTCCAAGCCGCTACACAATTGTAGTGCCCGCGACTTGGCCAAGGTGGCCGTGCGTGTCATTGGCACATGACAACACGTTACCACTAGCCACTTTCATCCCCAATATGCTAGCCAATTTCCAAGGAATTCCGCACATGCCATTGGCACATGCCACACATGCTCCACTAGCGACTTTTGCATTGCCATTCACACTCAAAGTGTAACTTGCGGCCAAAGCATTCCGCACATGCCAAATGATGCACCAAGCGACTTTGGCATTGCCATCCGCGCTCAAAGTACAACTTGCAGTCGAGATATTCCACACATGCCATTGGAACATGCCGCAACGCTTCACTAGCAACTTAGGCATTGCCACTTGCGCCCACTCTCGAGACATCAACACAAACTGGGGGATGCTTTCTTGGGGTTTTGGTTTGGCGGTCACAGCTTGCAGCGTACACTATGCTCGCAATAAAGTAAGGTGTGCAAGGAATGAATACGGTCAATTAAATAAGGAAATTTATGGTGAAAACGTTTTCACCATAAAGCCAACGGTTTCCACCTCCTCTGTTTTAATTGGAACATTTACTCAATTCCTTAATGAGGCCAGGGTACGTTCAATATCACTTGTATAAATAGGTTTCACCCAGTGTAGTTAAACTCGGCCGTCTCGGCCGAGATTCCCGCGATTTTCCCATTTTCGGTTATTCAACTTACAGTTTCACATTTCTCGCCGAAACGAAATGTGGCCGAGATTTTCACTGACTCGGATGGTTTCTCGGACGATTATTCACCGGTTTTCTCGGTGATGTGTACAAATACTAATAGTTTACAGTTGCTACAATATATCGATGTCTTCGTCAAATAAAAATAATTCAAACTGAAAATTTAAAATTGATCAAATCATAGCAACTCATAACTAGATTTCATTCACCAACAACAATTAAAAGATCTCGATTGATAACGGGAGAGGAGAACCCTTATATGGTTTAAATTGTTTAGTATTGTGAAAAAAAAAAAATCCTTCTTGTTTGTGAATTTAGCATACAGAAGAAAAGACTTATAAATATTATAAAATTTGTTGTTGGTGTCGATGGCGATTGAGAACCGATGCCTACAATCTAGTTGTGATATTTGAGAATGGAGAAGAGAAATAATGGGGTGATTTGATTAGTTGAAGAAAGAGAAGTGGAAAAAAGAGAGACGATGAAATGAGGATATTTTTCTTCGTTCTTTCATTCCACTCACGCATGGTGGAAACGTGGAGTTACTAGTGAAGTATAACACCCAATTTCGTACTTTGTTTATGACACCTGTTCGGTTTGGTTGGGACAGCTGGCGGGCGAGAAAGATGTATTAACTAGTAATTTTTTTGATAGAGTGTATTAGCTAATTATACAGTTAATAAAAGTTTAAACGAGTGCTTATTTTCCAAATTTTAAAATTTTAACCCCACAAAGGTATAGAATAATGCGGTAATGTGTGAAAAATGTTTGATATATATTCTTTTTATAAATTAAATTATAAAATTCAAAAATAAAATTTAGAGAACACTCACAAGAGAATTTCCCTGAGATAAAATTGTACCAGTATACTACCAGTCATGACCGAGACAAATTGAAATACGAAATTGACTACATTGATCTTAACATATGTTGAAACTATATATATAAAAGTTGGAACCGAGATTACACCGAAATTTGGAAACAGAATCTCCCCGAGACAACGTTGTACCAGTGTCTCGCTTCAGACCGAGATAAACTGGAATCCGAGATCAATTACATTGGTTTCACCTATTCTGCCAAACACAAGTCTCGGTCAGGCAAAATACAACACTATCAGATAGCAACTTTGCAAGATCTCTCAAAAGCTTCCATCACGAGCAAGCTTCCGCAAGCTTCTACACTTCTGATACAAGTCGAGATTCTACCTAGCCAGAACTCTCTGGTCTCATCACCCTTCTTCGCTATCCTCCCCAAATCAACCCTTCTCCTCCACTTTGTGACCGAAGAAAATCTGGAACGACCATTTTCTTGGTTTAGGCCAGAATTGTACAGATTTATATCTCGAATCAAAAGTGCTCACGTGCAACACATTTGTTTAAGGGTTTAAACCAGTCTCTCCACCATCGAATTTTCCAAATCTCTATGCCCAATCAATGGTTGTCTAATGAATTACTAGGTGTTATTGTAGTGCAATGGTAAAGTTACTGGGTGATGATACCAAATTCTTTACCGATAAAAAAAAAGACAGAGCATTATTTAACAATTAGTCAACAATCCAAGAGATGAGATGCATCCAGATTGGCAACTTCAGTGGACTATAATTAGAAAATGAAAACAAGAATTCTCACATAGCCAAACACAAGTGAAAAATCAGAGGAAAGTTTTTTTTTTTTTTTTTTGGATCAGCTAAGAGGAAAGATGAAAAGAAGATCAAATGAAAAATTGCTACACAATCATTCAGAATCCAGATGCTAATCCATTATTCAATTTATTACATAAATTGATTTCGTATTACATATCTATCTATCAAATACATAAACTTTCACTCCATTCCATATTACCACGAATCTCCACAAAATTTCTGTAGCCAACACTATTGGGCAGATAAAATTAGTCTTTCTCCTTTTAACAAACGAAATAGAGATATCATCGAATACATGATGTGATCGTATCTCCCTATCTTAAGGAAACAAGTCGCAGTGGGGGAATCTGAAGATGATATACACTTAAATCTGCCTGATGAAATAACAAAAAAAAAAAAAAAAAAAAAAACTTTTGAGAGGATAAGTCATTAGGACGAAAATGATTGTATTGCATTTGGATGCGAGGATTCTTAATTCATGAGAGGATAAGAAGTCATTTTTATTTCAAATTCCAGAGTGGATCTACAGAGAGGTCGAGACGGAAAATTGTTGTTTGCTGGGAGTGGATAAAGAGATTTAGGGTTTAGCATCCTACTCCTAAACCGTAAGAACTAACTTGATCAAGCCGGTGAGGCCAAGGCCCAATACCAGCTAAAAGCCTAGTACTCTGAATTAGCCGAGTACCAAACGTCCTTGAACAGCAAAGTTTTGTGAAGTGGAACTCTTGCCAGAGACTGAGAGTTACATATGAGAATTCAAAGGAAAAATGTTTATTTATTTGGATGATTTTCCATGAATGTATGATGTCATGTATGTATCTTGATTTTGTTTTGCAGCCTCAATGGACTACACAATTAGAAAATGAACAACCTGAAAACACAAATTTTTGAACTTGTTTTCAGCTAGAGCAAATGCACACTCATTAGGAAAGATTAATAATAGATTAAATCAAGATAGAATTGATAAAACATATGACAATCATTCCCATTCCAGATGCTAAAACACATTAACTTGATATTACATAAACTGCTTCCGGTAGATCCATTCCATTTTACCACTTCTGCAGGAATAGAGATATCGTCCCCAGATCATCTGATTCAATCACCAGAGTAGATAAGCTCAAGAGGATTGTGAGAAATCTAAGGATATTTATACCTAAATCTATGGGTCGGAGTTAAAAAGATGGAAATACTTTTGAGAACATAAATCATTATGACGAAAATGATTGTATTGCATTTGGACAGAGGATTCTTCTCATGAAAATCCAAAATCTTAAACCAGAAAATCGATTTCAGAGTAGATTTACAGTACAGAGAGAAAGAAGAGTGGAGACGGCGGAGGTTTCGTTTGATGGGAGTGGAAGGTGAGATTTCTTAGTTTATATAGTGCACATCCTGCTAAACCCTAAGAACTATCCTCGTGAAGCGCGTGAGGCCCAAACCCAGTAATGGCTATCACTATGAGTTGGCCAACTTCAGGCCAAGCCAAGTGCCAACGTACGTGAACATTGAACCGAAGGAAACATCCGTAATTATATACTCCCTCCTCCGTTCCATTTTAGATGATGTTTCAGGATAATTATTTTGTTCCACAATTCTTGAATGTTTTCATGTTTTTCCACAAAACCACCAATAACGCCCTTGCATTTTATCTTGGAAGTATAAGTTTATTTTTAAATGCACTAGTAGCAATTAATGTTTGAAGACTATTCTCAAGGGTATATGTGAAAAATCTTCATATTTGTGTCCATTTCTTAATCTGCGTGAAACTCCAAAAACACCATCTAAAGTGGAACGGAGGGAGTTTTGTGGTAATTGAATATATATCCCTATTTTTGATGGGTTTTACAAACATCCTTATCACACAATAAATGAATGATTTTTTGGGGACCATCCTTTTTTTGGGATCATTGTTTTATTTTGGGTAAGACATTAGAAGTAAATCTAGGTCATCCCTTATCTAAAAATATTTATATTAATACTAAAATTACTCATTTCAATTAAGTTAGTGTAATGATTAGTTGTATCATTAGGTTAACATAATTAGTGATTAGTGAAAGATTAAATCAAAAAAAAAATTGTTGTATCATTAGGTTAACTAAAATTACCCCTTAACATAATTAACTACTTCGGTTGGGAATTGTTTTATGCGACGTAATCGAACTGATGTTCGGTTGGGAAATATTTTGCGAAATGATCGAACTAAAGTGCGGTTGGGAAATGTTTTTTGCAACTAACCGAACTTAGGTTCGGTTGGGAAATGTTTTTAGCGACGTAACCAAACTATTAGAGTTTGGTTAGGAAATGTTTTTTGCAACGTAACCGAACTGATGTTTTGGTGGGAAATATTTTGCGAAATGACCGAACTAAAGTTCGGTTTGGAAATGGGTTTTACAACTAACCGAACTATTAGGGTTCGGTTGGGAAATGTTTTTTGCAACTAACCGAACTATTAAGGTTTGGTTGGGAAATGTTTTTTGTGACGTAACCGAACTAAGGTTCGGTTAGGAATTATTTTTGCCAAATAGCGCACTGTTCTTCATGTTCATCATTTCCATTAGGTTCGGTTAGTACGATAAAGTTTCCAAAAAATTCCTAGTCGAACTTCTCTCTGCAACTTCTATTTTCAACTCATTTTGATGGTTAATACTCATTTTTCAATCGAACAAGGAACGTCAAGGAAAGAGAGAAGAATAAGAGCATAATTTATTTTTTTAAACTATTTTTTTTTATTCCACCCTGTTTTTGTTTTTTATTTTGATTTTGATTTTGGTTAATAGATTTATTTAGATTAGATATGTATGATTAGAATTATATATTTATTAGGTTAGTTTTGATTTAAATTAAAGTAAAGGGTAAATGTGTATTTACTTAACTTTAGGACACCCTTTATAAGTATAGCGAGGTTGGCCTAATAAGACCATGGTCCCCCTAAAAAAAATATGGTCCCCAAAAAATGCTTCCAATAAATATATCCCTCTTCCCATCAAGGGCCCAATAAAAAATTAGGGACTTCCAAATATACCCTCATTATACATTCAATTACAAAATCAAATTTTAGTTATAAACGGGATTAAAAACTGAAAGAGAGAGAGAGAGAGCTTCAGTTGCAGACGAAATCGTGAAAATAAAAATTAAATTTTTTTTCTGTGAATCGGCAAGAACTGCAAACAGATATTGAAATTCTGCTTCTCCTCCTTATTCTTCATCTTAATCAAAAGAAACAGAGATTTTCAGTTCGTTTTTCAATTATTATTAATCAACAAAAATCACTAGATCTGTTTTCCTGAAACAAATTGGTAATGTTGATGTTTATTTGAAGATTCATAAAGTTGTTTTTGATGATTGCATTTTTGTTTGATAGATTTATATGTCTAAAAACTTTTGATTTCGGTGTTTTGTTTTTTGTTAATGTTGCAGAGATCGTGATTTATGTGGGAGGATTAATTTCATGATTATTTCGTTAGATTGATTGGTTGATATTGATATAGTCTGATCTCGATATCCTGATTCATCTCTTAAACATCTACGTTTTAATTTTTTGATTTGTTATTTATAAATTTTTTTCTTAGATCTGCTGATCAACTTTGGTTTTATGTTTATGCTGAAATGTTGAAGAATATTGTTTGTGGTAAAATTTAGACACTACTGATTATGTTTTTGATGAGATGTAGATATTATTTTGGATCAAACTTGATTGTTGATACAAAAACTGGGATGATTTTTAGTTTATTTGTGTCAACTGTTGTTGTTGATCCAAATTTCTGAACACAAAATGTTTTTATTTTATGTTTTTATTTCTTTGGTAGATTGCAGGTAATCATTATGCATCCTTTTTTTTTTTTGATTATGTAGCTTTTATTTTAGGTTTCTCACATTCTACATTGAATTTAAGGTGCGACGTAATACTATATGTAGCTTAGGTTACTTTAGGATGCTTTTATTTTTTGGTTTGAAGTGAAATTCATGCTTTAAGTGCCTCTTATTGGATGAACTGTGATTTTTTACACATACTTATTGGATCAACTGTGATTGTTTACACATATTTATTGGATCAACTGTGATTGATTACACAGATTTATTGAATCAACAATGATTGTTGATCCAAATTTCTGAACACCACTATATGTTATGGTTATTGACTAAAAAAACTATGATATTTTACACAGATTTATTGGATCAATTGTGATTGTTTACATATATTTATTGAATCAATTGTGACTGTTGATCCAAATTTCTGAACACCACTTTATTTTATGGTTGTTGAAGGCTAAAGATGGTAGTTGCCGAGTTCAAATTTTGCAATCAGATTGCCTCGCATCCTGTTTCATGATCAACTACTGTCAAGGAGATGATAATTTTTGTGAAACCAAAGTGACCTTATGTTCCTGAAGACCTCATACTCTATGGTTACACTATAGAAGGGATTTCAAATGTCAGCAATCACGATTGAATTTGAGGTTTTTTATTTACTACTGCATCTCACAAGGGATTAACATGGTGAAGTTTGAAATCCAGTTAAGGACTTGTGTTGATTTTATTTCTTCATCATCTTCTTCTGCTCCCGCTCCTTCTTCATTTTCTTCATCAAGTTGTATTTCAAGCTATGAGGTAGTTGTTGTGGAAGACGCCATTGATGATGCGTGTTTGATCAAAAAGGTCTCGAAGAAGTCTAATACTTGGGTCAACATCTTAACTGGAGTAAGGCAGTTGTTTGAAGGTGATATTCTTGAAGTTAAGGACTCTGTTTCAAAGTATGAAATAGGTAGTGGTCGCAAATACAAATTAGTTAAGAGTGACCTTGAACGATACATTGTGGAGTGCAAGTTCAAGAAGGCGGAAAATTATCGCTGGAGGTTTCACGCCTCTCCTCGCCACTTCAAATGGTGTATTTAAATGCAAGAGATATATTGCAGAGCATTCATGTAGCTTAGCATCTTCAGATCCATTAAAAGTTAGGATGCGAAAATCTTTTCTGAAGAATATATTATCAGATGATTTACGAGCATCGAAGAGGAAAAAGACTGCTTCTAATGTTATATATTTACTCCGAATGGAATATGGAGTTGACCTCACATATAGTCAGGCATACCACGGTTTACAATTCACCAAGCAATTTCTTTGGGGTGATGACATCAAGTTGTTTATAGGTGAAAATAGCTTCTGCCGATTTCGGTAAATTCGGTAGGTGAGTGAGAAACTGGTTTAAACCCTAATTAAATGTGCGGCACGTTGAGCACTTTTAGGTTCGAGAGATCAATCTCTACAAGTCCGGCCTAAACCAAGAAATGGTCGTTCCAGACTTGCTTCGGTTACAAAGAGGAGGAGAATGGGTTGGTTTTGGGGAGGGAAGCATGGAGAGTGTGAGATCAGAATAGTTTATTCTGGAAGAGCAATTGGGTTTCTATAACTTGTTTTCAGAAAATTACGAGAGCTCATGAGGGGAGCTAGTAGGTAAGTATTATGAGTGTTCTCTTGTCCAAATGAACTTGTTGTTTCAAATGGAAATAGGTGAGACCTATTTATACAAGTTGTAGTAGAAACATACTCTGGTCTCATTAAGGAGTAAGGAGTAAATGGGAGGAGGTGGTAACCGTATGCATGGACTTGATGTCCCATAAAGTGGCTAACGCATGAAATTGATTTTCATGAAACTGTTAACGTTATGGAATTGATGTCCATAAAGTTTTTTAACTCACGGCTTTATGTCCCATGAACGTTTCCCACATAACTCCCATATTTACTAGGATCCTCACCCTTATGACACTCCCTTATGAGGGGCGTAGTGTACACCGCACACTGTAGACCACCAAACCAATACCCAAAGAGAATCCCCCTGTTTGTGTTGATGTCTCGAATGTTTTTTGGAAAACATGTAAAATGTTGTTGTGGCTTGGGAAGTCGAGCTTGGGTAACTTCCTATCCAGGTGACCTTCAACGGTCGAGATGTTGCATCTTGAGAGGAGGGTCAACCGTTGATCGTTGCACACTTTTATTTTGGTAGCCGTGTAGTGAGGTCCAACAGGGTGGCACGGCTAGGGTGTGTTTAGACTTGGCATGAGTAGCCAAGGGTTTGTCATGGGCGCATGGCGTGAATAGCGTGGACTAGGTGCGCGACCAAGCTATGGTTTCGAGTCTAAGGTCGTGAGGGGACTTTAGACGACCAGGACTTGCTCCTGGGATTGACGGAAAAACGTCGATGGTCACCTAACTTCAATTTGGTAGCCACATGGGGAAGGACAGTATGGTGGCGCGGCATGAGGGGCCATGGAGAGGCATGGCACGGCTAGCTTGGCTAGGTACATGACCAAGCTAGGGATAAAGTCATGAGTAGGGCATGGCGTGGTTTGGCATATGGGGCCAAAGGTTCTCCATGGGTGCATGGCGTGCCTAGGGCATGGCGCGACTAGCTCGGGCTAGGTGCGGATGGCATTATTTGCCATTGGCACACGAGATGCAGATAGCATAGCTATGGCCATGACATGGTGCAATTGGAATGGCGCTGCTAGCTTGGGCTAGGCGTTACTGGCATGATTTTCCATTGGAACGCGGGGTGCGGCTAGCATGGTTAGCATGCTTTGGCGCGATAGGGTGTGGATGACATGATTTGCCATTGACACATGAGATGCGGCTAGAGTAGCTAGGGCCATGGTATTACGGTGCTGTAAGTGTCGCATAATGATGGCGCGTCACATAGTTGCAGGCCAAATCTGTGTTCAGCCGTAATGGCGCGTTGCGAAGCCATAATAGCGGTATTACTGTATAGACTGTTCAGTGCTGAGAATAGCATGATCCCACAGGGCCAATGTATTACAAGTACAACACTACATTGTAAATATATTTTGCTAAGGAATGAAGCTTATTGACCGACACAATGAGGCTTCATTAAGGGAAGACAAGACAAGGCCAAAGTGACAAATGCAACATGCGATGTTGACATTAAGGCATATCCATGGAATTGAGTTGTCCCAAACTCAAGGATGATGCAATAAGAGTGAAATAGACCAGGAGTTAGTCTATGGCATTTGTTTAAGGCTGGCCAAAGCTTTAAAAATGCAAACAAGTTGGTAATGCAAGTGTTGCATTGATGTTGTCAAGATGATTGGCGTAGTGAAGCATATATGACACACAAGTAACTAGAGTGGTCTTAAGGAGTTGGACTCGTCAAGTAAAGATTAAATAGTGTCCGTGCATGAGTTTAGAAGGATAACCATGTAGGGCCAATATGGATGAACGTTGGAGCGTGACAGAATCCAGTATGCCAGAACAAGTGGCGCAATACGGCTCAAGTGACGGTTACAAGTTGGTTACGAGCTTCACAAGAATTCCAATGACACATGATGAAGAGGAGCGGTTATAAAGGAGTTTATAATCGTTGGATAAGAGTTTTAACTGCCAATAAAATAGGTGTTGGATGATTGGCGCAAGTTAAGGGAGAACTTGCCAGTTGGTATAGTAGTTGGCGGTTATGAAACTGCTCCACGATACAGATGGCTGTCTCTAGCATGTGTAATGGTTATGTACGGTTTGGCCAAGCAAATTTGCTGTATAAATAGTCCTACGGCATGGGAAATTCGGCAGCCTAGCCTGTGTGAGAGTGAGCCTAGCATATGTGAGAGTTAGACTCATATTAGGAGAGTTTTCGTAAGACTTAGACTTGATTCAATGAGTGAACAAGTCTGTTTAAGTCCTCAAGAGGGCAAGTTTTGTATTTCTTCCCTTTGATGCAATAAAAGAGTTGATTGTGTCATATTCTAAGTGTTATTGGTTGGCTGAATGTTGTTGGTAAAGTATGGCAAAGATTGAATGCATTATGGGGTGCATTTGATGAGTTTAAGTTGAAGAGAAAGAAGGTTAAAAACTTACGTTGTAGAATTGTTGAGTTGGCTGTTTGCATTGGTGCAAACTTATAAGGCTGAAGTGCAAGTGGGTGAAGCTTTATTCACAAAACCATTGTAATGCCGGGTTACACTTTCGCGGAAAATTTCTGGGGAGTTTGAAGTTGTGACACATGGCATGGTGTGATTGGCATGGCATGGATAGCTTGGGCTAGGCGTGGCTGGCATGATTTTCCATTGGCACGCGGGGTGCGGCTAGCATGGTTGGCATGTTTTGGCACAGTAAGGTGTGGCTGGCATGATTTGCCATTGGCACACGAGATGTGGCTAGCATAGCTAGGGCCATGGCATAGTGCGATTGGCATGGCGCGGCTAGCTTGGGCTAGGCGTGGATGGCATGATTTTCCATTAGCACGCGGGGTGCGGATAGCATGGTTGGCATGCTTTGGCGCGGTAGGGTGTGGATGGCATGATTTTCCATTGGCACACGAGATGCGGCTAGCATAGCTAGGGCCATGGCACGGTGCGATTGGCATGGCATGGCTAGCTTGGGCTAGGCGTGGCTCACATGATTTGCCATTGGCACGCGGTGTGCGGCTAGCATGGTTGGCATGCTTTGGTGCGGTAGGGTGTGGCTGGCCTGATTTTCCAATGGCACACGAGATGCGGCTAGCATAGCTAGGGACATGGCATGGTGCAATTTGCATGGCGCGACTAGCTTGGGCTAGGCGTGGCTGGCATGATTTTCCATTAGCACGCAGGGTGCGGCTAGTATGGTTGGCATGCTTTGGAACGATAGGGTGTGGCTGGCATGATTTGCCATTGGCACACGAGATGCGGATAGCATAGCTAGGTCCATGGCACGGTGTGATTGGCTTGGTGCGGCTAGCTTGGTATGGGCGTGGATGGCATGATTTTCCATTGGCACGCGGGGTGCGGCTAGCATGGTTGGCATGCTTTGGAGTGCTAGGGTGTGGCTGGCATGATTTTCCATTGGCACACGAGATGCGACTACATAGATAGGGCCATGGCACGGTGCGATTGGCATGGCGAGACTCGCTTGGGCTGGGCATGGCTGGCATGATTTTCCATTTGCACGCGGGGTGCGTCAAGCATGGTTGGCATGCTTTGGAGTGGTAGGGTGTGGCTGGCATGATTTTCCATTGGCACACAAGATACGGCTAGCATAGCTAGGGCCATGGCATGGTGCGATTGGCATGGCGCGGCTAGCTTGGGCTAGGCGTGGATGGCATGATTTTCCATTGGCACGCGGGGTGCGGCTATCATGGTTGGCATGTTTTGGCACGATAGGGTGTGGATGGCATGATTTTCCATTGGCACACGAGATGCGGCTAGCATAGCTAGGGCCATGTCACGGTGCAATTGGCATGGCGCGGCTAGCTTGGGCTGGGCGTGGCTGGCATGATTTTTCCATTGGCACGTGGGGTGCGGATAGCATGGTTGTCATGCTTTGGAGTGGTAGGGTGTGGCTGGCATGATTTGATATTTGCACACGAGATGCGGCTAGCATAGCTAGGTCCATGTCACGGTGGGATTGTCATGGCGCGGCTAGCTTGGGTTAGGGGTGGCTGGCATGATTTTCCATTGGCACGCGGGGGTATTAGGGTTTGGTTTGTCGTAACCCTAATTTTAAAAAATATACCGTGGTAATTATAAGGGACATATTCATAGCTTTTATTAATGCGCTTAGTAAATGCTTGTTTTAAAATGTTTGCTAGGGTTTAACATTATATGATTGTAACCCTAAACTAAATACCACCATCAACATTTATCCCTCTGCTTAGCTTGGAACAGGTGCCTTATTGCGGGGTAAGCATATGATGGTGATAAACAATGTAAATCATTGCAAAGATGGTCAGGATAGTCCGACTAACCTTTTAAGTGGTAGAGCGAGTTTTTTTTTTTTTCATGTTGGTGGCCACGGCAAAGGAGGAACGGTCTGGGAAGGTGGAGCATGTGGGTAGATTTGAATGAAAGGGCCGAGAGGAGACATGGTCTTGGCCACGGCAATGGTATAGTGGAACACGTAAGGGGCGTCTAAGCGTGGTGGAGTTGTGGTGATGAAGTGAGGGCCAGGGCCGTGGCAAGATGAAGTGCGGCTTAGACCGTGGCAAGGCGAGGTGTGGTCTAGCATGGTGCGACTTTAGCATGAGGATTGATTTTTGTGGGGGCGGTTTCATCTTTTCTGTTCTTGGCTCATAATAGGAAATACTATCTTTGTTCAAGTTCCCACGTATCATGCACATAAAAGGAGGGCCGACCTATCTTTCGAAGGAGCATCTGTCGGAAATGAAGTTGCCTTTAAAGTTGATGTCGGAGGTGTATTTGGTGCTACTGAAGGGGTCATGGTGGCGTATGCTGGACCGGTCACCGAAGCGGACACTATTACTACTGTGGTTGCGTCGGGATGTGACGCTGAAGTTGTTGTTGCTAATCCCGTTGAATGGGATCTTTGTTGCCCGAGAGATTGCTGGGGAAAGTTCTTGAAGACGGCCTTGACCTAGGGGAGACATGTCCCATCCTTCTAGGGCTAGTTCTTCCTCTTCATTATTCCTATTGCTTAGTCGTCCTGATGTCCTTGTAGACTCCTCTTTACTTTTTCTTCACCAGTTAACATTCCGCTTGTCTCCCCCTTTTTTTTTTTTGAATGATTGAATGTGGTACTTCGGTTGCAATATGATGGGTAATAGTTTTCTGGGTTAGTTTGATGTATTTCTCTGATATCTGGAGAACTTATTCGGAAAGAGATGGATTACTTTTTTTTTTTTTGACAAAAAAGAGATTATGAGGAAGAATACAAATGGTGTATTCATCTTGGGGAAATAAAAATATCAAGAGAAATTGTTGAAGGGAATACTAAAAGGAGCGTGATTGGGAATTACAACATTTTTAAGGAGTGAAGGCCCTAAGCCATCGCGAGTGAATTATCACGCCTTCAGGTGCGTCGGCGTTAATGAGCTTGCAATATCCCCCTAAAAGGACGTCCGCCACCAGATATGGTTCATCTTCTCTCCCGTTGGGCGAATTAATCTGAATAGCCATTTTTACCATCATCTTCCCTACTTGAAACGAGTTTTCCTTGACCACCACATCTTCGATTGAAAATGGGATAAGATGTCGCACAACCGTTTGAGTCTTGGCTTCGTCGGTTTCAATGGAAGTTTCCAAGCTTTTCCCAAAGTGCTCAAATGGCCTAGCTCCCCATTCACATTTCTTGATTGTTTTCATGCCGATAGTCGTGTCGAGTCCCCATGACGGGATGGGGAAAGGAATGACTGAGTGCAGAGGAGGTTCCTCAGTCGGGTTTACTTGCCTTTGAAATCCATGAGCTAGCGCCAGCAGGTCTCCTTCGGGTGTCTAGGTTCCTTTGGTAGTTTGTTGATGCGATAACCAGTGGGATGAGTCGTTGGGAACTCCTTCAGGCATGGATATCGGTAGAGGGTCCACATCTGGCTTCGCTTTGTTGTTGAGTACCCACAAACGTCCCAATATTATGTCATGACCAAGTTATCTGACAATGTGGAATTTTCTATGTGTTACAACGTTTCCCACCTTGACCTCGAGGTTGATGTAGCCATGCGCCTTCAAATTTTCTCCTCTCGGGTCCTTAATTACAGACGGGGAATGGGTAGTGTCTTGTTTTGTAAATCCCTCTGCCTTTAACGTCCTGAAATTAACGATGTTGAGGCCAAAGTCCATGTCGATGAGTGTGTTGTCAAGTTTGATACCTCTTAAACGAGACGTGGTCGTCAGTCCCCAGTTCTCTCCTTTGGATCCGCTTGTTTGGAAAGCTTGTGTCCCTGGCGTGGTTTCCGGGGAGAGAAAAAGTCGTTTGCCGGATACGACACGATTGAGGGATACGAAAATATCTTGGCGCTGCACCTTGGAAAGATAAAGAATTTCACATACATGCTGGATCATGGATTGTACAGTCTCGTGCACGGAGTAACCAGGGGACCCACAGTTCCTTATTGGGAGTAGGCCTCGATGTACTCCCTCGTTTCCTAGCTGGATCTCTCCTGCTTCTTTCTTTTCTTTGAAAATATTATTTAGTTTGTTGCAATCACTGGTCGGGTGGTGAACGAACCTGTGGTAATGGCAGTACTTGGGGTTCGCCATCTCGAGCTCAGTTGGTGGATGTCTAGGAGGCGGCAGTCTGATAACATCATCTTGGACCCAGGCCTCCAAGAGGTCGATTACCTCCTCCATGGGAAATGGAAATCCTAGAGTATTTCCTTCAGCTTCATGATGATGCATGGGAGTTTTAGTGGTAGTCTTCCGTGGAAGGGACTCCCGTTGCGCCGGTGCTTCACGTTTCGGCTGATAACCTATAGCTGGGCCATCCTTTTTCCCCTTTCATTCACTATGTTCATGGAGGGTGATCCAACGTTAAATTTCTTGCTGGTGAGATGTCTATTTCCACGAGTTTCACGGGTGTCTTCCACTCGGGTTGACCTAGTTCTCTCTAGTAATGTTGGTGTTGTCGTTGCGGATCATCTGGCGGCTTCATGAAGTTCGGAGAATATTTGAAAGCGAAAGTTTTCTAGTAAAGCGCGGTAAATAAGAACCATACCATTGATGCAAGCATTCACCAGTGGTTGTTCAGTCACGTTTGGGTCATGATAGTCAAGTGCTTGGACCCTGAACCTTTTGACAAAGTCGTTCGGATGTTCGTTATCCCACTGGTACATTCTCCCAAGATCTGAGAAGGTGACTTGTTCGGACACGAAGAAGTACTTCCTGTAAAACATTGTGACCATGCTGCCCCAGTTGGGAATATTGTTTGGCGGAATGCTGTTTTACCATGTATACGCCCTTCCGGGAAGTGATTTTGAGAACTCCCTTAGGAGAAGAATGTGATTATATTCACGTTCACCTCGGGATTCCAAGAAACGGGAAACATGCTCATGTGCATTACCGATACCATCATACATGGTGAATTAAGCAGAGGAGTACCCCCTTGGAAAAGGAATTCTTTGCATTTCCGATGGGTAATGGGGTTGGTGTTGATGCATGTCCAGTTCATCATTTTTGATTCGGTTACTGAGAAGTTGCTCTAAGTCTTCCCGCGTGACGAAGTTGGACAACTGATTTCTTTCCACCTGGATTCTAGGGAGAATTTCCTCATCCATGGAGGCACGTTCCGTTGAGGTGCTAGCGTCGGGGTTGTTGGAGACCTTCCTAAATGGCTCCGGAGGATGCGACTCACGTGGTAGCCGCTATATAAGAGTTTTGAGAAAGGCGAGTATTTCTTTCTGTGTTGAAACCATATTCGTCTGAGCTCTAGCAAGCATCTCGTGTCGTTCCATCAAATCAGTGATGGTGACATAAGGACGGCTTCCCCTGGTCCCTCCGGTGTCTCGTCCCGTCGGTGGGGTAGCTGGATCCTTGATTGCAGTTGTAGGTTCCATGCTAGACGTGGCGCTGGGACTTGAAGTTGTGGCTATGGCTCTGGTGACTGGTAGCGTAACACCCGAGGAGGTGTTTTCGTTACGGTGATTAGAGGGCAGTGCAGAGACACTTGAGGCGGCGGCAGCTCTGGACCTGGATGATTGGCGGTGTTGCGCTTGAAGGGGTGTATTCGGGGTTGCCACAATCAGTAGGTTATGTAACGACGTTATTGGGAGAGACATTAACATCAGGAACGTGCTCTGTGCTAGTGTTCTCGGCAGCCGCTCCGGACTTGAGCTCCACCATATTGGTTTTGATGTTCGGGAAAAGAAATCAGGAGTTTAGAGTTGATATTGTAACCGATAGACCAATCCTCCCGCTTTGGTCATCAATTGTTTATAGGTGAAAATAGCTTCTGCCGATTTCGGTAAATTTGGTAGGTGTGTGAGAAACTGGTTTAAACCCTAAACAAATGTGATGCACGTTGAGCACTTTTAGGTTCGAGAGGTTAATCTGTACAAGTCCAGCCTAAACCAAGAAATGGACGTTCCAGACTTGCTTCGGTCACAAAGAGGAGGAAAATGGGTTGGTTTTGGGGAGGGAAGCAAGGAGAGTGTGAGACCATAATAGTTTATTCTGGAAGAGCAATTGGGTTTCAACAACTTTTTTTCATAAAAGTACGAGAGCTCATGAGGGGAGCTATCATGTAATTATTCTGAGTGTTCTCTTGTCCGAATGAACTTGTTGTTTCAAATGGAAATAAGTGAGACCTATTTATACAAGTTGTAGTAGAAACGTACTATGGTCTCATTAAGGATTGAGGAGTAAATGGGAGGAGGTGGTAACCGTATGCATGGACTTGATGTCCCATAAAGTGGCTAACGCATGAAATTGATTTTCATGAAACTATTAACGTTATGTAATTAATGTCCATAAAGTTTGTTAACTCACGGCTTTATGTCCCATGAACGTTTCCCACATAACTCCCATATTTACTAAGCGCCTCACCCTTATGACACTTCCTTATGAGGGGCGTAGTGTACACCGCACGTTGTTACCACCAAACCAATACCCAAAGAGAATCCCCCTGTTTGTGTTGATGTCTCGATTTTTTTTTGGAAAACATGTAAAACGTTGTTGTGGCTTGGCAAGTCGAGCTTGGGGAACTTGGTAGCCAGGTGACCTTCGACGGTCGAGATGTTGCATCTTGAGAGGAGGGGCAACCATTGATCATTGCACGCCTTTGTTTTGGTAGCCGTGTAGTGAGGTCCAACATGGTGGCATGGCTAGGGTATGTTTAGACTTGGCGTGAGGAGCCAAGGGTTTTCCATGGGCGCATGGCATGACTAGACTAGACTAGGTGAGCGTGACCAAGCTATGGTTTCAGGTCTAAGGTCGTGAGGGGACTTTAGACTGCCAGGATTTTCTCCTGGGATTGAAGGGAAACCGTCTATGGTCGCCTGGCTTCAATTTGGTAGCCGCATGGGAAAGTCCAGTATGGTGGCTCGGATTGAGGGTCCATGGCGAGGCATGGCGCGGCTGGCTTGGCTATGTACGTAACCAAACTAGGGCTAAAGTCATGAGGAGACTTTATACGGCCAGGATTTTCTCCTGGGATTGAAGTGCAACCGTTGATGGGAACCTGTCTTCAATTTGGTAGCTGCATGGGGAAGGCTAGTATGGTGGCACAACATGAGGGGACATGGTGAGGCATGGTGTATCTAGCTTGGCTAGGTACGTGACCAAGTTAGGGCTAAAGTCATGAGGAGACTTTATACGTCCAGGATTTGCTCCTGGGATTGAAGGGAAACCGTCGATGGGCGCCTGACTTCAATTTGGTTTAGAAACCCTAATTTGTTCCCTTCACCAGAACCGGTACACAATTCTAGTATGGACTCGGACTTTGATGGTCCGCCCCTCAAATCAACCGGAAAAAAATTTCTTATCTCCTCACGTTGGGATATTTAGGTTTTGAACTCATTCAAGAGGGAAAAACAGCCCGAAAGAAAAAATCAGGAAGATTTCATGAGGGAGGGCCAGGCTATCATGGCATGCCTTGGCGTAGATAGGTTGGCATGGCATGATTTGGCGTGGTTTGGCATATGGGGCCAAAGGTTCTCCATGGGTACATGGCGTGGCTAGGGCCAAGGCATGGCGCGACTAGCTCGGGCTAGGTGTGGCTAGCATGATTTTCCATTGGCACATGAGACGTGGATAGCATGGATAGGGCCATGGCATGGTGCAATTGGCATGGCGCGGCTAGATTGGGCTAGGCATGGATGGCATGATTTTCCATTGGCACACGAGATGCGGCTAGCATAGCTAGGGACATAACATGGTACAATTGGCATGAAGCGGATAGCTTGGGCTAGGTGTGGCTGGCATGATTTTCCATTGGTACGCGGGGTGCGGCTAGCACGGTTTGGAATGATTTGGCGCGGTAGGGTATGGATGGAATGATTTTCCATTGGCACACGAGATGCAGATATCATAGCTAGGGCCATGGCGCGGCTAGCTTGGGCTAGGCGTGGCTGGCATGATTTTCCATTGGCACGCGGGGTGAGGCTAGCATGGTTGGCATGCTTTGGCGCTGTAGGGTGTGGATGGCATGATTTTCCATTGGCACGCGGGGTGCGGCTAGCATAGCTAGGGTCATGCCACAGTGCGATTGGCATGGCGCGGCTAGCTTGGGTTAGGCGTGGCTGACATGATTTTCTATTGGCATGCGGAGTGCGGCTAGCATGGTTGGCATGCTTTGGCGCAGTAGGGTGTAGCTGGCATGATTTTCCATTGGCACACGAGATACGGATAGCATAGCTAGGTCCATGGCACGGTGCGACTGGCATGGCGTGGCTGACATGATTTTCCATTGGCACGTGGAGTGCGGCTAGCATGGTTGGCATGATTTGGCGCTGTAGGGTGTGGCTGGCATGATTTTCCAATGGCACACGAGATGCGGCTAGCATAGCTAGGGCCATAGCACAGTGCGATTGGCATGGTGCGGCTAGCTTGGGCTAGGCGTGGCTGGCATGATTTGCCATTGGCACGCGGGGGAATTAGGGTTTGGTTTTTCGTAACCCGAATTTGAAAAAATATACCCCGGTAATTATTAGGGACACATTAATAGCTTTTATTAATGCGCCTAGTAAATGCTTGTTTTAAATGTCTGCTATGGTTTAGCGTTTTACGATTTTAACCCTAAACTAAAGACCACCATCAACAGTGTGATACAAATTTGTTTTTTAAAGTCTTTGACTTTGGGGCGTAGCAACTCTTAGTTGTGGGTGAGATCAGCTAAAGGAATTAAGTACGTAGTATCCTGCTGGGATCAGAGGAATAGGAGCATAATTGTACCTTGGATCAGTGTGAGATTGATTGGGGTTCAACTAAAGTCCAAACCGAAGTTAGTTTGGAGTAGGCTAGTGTCTGTAGCGGCTTATTACAATGTATGTTTAATCTGGACTAGCTCCCGAGGTTTTTCTGCATTTGCGGTTTCCTCGTTAACAAAATTCTGGTGTCTGTGTTATTTCTTTTTCGCATTATATTTGTTATATAATTAAAATAATACAGGTTGTGCGTTGTTCAATCAATTAGAATATACGACCTTTTGGTTGTTTATTTAAATTGATTGATACTTGGATATTGGTCTTTGGTACTATCCAAGTTATCTCCTTGTATTTGATAAAGACTCGCAGATTTCTACTTGCTTGAGTAAAGATCCAATCAAGTGAGATAGATATAAACGCTTTGATATACTTTTAACTAGATTGAGTCTGACTGTCTAGTTGGTTCTCTAGAAAGTATATTGGAGTTTGTCCATACAGATTCCTAATCAAAATATTGGGTGTGGTTGTTAGACCCCCGCTTTTCATGTATTCTTACTAACCCTTCGAGATATGTATTCTTATCATATAAAGAGAATTTTGTTTTAGACTTTATTTAGTCAAGATAATCTGAAGTTATATTTCTGATAATAACTTTCAACACATTGGTTTCCTTAGTTTCAAGACCGAGCTGAGTGACATGTATTCTAAGTTTCATTATTACAATAATACCCTTTCAACTTTTATTTCATAAAATAAAAATAGTAATTTTTATTCTTTATCGGAAATATTTTTTCATGCGGCTGATATTATAGGGTTAGCTCAACTCTTCCTCAAGTTCATTTTTCAACTTGTATGACCCTCTTCCCATTTTTTTAGATATGATGTAAGGTCATTCCCATGATGTTGTGAGCTTACCCAGCTTGTATTCTGAGATTCTAGGTAAGACTTCACATAACGCCAGGTCTCCAACTCTTAAGTCTGTTGGCTTGATGCTTTTCTGATTTTTGCGCATGCTCCTTTGGTGTTTTTCGAGTTGTAGTAGTGCTCTTTCTCTTTTCAGACTGGCTTCCTCAATGACTCTTAAGATTGCTTTGTTGTTTATACCTGAACTGGATGACAATTTTCTTGTAGTTTGGAATTTCATCTCTATGGGTAAGACAACTTCCATACAAAATGCTAAAGAGAAAGAGAAAGCATGTCCGCGCATTTCCCTTTAGCAGCATCAAGCTTTTTCTTTATATTTGTCCGCTAAAGTTTTGTTAAAGATTTCGGCTTGGATATTTCCATGTGGAAAATATGGCATGCTAAACCTGTATGCATTCAGTGATTAGCTACTGTCTGTAGTTGCAGGAATTCCCACACTACACCCTATTCAAGAATTTACCAACATCTATGACATAATTTGAAGATTAAAGACACTTTTTATTAATTTGATCTTAAGGAATTACAGAAATCAAGAACACAGAACACTTGATAAAGATTTTTCTCTCCTAAAAACTTTCCTAACACCCAAAAATTCATCCCCTCTCGGGAACTATTCATATCCTTTATATAGGTATTTACATAGTGGATTACACTCATGACAGCTCATTTACAGCTAAGATTCCCTTCAATTTCGGATCTGAGTTCTTGCGATAAATCGCAGTTAGCACCGCCTTTAACTTTCGCAGGTTTTATTGATATATCGCAGACATGTCACACTTTCTGTCGTTTTCAGTCATTACGTCATTGTTTAAGTCATCTTTGGATGTGTCGCAGAATATTACTGATGTATCGCAGAGTAGTTCGTTTATTATCGATATATCGCAGAACAATCGTTTATTTCTCAAGAATATTGTTGTGACAATATTCTGATCCTACATCTTGCCTCTTCTCATATCTTTTCTGCGAAGAAGATAAAGATCATGAGAATTTAAACTTCTTGATTTGCCGCAACTCCCTGTCTTTTCATATTTCCTTTATTCTGACACGTCTCTGCATCCATCGCTAGATATTCTACGCGTGTTTTTCCTTCCATTTATTCCTTGACACGTATTCTTTTGACCGTTGAATTCTGAAAATTCACGTCCTTTCTTCATTAAATGCATTGATATTCTCAAGAACTTTCTTCTCCTATAAATACCTTCTTTACTAATTTCTTTTCTTCTTTTTATTTTCTCTTTTCTTCTCTACAACCTCACTGTTCCTCATCTTCTTCCGCAAATTCCGGATCTATTATTCTTTCAATTTTCCTTCTTTACTCTTCTTCGCCTTAATCATCGTTTCCATATTAATAAATGGCTCCTGCTAAAAAATTAGGTCAATCCACTTTTCAAAAACACCAGCAGAAACTTCAAACACTAGGACTCAAACTTTCTGAGATCCCTGGTCATTCTTCAGATACTGAACTTTCCATTGATCTAGTTTCAGAATTTCCTTCTTCTGACGAGAAAATCCTTGTTTCGCTGGGTCAATTAGAAGCTGGCCTTCCTATTCCTCTTTATAACCCAGATCTCCCTCTTTTTTATGAGATTATTTCTCATGTTAAATTTTCGCGAGCAATTTGCCAATTAAGTGGGGATGGTATACGTCTTATTCTTGAATATGCCTCCCGCGGAGCTGGTAAAGGTTCCCTTTATCCTGATACTGCGAAACATCCTTATTATGAAAAAATCCCAATTATTCCAGCGAAATATACCGTGGAGAATTTCTTTGCGAATTATCAAGTGATTCCAATGAAGAAAGAAAGCACATGTTGGGCTATTCGTTTGAATAGGGATAAAAAAGTTGCGAAGGATAAAATTCTTATGCAAGATATAGACTATCATTCCAAAAGAAACAATGGTCCACGCTTCTCCAAGGATGATAAATGGTGTAGATTTCCTCTCCTCCTTGAAGGTCCATATATCTCTGGCGCTCTTAACCTTCCTGCGAATCCTGCATATCTTGCGGCTTATCATCCTTGGGTTTTTAATTGTCCCGAAAAGAGTTCTGAGGTATATCTCGCGAAGTTAATAATTATTCGCAAACTTAGATAAATATATTGTTCTTACTATTTTTTTATTTTTTTTCAGATTGGAAAAATGAAGGCTATCTACGCCAGTACTGGGAATCCCAATCTCCTAATTTTTTTGAAAACCTTCACAGATGAAGTAAGAAACATTCTTTTATAACTTTTTGCAATATATTGTTGCCCCTGTTTCTTATCTTCATGTGTGGTTGTTTTCTAGGAAATACCATTTGTCGCGGTGGTTGAAGCCAAGGACAAAGGCAAAAAAGTAATAACTCCAAATGAGAGTTCTGGCACTTCTCCTCATCGCAATGAGAATCAAACTGCTGAGAGTCCTCCAAAAAAGAGAAGAAAAACTCAGCCACTTAAAGAAATTTCTTCTGTCGCTGAAAAAGATAATGAGGTTGAAGAGAGTGGAAGAATTACTAATGATGCTACCGTGGGCACCTCTTCAATACGTTTTTCCTCCGTAAGAGTTAGATCTGCGATGGGTCTTTCTCAACCTGAGACTCCCATGGATCAATTGTCAAATATCTTTAGAAATCCCATGCAAGGTATTGGAGATGACGATATTGCTCACGCTTGCAATTATCTCTCAAAAATCTGCGATGCTTCCATCTTAACTAATAATAAAGATCTTAAAGGAGTCTCGAGATTTATCAACCCAGATTTTCTTCATGCACTAGCTTCATTGGTATGCCCCTTTTCTTTTATTTTTCTTGTAGTAAAATTTACATTTGTCATGAATATCGAAGATGTTTTATTTACCCTTACTTATTTTCTCTTATATGCCACAGACTGCTAGAGCTTCTTTTTCTGTTGCTTCGGAATTAGAAAATAGATTATCATCATCACAGAAAAGGCTTACTGATTCAAAATCTGAATCTGCGAAACTTCGCGAAAATAATAAGCAATATGAAGATGAAATATCCATTCTTCGCGAAAAATGTAAGCAATTGGAAGCATCTGGGAATACTGAGCTTCTTAACAAGAATAAATCGCTTGAAGTAGACATTGAAGTTCTTCAACAAAAACTAGTTGACAAGGAGAAGTTCTGCAAACAAATTATTAGTATGATTTATTTTATTTTATTTTTACTTTCTTCTTTCTTGTTATTTTAGCTTATTTGAACAACCATTTTGCAGATGCCTATAATCTTACTGATGAGGCTCTTATTCTCAATTCTTTTGATGAACCCATAGATGAATCCATTCTTCTTCAGCGTCTTAATGACGTTTTAAATAATTATTCCGATGAAAAAATTAATGCTCTGTCTATCGATGAGATTAAATATCACATTTCCCTTATAAGAATGGATTATAGATCTACTTTGATTATATCCAATAGTTTTAAGACTTGTAGAGATGAATTTGGAAAAAGAATCAAAACCTTGAAAGCCCAAAATAAGGAACTTGAGAAGGATAAAGAACGCATTACTATTCAAGGCGCTGAAGCTCTTTCAAAGTTCTGCAATGCCCTTATTGACACTGAACTTGAGAGAGATAGACTTAAGGATGAAAACATTAAACTTCTTAAAAGAGAATAACAAATCCTTTCCCATCTTCCCATTCAAAATGATGATGAATTCGCATGGGCTGCGACAATTCTCGATAATGCTAGGAAAAACTTAGCAATAGATGTTAGTCTTCATACCGAACAAGCAACCTTGATACAAGAAATGATTCATGAAAGAGAAGGTTATTTATTGCTCCTCTAACATCTTTTATATTTTTTGTAAATTTTTGATAAATTTCTAACTTGTTATTGTATCATCGCAGAATCTGAAGAAAAACATTCTACAAGGATAGCAGAACTTGAAGAAGAAAAAATTAGTCTTGCAAATAATCTTGCTTCCCGCAATGATAAAATCTCTAGACTGCCAAAGAAGATAAAGATATCCAACTCCAATTTGCGTAGTAACCTTCTCACCGTTCGCAATAATGTTATTAAGAAAGTCTGCCAAGATAATGATCTTCCTCTTAGTTTATATCCTTGCCTCTTGGAAAATATCCCAACCAGTTCTGAAGTACCAATTATTTCTGACAGTGAGGCTGATATAAATGAGGATGAAAGCGAAGATGAAGAAGAAACTGATGATGAAGATAATGAAGACGAAGATGAAGATAATGGCGAAGATAAATCCCAATAGTTCTGCTTCTTCTTTTTGATCTTCTCCTGTATTTTTTCCTTTCTTTCTTGCGATAATTATCTGCGATAAATTGTATCATTCTTTCTGCAAGATACTTGTAATTCCTGATGTTCTTCTATATATATAAATTCCTTTTTTGCCTTTATCCGTCTGTTATTTATATGAATTTATCATATAATGATTAATAACAATATTTATTGTTCTTATACATCATTCCCCTACTTGCCTCTTGTTATTAATCCGCAATATGATAAATGAATCATCGTAAATTTTTCTGCGAACTATATGTTTCGCAGACATAATTTTCTTGTGGTCTTATTTTTCCTTCCTAGTTAAAGGTCTTATTATGCCACTTTTTATGCGACAAGATCGCAGGACATTCTTACCTTTATACGTAATAATCCATTGATCTTGCCTTATCATTTAATTTTAATTTCTGCGACAATATGATAAGTCTAAGCCATCTTGTGAGATTAATCTCTCTTTGCTTTTTAAGACTTATGATATTGCCGTCTTTGCGATTTATATCCTCTTATTATTGATTTCATTTATCTCATTATTTGATCTTATCGCAAAAACCCATTGATCTCATCTTAACATTTCTTATTAGGCTTTTTGGCCAGTCATGTGGCAATGTGACGGGCCTAAATATTCTTGCGAATATAAAGTCCCATGACATTGCTGTCTCTGTCACGCGACAATATGACGGGCCTAAATATTCTTGCGAATATAAAGTCCCATGACATTACCGTCATTTTTGATACACAGCTCCCTAATGGAGGGTATCGCCCTTATCTCTCCCCCCGGTTGCCCCTTCAAGGATTATACATCGGCCATACAAGACTAGCACTTTCCCATCCGGTTCTGCCAACAACCAGTTGTTTTCGCAGCCTTGTCCTTTATGCCTTATATGGCTTATAGTTACAAGACTGCACCCTAAGTGGGGTTTTCTTCGGGCCGAACACATCGTAAGCCAAGACTTTCCATGGATGGCCAGGGTAGGTTCATCCATCCCGGGCACCCACATCTCAACCGTGTACCTCGGTGCCTTGATCATACGTTGCATTCCTTAGGAGAAACTCTCGGGCGCCCAACCAGGGTATAACCTTATATAATTGGGAATCCAAGTTATCTCTCCCGGATGGATTTTCAATAATCCCAAATCTCCATGACTAGGTTCCAGAAGCGGTATAGCCTTTCCCATAGCCATGCAAAGAGATACCCCCCTTATGACGCACTTTAAGGACATTGCCTCTTACGGAATAAAATCCGCGAACTAAGGTGTACGCCATAAAAGTTCATCCCGTTCTTATATATTTTTAGGCGATTTTCACCCTTATTATGCATTTGCATTAAAAATTCTTATATGATTAGAAATCACCAACTTTTCCTTTTTAATAGAAAAATTTCTCATTTTTGAGCAGAGTTTTTCTTATATGATTCGAAATCATCTTATTTTTTGATTGTTCGCAATATGATATTATTGCACTTCTTTTCTTCTGTGATGAATGATTATTCACAACTTCTTGTTACTTTATTTATTTTCTTGCGAGAAACGGTTCATCGCAACATCTTATACTTTTTGTGCTCCTGCGAAGAATAAAGATTCCAACTTTTCCCCATCTTCGTATGATCAATCGTTATTGAATCTTTTGGAACAAACTATTCTTGAAGTATACCCTTTCCCCGCAACTCTATATTGTCCACCATCAATTTCTCAGCTCTCTGATTTTGCCTCCTGTTATGTTGCCAATTACGATTTCGGGCGCTTCTTTCTTCGCAAGTATTAATGTCAACTTCATAACACTTTTTTCCTTCAAACCAATCACCTTTAATTATCCCAATACCATGAGGATGTGGAAAATTTATGCATTGATGATATGTTGATGATATGCCCAAGATCCCATGGAGCCATGGCCTTCCAATTAAAGCATTGTAAGGAGATTCTATATCCACTACGCAAAACTTAATTTTTGAAGATATCTTGTTCAATGGAATTTCCATAGTAATTTCTCCTTTTGGCTTGTTTGCGGTGCCATTAAAACCATAGATCTTGTAAGTTGAAGGGATTAGCTCATCATCTCTTCTACCCATTGTGCGATAAGTATGATAAAACAAAATATCCACCGAGCTACCAGTGTCAATTAAAACTTTATCTATTGCCCAAGAATCACTTGTTGCATCATCATTATCTTCTTCTTCTCTGTATTTTGGATTTATCTCTAACTTCACCACCAATGGGTTGTCATGCATCTTCCCAGGCTCTGGTATCTCTTCTGCAGTAAAAGAGATAACTTGTTTTTTTCCATTCTTCTAACGGAGAAACCTTCGCAATATTCATCACCTCTCTTCCCTCTATGTCTCTTGCAAATACTCTGCTTAGCACATTGTCATGGAAATCCTCTATAGTTTTTTGTGAATGTACAATTGAATTGCAAAATAGATTTTTTGCTGTAGCTCCTACTTCAATGACAAATGTTTCTGCTTCTTTTGCAGCATTGACTCTGCGAATTTCTGGTGCTTGCGGAAATTGCTGCAGTTGTAAATATCTTTCTAGAAAATGATTTAATTTTCCTTGTTCAATCATTCGCAAAATGATTCTTTTCACATTTCTACCATTATTCACAGAATGACCATGAAAATGATGATAAGGACAAAATTCTTGATTGTGGTTGTTGGGATGTGGCTCCTTCCCCATGTTCCAGGGTGAGGGTATATTCTCCATTAAAATAATCGCTTCCCAAATCTTGTCTATACCAGTATTTAAAGGCGGCAATTTGATATCTTCCCACATATTTCTCTGACCTCTTTGCTCTCTTGAATAATTCTGTCTCTGTCCACCATAAGTTTCCTGCGGTTGATCAAACCTTGGGACCTTATTATTGTTATTGCGATTATAAAAACTTCTCTCTTTTTCTAATTCCTCTTGATCTCTACTCCCCATTGCTACTATCTTAAGTTGATTATCAGTCTCCATTTTCTCTCGCGGATTTTGGGAAGTACTCGCTATTGTATTAATCATCCTTGGTAACAAACTTTCATTTGCTGCGGCTAAACCTGTGCCTGTGAGAATTGGATAAGACTCCATCTCATTTTGTTTTTCCTCCAAAGCGATATATTCCTCTTGCAATTCTCGCAACTCTGTCATAGTGATTGTGTTTTTAACTCTGAAGACCTGGATGTATAATAGATTTGTCGCAAACATAGCATTTATGAAGGACAAAATTAGATATCTTTCATCTACTCTTCCTGCCATTTCACTACACATTGTCCTCCATCTTATGGTTAAGTGCTTCAAACTCTCACCAACCCTCTGTTTCAATCCAAACACATCTTCAATTCCAGGGTCAGAAATTATTGTTGATGTAGGCTCCTAAGAAAGTGGTTTGCAAGTGCATGAACGAAGTTATTGTATTCTTGGGAAGACTTTCAAACCACTTCAATGCTTCTCCAGTTAAACTTGACGCAAAATATTTGCACAAAACGACATCATGGTTCTCCCATTGTAGCATACATCGAATATAAGCTTTGATATGTTGGACAGCACACGTAGTTCCATCAAATATACTGGTCAACACCGGTAAATTGCATTTGGGAGGTATCCCTCCTAATTGTACCTCTTGAGTAAATGGAGTTTTCGCAGCCTCTTCGATTGCCTCATCAAGTTGCATTCTTCCTCCTTCTCTTCTGTTATTTATCATACCTCTCATTTCTGCCAATTCTCGCAAGATTTGTTCATTCCTATCAGAATTCTGCTCCATTGGTCTTTTCAACGCAGCTTCTCTTCGTCTGCGTTCATGCCTTTCTTGTCTTGCGATGTTTCTCGCTTCTTCTCCAACATCTTGGTTTTGCCTTCTTCTGCGACTTTCTTCTTCTTGCAAGTTAATTTGTCTTTCATTCTCTTCTCCATGAATTTCCTCATCCCTTACTGTTTCTCTTCGTTGCCTTTCTATGTCTCTGCGAATTCTCTCATATTCCTCATTGAGATTATAATTATTACGATTTTGCGCACGTCGTATTTCTCGATTGTCATGATTATTCGACGCTTGTTTGCTTGAATTTCTTGCTCTTCTACTTCTGCTCGCAATCTCTCTCTTTCTCCTGCTAAGCGTACTTGCTCAATATAATGTCTCTCAATATCATCTTCGATAATCCTGCGATTTCTTCGAATCTCTTCATCATGTAACATTCTCCTTCTCTCTTCTTGATTTTCTCCCTCATCCTGATTATATCTAATGTCTAAAGTTTCCCCGTGTGGAATATAACGATCATTTATCAAATTCTCCCCAATATTTTGTATAGGGAGATTTTGCCTTGTTTCTTCTCTATATGATCTTGAATTTGATCTCATGCTGCTTCTCGATCTTCTATTTTGCAACCTCAAATTTTCCATTCTTAATTCATGATTTTGTCTTGTAAGATTGGCACATTCTTCTGCCTCTAATCTTCTTTCTTCCTGTATCCTTTGTCTTAAAGCATCTTCAATTTCATGTTCTTCATGAATTAATCCTCCATCCATTTCTTGATTTCTTTCCTCCTCTTGATTTTCCGCCTCTTATATCGAATCTGTCCTCCAAGTATGCACACTTACTCTATCATAATCCATATTTCTATCTTGTGCTCGTGTTTGTTGATTTGGTGGTTGGATTGAATTTTCTACTCCATTTCTCATTCTACTTCTTCCTTACATGTTCCTTAAAGATCCTTCCAATTCACCTGTTCCTTCCCCTGCAATTATTTTACTTCTTCTCACCGTTGTTGGTGGTTCTGATGTATTTCTTCTCCTTCTAGCCATTTCTCTTCAATTCTAATAATTTCTTCAAGTCTTCAAACTGTAATTTCAAATTTCTCAAATTTGATAATCCCTGTTTCTGGGCGCCAAAATGTAGTTGCAGGAATTCCCACACTACACCCTATTCAAGAATTTACCAACATCTATGACATAATTTGAAGATTAAAGACACTTTTTATTAATTTGATCTTAAGGAATTACAGAAATCAAGAACACAGAACACTTGATAAAGATTTTCTCTCTCCTAAAAACTTTCCTAACACCCAAAAATTCATCCCCCTCTCTGGAACTATTCATCTCCTTTATATAGGTATTTACATAGTGGATTACAACTCATGACAGCTCATTTACAGCTAAGATTGCCTTCAATTTCGGATCTGAGTTCTTGCGATAAATCGCAGTTAGCACCGCCTTTAACTTTCGCAGGTTTTATTAATATATCGCAGACATGTCACACTTTCTTCGTGTTTCTGTCGTTTTCAGTCATTACGTCATTGTTTAAGTCATCTTTGGATGTGTCGCAGAATATTACTGATGTATCGCTGAGTAGTTCGTTTATTATCGATATATCGCAGAACAATCGTTTATTTCTCAGGAATATTGTTGTGACAATATTCTGATCCTACACTATCCATTTCCAAAATTTTGTGGCTTTTCGATCTCGACATTGTAAATATTTTGGAATTTAAAGCTTTAAAGAATTATAAAAGCATACTTTTGATGTATTTTATCTATTCTGCATAACTATGCTAGCTTTTCAGACTTAAATTATGGTTAATTTCTGACTATAAGCTTGATTGGGATTCCAAATATACAGACAATGTGTTCCTACAAGAATTTTTGACATCTTTCTCTGTGATTGTTACCAGTGATTTTCTGTCACTAGGTTCATGAATTTGAGACTTTATATCAATGTCTCAATTTTTTATTTATGCTTCAAAAAATGCTATGAAGTTGAGACTTTACCATAGTAAATGGGCCCATAATGTCCAATTCCCGCTTCATGAATGACCAAGAGTCATAACACTGTGTAGGGTTTCTACTGGTGTATGTATTTTATTATCATATATGTATATTTCAAACTCTTATACTGTATTATGAGTGGTGTCAATGTAGAGATAAATATTTTCACCTTGGACTAGAGAAAACATAAATTAAGGAGAAGTGTATTGTTCTAAGTACAATTGAATGAACAATTAACAGAATTTGAACGAAAATTAAACGGAATTCAAGCCGGATAAGTAACTCTGCCGTAGAAGACTTTAGTTCATACTAATTCATTCTCTAAAACAACACAGGGTATCTCACAACATACAAATACAATTCAATGATTGGGAAATAAAACCCTAACACAAACAATCTGAGCCAAACACGTGTCCTAAACAACAATTAACATATAACCAATGAATAGGAGATACATCACAGTGATAAGGGCATGCAACTGATTATAAGGGGAAATCAGGGAGAACGTTAGAAAGGTAGGAGGTACATGACAATACCCTCCCCATCAGCAGATCCTTGTCCCGAAGGATTGAATTTTGAAAAATGGTGAGATATATGTTTGGCATCCTCCCATGTGGCATCTGCAGCTGAAGAGTTTTTCCATTGAATGAGGAGTAGGTGCACAGACACTCCACTGCGCATAATAGTTATGGAGTCTAGAGCAGCTGCAGGGATGACAAGAAACTGGCCATCTGTATCAAGAACATGGAGTGTAGGAGAAGGAATATGAGTTGTACCAATGTGTTTCTTCATCTGGGATACATGGAGCACAGGGTGAATCCTTGATTCTGCTGGTAACTATAGTTTGTAAGCATCTCTCCCAATCTTTTGCAAAATCTCAAATGGCCCATAGTATTTGGAAGCAAGCTTCAAGTTTCTTCTTATAGCCACATAGGCTTGTCTATATGAATGTAATTTCAGGTAAACCTTATCCCCCACAGAGAAAACCCTTGCAGTTCTCTTTTGGTCATCAAAAAACTTCATCCTCTCCTGAGATATATGTAGGGCATCCTTGAGTAAAGCAATCACAACATCTCTTTTGCTTCAAATAAGATTCAACTTCAGCAACAGAAGTCGTCACAGTAGATGGAAAATCCAAGTGAGGTGGGAGATAGCATACAAGGCTTGGAATGAGCACATTTTCAAGCTGGTGTGGTAATTTGTGTTATACCACCATTCTATAAGTGGGAGCCATACATGCCATTTCTTGAGTTGGTGACCACACATACACCTCAAGTAACTCTCAAGGAAAGAGTTAACCCTCTCATTTTGGCCATCAGTCTGTGGATGATAAGATGTACTGAGGTGTAATTGAGTACCCATATCTCTAAACAAGTCTTGCCAAAAGTTTCTAGTGAATATCTTGTCCCTGTCAGAAATAATATAAGATATAAGGCCATGAATCTTGAAGACTTGAGAGATGAACACCCTTGCAACAGAAGAGGTAGTGTATGGGTGGTGTAGTCCAATGAAGTGGCTATACTTTGTAAACCTATCCACAACCACCAGAATAACTAATTTCCTCTCACTCATTGGTAAGCCCTCAATGAAGTCCATGGAGATGTACTTCCAAGCATGATTTGGAATGGCCAATGGCTGTAGCAAACCAGCTGGAAATGTGTTCTCTTCTTTATTTCTTTGACACACATCACAAGAGGAAACAAATAACAAAATGTCCTTCTTCATACCAGGCCCAAATAAATAAGATTTAGCTCTCATGTAAGTAGCTTGCATACCAGAATGGCCACCCACAGCTAAGCAGTGTATAGAGTTAAGAATTTTGGACCTAGTTGTAGAAGAACTTCCAATATAAAGTCTAGTTTTGTACCTCAAAACTCCATTTGTATAAGAAAAGTTAGGAGTAGTTTGAGTAGTTATTGTGAGTTGGGCTATAAGATGATGTTATTTAGGATCCTCATCATACCTATCAATGATTTCTTGTGCCCAAGTAGGTTGAGAAAGAGAAATAGAGATGCATGTAGCAGGCAAATGAGCTCTTCTAGAGAGGGCATCGGCTACTTTGTTCTCAGAACCCTTTATGTACTTGACTTCATAATCAAAACCCAAAAGTTCCATAATCCATTTATGCTGTAATGTTATATATATCTTCTGCTCCAAGAAGTAATTGATGCTTTGATGATCTGTGTTTATAATGAAGTGTTGACCTTGTAAGTAGTGTTTCCATTTAGTGACAACTTGAACAATTGTCAAAAGCTCTTTCTCATAAGTGAATAATGCAGCAGCTCATGGGCCAAGTGGCTTGCTGTAAAAAGTTATAGCTCTGCCTTTTGCATAAGTACAACTCCAATGCCTAGGTCACATACATCAGTCTCAAGGGTGAACTATTTAGTAAAATCAAGCGAGCCAAAATAGGATTAGTGGTCATTTCCTTTTTGAGCTGGAGGAAGGCTGTGGTGGCTGCAGGGGACCAACTAAAAGCATCCTTTTTAAAAATGTCAGTAAGTGGTCTGCTAATGAGGCCATAGTTTTGAACAAATTTTCTATAATATCCAATAAGGCCTAAGAAGCCTCTCAAGGATTTTAAATAAGTAGGTGTTGTCCAATATACCATTGCAGAAATCTTCTCAGGATCAGCCATAACACCATGTGCTGTAATAATATGTCCCAAATACTCAATGGTGGACTGTACAAAAGAGCACTTCGAGAGATTTGCTGTCAGCTGATGTAATATGAGGAGCTCCAATGTTGTTTGCAAGTGAAGTAAGTGATCTTCCAAGGAAATAATATACACCAGAATGTCATCAAAGAAGACAAGAATGAACTTCCTAAGATGTTCTTGAAATTCATTAGTGCTTGAAAGGTAGCTTGTGCATTAGTGAGACCAAATGGCATTACCTTGAATTCAAAATGCCCATGATGAGTCCTGAATGCTATTTTGTGGATGTCAGCAGGAGAAAATCTGATTTGGTGGTAACCAGACTTCAAATCAATCTTAGTAAAAAATTTAGAGTTATGTAACTCATCTAACAGTTCATCAATAACTGGTATTGGAAATTTATCCTTAATGGTGATGCTATTCAACTTCCTGTAATCCACACAAAATCTCTAAGAGTTGTCCTTTTTCTTGACAAGCAAAATGGGAGAAGCAAATGGACTGTGGATAGGTTGAATGATTCCAGAGTTTAGAATTTCTTTTACCAAATTCTTAACAACTGTTTTTTGAATATAAGAACATCTATAAGGCCTGAGATTCACTGGTGCATAATTTGGCTTGAGAGGAATTTGGTAATCTAGAGCCCTTTGAGGTGGAAAAGTGGTATGCTCAGTGAAAACATCAGAGAAATCAGTGATTAAGTTGGCAATTGGTGGTGGGTGTAAATAGAGCTAGTGATGGAGAATAATTGGCCAACTATGCCATGAGTATGTTTCTGAAAAAACTTTTTGACTGCAGAACCACTCATCATGCTTAGTGAAGATTTGTGATGAATACCAGTTAATTAATGTGATCTTCTTGCCTTTGTCCTTGAAGGTAATGCTGAGCTTGGATAGGTTTAAGAGAACATCACCCAAGTTTCATAACCAATCTGCTCCCAAAACTATGTCACAACCCCCCAGAGGAAGTAACCTCAAATCACCACAAAACTTGTGGCCTTGCATAGTCCATTCTAACTGTGAAAAAACACCAGAACTCACAGTTTTTTTCCCAATTGGCTACTGTAACCAATAAGTTACCAGTTTGAGCAATGAGACAATTGAGGCTAGTAGCCAAGGCACTATCTATAAAACTGTGGGTGCTCCCAGTATCAATTAAGATGGAGATAGCCTTCTTCTTTAAAAAACCAGGAATTCTTATGGTGTCCCCTGAGATATTTCCAGTTAGATCATGTAGGGAGATTTCCATGTCACTCTCCAGTGGAGGCTCTTCATAAGTGTTATATGCAGTCTCTCCTCCAGGTTCAGAAATTTCTTCAGCTTACTCCCCTATAAGTACACATAAATACTGATTTTTACAAATATGTCCCCTCTTGTAAGATTCATCACAGTTAAAACATAACCCCTGAGATTTTATAGCTTGGACCTGGTATGGAGTTAACCTCTTGAGTGGTAAATTATGGCTAGGTTTAGGGGCAGGGCTTGTAGTGGATGAATTGGATGAGGTGGATGGAACAAAAAGGGACCTCCGGGAAGTACTGGGAGGTGTGTAGGATTTGGTGGTAGGAAAGGAGGTGGAGAAAAATTTGGGGCAGTTTTGGGTATTTTTTGTTGCAGGATAAGGGTTTTTTCTTGCATTCTTTCCAAGCAAAAAGCATATAATAGTGTCTGAGGATCAAACATGAGGATTGAGCTCCTGAGTTCCTCCTTTAAACCACCAATAAAGATAGCAATGAAATATGTCTCATGGAAATCCTTATGAAAACTTAATAATAAGGCCTGGTAATATTCAAATTCCTCAAAGTAAGCATCAACGGTGCTTTGTTGAGCCAATTTATTGAAAAACCCAACAATGTTATCATTAGAAGAATTTTCAAATCTTGAACAAACATTTGCACAAAAATAAGACCATAGGATATCAATTTTGTTAAGGCAAAAATTGTCATACCACTTGTTAGCTTTCCCACCTAGATGAATGGCTGACAACCTTGTCTTATGCATCTCATGGATGTTATTCATCTGAAAATAGTAGTCACATCTCTGGATCCAACTTTTAGGATTATCACCATCAAATCTAGGAAAGTTGATCTTGGGCATTCGATGAAATTGAGTATAAGCTCGACCATTAAGGTGAGACTGAAACTGAAAAAAACTTTTTGACTGCAGAACCACTCATCATGCTTAGTGAAGATTTGTTATGAATACCAGTTAATTAATGTGATCTTCTTTCCTTTGTGCTTGAAGGTAATGCTGAGCTTGGATAGGTTTAAGAGAACATCACCCAAGTTCCATAACCAATCTGCTCCCAAAACTATGTCACAACCTCCCAGAGGAAGTAACCTCAAATCACCACAAAACTTGTGGCCTTGCATAGTCCATTCTAACTGTGAACAAACACCAGACCTCATAGTTTTGTCCCAATTGGCTACTGTAACCAATAATTTACCAGTTTGAGCAATGGGACAATTGAGGCTAGTAGCCAAGGCACTATCTATAAAACTGTGGGTGCTCCAAGTATCAATTAAGATGGAGATAGCCTTCTTCTTTAAAAAACTAGGAATTCTTATGGTGTCCCCTGAGATATTTCCAGTTAGAGCATGTAGGGAGATTTCCATGTCACTCTCCAGTGGAGGCTCTTCATAAGTGTTATATGCAGTCTCTCCTCCAGGTTCAGAAATTTCCTCATCTTCCTCCCCTATAAGTACACATAAATACTGATTTTTACAAATATGTCCCCTCTTGTAAGATTCATCACAGTTAAAACATAACCCCTGAGATTTTATAGCTTGGACCTGGTATGGAGTTAACCTCTTGAGTGGTAAATTATGGCTAGGTTTAGGGGTAGGGCTTGTAGTGGATGAATTGGATGAGGTGGATGGAACAAAAAGGGACCTCCGGGAAGTACTGGGAGGTGTGTAGGATTTGGTGGTAGGAAAGGAGGTGGAGAAAAATTTGGGGGCAGTTTTGGGTATTTTTTGTTGCAGGATAAGGGTTTTTTCTTGCATTCTTTCCAAGGAAAAAGCATATAATAGTGTCTGAGGATCAAACATGAGGATTGAGCTTCTGAGTTCCTCCTTTAAACCACCAATAAAGATAGCAATGAAATATGTCTCATGGAAATCCTTATGAAAACTTAATAATAAGGCCTGGTAATATTCAAATTCCTCAAAGTAAGCATCAACGGTGCTTTGTTGAGCCAATTTATTGAAAAACCCAACAATGTTATCATTAGAAGGATTTTCAAATCTTGAACAAACATTTGCACAAAAATAAGACCATAGGATATCAATTTTGTTAAGGCAAAAATTGTCATACCACTTGTTAGCTTTCCCACCTAGATGAATGGCTGACAACCTTGTCTTATGCATCTCATGGATGTTATTCATCTGAAAATAGTAGTCACATCTCTGGATCCAACTTTTAGGATTGTCACCATCAAATCTAGGAAAGTCGATCTTGGGCATTCGATGAAATTGAGTATAAGCTCGACCATTAAGGTGAGACTGAAACTGAAAAAAACTTTTTGACTGCAGAACCACTCATCATGCTTAGTGAAGATTTGTGATGAATACCAGTTAATTAATGTGATCTTCTTTCCTTTGTGCTTGAAGGTAATCCTGATCTTGGATAGGTTTAAGAGAACATCACCCAAGTTCCATAACCAATCTGCTCCCAAAACTATGTCACAACCTCCCAGAGGAAGTAACCTCAAATCACCACAAAACTTGTGGCCTTGCATAGTCCATTCTAACTGTGAACAAACACCAGACCTCATAGTTTTGTCCCAATTGGCTACTGTAACCAATAAGTTACCAGTTTGAGAAATGGGACAATTGAGGCTAGTAGCCAAGGCACTATCTAAAAAACTGTGGGTGCTCCTAGTATCAATTAAGATGGAGATAGCCTTCTTCTTTAAAAAACTAGGAATTCTTATGGTGTCCCCTGAGATATTTCCAGTTAGAGCATGTAGGGAGATTTCCATGTCACTCTCCAGTGGAGGCTCTTCATAAGTGTTATATGCAGTCTCTCCTCCAGGTTCATAAATTTCCTCAGATTCCTCCCCTATAAGTACACATAAATACTGATTTTTACAAATATGTCCCCTCTTGTAAGATTCATCACAGTTAAAACATAACCCCTGAGATTTTATAGCTTGGACCTGGTATGGAGTTAACCTCTTGAGTGGTAAATTATGGCTAGGTTTAGGGGAAGGGCTTGTAGTGGATGAATTGGATGAGGTGGATGGAACAAAAAGGGACCTCCTGGAAGTACTGGGAGGTGTGTAGGATTTGGTGGTAGGAAAGGAGGTGGAGAAAAATTTGGGGGCAGTTTTGGGTATTTTTTGTTGCAGGATAAGGGTTTTTTCTTGCATTCTTTCCAAGGAAAAAGCATATAATAGTGTTTGAGGATCAAACATGAGGATTGAGCTTCTGAGTTCCTCCTTTAAACCACCAATAAAGATAGCAATGAAATATGTCTCATGGAAATCCTTATGAAAACTTAATAATAAGGCCTTGTAATATTCAAATTCCTCAAAGTAAGCATCAACGGTGCTTTGTTGAGCCAATTTATTGAAAAACCCAACAATGTTATCATTAGAAGGATTTTCAAATCTTGAACAAACATTTGCACAAAAATAAGACCATAGGATATCAATTTTGTTAAGGCAAAAATTGTCATACCACTTGTTAGCTTTCCCACCTAGATGAATGGCTGACATCCTTGTCTTATGCATCTCATGGATGTTATTCATCTGAAAATAGTAGTCACATCTCTGGATCCAACTTTTAGGATTGTCACCATCAAATCTAGGAAAGTCGATCTTGGGCATTCGATGAAATTGAGTATAAGCTCGACCATTAAGGTGAGACCAAGACCGAAAAAAACTTTTTGTTGAGAACCACTCATCATGCTTAGTGAAGATTTGTGATGAATACCAGTTAATTAATGTGATCTTCTTTCCTTTGTGCTTGAAGGTAATCTTTGAGCTTGGATAGGTTTAAGAGAACATCACCCAAGTTCCATAACCAATCTGCTCCCAAAACTATGTCACAACCTCCCGGAGGAGGAAGTAACCTCAAATCACCACAAAACTTGTGGCCTTGCATAGTCCATCCATTCTAAGCGTGAACAAACACCCGGACCTCATAGTTTTGTCCCAATTGGCTACTGTAACCAATAAGTTACCAGTTTGAGCAATGGGACAATTGATGCTAGTAGCCAAGGCACTATCTATAAAACTGTGGGTGCTCCCAGTATCAATTAAGATGGAGATAGCCTTCTTCTTTAAAAAACTAGGAATTCTTATGGTGTCCCCTGAGATATTTCCAGTTAGAGCATGTAGGGAGATTTCCATGTCACTCTCCAGTGGAGGCTCTTCATAAGTGTTATATGCAGTCTCTCCTCCAAGTTCGGAAATTTCCTCAGCTTCCTTCCCTATAAGTACACATAAATACTGATTTTTACAAATATGTCCCCTCTTGTAAGATTCATCACAGTTAAAACATAATCCCTGAGCTTTTCTAGCTTGGACCTGGTATGGAGTTAACCTCTTGAGTGGTAAATTATGGCTAGGTTTAGGGGCAGGTCTTGTAGTGGATGAATTGGATGAGGTGGATGGAACAAAAAGGGACCTCCTGGAAGTACTGGGAGGTGTGTAGGATTTGGTGGTAGGAAAGGAGGTGGAGAAAAATTTGGGGGCAGTTTTGGGTATTTTTTGTTGCAGGATAAGGGTTTTTTCTTGCATTCTTTCCAAGGAAAAAGCATATAATAGTGTTTGAGGATCAAACATGAGGATTGAGCTTCTGAGTTCCTCCTTTAAACCACCAATAAAGATAGCAATGAAATATGTCTCATGGAAATCCTTATGAACACTTAATAATAAGGCCTTGTAATATTCAAATTCCTCAAAGTAAGCATCAACGGTGCTTTGTTGAGACAATTTATTGAACAACCCAACAATGTTATCATTAGCAGGATTTTCAAATCTTGAACAAACATTTGCACAAAAATAAGACCATAGGATATCAATTTTGTTAAGGCAAAAATTGTCATACCACTTGTTAGCTTTCCCACCTAGATGAATGGCTTACATCCTTGTATTATGCATCTCATGGATGTTATTCATCTGAAAATAGTAGTCACATCTCTGGATCCAACTTTTAGGATTGTCACCATCAAATCTAGGAAAGTCGATCTTGGGCATTCGATGAAATTGAGTAGAAGCTCGACCATTAAGGTGAGACTGAAACTGAAATCCACCAGTGTTAGAACCTTGAGTACCATTTTGATCTTTCTCGAGTTCCCGATTAGAAAAAAAATCCAACTGAGATTGAAAACTCTTTTCGATATCTGCTTTCATCGACTGTAAATCATCTTTAGTTGACGTATTACTGATTTGCAGGGAGAGACTGTTTACCTTAAAATATAAAGAATCGATTTCCTGCTGATGTATGTTATTGGTTTCGTGCAGCTCCTTGCCGGTCTGAGCCACCATGATGCTAGAACGGAATGGATCTAATGCTAGTTGTAATGTTCTAAGTACAATTGAATAAATAATCAACGGAATTTGAACGGAAATTAAACGGAATTCAAGCCGGATAAGTAACTATGCCATAGCAGCCTTTAGTTCAAACTAATTCATTCTCTGAAACAACATAGGGTCTCTCAGAGCATACAAATACAATTCAATGATTGGGAAATAAAACCCTAACACAACCAATCTGAGCCAAACACGTGTCCTAAACAGCAATTAACAGATAACCAATGAATAGGAGACACATCACAGTGATAAGGGCAGGCAACTGATTATAAGGGTCAATCAGGGAGAAAGTTAGAAAGGTAGGAGGTACATGACAAGAAGATAAGTAAGAGTTTATGTTGTCAAGATCTACCTGACATTCTTTACTGCATTGAAAATCATGTTGCTTCAGAAGTAAGTTGAATAGTGGTCTGAACTTATCTGATAGTCTTGATATATATATGTTCAATGCTGCTAACTTTCATGTTTAATTCTATACTTCATTCTTGCATGTTGGAGGTTTCATATCCAGAATTGATGTGATCTTAAGTGGATTAACTTTTATCCAATTTTGAGTTACCATGATGCCCGTGAATTTTCCACTATGGACCCAAAAAACACACTTTGATGGATTGATTTTCATATTATGAATTCTCAGTACATCAAAGGTTTTGATAAAATCTGGTTGGTGATCATCTAGCTCTTTACTTTTCACAGCCATATCATCTACATAGCATTCAATAGTATTTCTGATGAGGTCCTTGATCATCATGTCGACCAACCTTAATTAACCCTGCATTATTTAGACCAAATGACATTGCTCCGAAATAGTAGAGCCCTGTGTTCTTAATGCATGCAGTGTTTTCCTCATCTTTTGGTTCCATTGGTATCTGATTATATCCAGAGTACCCATCCATGAATGATAATCTCCCTTACCCTAGGAAAACTTCTTTCATCTTGTCAATGTCAGGTAGGATCATTAGGGAATGATTTGTGAAGTCTATAGAGACTCTCAATTTTTCGCTCTTCTTCATCACATCAACAATGTTCAATATCCATTCTAGATATTTGCATGCCCTTATGACTTTGGCTTCTAACATTTTTTAAATATCGACATTAACTGCATCGTACAAATTATCCCTGATCTTCCTTCTTTTTTTTTGATTCACTGGATTGAAATCTGAATTAATGTTCAACGAGTAGCAAGCAATACGTGGATTTATCCCAACCATGTCTGACATTTTCCATACGAAGAGGTTTACATTCTCTTTCAAGAGTTTGTGCAATCCCTTTATCAGTCGCGAGGTCTCTTCCCCTGAAGGTTATTTTTGGATCTTCTTCAAAACCCAAATTTATTTCTTTGAGTAGTTCAACCACCTATTTTTAAATTATATATTTGGTAAGTTCACCAGATCATTTTGTACTTTAGGTTTTGTAGTTAGAACCTGTTCACCAAACCGATATTTTCCTTCCAGGTAATTTAGTTCAGCTTCTGCTTTCAAGAGTGATTATCCATGACATATTTAATTGCTATCCTCTCGATCTTCCATGTGGATCTTCTTTCTGAGATAAATAGAGTACAACTAACTCTTTAGACACAGTTTGGTTACCTTTGATAACATACTCATCTTGGTTTGTCATGAACTTTAATTTTTTGGTGATACATTAAAGGAATGGCCTGCATTGCGTGGATCCAGTCTCATCCTAGAATCACATTTTATGGGGATTTAGTGTTGATATCTTGGAACACAACATTAGTTTTAATTGGCCATGCTTCAAATGTAAGAGTCGCATCTCCCATCGGATATATCTTTGAACCGTTAAAGGACATAATAGTTGAACCATTACTTTTCCGACGTCTTTCTTGTGTCAAATTCATTTATTCAACAACTTAGAGGTATATGATATCACATGTGAAAATGCGGGGATACCAAAATACACCACCACTTTTTTATTAGGAAATCTGTTTGTAAAAAATTAATACAACTCCGAGAGTTAAACTCAGTCAAGGAATAGTGTCTTAGAGATATATCTCTATCTCTTGCGATTAGAACGTTTATAGAATCGAATCCGTGAACCTAATCACAAAGAGATAACTTGGACGGTACCAAAGACCAATGTCCAAGAATCAATCAAGTCGTATCTAACAAACTAGGTCGGATGTCTCTACTATGATTGATCAATGCACAACCTGTATATTTCAATTATAAAGATAAACAATATAATGCGGAAAAATAAATAACACAGACACTAGAAGTTTTGTTAACGAGGAAACCGTAAATGCAGAAAAACCACAGGACTTAGTACAGATTAAACACCAAACTATATTAAGACACTACAAACACTAGCGTACTACCAATTAACTTCAGACTGGAATGTAGTTGAGCCCTAAAAGGTATCATACCAGTTAAGGTACAATCGCACTCCTTACGCTTCTTGAATCCCAGCAGGACTTCGCGCAATTTATTTCCTTATATGACTTCACACAAACTAAGAGTTTCTTCAACTTAATTGAAGACTTTAAACCAAATCTGCATCCGACAGATTAAGATTATAAAAGTGATTTCATGATTACGATCGAAATGTATGATCAAGGTGATGGAAATCGATAACAATTTGACAAAGTTTAGTTATCCTCAAATCTGGACTTATGCAACCCGAAGTGCATCCTAGATTATTATTCACCTCACAAGTATAAAACCCGTGGAATCAACAAAGTCTGAGACTAAGAAAAATTTGATGATTACTATTTATTTTGATCGTTGGAGCAAGCTTTACAATAATCAAGATCAGGACGAGTTATCAAGGAAATATAAATGGACCTGGCTTCACGAATCCCAATGAAGTCTTTAAAGTCGCTAAATCCTAAAAGGTTTTCTGGAGAGGAAGACTATAGATACAACTAGGACACACCAAAAACTAGTGTCAGGATTCAAATATCTCAGTTGCTTGGAGTTCCCCTATTATAGACATTAAAAGCATAGTTTGCTTTAGGTTTAAGCTAAAATATCTTTGGAACCAAGCAAACAATATCCATCGTTAGATAAATCTTTGAATTTGATTTACATAAGCAAGATATACACTTTGGTTAGATGATACCGTAACCGAACCGTGTACAAAAACTATGTTCAACATGGTTAGCCGAAACTAGCCGGTTTGAACTTAAAAGCTTAATCTTCATTTTCATGAAAACATAAGACATTAACTCTGAATCACAAACATGTGATCAAATAAGTCTAGTGTTTATAGAGAACTAATCAAATGCTAATTATCTCGAATTAATAATTTAAGCACACTTGAAAACATAATAAACATCATTAGTAGATGTACGAGTACAAATACATAGTAGTTCGTGAGTCTGTTCAGTGATGCGTGTCGTAACCACAACAAATTAATTAATATTTTTCTACTAATTAACATGTAATATAGGGTAGTCAAGTTCGTTCCCACAAGGAGCAAGAGATTTTTAGTTGTAAAATTGTCATAAAAGGGGGGTTTTGGTTTTAGATTTTAAAAGCAAAAGAAAGTAAATAAAGCAATCAAAAGTTTAAGTTGAAATCAATAAGAGAAGTTACATCAAGGAATCCTTCTTCGTTGCAAAACAATGATTAAAGTTATGTTCTTTTCCACTTTTTATTAGTCACATATTATCACCAACCGTAGGTATATACGAAAGTTCTCGACTACTGGATTCTATTTTCCAAACCACCTAGTAGTAGATCACACAAGATGTAATTTAGTTAAACACATTAAGATTCATGAATTTATTAGGTTGATATTAGTAGTTAGACTTTTAGATCAAGGTCAACTTGCTAACGTTGTTTTCATACACAATTGCTCCACGGAATCCCTCCGCAACGTCTCGTGTTTTTTACTTGTGTAAAGATTCAAGAAACGATTACTTATCCCCTAACTTTTACTAGCTTTAGATCAAATTAACAAATCAATTTAGTGTACATTATAAACAACCTATCAATCAATCATAAACACTCTTAATAGAAAAAACAAACGATAATCATGTGAAAAACTTCAAAATAGAAATGAAAACAAAAACTCAAATCATATGTTAAGAACTAGGAATTCATCCTCAATCAATAATAAAATTAGCTACTCATGCTAAAGAGTTTACACACAAAGAATAAATAAAGAAAAGAGAATTTTTGTGTGTGTAGAGGTGTAGAAGTGTAAAGTAGAGAACTTCTCTATCTGTAGGATTCAATTTCCTAGAAATCCTCTTAGGAATAGAATCCCTTTCCCTTTGTAGCTCAACTTCCAAATCCAAGGCTTTCTCAAATCTTCCATCTTCATCCAAATTCTTCATCCAATTCCAAGTCCAAGTATTCACACCCATGAGCCTAGAATACTCTTCACAAATATTTTCACAAATTGAGTTGCCGGAGAAATTGGTGCAACTGGAATACGGCCAGAAAAAGGAATCAGAATAGTGCTGCCAATCATCGAAATTTTTTCCTCAGCTAACTGAATATTCCATTATTCTACCGTCATAGTTGACGGTCAAACTGTTAGTCACTGGGTCAATTCATTCAGCTGGAGTTAGCTATCTTGATTAGAGCTGAATTGTCTTAGTCGGCTGACTCACCGAGTTAAGGTATATGAGTCACTGAGTCGACTCGTTGTAGAATAGAACTAGACAGAGTCTCCTCTGTTTTTGAATGATTTCCGGCCATCTTTCAGGCCATTTTCTTCTCCATGCACACCTAACATACATCTATTCGCACATTGAATCAATCAATCATCTGAATTCTATTTTGAACTCCTTCTCTGTGCCATGAGAATCAGAATTTCTCAATCTTCCCTTTACTACATCTTGCAAACTCAATCAATATGTATAGCAGCAGCACGGTTAAATCAACCACAAACCCATTGATTAAAACTCATCTTCTAATTCATCACCAAAACCAATTTGGAACCACCATCAACTTTTCATGCATTTGTTCATGACTTAAAGTGAGTCATACCCATCAATTCTTCTCAACATTAAAAGCAACAACTTCTATTGATTACTGCAGAACCTCCAACATCACCCATCATTCTAGCTCAGACCAACATCACCAGAATCATCATTTCTTGCTCTATTCCCTTCTTGATTTACAGCCAGTGAACCCAACCACCAAATCCTCCTTGAGATGCAATTCATCACAGATCCAACCATTGTTTGCCATTTCCTCGATCCAGATTCAACAGCGGAAACTATTGATTCAACACATCTCAGCCTCACAATTTCATCTTCTCAAAATCTATCGAAACCCATTAACTCGTCTACCAGATCCCCTTTTCTCAATTCGAATCACAACAAACCCTAAAATCTTCCTAGCATCTTCCATCACCAGAACAATCAAACTCATCTTCGATTCGTTCTTAATAATTCAATAGCAACAACTGCTAATTACTAACCTTGGATTCAATTTCAGGGCCACTCCATGGATGCGCCTCTTTTCTGTCCGTCTCTCTCTTTATACTCCCTCTGTCCCTATAATATAGGCGGAATATTGTATTTTCCTAGTCCCATTAGATAAGCGGAATTCTAATTCCAATGTGTTTTTTAACATATATGCCCTTATTTATATTGTATGGGAATTTGTATTGAGAATAAGAAAAAGGGTATAGACAAGAAAAAACATGAAAATTTATAAAAACCATGCATTTTCTTATTCTAAGAGATTTTATCTTCTCCGCCTATATATTAGGGACGGAGGGAGTATTTGATTAAATTCAGGAGATGGTAATGATTGAGGAGCGACCCTTCTCTGAATTCTTGGGGTTATAGGTTAGGATGGTTATTGACACCCTGTCACTTTAATAAGGGCTACCCAGTTGGCCTTCCCTTAACCACATCGGTCTATCTTTAGTACTCCTCCAAAAGAGAGTTGCCCCTTAACCTTGACTGAGATCCAGATAGTGTTCGCCCATGGAATGACAATCTTGACCTTTTTGCTCAAATTGGGTGATTTCTTCTTATTTTTCTCCGTGCGACTTCAGAGTATCTATTAACTCAAAAACACGCGTAAAATACATAATTCACACGAAAAGTAACAAAGAAAGCATAACCAATAGATATTAAATAACAATGTATTCTACACCCTATCAAATTCCCCCACACTTAGATTTTGCTAGTCCTCGAGAAAATTAACTAAAACTTACAACTTCAAAGCGTTCTAGCGTCCCAAACATCCAAAGAGCTATGAGGACATAGAGTTTCTACATGCTAGTAATAATAAGTTAGAAATACTAAAGAACATATTCTCATTCTTAAATGTTGAGTGAGAAATAACCACACCATAATGAGAGAACGCGTGTTTGAGAGCGATCAATAAGCATTTCTCCTCGACTTCTGCCTCACCAAAAAAAGTTTTATGAAATTGCACTCAAAAGAAGTACTTTTATGGTTCTCACATGTGTGCAGGTAGGAATGAAGAGAGAATTCTTGCAACACGTTGAATGGTGGGAATGACAACTTCCAAAATATTTTAAGAACCCACATCTTTTAACATTTTGAAAAACCATTTTTCTGACGATCTCTAAGAAAGGAAATCAACCACTATTATCGAGGATGAGATTACTTACTTACCTTCACATCCGATTTCCAATTAAGATAACACCACTCTCACATCATCCAATAGAAACATCTTTCGCTCCTCGTCTTCGGTTTCAACTATTGATGATAAACTCTCGAACTTCATAGATCCTTGAAAATTTGTAACTCTTTACCTTAAATTCTTGTCAGTTGAAACTTCCTTATAAATTTTTCCTTCCCCACGGCTTATTAAATAAATAAAATAACAAATTTTTCTTGTCTCATATTTTTTTTATTTTTTGTGAAAAGAAAAATAATACAAAACAAAGTGAAAATAAAACAAACCATGGCCGTGGGAAGAGTATTTTACCGCTTGATTATTCACAACTTGTATTGTCTCGAAATCATAAACTTCAATAATTCTCACCTTTTGATTTTCTTTGCTCTTATGAATAAGTCTTTTACTTGTATATATAAAAATCCGCTCATTATATGTTGCTTTACTTGGATTTGAAATTTGCTCTTTTCTTGTTCTGTTGCTTGTAAACCTCAAACGTCTTCAACTTTCCTTGTAAATTTTGACGTCGCTCCCTTGTTGATGATGATGGCATTTCTATGGACCCGTTGTTGTCGAGAGAGAGAATGGTGCTAACCTCAAATCGAACTACAAGAAGGAGGCTTTCATCCATAGACGTCACCCTCATGATTGATAAAATTAGCACTCAAGAGATCAAAAATAGTGCTGAAAATTGGTGTGAAGTTGGGTAGCTCACCATTCTACCCGGAATTAACGTACGGTGACACACACTCAAAAGAAAGATTTTTTAGTCAGATGGAAAATTCTCTGGTCGGTGCCTCTCATGATATAAAAACGGGTAGTCTCTATTAATGATTAATTAACAACTCTTGTAGGATCAGAATATTGTCACAACAATATTCCGGCGAAATAAACAGCAGTTCTACGATACATCAATGATATTCTGCGATATATCTCAAAGTGACGTAAGGAATGACATATCAGATGAAAACGACAGAAACATGAGAAAAGTGTGACATTTCTGCGATGAATCAATAAAATCTGCGAATGATTAAGGCGGTGCTAACTGCAATTTATCGCAAGAACCCAAGTCCGAAATTAGAGGGGATCTTAGTTGTAAATGAGCTGTCATGAGATGTAATCCACTATGTAAATGCCTATATAAAGGAAATGAATAGTTCCAGAGAGAGAGATGAATTTTTGAGTGCTAAGAAAGTTTTTAGGAGAGAGAAAATCTTATTGAGTGAATTATATTCTTGATTACTGTAATTCTTTTAAGATCATATTAATAAAAGAGGTCCTTAATCTTCAAATTGTGTCATAAATATTGATAAATTCTTGAGTAGGGTGTAGTGTGGGAATTCCTGCAACTACATTTTGGCGCCCAGAAACAGGGAGAATCAATTTGAGAAATTCCAAATTGCAACTTGAAGATTTGAAGAAATTGTTAGAATTGAAGAAATGGCTAGAAGGAGAAGAAATACATCAGAACCACCAACAACAGTGAGAAGAAGTAAAAGAATTGTAGGTGAAGGAACAGGTGAATTGGAAGGATCTTTAAGGAGCAGATCAGGAAGAAGTAGAATGAGAAATGGAGCAGAAAATTCAATTCAACCACCGAATCAACAAACACAAGCACAAGATAGAAATGTGGATTATGATAGAGTAAGTGTGCATACTTGGAGGTCGGATTCGATAGAATAGGCACAAAATCAAGAAGAGGAAAGAAATCAAGAAGTGGATGGAGGAGTAATTCATGAAGGACATGAGGTAGTAGATGATTTGAGACAAAGGATACAGGAAGAAAGAAGATTAGAGGCAGAAGAACGTGCAAATATTACAAGGCAAAATCATGAACTAAGAATGGAAAATTTGAGGTTGCAAAACAGAAGATCAAGAAGCAGCCTGATATCAAGTTCAAGATCATATAGAGAAGAAACAAGACAAAATCACCCTATACAAAATATTGGCGAGAATTTGATAAATGATCGTTATATTCCACGCGGTGAAACTTTGGACGTTAGACATAATCAAGATGAGGGAGAAAATCAAGAAGAGAGAAGGAGAATGTTACGTGATGAAGAGATTCGAAGAAATCGCAGGATAATTGAAGATGATATTGAGAGGCATTATATTGAGCAAGTACATTTAGCGGGAGAAAGAGAGAGATTGCGAACCGAAGTATAAAAACAAGAAATTCAAGCAGCATTGCGTCAGAATAATCATGATAATCGAGAAAGACGACATGGACAAAATCGTAATAATGATAATCTAAATAAGGAATATGAGAGAATTCGCAGAGACATAGAAAGGCAACGAAGAGAAACGATAAGGGATGAGGAAATTCGCAGAGAATAAAATGAAAGACAAATTAATTTGCAAATTCAAGAAGAAGAAAATCGCAGAAGAAGGCAAAATCAAGATGTTGAAGAAGAAGCACGAAATATCGCAAGACAAGAAAGACATGAACGCAGACGAAGAAAAGCTGCGTTGAAAAGGCCAATGGAGCAAAATTCTGATAGGAATGAGCAAATCTTGCGAGAATTAGCAGAAATGAGAGGAATGATAAATAACAGAAGAGAAGGAGGAAGAAGACAACTTGATGAGGCAATCGAAGAAGCTGCAAAAACTCCATTTACTCAAGAGGTGCAGTTAGGAGGGATACCTCCAAAATGAAATTTACCGGTGCTGACCAGTATTTTTGAGGGGACTTCATGTACTGTCCAACATATCAAAGCATATATTCGATGCATGCTACAATGGGAGAACCATGATGTCGTCTTGTGCAAATATTTTGCGTCAAGTTTAACTGGCGAAGCACTGAAGTGGTTTGAAAGTCTCCCTAAGAATACAATAACTTCGTTCATGCACTTGCAAACTACTTTCTTAGGAGCATACATAAGCAATAACTCTACACGACCTGGAATTGAAGATGTGTTTGGATTGAAGCAGAGAATTGGTGAGAGTTTAAAGCACTTAACGATAAGATGGAGGATAGTGTGCAGTGAAATAGCAGGAAGAGTAGATGAAAGATATCTCATTTTGTCCTTCATAAATGCTATGTTTGCGACAAATCTATTATACATCCAGTTATTCAGAGTTAAAAACACAATCACTATGACAGAACTGAGAGAATTGCAAGAAGAATATATCGCTTTGGAGGAAAAACAAAATGAGATGGAGTAATATCCAATGCTCGCAGGCACAAGTTCAGCTGCATCAAATGGAAGTTTATTACCAAAGATGATTAATACAGTGGAAAGTACCTCCCAAAATCAGCGAGAGAAAATGGAGATTGATAATCAACGTAAGGTAGTAGCAATGGGGAGTAGAGATCAGGAGGAATTGGAAAAGGAGAGAAATTTTTATAATCGCAATAACAATAATAAGGTCCCAAGGTTTGATCAACCGCAAGAGACTTATGGTGGACAGAGGCAGAATTATTCAAGAGAGCAAAGAGGTCAGAGGATTATATGGGAAGACATCAAATTGCCACCTCTAAATACCAGTATAGACAAGATTTGGGAAGCGATTATTTTGATGGAGAATATACCTTCACCATGGAACATGGGGAGAGAACCACATCCTAACAACCAAAATCAAGAATTCTGCCCTTATCATCATTTTCATGGCCATTCTGTGAATAATTGTAGAAATGTAAAAAGAATTATTCTGCGAATGATTGAACAGGGGAAGTTAAATCATTTTCTAGCGAGATATCCACAACCTCAGCAATTGCCGCAAGCACCAGAAATTCGCAGAGTCAATGTTGCGAAAGAAGCATAAACATTTGTCATTGAAGTAGGAGCTACAACAAAAAATCTATTTTGCAATTCAATTGTACATTCGCAGAAAACAATAGAAGATTTCCATGATAATGTGCTAAGTAGAGTATTTGCAAGGGATATAGAGGGAAGAGAGGTGATGAATATTGCGAAGATTTCTCCGTTACAAGAATGGCAAAAACAAGTTATTTCTTTTACTGCACAAGAGATACCAGAGCCAGGGAAGATGCATGACAACCCATTGGTGGTGAAGTTAGAGATAAATCCAAAGTGCAGAGAAGAAGAAGAAGAAGAAGAAGATGATGATGATGGTGACGCAGCAAGTGATTCTTGGGCAATAGATAGGGTTTTAATTGATACTGGCAGCTCGGTAGACATCTTATTCTATCGTACTTATCGAACAATGGGTGGAAGAGATGATGAGTTAATCCCCTCAACTTACAATATCTATGGTTTTAATGGCACTACAAATAAGCCAAAAGGAGAAATTACTATGGAAATTCTATTGAACAAGATATCTTCAAAAATTAAGTTCTGTGTAGTGGATATAGAATCTCCTTATAATGCCTTAATTGGAAGACCATGGCTCCATGGGATCTTGGGAATAGCATCCACATATCGTCAATGCATAAATTTTCCACATCCTCATGGTATTGGGATAATTAAAGGTAATTGTTTTGAAGGAAAAAAGTGTTATGAAGTTGACATTAATACTTGCAAAGAAAGAAACGGCAGAAATCGTAATTGGAAACATAACAGGAAGCAAACTCAGAGAGAAGAGAAATTGATGGTTGACAGTATAGAGTTGCGGGGAAAGGATATATTACAAGAATAGTTTGTGCCAAAAGAATCAATGGTGATTAATCGCGTAAAGATGGGAAAAAGTGGAAATCTTCATTCTTCGCAGGAAAATAAACAAATGCAAGGTGCTAGGAAAAAGTTGAAATCTTCATTTTGTGCAAGAAAATAAAAAAGCAACAAGATATTGCGAATAATCATTCGTTACAGAAGAAAAGAAGTGCAACAATATCATGTTACGAACAATCGAAAAACAAGAACAGCAAGAAATATGCAGACAGAATATTAAAAGAAAAACTTTGTTCAAAAATAAGAATTTTTCTATTAAAAGAAAAAGATGATGATTTCAAATCATATAAGAATTTTTAATGCAAATGCATAAGACGGGCGCAAATCGCCTAAAAACATATAAGAATGGGACGAACTTTTATGGCGTACACCTTAGTTCGCGGATTCTATTCCGTAAGAGGCAATGTCCTTAAAGTGCGTCATAAGGGGGGTATCTCTTTGCATGGCTATGGGAAAGGCTATACTGCTGCTGGAACCTAGTCATGGAGATTTGGGATTATAGAAAATCCATCCGGGAGAGATAACTTGGATTCCCAACTATATAAGGTTATACCCTGGTTGGGCGCCCGAGAGTTTCTCCTAAGGAATGCAAAGTATGATCAAGGCGCCGAGGTACACGGTTGAGATGTGGGCGTCCGGGACGGATGAACCTACCATGGCCATCCATGGCAAGTCTTGTCTTACGATGTGTTCGGCACGAAGAAAACCCCACTAGGGTGTAGTCTCGTAATTATAAGCCATATAGGCATAAAGGATAAGAGGCTACGAAAAAAACTGGTTGTTTCTAGAACCGGATGGGAGGAGCTAGTCTTGTATGGCATAAGTACGTCTCCTTGAAGGGGCAACCAGGGGGAGAGATAAGGGTGATACCCTCCATTAGGGAGTTGTGTATCAAAAAAGACGGCAATATCATGGGACTTTATATTCGCAAGAATATTTAGGCCCGTCATATTATCGCGTGACACAAACAACAATGTCATGGGACTTTATATTCGCAAGAATATTTAGGCCCGTCATATTGCCGCATGACAGGCCAAAAAGCCTAAAGAGAAATGTTAAGATGAGATCAATGGGTTTTTGCGATAAGAACAAAAGATGAGATAAATGAAATCAATAATAAGATATAAATCGCAAAACGTCCTGCGATTTCATCGCAAAGACGCCAATGTCATAAGTCTTAAAAAGCAAAGAGAGATTAATCTCACAAGATGGCTTAGATTTATCATATTGTCGCAGAGATCAAAATAAATGATAAGACAAGATCAATGGATTATTACATGTAAAAGTAAGAATGTCCTGCGATCTTGTCGCATAAAAGTGGCATAATAAGACCTTTAACTAGGAAGGCGAAATAAGACCACAAGAGAGGTTATATCTGCGAAGCATATAACAGATTTTTCGCAGCATTATTTGCGATAATTCATTTATCATATTGCAGATTAATAACAAGAGGCAAGTATGGGAATGATGCATAGAATGGTAAATATTGTTATTCATCATTATATGATAAATTCATATAATATAATTAAATTCATACAGATAGTTGAAGATTAATGATTATATTAACCATCTTGCAAAAAGATTCGTTTCTTGAATTTTTAATGACAAACAGATAGAAGCAAAAAAGAATTTATATATTGAAAGACATCAGGAGCTACAGAATATTACAATTTGTCGCAGATAATTATCGCAAGAAAGAAAGAGAGAAATACAGGAGAAGATCAAAAAGAAAAAACAAAACTATTGAGATTTATCTCTATCATTATTTTCATCTTCGTCTTCACCATCTTCATCATTAGTTCCTTCCTCATCTTCGCTTTCACTATCTATATCAGCCTCACTGTCAGAAATAACTGGTACTTGAGAAATGGCTGGGATATTATCCATAAGACAAGGATATAGACTAAGAGGAAGATCGTTATCTTTGCAAACTTTCTCAATAGCATTATTACGAACGGTAAGAAGATAACTACGCAAGTTTGAGTTGGATATCTTTATTTTCTCTTGCAGTCTAGAGATTTTTTCATTACGGGAAACAAATTTTTTCGCAAGACCACTTTTTTCTTCTTCAAGTTCTGCTATCCTTTTGGAATATTTTTCTTCAGATTCTGCGATGATACAACAACAAATTAGAAATTTGTTAGAAATCTACAAGAAATACAAAGATATTAGAGGAGCAATAAATAACCTTCTCTTTCATGGATCATTTCTTGTATCAAGGTTGCTTTCTCGGTATGAAGACTGACATCTATCGCTAAATTTTTCCTAGCATTATCGAGAATTGTCGCAGCCCATGCGAATTCATCATCACTTTGAATGAGAAGATGGGAACGGATTTGTTCTTCTCTTTTAAGAAGTTTAATGTTTTCATTCTTAAGTCTATCTCTCTCAAATTCAGTATCAATAAGGGTATTGCGGAATTTTGATAGAGCTTCAGCGCCTTGAAGAGTAATGCGTTCTTTATCCTTCTCAAGTTCACTTATCTTGGCTTTTAAGACTTTGATTTTTTCTCTAAACTCATCTCTGCAAGTTTTTAGACTATTGGATGTACTCAAGACAGATCTATAATCCATTCTCATAAGGGAGATATGATATTTAAGCTCATCAATGGACAGAGTATTAATTTTTTTCGTCTGAATAGTTATTTAAAGCGTCATTAAGACGCTGAAGAAGAGTGGTTTCATCTATGGGTTCATCAAAAGAATTAAGAATGAGGGCTTCATCAGTAAGATTATACGCATCTGCAAAATGGTTGCCCAAATAAGCTAAAATAGCGGGAAAAAAAAGGGGGGGGAAGACTTATACCAATAACTTGTTTGAAGAATTTCTCCTTGTCAACTAATTTCTGTTGAAGAACTTGAATTTCTACTTCAAGCGATTTGTTCTTATTAAGAAGCTCAGTATTTCCAGATACTTCCAACTGTTTACATTTTTCGCGAAGAATGGAGATTTCAGCTTCATATTGCTTATTCTTCTCACAAAGTTTCGCAGACTCACATTGTGAATCAGTTTGCCTTTTCTGCGATGATGATAATCTACTTTCTAATTCTGAAGCAACAGAAAAAGAAGCTCTGGCAGTCTGTGACAGAAAAGAGAAAATGAGTAAGATAAGTAAAAGATCTTTGATACTCATGACAAATGTAAAGTTTACTACAAGAAAAATAAAGGAAAGGGGCATACCAACGAAGCTAGCGCATGAAGAAAATCTGGGTTGATAAATCTTGAGACTCCTTTAAGATCTTTATTATTAGTCAATATTGAAGCGTCGCAGATCTTTGAGAGATAGTTGCAAGTACGAGTAATATCATCCTCTCCAACACCTTGTATGGGGTTCCTAAAAATGTTTGACAATTGATCCATTGGAGTCTCAGGTTGAGAAAGACCCATCGCAGACCTAATTCTTGCGGAAGAAAAATGTATTGAAGTGCCCACGGAAGCATCATTATTAACTCCACCATTCTTTTCAATCTCATTATCTTTATCAGTAATAAGAGAAGTCTCTATGAGTGGAGAATTTAAAGAAGGAAGTGGTTGAGTTTTTTGGATTTTCTTTGGAGGACCATCAGCAGTTTGATTTTTATTGCGGCGGGGAGAAGCACCGGAACCTTCATTTGGAGTTATTAATCTTTTTCCTTTATCTTTGGATATAACCGCCGCGACAAATGGTATTTCCTTGAAAACAATCACACATAAATATAAGAAACAGGGGCAACAATATATTGTTAAAGGTTATATAAGATTGTTTCTTACTTCATCTGTGAAGGTTTTCAAAATTTGTAGGAGATTGGGATTCCCAGTATTGGCATAGCTAAGCTTCATTTTTTCAATTCTATAAAGATATTTCAATAATTAGTAAGAATAATACATTTATCCAAATCCGCGAATAATGATAAAATTTGCGAGATATACCTCAGAATTCCTTTCTGGACAGTTAAAAACCCATGGACGATACGCCGCAAGATTCGCAGGATTCGCAGGTTGATCAAGAGTGCCAGAAATATATGGACCTTCAAGGAGGAGAGGAAATCCGCACCACTTATCATCTTTTGAGAAGCGTGGACCTTGGTTTTTACTTGAATGATAGTCTATATCTTGCATAAGAAGTTTTTTCTTTCGCAACCTTTTTATTCTTATTCAAACGAACAGCCCAACACGTGCTCTCTTTCTTCATGGGAATCACTTGATAATTCGCAAAGAAATTCTCCACGGTATATTTCGCTGGAATAATTGGGATATCTTTAAAATCAGGATGTTTCGCAGATTCAGGATAGCGAGATCCTTTACCATCTCCACGAGAGGTATATTCGAGAATGAGACGAATACAATCTCCACTTAATTGGTAGATTGCTCGTGAAAATTTAGCGTGAGAAATAATTTCATAAAAAAGAGGGAGATCTGGGTTATAAAGAGGGATAGGAAGGCCAGCTTCTAGTTGACCTAGCGAAATAAGGATTTTCCCATTGGAAGAAGGAAATCCTGAAACTAGATCAATGGAGAGATCGAGTCGAAGATTGACCAGGGATCTCGAAAGTGTGAAACCTAAAGTTTGGAGCTTCTGTTGGTGTTTTTGGAAAGTAGGTTGACCTAATTTTTTAGCAGGAGCCATTTTTTAGTATGGGAATGATGATTAAGATGAAGAAGAATAAAGAAACAAAATTGAAATAGTAATAGATCCGGAATTTGCGGAAGAAGATGAAGAACAGTAGAGTTGCAGATAAAAAGTAAAAAGAAAAAGTAAAAAAGAAGTAGAGAGATTAGCGAAGAAGATATTTATAAGAGAAGAAGATTCTCGAGAACATCAATGCATTCAATGAAGAAAAGACGTGAATGGTCAGAATTCAACGGTTGAAAAGAGATTTGTCAAGGAATAAATGAGAGAAGAAACACGCATAGAATATCTAGTGATGGATGAAGAGACGTGTCAGAGTGAAGGAAGTGTGAAAAGACAAGGAGTTGCGGAAAATCAAGAGATTTAAATTCTCATGATCTTTATCTTCTTCGCAGAAAATATATGAGAAGAGGCAAGATGTAGGATCAGAATATTGTCACAACAATATTCCGGCGAAATAAACAGCAGTTATACGATACATCAATGATATTCTGCGATATATCTCAAAGTGACGTAAGGAATGACATATCAGATGAAAACGACAGAAACATGAGAAAAGTGTGACATTTCTGCGATGAATAAATAAAATCTGCGAATGATTAAGGCGGTGCTAACTGCGATTTATCGCAAGAACCCAGGTCCGAAATTAGAGGGGATCTTAGCTGTAAATGAGTTGTAATCCACTATGTAAATGCCTATATAAAGGAAATGAATAGTTCCAGAGAGAGAGATGAATTTTGAGTGCTAATAAAGTTTTTAGGAGAGAGAAAATCTTATTGAGTGAATTATATTCTTGATTACTGTAATTCTTTTAAGATCATATTAATAAAAGAGGTCCTTAATCTTCAAATTGTGTCATAAATATTGATAAATTCTTGAGTAGGGTGTAGTGTGGGAATTCCTGCAACTACAACTCTAATAATGCATTTCTCTCTGCACCTCATTTTCCACCGGCATGATTAAATCCATTATTTAACACTCTAATAAGTAAGAAATCCGAACGTAGTTCCCTAACACTTCCAAGTTCAGTTATGTCGGTTAGAATTCTCTATGTAAACATATCTTGAAGTATGCTAGTGATTCTAAAATCTCTACAAGTTGGAGGTTTTATGCAAATTTTTTTTTAAATATATTGTTAACCACTCCCCCACACTTAAACCTTACATTGTCCTCAATGTAATTGAATCGTCCTTGTAAAGTCAAGGTGGGAAATCTTAACATGATATGGAACAAGAAAAATAAATAACAAAATAAAAAGCAAAAAGTTAAGAAATACAAAACCTATGGGTTGCTCCCATTAAGCGCTTGTTTTAAAGTCGACGGCCCGACCTAGCTCTTGCTTCATGCTACTCCTCCAGAGGGAGCACATCTCGGAATAGAAGTTCATCCACATTCACATAAGCGATGTTCTCATAGTATGGATTCAATCTATGGTCGTTGACCTTGGAAACCGAGTTGTCTCTAAGACTATTAATTTCAACTGCACCATAAGGAAAAACATTAGTAACAACATATGGTCTAATCCAACGGGACCTTAACTTTCCTGGAAATAGTTTAAGGCGAGAATAATGTAAAAGAACTTTTTGTCCCACGCTGAAGCTTTTATGAGAAATCATCTTGTCATGGAAAAGCTTAGTCTTCTCCTTGTATATTCGGTCACTCTCGTAAGCATCATTACGTATCTCCTCTAGCTCATTGAGTTGTAACTTTCTTTGCTTCCCCGCTTCATCAAACTCCATGTTGCACTTTTTTATCGCCCAATAAGCCTTATGTTCAAGTTCAACCGGAAGATGAAAAGCTTTGCCATAAACCAACCGATATGGAGACATACCAATAGGTGTCTTGTATGCCGTTCTATACGCCCAAAGTGCATCATTAAGATTAAAGTTCTAATCTTTCCTAGTTGTATTCACTGTTTTCTCAAGAATGGACTTGATCTCACGGCTTGAAATTTTCGCTTGTCCACTAGTTTGTGGATGGTAAGGCGTACCAATCTTGTGTGTAATGTTGTACTTCTTGAGGAGAGCATGGAAAGACTTCTTGAAATGTGAGCCTCTATCGCTTATCACCACTCTTGGTGTACCGTGATGAGTGAATATGTTTTCTCTTACAAAATCACAAACAACTTGAGAATCATTAGTTTTGGTGGCTCTAGCTTCCACCCATTTTGAAACATAATCCACAACAAGAAGTATATAAAAATTTCCATTCGAATTGACAAAAGGGCCCATAAAATCGATTCCCCACACATCAAAAATCTCAATGGAGAGAATTGGTGTGAGTGGCATTTGATTTCGAGCACTTAGATTTCCTGTTCTTTGATATCTATCACATGATTTACAAAAAACATATGAATCTTCAAAAAGGTGGGCCAATAAAATCCACTCTTAAGAACCTTGAGAGCGGTACATTTAGAACCAAAATGACCAACACAAGAAATAGTGTGACAAAACGAGAGAATGGATTGAAATTCGGAGTTAGGTACGCACCTTCGTATTATTTGATCAACGCCATATTTCCATAAGTATGGTTCATACCACACATATTTCTTGGCTATCTTCTTAAGTCTCATATTTTGGAAGTTAGACATTGTACTAAGTGCCTTCCTTGTCACCAAGTAATTCACTATATCCGCATACCAAGGTGTTGATTCTTCCAATGAGAAAAGTTGTTCATCCCGAAAGCGGTCTTGTAATGGAAGTTCTTCTTGAGACATAACAAGTCTACTAAGATGATACGCAATGGTATTCTCCACACCTTTCTTATCTCGAATTTCAATGTCGAACTCTTGTAGCAATAGGATCCACCGGATTAGTCTTGGCTTAGATTCTTTCTTCTTTATTAAGTATCTAAGTGTGGCATGATCGGAGTACACAATAACCTTTGTATCCACCAAGTATGATCGAAACTTTTCCAATGCAAAAACTATAGCCAATAACTCATTTTCCGTGGTAGAATAGTTGATTTGTACATCATTGAGGATCCTAGATGCATAATAGATAACATGGGACAACTTGTCCACTCTTTGACCCAAAACGGCTCCAACCGCATAATCACTAGCATCACACATTAATTCAAATGGAAGATTCCAATCCGGTGACTTGATAATCGACGCGCTTGTCAATATTGCCTTCAATTTGTCAAAGGCATCCTTACATTCCTTGTCGAAGTCAAAAGGTACCTCCTTTTTTAATAACTTTCATAATAGCATGGAGATTTTGGAGAAATCCTTGATAAACCGCCCATAGAAACCTGCATGGCCAAGAAAAGAACGGATCTCCCTCATCGAAGTGGGATATTATAAGTTTCTTATTAAATCTATCTTTGACTTGCCTACTTCGAGCCCTCGAGAGGGTACGATGTGACCAAGTATTATTCCATGGTTTACCATAAAGTGACATTTCTCCCAATTAAGGACAAGATTTGTGTTTATGCATCGTTTAACAACTAGTTCAAGGTTGTCTAAACAACTATCAAAAGAATTTCCATAAACACTAAAATCATCCATAAATACCTCAATGATGCGCTCCACATAATCCGAGAATATACTTACCATGCATCTTTGGAAAGTAGCTGGTGCATTGAAAAGACCAAACGGCATCCGTCTATATCCAAACGTTTCAAACGGACAAGTGAAAGTGGTCTTCTGTTGGTCCTCCGGTGCAATCACAATTTGGTTGTATCCCGAATAACCGTCCAAGAAACAATAATAGGAATGCATCGCTAACCGCTCCAACATTTGATCAAGGAAAGGTAAAGGAAAGTGATCCTTACGGGTTGCGGAATTAAGATTTCTATAGTCAATGCACACTCTCCAACGGGTTTGAACTCTTGTAGGAACAAGTTCATCATCTTGATTTCGAACAACCGTAACACCGGACTTCTTTGGTACCACTTGTAACGGACTAACCCACTTGCTATCGGAAATCGGGTAGATTACCCCCACACTTAGCAATTTGAGTATCTCTTTCTTCACAACCTCCATCATGGGAGGATTAAGCCTACGTTGAGCATCACGTACCGTCTTCACGTTCTCTTCCATTAAAATTTTATGCATGCACATGGATGGACTAATGCCTTTGATGTACGCAATTTTCCACCCAATAGACGTTTTGTGCTCTTTCAAGACTCTAAGAAAACGGTCTTCTTGTACCGGTGTAAGGTTCTTTGAAATAATCACCGGAATCTCATTTCCATCTCCCAAGAAAGCATACTTCAAATGGTCCGGAAGTGTCTTCAATTCTAGTTTAGGCGCCTTCACAATAGATGGTATCAGTAATTCATCATTCATGGGTAAAGAAATATATGAAACATTACCCTTTTTAGCTTCTTGTAATGTCGTCAAGGCACCACACATCTCCACCAATTCCTTGGAAATTTTAACATCCAAGTTAGACAAGCCGTGGATATCCAATTCAATTCTCTTTTGCAATACCACACCAAGTTCGTCCTCTTGACTCAATTCCACCATTTGTTGCGCTAATGAACTAATCACATCAATGGAGTAAACGGAATGCACATCACTTGTGTAGCGCATGGCTTCAAATATATTGAAGTGTATTATTTCCTTTTCGAATTCGATAGTGAGTGTACCCTTGTCAACATCAATCTTCGTCTTTGCGGTCTTCATAAATGGCCTCCCAAGAAGTAAAGAAGTAGACGATCGATTCTCATTGTTGTCCATATCCACCACAAAGAAATCCACCGGAAAAATTAGCTCATTCACTTGTACTAGAACGTCTTCTACAAGTCCCTTTGGATATATGTTAGACTTGTTCGCTAATTGGATAATAACTCTCATCTCTTTCAACAGTCCAAGATTCAAGGAGTCATATATATCGGCCGACATCACACTAATGGAAGCTCCCAAGTCAAGTAAAGCATGTTCAAACCTTTTCGTACCAATAGTAATTGGCACCGTGAAACCACCGGGATCCATTCACTTTGTAGGCATCTTCTTCAATAGCATAGCCGACGCACTCTCGCCAACTTTAGTAATTTCATTATCAAGCAACTTATCCTTCTTTGTGCATAATTCCTCCATTAACTTGGAATATCTCGGTATTGTCTCGATGGCCTCGATGAATGGGATATTGATATATATGACTCCTTGAATCGATAACACTTCTTGGCTTTGTTGTAAAATAGAAGTGAGGCCTTGCATGCTTTGCATTATCACATTGAACTTGTCATCATTCAATGAATCTTGCTCCTTGACTTGTTGTGGTTGGAATTGTTGTTGAGGTTGGAAGCGTGATTGTTGGAATCCACCTTGTTGCACATATGGATTAGGAGCCGCCGCTTGCTTGTTTGCATAACTAAAGTTAGGATGATCCTTCTAACCGTGATTGTAAGTATTTTAGTATGGATCGTACCTTGGTCTTTGATTTGGATATAAAGCATTTACTTGTTCGGTTTCATTATCCGAAATAATTATCGCGGCCATTTGTTGCATTACCCTTTCCATGATCCCTATCCTTGGATCAAGGTGTGATGATAAATCACCAACTTCATGCACCGACCTAACCATTGGTTCACCTCTTGTATAGAATTATTGCGAGTTTGATGCCATACTTTCAATCAACTCTCTAGCCTAGTTCACCGTTTTGTTCATTAGTGCACCACCACCCGCGACGTCAAGAAAATATACATTACTTGTTTGAAGATCTTCATAGAAGTATTGGATCATCATAGCATCAATAAATTGATGGTGTGGACAACTTTCCACCAATCTCTTGTATCGCTCCCAACATTCATACAATGACTCTCCCACATTTTGCTTCATCCCACAAATCTCCTTGCGAATTTGAGTAGCTTTTGATGTGGGAAAATATCTCTCGAGGAAAAGTTGCTTCAACCCATTCCATGTTGTGACACTTCCGAAAGGCAAATAATACAACCATTCCTTGGCATTGCCCGCCATAGAGAACGGGAAAGCTTTCAACATTTCTCCATCCACATTAGTATCCGGTGGAAGCATGGCCATGACTATGGTATTGAAGTCCATAAGATGTTTGTTTGGGTCTTCATTCACCATGCCATGGTACTTTGGTAATTCTCAAATCAACCCCGGCTTGATCTCGAAGGTTGAGTTAGTTTGGATACACCATTGTTGTGTATCGATCTTGTGAGAAGCTAGGTCCTTGAGTGTACGATCACCCATTGCTTCTTCTTCTATGTCCGAATCTGGAAACTCACTTGATGCAGAATGAGGAAGCGGAGTATTAACCGCTCGAATGAAATCCTTTAGTTGAGTGCCGGATCGAAGACGTATACCAATTGGACTCGGTCTCCCCTCTTTAAGCATTCACCAAAGATATAGTATCTGAAACAAGATTCTCGAAAACTAAGTTAGATATCGGTTCATGGAGGAATCGATATCTAAATGGGGACAAGAAATGGGGACAAATGTACAGACAGGTACCGAAGATATCGGCAAAAGAAATGGGAAAACTTTCTTGAAAATGGCTTGGGCGAAGTATAAAGTAGAATCACGTGAATTGTGTGACTACCGGCGAAGTAAAATGAGTTGTAATCCACTATTCAGTTTTGCCTATAAATAAAGACCTTAGATCATTGTAAAAGGGGTTGGATAAGTGGTATTCTGGGAGGTTATCTTGTGAGAAATAAAGTTAGGGTTCTTGTGAGTTTCCATACTTGTAATTAGGGATGCCCGATTACCCGGAACCGAACCGGACCCGGGTGTGTCGGGTCCGGTTCCGGGTCCCAAGATTGGAACCGTTAGCAAAATCAATACCCGGCGGGTAAGACCCGTTAGGAACCGATAAGTTTCGGGTTCTAACGGGTATTACCCGCCGGGTACCCGAATATCTATGTTTTACTTATTAGTTTTACATAAAATAGAAGATTTAGTATAATTATGTTCAAATTTTTTTCATTTATCCTTCATATTCTTATGGTTAATCCTAATTAAAAAATTTACATAGAAATAATAATAATTTTATATGAAAAATTATTAGATTTAAGCTAATATAGCAAATATAAAAGTAAAATATCAAATAGTTTAGTCGATTTTTAAGGACCCGATAAATACCCGGACCCGACGGGTAATTAGTGTTTTTATCGGGTCCGGTTCCGGATCCATCAATTTAGGAACCGGACCCGGAACTGGTAGGACCCGGAACCGATTAAAATTACTGGTTCCGGTTCCGGATAGCACACTACCCGGACCCAATGGGACTCGTTGGCACCCCTACTTGTAATATCATCATCATCCTCGTCATAAAACGATCAATAAAAGAAAACTTAATAAAGAAGAACTTCTATTTCGTTTGTTTGATTATGTCTTAGAATAGTTGTGTTAACCATTTGGGTGTGCTACTGGATTTTCAGCAGTTACAAATTTTTAATTTTTTTTGAAAACATATGATAATAATTCATGCAGGTTACAACGGAATTACCAAAGGATAAATCATAAACATGTTGACAATCAAGACCGGCAAGTATGAAACCATCGACAATAATTTTGGTTAAGTTCATAGAGTTTGACTACTCCATCATTCTAATTATCACTACGCACATTTCGTATTTATATAAACATACATTTCCAAGCAATCTTGCATACATTAGAATTAATCAACTCATGAATGAACATGAAAGAAAAAAAAGGGTTTTAGAATCTTTACATCATGATTAATGCAGTATTTTTAGACTTTTAATTATGGCATCCACAACTATCTTCAAAACAGTGACAAAAATGTTTAATTCAGCCCAAAAATTGATCCAATTAGCTTCAATCGAGTAAACTGTAAACATGATGAGTTTTCATTTCATTCGGTAATTTTCTTACAATTTTTGTTTTTGGTTCTTCATGATTACCGAACTAGACTAATCGTGGGGACTCATTTCTCGTATTGAAAAATGTATCAAATGGAATTATTGTCCGTTTTCTTTCCTATAAGCATTCGAAGTCAGCGAACAGATGATTGATCCACACATAGAATTCACACAGTTGGAGTTGGTATGTGTTGGAGTTGGTATAGTTATGGTGCACTCTATATCCACCCATACATCATGAGTTGGTTTTTTTTTTTTCTCGAGGAGGGATCCTTTTACATTTTTATTATCACACTATCTCACACGTTGGACGTTATTTTTGCGAATAAAAATCAAACCGTAACGAATTTGAAGCCAATATTTTGGGGATATGTTACTATTACATTGCTCTACGTTCCTACCGAAAATGAGCGTATTTCGAGACGTATAACACCACCATATACTACTTTGAAAATGAGTCATTGAAAATTAATGGAATTCTCGCCGTCGAAATTAAGACATGTAGATTGTGAGGTTTTACATTTAGGAATGTGCTCATTTTTGGTAGGCATGTAGAACTTGGTAAGAGGAACATATCCTCAATGTATTAGCTTCAAATCCGTTACGGTTTGATTTTTATTCACAAAAATGACGTCCAACATGTGAGATAGTATAATAATAACAGTTTGAAGGGATCCTTCCTCTTTATTCTTATCATAACATCTAAAAATTAATCGCTGGCTTTTTTTATTTTATTTTTTCTTTTGGTAATGCGCTAGTTTTTTCTGGTGGAGCCGTTTATCCGGAGAGGAAAGTACCCTAAGCATGCGAAATCTCTTACGACCGTTGGTTTAAAGACTTATGTGGGATCAAGAAGCTCTACGAGTACCGTTGGTGGGAAACTAGATAATTACAGTGTTATTATTAGTTTTCGATTGATTTTATTGACTAACGTTTGTTGAACTTTGATTGTACTATAGGGTCAGAATATCGCCACAATAATACTCTTACTAAATTTATAAACAACATTTCTGCGAGCTCTTCAACAACACGCTGCGAGTGTCGCAGAGTGTCTTAAAGAATGACGTAGCAGATGACGGTAAATGAAACACGAGAAGAGCATGACAATCCTGCGAAGATTATAGCATCTGCGAGAATTAACATTATAACTGCTACGAGACTACCGCGAGTTAGATCCGAAATTAAAGGACAGCATAGCTGTCATCCACTATGTAACTTCCCTATATAAAGAGAACTAATAGACTCGGAAGAGGAGAGATCAATTTGAGAGTGTTGAGAAAGTTTTGAGGAGAGAGAAAGTTTAAGAGAGCGGTTGTATTCTTGATTTCTTCCATTTCTTGTAATATTTCTGAGAATTGATCAATAAAAGTGTTGTTCTTAATCTTCAAATATGTGTTGATTATTATGAATTCTTGTGAGGGGTGTAGTGTAGGAATTCCTTCAACTACATAATGGCGCTAGAAACAAGGATGTTTCTAAGCAAAAATTGAAATTGTGATTCGTAAGAATTTGAAGAAATTGGAGAAGATTTTTACGTGATTTGCAATAATACATCAAAATTGAAGGAATGGCTAGAAGAAGAAATACATCAGAACAACCAACAACCATAAGGAGGAGTAAAAGACTTGTTGGAGAAGAGACAAATGAAATAAGAGAATCTTCAAGATTAAGAACAAGGAGCAACATAACAAGGAATAATGGAGAAAATCAAGTTCAACAACCGAATCAGCAAATACCGATACAAGATAGAACTGTGGATTATGACAGGGTGAGCGTGCACACTTGGCGATCAGATTCAATAGAAGAAGCTGTTAAGAAATGGAAGGCGATAGGGAAGATATCAAGAAGCGGTGGGAGGATTAATTCATGGAGATGACGAAAATGAAGCAGTAGAGGCTTTAAGACAAAGAATACAAGAGGAAAGGAGGTTAGAGGAGGAAGAACGCGCGAATTTAGCAAGACAAAATCACGAGTTAAGAATGGAGAATTTGAGATTACAAAATAGGAGATCAAGAAGTACTGGAAGATCAATTTCAAGATCATTTAGAGAAGAAGCAAGGCGAAATTCCCCTGTGAGAAATGTTGGTGAAAATATTAGAGAGGAAATGCAAAATCCAAATGAAGAGAAGCATTATGGAGAAGAAGAGATGATTAATGATCGCTACATTCCATGTAGTGAAACTTTGGATGATAGACATGATAATAGAAATCAAGAGGGTGGAAATAACCAAGATGGTGAAGAAAATCGAGAAGAAGATAGGAGAATATTACATGAGCGAGAAATTCAAAGAAACTGAAGAATAATTGAGGATGAAATTGAGAGACAATATGCTGAACAAGCACGTTTATCTTGCGAAAGAGAAAGATTGAGGGCAGAAGTGGAAGAACAAGAGTTTCAAGAAGCAATACGTCAGAATAATCATGACAATCGAGAAAGGAGACGCGCACGAAATCGCAACAATGGTAATATCAATGAGGAATATGATAGAATACAAAGGAGAATAGAAAGACAGCGAAGAGAAGCGGTGAGAAATGAAGAAAATCGCAGAAGTGAAAATAGAAGGCATAATCATTTGCGAATTCAAGAAGGAGGTGAAGAAGAAAATCGCGGGAAAAGGCAGAATGAATATGCTGAAGAAGAAGCACAAATTCTCACAAGGCAAGAAAGACATGAACGCAGAAAAAGGGAAGCTTCACTGAAAAGACCAATGGAGCAAAATTTAGCTGGGAATGAACAGATCTTGAGAGAGTTAGCAGAAATGAGGGGAATGTTAAATAACAGAAGAGAGGCAGGCAGAAGGCAACTTGATGAGGCCATTGAAGAAGCTGCGAAAACTCCATTCACCCAAGAAGTACAATTAGGAGGAATACCCCCAAAATGCAATTTGCCAACGTTAACCAGTATCTTTGATGGAACTACTTGTGTTATTCAACATGTCAAAGCTTATGTTAGGTGTATGCTACAATGGGAAAATCATGATGTTGTATTATGCAAATATTTCGCATCCAGCTTAACAGGCGAGGAGCTAAAATGGTTCAAAGGTTTACCTAAGAACACTATAACTTCTTTCAATCACTTGCAGACTACATTTTTGGGAGCATATATAAGTAACAATTCTTCATGACCTGGCATTGAAGATGTATTTGGATTAAAGCAAAGGGTTGGTGAAAGTTAAAAACATCTAACCATAAGGTGGAAAACATTGTGCAGCGAAATGGCAGTTCGCGTGGATGAGAGATATCTCATATTATCATTCATTAATGCAATGTTCGCAACCAATCTGTTATACGTTCAAATCTTCAGAATCAAGAATACAATCACAATGACAGAGCTGCGAGAATTGCAAGAAGAATACATTGCTTTGGAGGAGAAACAAAATGAGATGGAATCATACCTTATTGTGAATACCATCTCAATTGCATCAAACGCAAGTCTACTTCCCAGGTTAATAAATACAGTAGCGAGCACTTCGCAGGTGAAGCAAGAAAAGAGTATGGATGATGGTCAACAGAAATTAGTAGCTATGGGAAGCAGAGATCAAGAAGAGTTCGAAAGGGAAAGAAATTTTTTCAATCGAAGTGGAAATCATAAGATTTAGAGGCTTGATCAGCCGCAAGAGACTTATGGTGGTCAGAGACAAAATTATTATAGAGGGCAAGGAAGTTAGAAGACAATATGGGAAGAAATTAAGATGCCACCTCTAAATGCTAGCATAGAGAAAATTTGGGAGGCTATAATTTTGATGGAGGACATACCCGTACCCTAGAATATGGGAAAAGAGCCACGCCCAAATAATCGAAATCTAGAATTTTGTTCTTATCATCATTTTCATGGTCACTCAACAAATGAATGCAGGAATGTAAAAAGAATCATCTTGAGGATGATAAATCAGGGAAAATTAAACCATTTTCTAATAGGATATCCACAGTCTCAGCAACTAAACCCAGCCCCAGAAATTCGCAGAGTGAATACAACAAAAGGAGGAGAAACGTTTGTGATAGAATTTGGGGAAAAGCGAAGAATCTATCTTGTAACTCCATCATACATTCATACAAGACTATAGAAGATTTCCACGATAATGTTTTAAGTAGAGTTTTCGCGAGATATGCGGATGGAAGGGAGATAATGAATATTGTGAAAGCTTCGCCATTAGAAGAATGGCAAAAGCAGACTATTTCTTTTACTGCACAAGAAGTACCTGAGCCTAGCGAAATGCATGACAATCCACTAGTGGTAAGATTAGAAATAAATCCAAAACAAAAAGAAGAAGAAGAAAATGAGGATAGTGAAGCTGAAGATTCTTGGGACATTAACATAGTTTTAATTAACACTAGAAGCTCAATGGATATCTTATTTTTCATACTTACAAAACCATGGGAGGAAGAGACGAGGATATAATACCATCGACTTATAAGATATATGGTTTCAATGGTACTGCCAACAAGCCCAAAGGGGAAATTACAATGCGAATTCCATTGAAGGGAATATCTTCTAAGATTCAATTCAGTGTTGTTGACGTAGAATCTCCATATAATGCCTTAATTGGACGGCCTTGGATGCATGGGATTCTAGGTGTAGCGTCAACTTTCCACCAATGCATTAAGTTTCCTTATCCCAGCGATGTTGGAGTTATAAAGGGAGATTGGATTGATAGAAAAAGGTGATATGAAATTGATATGGAATCTTGCGAGGAAAGGGATGCGAGGAACAGAAACTGGAAACATACATCAAACAAAAGCAAAGAAGTGAAAGGCTGATGGTGGATACAATAGAACGGCGAGAAGAAGGAATACTGCGAAGTCAATATGTGTTGAAACCAATAGATGGCGAGTGTCTCGCAGATGGAGAAAATGTAGCAAAGCGCAACAAAAAAAGCATAAGAATAAAATAGTAAGTAGAAAAGGTAAAATTTCTAGATCGCAAAAAAATAAGAGATGTATGAATGATTTGTTGAAGAAAATTTTACAAAAGTATATTTTGACTCAATGAAAAAGATGAAATTGAAAAATCATACAAGAGATGAAATGCAAAAAGAGAAAATCAAAGAATAATGACATATTAGAATGGGACTAACCTTTATGGTGTACACCCTAGTTCACGGATAAAATTTCGCAAGAGGCAAATGTAAGACCTAAAGTACGTCATATAAGGGGGTATATCTTTGCATGGCTCGGGGATAAGGTTATACCGCTGCTGGAACCTGAGTCATGGAGATTTGGGGTCAATGAAAGCCCATCCAGGAGAGGTACCTTGGATTTCCAACTATATATATATATATATATATATATATATATTAAAAGTTGGACGACCGAGGGTCTCTCCTAAGGAGTGCAAAGTATGATCAAGGCGCTGAGGTACACGGTTGAGCCAAGGATGCCCGGGGCGTATGAAACTACCCTGACCATTCTTGGCAAGTATTGACTATGATGCACTCAGCCCGAAGAAAACCCCACTTAGGGTGCAGTCTCGTAACCATAAGTCATATAGTAAAAAGGGATAAGAGGCTACGAAAACAACTGGTTGTTGTTAAGACCGGATGGGAGGAGCTAGTCTTGTATGGCCGATGTACGCCTCCTTGAAGGGGAAACCAGGGGGAAGATAAGGGCGGCACCCTCCGTTAGGGAGTTGATAAGTGTCTTAAGACGCAAATGTCATGAGGCTTTATGTTCAAAAGAATATTTAGGCTTGTCATATTTGTGCAACAATTATACAGAGGCAAAAATCCATGAGAAAAATATAAGATGAGATCAATGGGTTTTTACATGAAAGTGTAAAGACGTCCTGCGATTTCATCGCAAGACGGCAATGTCATGGGGCTTTGTTTTCGCAAGAAAACTAGGCCTGTCATATTGTCGCAACAAATTGACAAAATGAGGATAAGGCAAGATCAATGGGTCTTTACATGCGAGTGTAAGGACGTCCTGCGATTTTGTCGCCAAAACAAAATATGGCAAAATAATACCTTTAACTAGGAAGGCAAAATAAGACCACACAGGACAGCAAGAAATGGCTACGAGATTATAGCCAAAATTCAAAAACAGATTTTATTGAGAAAGTAATCTGCTCAATTCATCATATTGCAGATGAATAACAGAGGCAGGTATGGGAATGAACCGAATGATAAAATTGTTATTCATCATTATATGACAGATTTACGCAGATAGTTAAAAATTAATTATCATATTGATTATCATATTGCAAAAAGGAATTGTTTTCTAATGTATGTAGATAGAAACAAAAGAAATCTATACACCAAGGAACGTTAGAAGCTGGAGAAATTCGCAGCAATATATTACAAGGAGAAAGAGATAAATGTACAAATATTACAAAGAGATTAAAAAAGAAGATAAAACTATTTAGATCCTTCATCATCTTCACCAGATTTCCCCCCTTCACCTTCACCTTCATCGTCATCATATTCTTTATCTTCTTCAAACTCTTCAGCTTCACTGTCATAGATGACAAGATTAGGAGTGTTCTATGGAATTCCATCCGCGAGATAAGGATACGTAGAATGAGGAATTTTATGATCATCACAGACCATTTTAATAGAATCATTGCAAACACCAACAAGAACATTACTAAAATTCGCCAGGGTAATCTGTAGATGCTTCTTGAACTTGGAACATTTCTCGTTGCGAGAAGATAGAAGTTGTGCGAGTTGTTCTTTTTCTTCTTCAATCTCTCCAACTCTTTGGCGAAAATTTTATTCAGATGCTGCGAATAAATGAAAATATATTAATAAAATAGTGGAGATTCAGTTAAAAAATGGATTAGTGGAAAAACAAGAATAACCACCTTCTCTTTCAAATATCATATCCGTAATCAAGGTAGAATGATCATCTTGAAGACTAACGTCTACACCTAAGTTATTTCTGTCATTATCAAGAATATTCGCAGCCCAAGCAAACTCATCATCACTGCTAATGAGAAGGTGGGAGCGAACTTGATTTTCCCTTTCAACAAGAGCATTATTCTCGCAGATAAGTCTATCTCTTTCAATTTGAACTTCAAGAAGGGTTTTATGGAATTCCGCTAAGGTTTGAGCACCTTGTCTAGATATGCGATCTTTTTCGTCTATAAGAGTACTATTCTTGGCTCTTAAACTATTGATTTCTTATTTAGAGGTGAGATATCGACGTTTAGACTTATTAGCTGCGCTCAAACTAGATCTATGGTCAATTTCTAAAAGACGAAGTTTGGATCTGAGGTCATTTATGGAAAGAGATTCAATTTTGTCATTTGAATAATTGTTTAAGGAATTGTTAAGGCGATCAAGAAGGGTGTCCTCATCTATAGGTTCAGGAAAGAACGGAGGAGTATAACCTCATCAGTAAGTCCATAAATATCTGCAAAAAATGGTTGCTTGAATAAGCTAAAATAATAGGGTAAAAGAATTAAGAGAGAGAGGAAAAGACTCATACCATAGAGCTGCTGGTTGACTGTTTCAAGATTAGATATCTTGGTTTTTCTACTTGAAGCATCAACTTCTAGCTGTTTATTTTTCTTGCGAAGCTCAAGGACTTCAACTTCCAACTCTCCATTCTTCTCGCAAAGATTTGCACTTTTCTTTTCAAAAGTAGCGCGTCTCCTCTCCAAGTCTGAGGTAACAACAAAAGAAGCTCTTCCAGCCTGCGAAGGAAAATAAAAAATGGTCAAGGCAAACATAAATTAAAACCTTGCGAGGAAGTAAGAATACACAAATGTGGCGAAGAAATGAGAACATACCAGAATGCTGAGTGAATTTAAGAGGCTGGGAGTTACAGATCTTGAAACTCCGTGAAGAGATTCATTATCAACTAGTATAGGAGCATTGCAGATATTTGCGAGAGCTTGACATATACCAGTAAGAGCATCATTCCCAATACCATGCATAGTATCATAGAATATGCTAGATAGCTGAGACATAGAAGACTCAGGTTGGGAGGATTCCTTCGCGGAGGAGATATCATCATCATCATCGTCATCGTCATTATCAGTATCATCACTTGAACTTTCTTCATTAGATTGAGGAGTTGAAGGAGGAGAGAATTGGACTTTTCTTTTCTTTGAAAGAGGAGCAGCAGATTTCTCCTTGCGAGGAGCATATTTGCCATTTCCCTTAGTTTTCGCAGGCTTAACAGGTTCAATTTCTTCAATAACCTTCAAACACATATAAAGATAAGAAATAGAGGCAACAATATATTGTTAAGAATCAGAAAGGAATATTTCTTACTTCATTTGTGAATGATCTGAGAGATAATAAAGTACTGGGTTTCCCTAATTTCTTGTAGCTAGATTTCAGCTTTTTAATCTGATAAAATTGGAGTAGTCAGCGAGGGTATATATAAAAGCACGAGGAAAACAATAATGGTAATTCAAGTAAAAAATTCGGGAACATACTTATGTATTCCTTTCAGGCCAGCTGAACACCCATGGTTGGTACTCTGCGAGATTCGCAGGTAAAGCATGAGAGCCAGAGATGTATGGACCCTCTAAAAATAATGGGAAAATACACCATTTATCATCATTAGAATAGCGAGGAGATGAATTGGTTTCCGGATGCCAGTCAGTGTCCAATATAAGAACTTTATCTTCAGCAACGTCATCCTTCTTCTGTAAGCGGACACCCCAACAAGTGCTATCCTTCCTCATGGGGATTATTTCATAATTCGCGAAGAAATTTTCTACAGTATACTTCGCAGGGACAATTGGAACTTTAGCAAATTTAGGGTTCTTCGCTTTAGAGGGTAAAGAGATTCCTTACCGGCACCGCGAGTAGCAAACTCAAGTGTCAAACGAATGTAATCCCCATTCAACTGATATACAGACCGCGAGAACTTCGCATGAGAAAGTATTCCATAGGATAAAGGAAGTTCAGGGTCATAAAGAGGAATGGGAAGGCCAGCTTCAAGTTGACCTAGTGAGACAATGATCTTCTCGCGATTACATGGATGATCAGAAAATAATTTAACAGAGAGCTCAGCCTTAGGGTTTTGATCGGGAATGGTAGATAGAGTAAAACCTTTATCTTGAAGCTTCTTCTGTGTTTTTTGAAAGGCAATTAGATTTTTACAACCCACTGGAGGCATTCTTAGTATGTGAATGAAGAAAAGAATATAAGATCAAAAGAATAAGAGAAAAGTTACAACGGTAGCAGATGTGGAAGTTGCGGAAGAAAAGTGAAATTGCAGAGAGAAGGAAAGAGAAAGCAAAAAGAAGAAAAGAGAAGAATGAAGAAGATATATATAGAAGGTAAGAATTCTCGAGAAGATAAGTGCATTTAATGCTAAGAGAATATGTGAACGGTTGAAGTGCATCGGTTGAAAAGGACGTGTCAGAAGTTAAATGGAAGAAAAGATACGTGTAATAAATCTGGCGAAGAATGCAGAAACGTATCAGAACAGAAGAATCTGAAAAGATGAACAACTGCGGCGTTTAAAAAAGTTTCAATTCTCATGATCCTTTCCCCTTCGCAGAAAAGACATGAGAAGAGGCAAGATGTAGGATCAGAATATCGCCACAATAATACTCTTACGAAATTTATAAACAACATTTCTGCGAGATCTTCAACAACACGCTGCGAGTGTCGCAGAGTGACTCAAAGAATGACGTAGCATATGACGGTAACTGAAACACGAGAAGAGCATGACAATCCTGCGAAGATTATAACATCTGCGAGAATTAACATTATAACTGCTGTGAGACTACCGCGAGTTAGATCCGAAATTAAAGGATAGCATAGGTGTCATCCACTATGTAACTTCCCTATATAAAGAGAACTAATAGACTCAGAAGAGGAGAGCTCAATTTGAGAGTTTTGAGAAAGTTTTGAGGAGAGAGAAAGTTTAAGAGAGCGATTGTATTATTGATTTCTTCCATTTCTTGTAATATTTTTGAGAATTAATCAATAAAAGTGTTGTTCTTAATCTTCAAATATGTGTTGATTATTATGAATTCTTGTGAGGGGTGTAGTGTAGGAATTCCTGCAACTATATGTACCTAGTTTGTATATTCTTGAGAATCTTCTCTTCTGATATAAGATTCACTCAAACTAGATTGAAGTATCAACGGGATCTTTGGAACTGTTTGTAGATATAAAGACATCTTGTGATAATCCATTGTTAACAGACTTCGTTCTTTGTGTGATTTATCACAAGAGATTCCAGTGGTGTTGTGCAAGTGCTTATTGAAGATTAAAGAAGATATGAAGACAAAAAAGATTTCTTAAATGGTTCTCTTATCTAAGGGTGTGCACAAACCTTGATCGGCTGGGATCCAACTAGAATTGGATTGGATTGCTGCATGAGATCGGCATCACTTTATAGTTTCTTATTGGAATCTATATCGATTGATTGCGAATCTAAACTTGACTAATTTTGTAGTTATTGGATAGATTGATCTAACCAGGCAAAGGAGTTTATTAGATTAAACGAAAGAGCCTTTGCATATGACTTGAGATATCTTTATCTTGAAAGAATCGAAAGAGTTATTACCAAACAGATTTGTTGTTCCTTTACTGTTTGAAATACGATCCAAAGGAATTATTCCAGTGCGTGCACTCATCGAAGTCAGAAGTGCGGGGATACTGAGTAAACTAGGGTTAGTTGCTTGGTCTCAACTATATGAAGTTGGTTTAGATTTTGTATAGCGTCTTAATTCTGAGAGTATTTAATTCTGGACTAGGTCCAGGGTTTTTTCTGCAGTTGCAGTTTCCTCGTTAACAAAATCTTGTTGTGTCTTTTACTTTTCTATTTCCGTAATTATAATTATTTTATAATAATTAAAAGTAAAATACACAAACGTTAACTTTGTATATACTTGATAGTGATCCTATAGAGTTTGGTATACGTATCACACTTTGGTAGTCGTATTGTCTCGATTTCGTATCCTAGACAATCACACAAAGTGTGAATGTCGATTTGTTGCATTGTCTCGACTTTGTCCATAGACTATCATTTTCGGTAAGAGGACTTATAGGTGGATAAATAAAAGATTGTGGTGTATTTGGGTACCCTCGTCTTTTCAATTGGTATCAGAGCAGGCAAATACGAAAAGATCTAACAATCTGTTTTTGGTGCGATCCAACCTATAAGAATTGAATCTAATGGATGATTCAGTTAACGTAGAGAAAGAAGGTGATATACTTCAGAAAGCCAATTTATTTTCAGATCCTGATAAACATCTCAATACTGTTAGTTCACTGGTTGAACACAACTCAGGAAATATTAACCATGATGTGTTAATAAGAAAACAAACACTTGAGACACACAAGTCAGATTCAGATAACAGTGATGAGATTAAAATTTTCATAAAGCTTGCTAGAAAAAAATAATCTAAAAGATAAAATATATTATCCATCTGTCAAGAGGATTATCAAAGACTCTTTGATAAAAGCCAGGTCTCATGAAGAAGTTGTGTCTCAAGAAAATCTTGAAATTCATGAACCTCCTGACATGATGATAATCACATATATCTATGTCAAGATGATAATACAGTTGGTTTTTCTCCTGAAACTAAATCTGAGAATTCTGAAAGATTCTAAAGTCAGAAAAATTTATTAGTTAAGACAAGGATATGTGATTCTATCTCTCAAAATTTCTTAACTAATAAACAACATTTGGATTATAATAGTATAACCACTTGCAAGAATCAGAAGAGTTGTGTTTCAAAGGATAATCCCACGACTAATATCTAGTCAAGAAAAATTATCATTTACTGTTACAATGATAATCTCTCTGAAAGGGACAAACATCAGCTTAAATGCATTCTAACAAATGGCTTTCGATCATGTTATTTTGTTGATGATCTTTTGTCCAAATCAGAATCTAAAAACCAATTTTATCAAACGATGTTGTTATATTCTAAGGAATATCTGGGTCGATATAAGAGTTCTGATCAACTGATGACTCAAAAGGTTTCTAGTCACACCTATCTTGTTCATATTCGAATAGATTTATCTAATGAATCAGGAAATTCAGATTATGACCTACAGATGTGTGAAACTTATTCCTGGAATTGTTCCAAAAATGAAGATGTCCGAAAACATCAAGATAGGCCATATTTCTCTGATGCAGTGCCATTAAGTGCTCACCTCAACAATTAAATGTGTTGATCGGAATTTCCCGATTTTTGTGCTCAATTTAAATAAATGAGAAATTCTTAAAAGAGAACTAGGAATGTAAGAAAAGTATAAAAACTATATTTGACCTATCTGTATCATAAACATCTAAATAATCTTTCTAAATTTGGAATTATTTTCTATTATAGAAAATTACTTTCGATCTGAGGAAAGTTCATGATAAAATTGTGCAAGATATATTCGGACTCTCATGACAATAATATTTCGGAAAAATCTTTCTTGATTTTATTTCCGAATTTGTGTATTTTCATACAGTTCTAATCAAATAAAAATACCTTGTTGGGTGTTTTAAAACTTGGAAACCAAGTTTTATTTGATTTATATAACATCTTGAGAACTGATTTCTTCCTCCACGATTTTTCTGCGGTTCAAGATGGGTGAAAATATTATTAATATTGATTCTCAATTACAAATGCTTGAAACTTGTCTTTCCGCTGAGATCAAATGCTACTTCTCAAAGGAACATAAGGAGAATCAAATATCTCTGGAGCTAATGCTTTTCTTAGTGCGAGATTTTGAAATTTCTCCTGTGCATTTGGAAGCATCTGAAAAGAATGAGAAGTGGCTCGAGTCAAATCTGTTGAAGTTGATTGTGGAGGTGAATCTTTTGAAAAGGAGAATCAATCATCTGAAAGAAAAAAGAAGACTCAAAAACTTGAACACTAAAGAATTATCAGTGAATAATGAAAGCACTTCTAGGGATTAAGTTATACGCTGTAATACTTAATCTAGAAAAATAGACATCAATTTTTTGATTTACTTTATTTATTGTATAAGGTCTATTTTGAATAAAACTATCATTATTAATAAATAAAATTATTTCTTTATGATTTTTCTTATGATAGTTACCGATTACACTGTGAATGAATGTTTATATTTTTGTTATGTGTATTCGGTTTATGGGTGATTTCGGTTTTCATAACCTTAATATTCAATCTCATATGATGTAACCTTTATGGTTTGTGTGGATTTTTGATTTAGCGGGATAAAGTTCTAGCCCACGTTCGTAGGATTTATCAAAGGATCATAAGGTGTTCTGATTGAAACTCATATGTGAAAAGTCACAATATGTCGAATCAATTTATGTTTACATGAGTTGTGTTTAGCATTAACATATGTGTTTCGGGTTTTCAACTTTTGTTATTGGCACGCATTAGTTAAAATCGTTTCAACCTTTCTCTGGTAAAGGTTGCTTTTGTTGTTGTTCTTTTTTTCTTGCTAGAGGATGAAAACACACTGGGGGAGAGATCTTACTTGAACTTGTGCTTAATGATATATCTTTCTGGGGAGAAGAGGCTGCGTAATTTTAGGTAACGAATTTGTTAGTTAATCGTTTTCCTGTTTAAGAAAAGCCTATTTATATTGCATATATTTTTCTTTTAATTTGCTTAACAAAATTTTGGTACAATTGATATGTTCTATTATTGTGTATGGATGTATGTGTGTGTATGATTCAATTTTTTACGATTAAGAAAAATCGTGTCAATCTATATGGATTAGTGTATGGTATCTTCTTTATTATTGGGTATCAAGTGTTTTTGCTTAACGAAATTCGATGCAATTGTGGTGCTATAATGTCTATGTTTGTTTCAATTGCTTCCTCTTAAGAAAATAATTGTGCAAGTCAATTTACTTTGGTTTGTATGTATTGATTATGGCTTAACGAAATACAGGGTCATTTATTTAGTCCAAATCGATTCTGGATAAGAGAAACTAAGTTAATTATGATCTTATTTAGACTTATCAAATTGGAAGATTCGGTTATTCAAGTCTAACAAAATGCCTTGACAAGAAAAACTAGCTAAGTAACATAGTGTTTGTCTTGTCAAAAGATAAAGGTCTAAGTTATTTTCGGATAATTAGAGCCTGAGGAGAAAAATAAAGTTAATTCTGATCTTTATTTTGGTCTTATCGAACGATTGTATGTTTGCAATCGGTTTAACAAGGGAATTAAGTTTCTTAGTCGATTTGTTAAACTATTAGAGAAAATTTCTTCGGGCAATTATTTCCTTGATAACATATTAAAACTAAATTAATTGTAGTTTCGGTTTTAATATTTGGAATCAAGCGTATATAAAATGAATTTGTGTAATTTGTTTATCAGATTGGTTATCTAAAGTGGTATGTGAAACCTTCGTGCTTAACTCTTATAGGTTGTTTACAAGTCTTTTAGATTTGTAAGATCCTTTCGGTTTGTCCTTTATTTGCTCGAACCTTTGTCATTTTGTGACAAAAAGGGGGAGAAATATATAGAGTGAACAAGTGATTTGCAATCACTAATGAAAGGATAATTGTGCTTAAACGTTATATCTAACGAAAGAGTAAAGCATTGACTAAGGGGGAGAAATATATCATGATGTTGTAATCACTAAGGAAAATACTACACTGCGTACCTTATGTGAATTTTGTAGTATTTTGACCACAAAAGGCGAATAACAAAGATGTTCGGATTGAATATGTACATATCTTGCCTTTATGGGGAGTATAAGCTTTGTTATTCAAATGTCAACAAAGACATTTATTGATTGAATATATGTAGGTTATTGTGCTGTTGAAACTTGGAATCAAGCGTATATAAAATGAATTTGTGTAATTTGTTTATCCATGTAGGTAATAAGATTTTTGTCACTAAAATTGACAAAGGAGGGGATTGTTAGAGCATAGCTCGGTTGAACTCACCAAGCGTTGGTATGTCAAGTTTGGTTGTCATATTTTAGTGACTCAAAACTCATCTAAAGTCGCTTGATTGTATATTAGAGTCAACTTCGTTTAGGTTAGACTAGAAAGTCTAGGAATGTTGAGAGACACAAGTATTACTCCGAAGACCTGAAGAAAGTGAAGAAGAATATAACTACAAGAACAACATCATCCTTCCTCTTGAGGTAAGTATTATTTAGAGTTGATTGATGGCAAGAGTACCAAATCGAGAAAAGCACATAATAACAACAAAAAGAAGAAAGCGTATAGAAGCAAGAAGAGGAGGAAGAATAAAGATATGAGAAACATCAGATGTAGGAGGAAAGCGTGTCTTAACTTAGCAATCGTACGGTGGTCCAAACGGAAACAACTTTAGAGAAGGATCAGTTCATATTACTGATATTAAAACTGTTGTAGGAGAAGAACCAGTACGCAAGGAAAGGCAGGAAAATGTTAGTGAAGAAAACATGACATTGGAGCAGTTGAGGGAGACGCTTCATCAATAAATATAAATAGATCTGGTGGAGCAACGAACTAGACTCGTAAGACGCAATGCCACTTTGATGCAGGAAAATCGCCAACTTAATGAAGAAAGAACAGTCAATGATTCACGAGCATGAGATTCAGACTCTAGAACGAGAACGATCTCATCCGCGAGAATACATTTACTTCAGAGAGATGATATACTCAAAAATAATGAAGATGGAGAGAAAATAGAAGAAAACGAAGAAGGAGACGCTGAAGAGAAAATAACGAAGAAAGAGAATTGAGAAGAGCGTTGGAAGAGACTAGATGGTAGGATCATATGTGAAGATTCGAGTACGAAAGGAGAGCGAAGAAGAAAGGATGTATGAAAAATAGAGGAAACGTGAAGGTGAAAGAAGACGCGAAGAAGAAATAACAGACGTAAGCGAAGAGGGTGGAGAAAATTTAAATCAAGCGGTTTTGGACAAATTATGAGACATGAGGACGCTGATTAACAATTCACGAAGAGGAGGATGAGTGCAACTAGCAGAAGCAATAGAAGAGGTGATAAATCCCCATTTACTTATGAAGTATTGCAAGTAAGTATCCCAGCGAGATACACATTACCAACCTTCGGAAGCATATTCAGTGGATCATAGAGTGCAGTACAACACTTCAAGCAGTACACTCCCTCGTTAATGCAATGGGAACAAAATGATGCGGTGATGTGTAAGTACTTTCCCGCGAGTTTGACAGAAGAGGCATTGGCTTGGTTCTATGGATTTCCAAAAATATCTATTTCCTCGTTTAGAGACTTGCAGAGAATATTATTGACAACTTATATAAGTAATAACATGTTGAGTACGGGAATTGATACCTTGTTCAACTTGAGATGAAGACCTGGATAGAGCGTGCGAAGTCTTGTGACGAGGTGGAGGACAGTATGTAGTGAACTCGCTGGGAGAGTTGACGAGAAGAATTTTATTTTGGCTTTTGTGAATGCCCTAATCCCAACTGATCTCCTGTACACCCAAATATTCATAATTCGAAATTCGTTGACGATAAATGAATTAAGGGAGTACCAGGAAGAATACATAGCCCTGGAGGAAAAGAAAAGAGAAGTTAGCGAAGTCTCACAAATTCCATCAAAAGAAGGAACTTCACGTCTTTTACCGCGAATGACACATGAAGTGGAAAACGACTCAAAGTACGAAAAAGAGGAACCTTCAAATGCAAATCAAGAAAAACTAGTAGCTTTATCAAGTGGAGACCCAGAATTGATCAATAGAGATTATAAAGGATACGAAGATCCGATGTAGAGAAATTATGATCAACAAGGTAATAAGTCAGGAGGACAGCGAAGAAGTAACCAAAATTAAAGATTCTGAGAACGAAGCCCAAATGCAGCAGCATTCGAAGATGTGAAGCTTCTCCGACTTAATACGACTGTGGAGAAAGTTTGGGAAGCGATTATCTTAACTGAAGAAATTCCTATCCCTCTGAATATGGGAATGGAACCACCACCAGGAAGGAGAAGTCATGAGTTTTGCAGATATCATCGTTTTCACGGGGACCATACTAATGACTGTAGAAACGTACGAAGAATGATACTTCGTCTTATAGAACACAAGGAAAATTAACTGATCACTTTTTAGAAAACCATGCACTACCGCCCCCACCCCCACCTCGTGAAAATAATCAAAATCAGTAGGCTGCGCTGGTATATCAAATCAAAATAGATAGAGGATTACAAGGACTAAATTGTAATTATATAATACATTCTACAAAGAACATCGAGAATTTTCATGATAATGTATTAAAGAGGGTGCATAAGAGAGATTTTACTGGGAACAAAATATTCAGTGTTGTGAAGAAAGGACCATTGGAGGAATGGAAGAAAAAAGCAATCTCGTTTTCAGCTCTGGACGCCCCCGAATGAGGAGTTTCGCATACGGATCCATTGGTCATAACTTTAACTTTTGGGAAGCATTCGCGATGGGAGGATGATCCCGCTAGAGACATAAAAACATGGGCGATGGACAAGATCTTGGTGGATACTTGGAGTTTAGTAGATATTCTCTTCTATCACGCATTCAAGACCATGGGGTACAAAGATTCTCACCCCGTGCCATCTACTTATAACATATACGGATTCAATGGAGTTGCATCGAGACCAAAATGTGAATTGGTTGTGAAGATCTTCGCGGGGGAATTGGAAGCTGAAGTCATTGTTTGTGTGGTAAATGTAGATTCACCCTACAATGCCCTCATAGGCAGACCCTGGGTGCATGGGATAAAAGGAGTTGCATCAACTTTTCATCAAGCAATACGGTTCCCAATGCCAAGAAGAATAGGCGAGATAAAAGGAGACATAAAGGATACACGAGATTGCAGCGAGAAGGACGTCCATAACTACGAAGAGAGTCTAAAAAAGAAGAAGGAACATAAGAAGAGAGTGTTAAAGGCAAAGAAAAAATAAGAGTTGATGCTATATATGACCAAAGCTAAAGAAGGATGGGCAATACCAAGTGAGATTCCCGAAAAGGAATGAGACCCCTTATAACACTTAAAGGAACCATCTCCACTCGGAGAGCCAATCATGAATTTCGCCGTAGTAGAGCCCACGAAGGAAGTAAATTTGGGAAATGACGAAGAACCGAAAATAGTGAAGATGGGAACGAAGATGGAGGGGGACGAATAAGAGAAGTTGATAGGGTTATTACAGGAATATCGCGACGTATTTGCATGGAGTATGAACGAAATGCCAGGGATTGATCTACTAGTTTCTTGTTACAAGTTAGATCTTAACCCTGTAATCAAACCGATAAGTCAAAGAATACGAAAAATAACAACTACTTATCATGAGAAAATAGAAACAAAGCTTCAAAAAATGATGGTTTCACGAATTATAAGACCAGCGAAGTACCTAGACTGGATCACAAATATGGTGATAATACCAAAAATAAAATAAAGGGATACAGATAAGGGTGCACACGGTATGGTTCGGCTCGGTTCTTTCCAAGACCGAGTACATGTACCTCCCTAGTCTCGGTTCCTATTTTTTGGACCGGTACCCTGTACCTCGGTTCCGGTACTATTCGGGACCAGTACGGTACCAGGTACGGTTCCGGTACCGGTCTCGGTTCCAGACAGATTTTGTGCAGTTGTATTTTTCCAGTGTGAATTTTTACTTCAGGATTTAAACCATGAATTCATAATCTGTACCAAAGTTTAAAATGGGCGTGCACATTATAATATGAGATAAATTCGTAAAGAGAGGCAGCACGCAAACAAAAGCCAAAAAGACAATGTACATAAGAAATTTGAATTCAGATAAACTACCTACCTCATATTCCCCTCACCAAATCCTTCAATTCATAAGTAGCTCTCCATAATTCAACTGACCTTGGAAGACATTCATTAAGGCCTTCCCACAATCTAACTCAGTGATGCACGGTACCAAATATAACACATAACCCCAGGCTAAAGAAAACTTTCTGACAGAGTAACTCAGCACACCATATAGAACATTTAGCTTAACCATATACTATGCAGAACCACAAATATGACAATATGGGACCCTAATTTTAGCACCTCCTTGAGCGGACGCCGTCGGCAGACATACATTTATGTGATCACCAAGTTTGAAGAGAAATTCATGCAGGTTAATGGAAGTACCAACTAAAACACTTCCTATTAGCGTGCTGCGGGTTGTGAAGTGAGAGTACATTCCCATGCTTCTGCAAAACAACCTAAAAGGCTTTGTCACTGCCTTATTGTTCTATATATACCAACCTATAATCTAATGGCTATTATTAGTTTATTACCCCTAAATCTAATGGCTATTACTACTCGGTACATTCGGTCCGGGACTTGGATATGACAGTGTACATGTACCTCCCTAGCCTCGGTTCCTATTTTTTGGACCGGTACCTGTACCCCCTTCCTCGGTTCGGTACAAAAATAGGTACGGTTCCACCAGTTCCGGGATGGTCCGTCGGTCCGGCTCGGTTCCTGTGCACCCTTAGATACGGATATGTATTGATTTCAGTGACTTGAACATGGCCTTCCCGAAGGACAGTTTCCCCTTACCAAATATACTACGGATGGTGGAATTAACATCAGGATATCAACGACTATCATTGATGGATAGATACTCGGGTTATAATCAAATACCGCTCGCAGAGGAAGATCAAGAACATGCGGATTTCTTCTCTCTAAGAGAATTATATTGTTACACGAGAATTCCATTCGGTTAAAACGCAAGAGAAACCTATCATCGAATGGTAGAAAATATCTTTACAAAATAGGTACATACGAAGTTGGAAGTATATGTTGATGACATGCTCATGAATATCAAGGATTCTGGGGATCATATGAAAGATTTGAAGGAATTTTTGAACAAATGAGGGCGTACAAGATGAAGGTAAATCCGGCGAAGTGCATATTCGGAGTAGAGTTGGCGAAAATTCTGGGGCATATAGTCTCGAAGAAAGGAATCGAGGTGGATCCAACCAAAGTGCAAGCTATATTCTCAAGATATTCAATATTTTCCAAATTCGATTTTCATAATTCCTGAGAATGCACTGTCCAAATTTATGATCGAAATCTCCTTGGAAAATCTTTAACTAGCAAATGCACATTACTAATTCTTATTTTTCACATATAATTAAAAACCTTAATTAAAAGATTCTTAACTTATTGAAACTCGATCTTGGGATTTACTTCCTTCTTAGATGTTAAGGAATATCTTTGAACAATAAAAGATACACATTAATGCGAGTGTTCAAAATGTGTCGACATCTTTCCTCTTGTAAGTCATTTTTCATACTTACTCACTTGAAACCGATTTACCACACTTCCAAACAAGTTTAGAATTGGTACATCTGACTTTCAAGAACTATGTGATTGATCAAGTAACACTCAATTACAAGTCATGGGTGTAATGGTTCTACCAATACAAGTTTCGGTTCTACTTCCATGTGACTATTGTGCATAGTCACACTAGCTTACCGAAGATTCGGCTGACTAGGTATTAGGATCCGTTCCCCACATATATTTGGTATCTAACTTATATGTGTTGCACATGTCCATAAGATCGGTTACCCTTTGCCTAAAAACGTGTTGCACATGTTCATAGGATCGGTTCCCCTTTCTTCTATAAACCTTGATGCACCTCATACAAGGATCGGTTCCCCTTATGATGTACTGCACCTCTTACTAGGATCGGTTCCCCTCTCCCAAATTTGGTCAGACACACACAAACCCGGTCATACCCAAGGTGATTACTTAATATATGTTTCACTAATAAAAGTCATACCAATACATAAGTCAGGCTTCATGTGAGTAGTTTTACCAAGAATATAAACAAGTCATGAGCGGTTATACTAATCACACATATTGGTCGTTCATAAGATATGCAATGAAGAACAACCCTAATAACACATATCATGAACTTACTTCCTTAAAACACATGTACCAATATTATTTCCGGATGAAATCCTCACCTCATACCCATACATAATCACAATAGCATTCATACGATTATGTTGATGTATTATATACAAAGTTTAATGGTTAAGTGATAGACACATTTTGTGTCTGAATTGTCCTCAGTGTCTCTATTGTTAGTCTCGATTTTTGTACTAATTTTGGTGTTTTTATGTTTGTCTAGGTGTTATTGGAGAATTACACTTATGCGGAAAAAGTTGCTCGAAAAGTGCTTTTTGGACCCCCGGAGGACAATTTCTATACGGACCCTCACTTTTGCTAAGGGGCACCCACGGCTATATATAGCCCATTTATCCATCGCACCCATCTTCCTTGTTTGAATTTTGGTTTTGGCGGGAAAATATTCACACTTCTGGCAGATTTTTAGTTCGTCATTTGGAGGGGTTATAGTGTGATTCAATGGCTCAAATTTCATGAGAAGACTTGATTTATCATAACATACTTGGTATGGGTCTCTGGATCAATTGAATTTGTCTAGTTAACTCATGTGGAATAAAATAGGGAGTACGTGGTCGGAAGTGATAATCACGGGATTACAGCAAATTTAGAAGTGTACTCACGTGTTTGGATGGAGTTGGGTTACTTAAAGAAGCGTGTAGGAGTTAAATAAGGAAGTTTCAACAGCTGCAGACGCGTAAGAGAAAGATTTTAGGAAAGAAAATATTTCTGAGAAGAAGAGAAATAATGGTGATTAAATGAAGATATTTTGGGAGATTTCTTGTGTCTGTCGAGTATAAAAAGGCATGTTGAAGAATAGAGAGGGGTTATTGAGAGTTTGGGAGAGATCCAAAACATCACAGAGCTGAAAATCAAGTTGCAGAAGACCACCATTTTTGCTGCTGCTGAAGAACACGAAGAACAAGGACCACCAGAGACTGTCGTTCATGCTACATTAACAACGACAGCCAAACGAGGGTCGCAGAGTTACAGTAACAACTACAGTTCATATTTATCGTTCTCTGTAACAGTGTTTGCAACAATTATAAACTTTGCAAACACCCGATTTTCATCATTTTCTCAATTTCATCTTTGTAAAAACACTTTGAGCAATAAAAATGATTTTTGAGCGTGTTTCCAACATGATGATGAGCTAATTCTCCCACAACCAAGGCAATGAGGAAGCTATTCACGCATGGATAATTGGTAACTATTTTATTTTCTCTAATTTATATTTTATAATTCACTCAATCATTGCTTTTGCAGAGTTTTTAATTGTTTGCACAAATTTTCTTCATTAGTTGTGATTCAATTAGATAAGTTATGCTTTATTTAGATAATCTATGCTTAGGGGATACAATTAATTTTTGATAATTTGCCTGATTATTTGTGAATTAATAAATAAGGGACTTAAAAGATAATTAGAGTTTTGGATTATTTACCATAATTTATTCATGTGTAATAGTGGAATCAGTATCTTGGTTATTCTTAATACTTTGAAATCAAATTTTGAGTTGAGTTTTTTTTTATTTTTAAGTTTTATTAAGTCTAAAATCTATTGCTTTCACAAGTCTCAACGAACCTATTTACTACAACATTATTGAGATCACATCAATTTTTGGCACCGTCGACACGGACTTGTCTTTAGGATAGAGTTTTTAGATTTATTTATTTTTAGGTTTTTTTTGTTTTATTTTATTTATTCTACTTTACGTTTGGGGTTTTGTCTTTGCATTACAGATTTGGAATTTGGAGCAAAAGAAAAATTTGCCAAAGATTTTGGTGAATACTTAAAGATTTGGAGTCAAAGACAAAGCGAAAAGAACGAAAGAAAAAAAGAGAGTTTATTTTATTTTTAGATTGTATTAGGATATCTTTTATTCTTGTAATTTTATTTTTCTTTTGCACTTTATTTTCGGACTTTGGACATTATTTTTATTTTTTTTAAACCCTAAGGAGAAGGATGGAAATTACGTATCGCCTCGGCCCCTCGGGTTCGTACATGACATAGGAGTCGTGGCCCGAGTCGACTTCAACGGTTCATCCCCCGTCTCGTACGGGAGGTAATTTTTTCGAAACACCCGCGAATCCCCTGTAAGCAGGTTTACTATACATATATGTCGAGGAAGTGAAAACGGCTGTTTTAATTTCCTAGTAAAGGGCAAGGACTGGCCATACAAGATAAGCCTTAAAATTTGGAAAATGATACTTAACGCGAAGCTAAGCCTTAAAATTTGGAATAGAACGAGACCGATAGGGTAACGAGCTTAATAGGAAAGTCGTTCGAAAAATATTGGTTACTCTTTTGAGCATTCTTTGAAGTTCATGATGGTTTCTGTAAGTTGAATGCGTGACTACACCGCCTTGTGATGCGGTGAGGCCTTGGGTATCAAATCTCCACGCAGCTTCCCTCACCTCTATTCCACTTACTTAAACTCGGATTGATTCCAGAGGGGTTTACTCAGATTGTAACGAATTCCCTTTCGAAGGATTAGAAGCTGGTCTAGAAAACAATCTAAGTGGAGCCATCATGCTTTTTGTTTGCTAGAAATCAGTAGGTTTGCTATGGTGGAGTCATCCTTGTTTGTGTTTGCATAGAAATTTCCTTCCCTTTAGGATTTTTTTTTTCTTTTTAATTTTTTTTTCTAGTGTATGCCCGAGGTCATCAGAGAATGGGCTTGGAAAAGAGACAATCTAGGTCATTTGATTAGTGAAAAACCTAGTAATTCTTCTTGTGGAAGCTGGGAGCTCGAAGACTCTTCTTTTGAGAGCCCCGTTTTTGGAAACTTCAGTTTTGAGAATATGTCTCTTTGTGAGGAAAGTACCCCTAGTACTTCAGTTGTGCCAACGATGGCAACTTTGAAAAATTACATGTTCCCAACTAGGACCAACCGAGCTTCGTGCATTAAATTGCCATCCACTATGGATAATTTTGAGATAAAACCTAGTATTCTAGAGATGATCCCTATATTCTTAGGAAAAGATGATGAGAACCCTTATTTTCATATTAGGGACTTTGAGGAAATTTTTGGGACAGTTAGAATAAAAGACCTTTCTGATGAAGTTTTGAAACTTAAGATGTTTCCCTTTTCCTTGAGAGATAAAGCCAAGACCTGGCTGAACAACCTGCCACCTGAATCCATTGAAACATGGCAGGAACTTGTTGCTACTTTTTATATGAAATTCTACCCTAAGCATAAAACTGCAGCTGTTAGGCAGAAAATTAGTGCTAGTGTGCAATAAGAGGGAGAGTCTCTTTATAGGTTTTTAGAGAGATTCAATGATTTCCTATCCCAGTGTCCTCACCATGGATTTGATAAGATGAAACTTGTAGAGATTATTTATAATGGTTTAGACTATTTGACCAAATCCATGGTCGAGTCTATGTGAGCTGGTGAGTTCACTAATAAAAATGCTGATGATGATTTTACCCCCTAAAAGACTCTTGGTCAATAGAAGTAGCACCAATGTGGTACATACAAGTTTTGAGTCAGATGCTAAGTTTGCTTCTTTGTCTAGAAGGTTAGAAGCTTTAGAATTGCATCAGCCTAAACATAGGTCTCTTGTTGAACCTGATGATAGGATTAGAGCCTATCAAGTCTCTAGTTGTGGAGTAGAACCCAATAACTCGTATTGGGAAGTTCATGTTAGTGAAGAACAAGCCCATGATGTCTATAACAACGCTAGGTTTGAAAACCGTCAGAAGTTTGACCCCATACTCAGAGACCTACAACCCTGGTTGGAGGAACTATCCTAATTTCTCTTGGTCTAAGGGCCAGAATCAAGGCCATTCTAGTAATTCTCAGCCTCCCCCAGGTTTTGGTTATAATAAGAATTCTTCAGGTCAAGCCCAGTTCCAGAACCCTTCTGAGACTAGAATGACTACCTTAGAGGAATCTCTTAATATGTTAAAAAAGAGACAAGATATGCTATCACAAAGCCAGGAAATGTTAATAAAGAGCCAGGTTAATTTTCAAGAGGAAACCAAACAGAATTTTAAGAATAATTCCCAGTCTCTTGCTAAATTAGAACTTCAAGTTGGCCAGATAGCTAAGTTTATTAGTGAGAGAGAAGAAGCAAGGTTCCCTAGTCATACTGATCCTAATCCCAAATGATAGAAATCATACAATCATGTAAATTCTATTACAAGCCTTAGGAGTGGAAAGAAAGTTGACAATCAGGTCGCCATGCCTGAAAGTGAACATGTTGTAGTTCACCCTTCTGAACCATAAATCGAGGAGACTGATAGAGTCTCTAAATAGACCAATGAGGGTCATATTGATCCAGTCTTTGTTCCCAGAGCCCCGTTCCCCCAGCTGTTAGTTCCAACTAAGAGGGAGTCCAACTTTAATGATATATTTGAGGTTTTTAAGCAGGTTACTATCAACCTCCCATTGTTAGATGCGATTAAGCAGATTCCCGCTTATGCCAAGTTTCTTAAAAACTTGTGTACAAGAAAGCGTAAGCTTAGTCTTCAAAATAAATCCTTCCTAGATAGTCACGTGAGTTCTATTATTTAGAATACCACTACTCCTAAGTACAAAGACCCAGTGTCCCCTACCATTTCTTGCATAATAGGTAAATATCGTGTTGAGAAATAATTGCTTGACTTAGGAGCCAGTGTGAACTTACTCCCATACCATGTGTACCTTAAGCTATGACTTGGTGAGATGAAACCTACCCAGATGACTCGGTTAGGCGATAGGTACATTAAAATTCCTCATGGTGTGATCGAGGATGTTCTTATAGAGGTCGACAAGTTTATTTATCCAGTGGATTTTTTTATCCTAGATACCCAACCTGTCCCTGACCCTGACCCAGATACCAGTGATTTTAGGTCGCCCATTTTTAGTTACATCCAATGCGATCATTAACTGTCGAAATGATATTATGAATCTGTCTTTTGGTAATATGACTATTGATCTGAACGTCTTTCTTATTAGTAATCTACCCTTTGAACTAGATGACTCGAGCATAGAAGAGGTGAACATAATAGGAACATTAGTCGAGGAGTCATTACCAAACACTTTGATGGAAGATCCATTAGAGAAATGCCTAGCTCACTTTGGGATTGATTTTGATGATGATGATTTGATCAATGAGGTGAATTCTTTGTTAGATTCAACCCATTTGATAGACACTAGTAATGGATGGAAACCTAAGTTCGAACCTCTACCCATTTTTGAGTCTACCCTAGTTCCTTCGTTGGAAAAACCTCCTAAATTGGACCTTAAACCATTACCAAATACCTTGAAGTATATGTTTTTAGTCCCATCTGAAACTTTACATGTGATTATGGCATCCGACTTGGATAGTGATCAGGAAAGTAGGCTAATAATAGTCCTTCAGAATAACAAGGAAGCTTTAGGGTGGACCATAGCAAACATTAAGGGTATAAGTCCTACTATTTGTATGCATCAGATTTATTTAGAGGAAGACACCAAACCTTATAGGGAGATGAAACGTCGACTGAACCCTAACATGAAAGAAGTAGTTCGAACCGAAGTGCTGAAGCTATTAGATGCAGGCATTATCTACCCCATTTCAGACAGTAAGTGTGTCATCCCCGTTCAGGTTGTTCCCAAGAAATCTGGTATTACTGTAGTCCAGAATGATAAAAATGAGTTAATCCTAAACCGAATTACCACGGGTTGGTGTGTCTTTATTGACTATAGAAAATTGAAAAAGGTCACTAGGAAGGACCACTTTCCCCTTCCCTTTATCGACCAAATTCTAGAAATATTAGCTGGACGTAGACATTATTGCTTTTTAGATGGATACTATGGTTATAATCATGTTCATATTTCCCCAGAAGACCAAGAGATAACCACTTTTACATGTCCCTTTGGTACCTTTGCATATAGACGCATGCCTTTCGGGCTATGTAATACCTCTGCGACCTTTCAGCGTTGTATGTTGAGCATATTTTCTGACATGGTAGAACGGTTCTTAGAGGTCTTTATGGATGATTTTTCAATGTTTGGTTCGTCTTTCGATGAGTGCTTGCATCATTTGTCATTAGTTTTGAATAGGTGTAAGGAAAAGAATTTAGTTCTTAATTGGGAGAAATGTCATTTCATGGTTCGTTCAAGAATCGTTCTAGGGCATATCGTATCTTCGAAGGGTATAGAGGTAGATAGAGCCAAAGTTGACCCTATTAAAACTTTACCGGTCCCAAAAACGTAAGAGATATTAGGTCATTCTTAGGGCATGCGGGTTTTTATTGTCGATTCATTAAGGATTTTAGCTTGATTTATAGACCTCTTTGCAATTTGCTTGCAAAAGATGTTAAGTCTGTCTTTGATGATCCTTGTTTAGAGGCTTTTGAAAAGCTTAAGACTTTACTCACTACCGCCTCCATATTCCAGGCACCCAACTGGAACCTACCCTTTGAGATCATGTGCGATGCTTCAGATTATTAGGAGATGTATACCTGAGAGTGACCAGTCCAGTATTATTTCCTTTTGTCATGATCATTCTTGTGAGGGTCACTTTAGTGCTAAGAATACTGCTGCTAATATATTGCAGTATGGATTCTATCGGCATTCGTTATTTAAAGACTCCCATAGTTACTGTGTTAATTGTGAACGTTGCCATAAATTAGGAACCATTTCCCGTAGGAACATGATGCCCTTGAACCCAATTCTAATTGTTGAGGTCTTTGATGTGTGGGGTATTGACTTTATGGGTCCATTTCTTAATTCTTTTGGTAACCTATACATCATTGTCACTGCAGACTATGTCTCTAAGTGGATTGAGGCAGTTGCGTGTAAAACCAATGACCATAGGGTTGTGATTGAGTTCTTGAAAAGTAATATACTTACACATTTTGGTACACCGCGAGCTATAATTAGTGATGGAGGGTCACACTTTTGTAATGGACATTTTAAGCTTTTGATGAAAAAATATGGTATTACACATAAGGTAGCCACCCTGTATCATCCACAGACTAGTGGTCGGGTAGAGGTTTCCAATAGGGAGATAAAACGTATATTAGAGAAAACAGTTAATCCTAATCGGAAAGACTGGTCGTCTAGGCTCACTGATGCCTTATGGGCTTACCGTACGGCATTTAAGACATCCATTGGAATGTCGCCTTATCGACTTGTGTATGGAAAGGCATGTCATTTACCTGTTGAGTTAGAACATAGAGCTTATTGGGATGTTAAGCAGCTAAATTTTTCACTTGACAAGGCAGGAGCCCAGAGGAAACTCCAGCTCAATGAGTTGGAAGAGATTCATATAGATGCGTACGATAGTGATACGGAGTATAAGAACCAAATGAAATTTGTGCATGATAGAAATATTTTAAGGAAGTCATTTTCTCCAGGTCAAAAAGTTATTTTGTATGATACCCGCTTGCATCTTTTCCATCAACAGGAGATTACGTTCTCGGTGGGGGTCCTTTTTATTGTTCGCACTGTGTTTCCTCATGGAGCTATTGAGATCGAGACACCGGATGGTAGTAGTTCTTCGAAGATCAACGATCAGAGATTGAAACCCTTTTTAGAGCCCTTTCCTACAGGTGATGTTATATATGCGTACGATAGTGCTAAGGAGTATAAGAAAAAAATGAAACTTGTGCATGATAGAAATATTTTAAGGAAGTCATTTTATCCAGGTCAAAAAGTTCTTTTGTATGATACCCGCTTGCATCTTTTCCATGGGAAGTTACGTTCTCGGTGGACGGGTCCTTTTATTGTTCGCACTGTGTTTCCTCATGGAGCTATTGAGATCGAGACACCGGATGGTAGTAGTTCTTCGAAGATCAACGATCAGAGATTGAAACCCTTTTAGAGCCCTTTCCTACAGGTGATATTAAGGAGGTCCCTCTAGAGGACCCTGTTTACCCTTGATTGACCATCAAAGCGATTGTATGTTGTATATTAGTTTTTGGTTTCTCTCTTCACCCAGGTACTATCTTTTCGACTTCTCTCTTTACTGATTCCTCATGTTACTTTACTTTTTGGTATTTCTCTTTCATTAGATACATTGAGGACAATGTTATATTTAAGTTTGGGGGTGGGGAAGAAACTTCTTGTTAGTTTTTAGTTGCAATAAATAAACTCCAGAGCCAAGAAATTTATGTTTATTAAGGATGGCACTAACCAAATCTAAGTGGATGGAAGCATTTTGGTTGTAAGAGTTGAGGAACCAATCTGATTAGATGGAAATATCTAAAGAGTATATTCATAAAAGCACATAGCTTAGGTGTTAGAAAACATGGTAGTTTCGCCATATCCTCGTGATGGAAACATCGAAAGAATCCTGATCACTTCTTTTATTTTTATTTTTACCATTGCTAGGGTGAAATAGAGTGACTGGCATACCCAAAAAAAAAAAAAATTGAGACCAAATCACTAGACCAACCGGAATAAATACAATAAAGTCGACCAGTGGTACCCTTGTATATGCCAGCTGAGTTGACCTAGAGTTAGGATTATCGACCACTGGTCCCCTTGTATATGCCAGTGTGTTGATATTAGTGCAGATCAGTATCTCAGTCCATTAGGATAGGTTCGTTTAGTCAACATCATCCACGTTTTTCTCTACATCCATCTTCTTAATCTATCCATGTGATTGGTTGACTCTGGTTTATGATGTCCAGAAACTATTTGAGTAGAGCTCTGTCACCTTATATGAATTTTAGTATGCTTGAGTGCAAACTCGTGTACAACAATTGGAATTTCGCATTAGGGTACTTCCTCCTGTAGTCAATAAGTATGCCAACCAAGGAGATTCTTTAGTGCCTTCCAAGATCATGCGTAGATAGATAGGGTCTGGAATAAAGGTTTTGTGGGTACACCTCTGGTAAACCCTCCGGAGACAACACTCCGCCACTAGGGCCACCTAGCGGTTTAACGGCTTACTGCACGTGCTAAGTGTAGTCATTTTATTTTCTATATTGGATTTGCTCGGGAATAGAAAATAATAAGTTTGGGGGTATTTAATAGACACATTTTTGTGTCTGAATTGTCCTCAGTGTCTCTATTGTTACTCTCGATTTTTGTACTAATTTTGGTGTTTTTATGTTTGTCTAGGTGTTATTGGAGAGTTACACTTATGCGGAAAAAGTTGATCGAAAAGTGCTTTTTGGACCCCGGAGGACAATTGCTATACGGACCCTCACTTTTTCTAAGGGGCACCCACAGCTATATATAGCCCATTTATCCATCACACCCATCTTCCTTGTTTGAATTTTGATTTTGGCGGGAAATATTCATACTTCTGGCAGATTTTTAGTTCGTCATTTGGAGGGGTTATAGTGTGATTCAGCTCAAATTTCATGGGAAGACTTGATTTATCATAACAGACTCGGTATGGGTCTCTGGATCGATTGAATTTGGCTAGTTAACTCATATGGAAGAAAACAGGGAGTACATGGTTGGAAGTGATAATCACGGGATTACAACAAATTCATACGTGTACTCACGTGTTTGGATGGAGTTGGGTTACTTAAAGAAGCGTGTAGGAGTTAAATAAGGAAGTTTCAACAGCTGCAGATGCGTAGGAGAAATATTTTAGGAAAGAAAATATTTCCGAGAAGAAGAGAAATAATGGTGATTAAATGAAGATATTTTGGGAGATTAATTTCTTGTGCATGTCGAGTATAAAAAGGCATGTTGAAGAAGAGAGCGGGGTTATCGAGAGTTTGGGAGAGAGACAGAACATCACAGAGCTGAAAATCAAGTTGCAGAAGACCACCATTTCTGCTGCTGCTGAAGAACACGAAGAACAAGGACCACCAGGGACTGTCATTCATGCTACAGTAACAACGACATCCAAACGAGGGTCGCAGATTTACAGTAACATCTACAGTTCATATATATCGTTCTATGTAACAGTGTTTGCAACAATTATAAACGTTGCAAACACCCGATTTTTACCATTTTCTCCATTTCATCTTTGTAAAAACACTTTGAGCAATAAAAATGATTTTTGAGCGTGTTTCCAACATGATGATGAGATAATTATCCCACAACCAAGGCAATGACGAAGCTATTCACGCATGGATAATTGGTAACTATTTTATTTTCTATAATTTATATTTTATAATTCACTCAATCACTGCTTTTGCAGAGTTTTTAATTGTTTGCACAAATTTTCTTCATTAGTTGTGATTCAATTAGATAGGTTATGCTTTGTTTACATAATCTATGCCTAGGGGATACAATTAATTTTTGAGAATTTGCCTGATTATTTGTGAATTAAGAAATAAGGGACTTAAAAGATAATTAGAGTTTTGGATTATTTACCATAATTTATTCATTTGTAATAGTGGAATCAGTGTCTTGGTTATTCCTAATACTTTGAAATCAAATTTTGGGTTGAGTTTTTTTTATTTTTAAGTTTTATTAAGTCTAAAATCTATTTCTTTCACAAGTCCCAACGAACCTATTTACTACAACATTATTGAGATCACATCATTAAGCAATAAACCTCATATTGTATTCCTTAATACTATGTCTATCTAGAGTGTTCATGCTTCGCAATTTTATGTTTTCAATATGCACAACTTGAAAGATACGTTAGGGAATGAAATAGTTCAAGTCAAATATCACTAACCTCAAGTGGAAGGATGATGTTGTGGTTGTAGCTCCATACTTCTTCACTTCTTCAAGTCTTTGCAATACTTGTAATGTATCATCCTAATATTTTCAATCTAACCTATACGAAGTTGACTCTAGTACATTTAAATCAAGCGACTCTTAAATGAGTTTTGGCTCACTAAAATATGGAAACCAAACTTGACATACCAACGCTTGGTGGGTTCAACCGAGCTATACTCTAACACCTTGGATATTGGTTTTTGATACCATCCAAGTTTATATCTCTTGTATTTGATAAAGACTCGCAAATTTCTATTTGCTTGAGTATAGATCAAATCGAGAGATAGAGATATTAACTCCTTGATATACTTTTTATTAAGATTGAGTCTGACTGTCTAGTTGATTATCTTAAAAGTATATTAGAGTTAGTCCATACAGATTTATAATCGAAATATTGGGTGAGGTTGTTAGACCCCCGCTTTTTCAATTGGTATCAGAGCAGGAAAACACGTTTAAGACCTCAAAAGTCTGTGTTTATAGCGATCTGAATCTATGGACATTAGTGATATCTCTGACTGCGCAAAACCAGAACAGGATCCTTTTGATACAGTTCAAAGTTCTAAGACTGCCAAGAAATCTTCTCCTCTGTCAGAAACCAATGTCAACTGGGAAAACCGCCTAGATGAACTTTCAGATGAAAGTGATTCAGACGAGGAACCAAGTCTTGAAGAAGAAGTCTCACAGTATATCATACCCTTTGATGATATCATGACAAAGAAAGGATCAACTGTCTACCTGGAAGAATATCTGTTTCCTCTCTGTCATGAAAACATGAAACTCAAAAAACTCTTTAAGGGGTATGATAGTGGTTAATCTTTTACAATCTATCCTTAAAGATCGTAATGAAGAAGTCCATTCAAAGATTACTGAATGTGAAAAACTTCATTAGAGTTTCTGTATGTTGAAAGAAAGACTTGCTGAATCTGAGGCAAAGTGTAACTCTCAACAGAAATACTATAATGACATAGAATATATTTTTCTTTCCAAAGAAAAACAATTGAAGAATGATCTGTCTACAGTTGTCAGCAAAGTAAAATCACTAGAAGAGAATCTGAAAAGATTCAATGCTAGCTCTACAAAATTATCTTCCATGTTAGGAGCATGTAAAGAACATCGTGATACACATGGTCTGGGCTATAAAGGAATAGACGCTCCAAATACTGAGAAGATCAATTTGGCTTGTGCTAATAACAACTTGTTATGTGAAAAATTACATATTACAGCTGACGTTCCTATAAACAAAGACTTTCATACTTCGAAAAAAGGGCGTAGGAAATTCGGTAAAAACATTACCTTCAACTATTACTATTGTGGAAACAAAGGCCATGTTGAACAGACATGTCATTTCCGAATAAGGAATGAAAAACTTCACAACATTCTCATATAGATGTCAAAGGAAGTAATCAAGCCCGTTTCTCTCCGTGATGAGAACATCTTAGCCACAAATCAGGAAGAGTATTGCGATAAGTCCTCGCTTAGTTATATGTATGATACTAACTTCTTGTACAATCATAGAGGAAAGAGTACCATATGGACAACTAAGACGGTTGATGTTCCAGTAAAAAAGAAAATACGTCAAAGGAAAAAGGATGATTCAATTAAGAAAGGAATACCATATTTTGGCAAGGATCACACTGTGTCCAAAGGTTCTACCTCTGATTATATACACATTAACATTAGTCTTAAGCGGAAAATCAAAAAATTGAGGAAGACAGATTCTCCAGGTATGTCTTGTTCTCCTAGTGAAAGTTCTATTGAGACTAATCGCGAGAATACTCTTAATGGTACATATGAGGAGAAGAAGGAAAACGTTGATGAGCTATATACTCAGACTAAAACTTAATCAACCTTCACTGTGTATCCTCTCTTCAACCACGTGAGGATGCACATACGTCTTAAGAAGCGTCTATTCTTGACAAAGGATGGTTGGTGTAAGTATATGTTTAGTCAATAAAATAAGCCTTCGTGTAAAATCTTCTCTAGCTTCCTTATCACAATAAAGCATAGTTGATCAATCAAAACTATTGAGAAAACCATGCCTTGGTAAAAAAAAATCTGATCATTCAGTACTCCTTCCTTACTTTGATATTTCATGACAAATCCTTTTTGAAATAAGGCCTCTTTGCCTATATGGTTTAGAATATGGTTCATAACCATAAGCGTTTCCATACCTGACCCATTACCGAGTCTTAAACGAGTAACCCTAGGGTTTCACTATATGTATCTTATACATGTATATATATATATATCATGAAGCTCTTTTTGGTATGTACTCGCTCGGAAACGGAAATAGTCTCATGTGAGATAATGGTGCAAACTATACATGGATGAAAAAAGGAAGTTGAGAATGAAGAAAACAACGATGCTGAGTTTTATGAGAACCCTTTTCTTATAAATTGCTATCATGCAATTAATCATGTAAACAAGCAACCTATCCAGATGTCACAACAACTGGTTGGAAACATTTTCCAGGACTTCAAGGTTGTACGTGAACAATTCGTGATTGCCATAAAGAATCTCGAGTTTGTAAAAACCAAGCTGAAGGAATCTAATGAGGAACTTTCTTGTGTTCGATCTCTTATTGCACGACTTGGTTAGATGGTGTCTTAATATCTAGAAAGTCTTCTTATGAGAATTTTATCCTTGGATATTGGTCTTTGGTACCATCCAAGTTTATTTCTCTTGTATTTTATAAAGACTCACAGATTTCTATTTGCTTGAATATAGATCAAATCGAGAGATAGAGATATTAACTCCTTGATATACTTTTTATTAAGATTGAGTCTGACTATCTAGTTGATTCTCTTAAAAGTATATTAAAGTTAGTCCATATAGATTGCTAATCGAAATATTGGGTGAAGTTGTTAGACCCCCGATTTTTCACTTAGGAAGAGGGCCATAACTAGCAGAGCCATCTCTATCAAATCCCAGATCAAGGGACCTTCCACGATCAAGGGAAACATCATCCAGTATTCGTCATTGGAGAAGCGAATATGATCGTTCTTCGCATGACCAAACGGATCCACATCTTGAAGGAGAGACTTGGACGAGTCTTCAAGAGTATTTCGAGAAAGCTTGATACTCCACTCTTGATATATACTTCCTTGCAGACATGGTTTTACCAGAGTAGTTCACGACAAAGGAGTCAATATTATAATCTTCAGGATTGTAATCCTTCGCAAACTTCGGAATTTGAGAAAGACCGCCTTTTGAACATATCACGAACTTGTTCGCGATGCGAATTGCATTTCCACTAAGTTGAAATATACCTCGCTGAAGCTTGGTCAGTATTCCGTAGAAGAGAGGATTTGATGGGTCATACAAAGGGAAAGAAAGACCAGCCCTCAATTGGATAGCAGTGATGATGATCTTGTTGGGAGTCCATCTATCAGACTGAATTCACCGATAACCTTTATTTTTAAATTTAGCTTGAAATTCTTCAAAAGTTTTAGATGATGTTGGTAATTGAGTCTTCTTGGGAGCCATTGATCTAGAGATTGAAGGGTTCTGAAAATTTGTAATAAGAATAAAGTTGTGGTTGAAGAAACTGGTAATGGAGAAAGAAAAAAACAGCAGCAGCAGCAAAATAGACGAAGAAGAAGAAATGAAAACGAAAGTAAAAGAAATTACATCTTCTCGAACTATTTATAGTGAGGAAGAAGGTAACCGTCTAAGGCAGGTCATAGAAACGGTGGAGGAAGTGGAACCGAATACAAAAGAACGTGGCGACATGGAGGCGAGAATGACGGAGACGTGGTGGTTACAAATATTTCCATAAGATTCTCTTTCCATTCTTAAAGCATGCGAATGGAACGAGAAAAGTCAAAATGTAGGTACAGAAATCCTACTCGCCACGTGGTCAAACAAGGTTGCACGAAATATACGAGAGAATCTTAAACGGAAGATCTCTTATTAACCCCGAGAATGAATGTCAGTGACAAGTCAAATCAAGTGTTAGAGTTACTTTTACGAATATTGGATCTGCGAAGTATGAATTCTTCCCTGAATAAAGAGATTTGCGAAATGTATGTAGATAATCACCAAGCGAGATAAAGACGACTCGGCAAGAAGATAGTTAACGAATGATAAGTTACGAAGCGAATTGAGTAATATCTATAGGCGAAGATGAATTGTTGAACAAGAAATGGGGAAAGATGTACAGATAGGTACCGAAGATATCGGCGAAAGGAATGGGAAAACTTTATTGAAAATGGCTTGGACGAAGTAAAATGAACTGTAATCCACTATTCAGTTTTGCCTCTAAATAGAGACCTTAAATCATTGTAAAAGGGATTGGATAATTGGTATTCTGGGAGGTTATGTTGTGAGAAAGAAAGTTAAGGTTCTTGTGAGTTTTCATACTTGTAATATCATCATCATCCTCGTCATAAAACGATCAATAAAAGGAAACTTAATAAAGAAGAACTTCTATTTAGTTTGTTTGATTATGTCTTAGAATAGTTGTGTAAACCATTTGGTTGTGCTATTGGATTTTCAGTAATTACAAAAAATTTAATTTTTTTGAAAACATATGAATATAATTCTTGCCGGTTACAACGGAATTACCAAAGGATAAATCATAAACATGTTGACAATCAAGACCGGCAAGTATGAATGAAACCATCAACAATAATTTTAGTTAAGTTCATAGGGTTTGACAACTCCATCGTTCTAATTATCACTACGCACATTTCGTATTTATATAAACATACATTTCCAAGCAATCTTGCATACATTAGTAATTAATCAACTCATGAAAAAACATGAAAGAAAAAAAAAATGGTTTTAGAATCTTTACATCATGATTAATGCAGTATTTTTAGACTTTTAATTATGGCATCCACAACTACATTCAAAACAGTGACAAGTCTTTAATTCAGCCTAAAAATTGATCCAATTAGCTTCAATCGAGTAAACTGTAAACATGATGAGTTTTTTTTTTTTGTTTTTTTTGACAAAGATGAGTTTTCATTTCATTTGGTAATTTTCTTACAATTTTTGTTTTTGGTTCTTCATGATTACCGAACTAGACTAATCGTGGGGACTCATTTCTTGTATTGAAAAATGTATCAAATAGAATTATTGTACGTTTCCTTTCCTATAAGCATTCGAAGTCAGTGAACAGATGATTGATCCACACTTAGAATTCACACTGTTGGAATTGGTATGTGTCGGAGTTGGTATAGTATATTTCTTTTTGAAGGGATCTTCATTTTTTTTTATTTTTTTTTCAATGAATTTTATTACTCCGTACTAATTTTGTTTTCTTTCCTCTTTATTTTTATCATAGTTTTTTTTACTTTTTTTTTTTTAGTAAGCCTAGTTGTTTGTTTTTTTACTAAGGCTAGCAGCGTAGGTCTCGTGACATTTATTCACAAGTCATAAAAAATGTAATGTTAGACTTTGGAAGACATTAGAGCATCCACAACCATACGAGTAAAACCAAAGAGTATAAACTAAAAAAATTGGTATTTTTTAGTTTATGGTAGGTTTTAAACGCAACGGGTACGACCAAATTATAGTCAAACGCAGTTATTACGTTCACCCGAAATGGAACGATTGTATAATCTTCGCCTCATGCACAGGCGAAGATTACAGGTACGCCTGAACGGGACGCACATTATAACTTCGCCCCACAACGGACGAGTTTTATACCTTCGTTTCAAATGAAACGCACTTTATAAATACGCCTGGTCTTCAAACCAAGATTAAAACTTCGTTCCATCAGGCGAAGATTTAAAATCCGCTCCATCCAGGCGAAGTCTATATCCGCGTCTGATGATTATGAAGCGTGTTTTTAAAGTTCGCCCCACCAAACGAGTTTTTAAAGTTGGTTTCATCACCAAACGTGTTTTTAAAGTTGGTTTCATCAAACCAACTTTATAAGTTGGTTTGGATTTTTGTTGCACATGTGCCATTCATATGGCGTGAATAAAAATAAAATTAAAAATTCACTGAAATCAACGGTCGGAAATCATCAGACGTTCGTAAAAAATTTTTATCAACGGTTGGAAATCACCAGACGTTCGTAATTTTTTGTCAACGGTCGGAAATCACCAGACGAAGGTATAAACTCCGCCCGAACGAATAACCAAGCGAAGGTATAAAAATGGTTCGATGTCAGGCGAACATATAGAATACGCATGATGAGGCGTTCATTTAAACCTCGCCCCATACAAACCAACTTATAAAGTTGGTTTGTCACCAAACCAACATTTAAACCTCGCCTGATGAAACCAACATTTAAACCTCGCCCCATTCAAACCAACTTTATATCTTCGTCTGTGTGTGTGGGGCGAAGTTTATATTTACGCCTCACTCCAAACCAACTCTTAATCTCGCCCGCGGTGAAACGCGTTTTTAACCTTCGCTCGACCAAATATAGTTTTGGTCGAGCTTTCATACCAAATATACTCGAGAATTTGGTTTTGGTCGAGTTTTTTAGTTTTACTCAGTCCCGTTGTGATTGATTTCTTGACCAAATTTATAGTTTTGGTCGTCGGCTGTGGATGCTCTTAGCCGTGTTTTGTGAATGAAAAAAATTCTAACCGATGTGATAATTGTCCATTAAAAAGAATAAAAAATTACTAGAATTTTTTATTTTATTTTCTCTCAAATACATAGTTCATTTTATTTTTATTTATTTTTGAACCAAATGGTCTAATTTTTTTTTTAAATTATTAGTAATTTATGAAATTAAAAACTCACATAGCAGGCAAACGAGCAACTAACTGCGCAGCAAGCTCTTTTTGAATTACAAAACCTATCCTTTTAAAAATAAACTCTTTCGAACCCGGAGTCATGACATTACTGTGCATATCATTCTGGACTCTCTTGAGGAGTCTAACCGTCTCTAGAGCCAAAAACCCAAAAGTGTCAAAAGCAAAGGGGATAAAAGCATGTCCATTATCAATACATGCTTTCTCATGCTTCACTATCTTACCTGAGGCAGATCTTAATGCTGCTTGGCCAACTGTAAAGGTGCCATGTCCAATGCCTACTAACGGAGAAACCCCAGTGAGGTCAACACATGCATGCTTTCCATTAGCCCATCCAAAAATAAGAACATCTGTTGGCCTGAGTGTGGATCTTCCCTCCAGTGGGTTTGTCAAGAAATTGACAGACGCTTCTTTCTTCGCTGAAATACCCGCTCGCCATAATACATCATATAGAGTATCCCTCACATGATCATGTCTATATTTAAAACCAGGGTCTACCTTACAATGGACTGCATGTTCCCCATATGGTGTCTAAGCATCCTGTGAAACAAGCAGGGCAGCGAGAATATGAGGGATATAAAAGGATCATTAACATGTACTTAAGGAAAAAATATAATTTAAAATTTAAATAAAACCTACAGGATGAAATATATTAAAACACATGATGATTGCTTTTCCATTTTTCTTTGGATTTCATCGGAGAAAAAACACCCTTCTTATATTTTACATTTTTTTTTTTGGTTGTAAATTAGGAATATATATTTTACACTCTGCTGCGCCAAACGAAAACAATACAAAAAAAGTTGGGCGTGTTTCAAGTAAAAATAGGGTAATGAATACGAATGCATTCACTAAATGCCATCTCATTTTGGTTATTCCTAAGTTCTTATCAAGTATGAGTAGTAAGTTCCCACTGACACTATGGATGAAGATGTTGATCCAGAAGGTGATAATGGTGGTCGTGCAGTTGATGATGGTATGTGTCCCAATCTCACGGGCATTTGATTACATCGGAGAAACCGGGTATAAGCAATGGAGTCATGATACAGATGATTGAACAGCTGGATACTGCATATATGACGAGTCTTATGGACCACATACCCCACTTGAAAGATGAGTGTAGCTAAGCTAGGTAGCCATGATATCCTTAATAATGGATGCATTTGAATCTCGCCAAAGGCAAACCTAGCGGATGCTTGAGAATCTGTCTCGCTGATCGAAATTATCTTTAACATGTAACTTCCTTAATAAAGACTCATGATATCCTTAATGAGTCACATTCCTAACAATATGTTTGTAACTTCCGGCTAAGCTTTCTTGACATGTTTAGATCGAAATTATCTTTAACATCTTGGTGTATTCGTTTTGTAGTCCCCATATAGAAAGTAAGGAGTATTTTCACGATGTAAAACCACCTTACTCATCGTTTAAATTTTAATCACTAAAAATTATCAAATTCCACGGGGTTTCGAAATTCTATATAATTTATTTGGTACTGGTAATTTTCGTAGGATTTGATAACCGGTACTCATGGATTTTAAAGTGTCAAACAACTAAACCATTTGAGTTTGCAACGGTACAACCCCCTCCAATAGTAAATGGGTCATTTCACTTACTTACCTTGGAGGAAACATGATAATCTCTGTTTGACTATGAAATTTCACCTAAAAACTCTACAAATAATAAGTAGACAAGGAAAGAAGATAGTAGTATTAAGGGCAAGTGGGAAGAAGTGGTGCTAGTCTATTTGCAATCCTTAATGCAAATTATGCATTTTTGGAATTAGTCTATTAGAGAGTGAGAGACGTTTTTGTTCAAAATGACACATGAAGATCATGATGAAAAATGAGAGTAGAATACAATCTCACCCGTTCGTATCCTTATCATCATCATCTTAAGCTTCAAGCATGCATCAAGGGGAATCATTGTTGCATACAAATAATTCCAAATAGAAGAACTAAGTCTAATCGATCATGAAAGTGAGAGAAGGGATCATATATAGCTAGGCTTGATCAATTTAACATTGACTCTTTCTTGCTTTCTCTGTTCCGTTCAAAGTAATTATCATGACAAATTTAAAGAGACATATAAAAGGTGAAAGTGGAGGAGGTAAGAAATAATAAGAGAAAAATTGTCATAAAGAATAGTGGAATTTCAGTTTGTTTTTCTTGCATATTGGACCATAGGTATTTGACTTCTTTGGATCCACCGTCCCCTATCATCTCCTCTCTTTAGCCTTTATCATTGATCTCAATTAGGTTTGAATATATGTAACAAGAAAAGAATCGTCTAACGAAAAGTTAGCAAACAAGTTTAGAAATTATGTGCAAACAGGCCGTGAAAGCCAGCAGCTGTCTTTACTTATCCATTCCTGTAGTTAAGTATTAGGTAACATTTTGAGATATTTTGATGGCAAACTCCCAAAACAATCAGCTCGCCCTTGGAGTCGAGGATATGCACACAATATTACTCGGCAACCTATTGTGTTAAAATTTGGGCATCCAACTCAAAATCAATTGGCAATGAATGGAGTGACACTTCTATATTATATTTAAGTTAATTATGGGGATATTAACGGTGTGAGACTATTATCCTTGACACGCCCCTCACGTGTAGTCTCGTTGGGTCTAACACTTGGACCTATATTGTGTGGTGACCGTTGGGCTTACTCACACACGGGCATATGCATCCAACTTAAAACCAATTGGCAATGAGTGGAGAGGCCCAAAGGATTATAAACCGCAGGATCTTAGATTGCCCAGACAATATGGACTAATAATCTCAACACGCCCCTCACGTGTAGTCTCGTTGGGTCTAACACGTGGAATAATAAATCGGGTGACGCGGAGTAAAGGCGCGATCAATGACTCGTCGTAAATAGCCTGGTCTAATATCATGTTAAAATAAGGGCATCCAACTCAAAACCAATTGACAATGAGTGGAGTTGAGTGACCTTTCATATTATATTTAAGTGAGTGCAGGACTATTATCCTTGAAATATTGGCTACGGTCAAGTTCTTGTTACAGTTTTCCGTACAGAAAGGTACTAGAAGCTGGCATCTCCAAACGTCAGTTCTTTCTTTCACCTTTTTGGCTTTTGCAAATGAATTCACACTTTCAAACATTTGTAAGTTGAAACCAAAATTCGTTTGCATTTTAATTTACTCACTAAATAAAATGTGTACCTATTGCTTCCTCGTCTGACCTTGCAAATGCAAATTTACTGCAAAATTCAAGTTCAAAATTTGGTTGGATTTTTAGCTATGATAATAAAATCTAAGAAATGAAATAAGGGACCCAACCAAATTTACGGACCATGTGAACTGGTTCAAATGATAAACTGGGCAGGAAGATATGCCATCATCATCATGATCATCGTCAGAATCTACTTAAAGAGACAAATACGAATGATGAAAAAAAACCAAGTAAAGAAGAAGCCACATGTAGTAGGTAGTAGTTTTTATTTGACATTGATTTCATGAATAAAATGGACAGAACGAGAAACCTAACCGCATTGACTGTAACTCTGTTATTCCTATTTCATGACTGCCACCAGGTTTACCCACCACCTCTCTCGTCTCTCTCAACTGGCTGTCTTTCTTTGTCTCCCATCTCTCTCACTCTCAGAGTTTTGTTTGATAGAAAACACGTAAATGTCATAAAAAATTTAACCTGTTCTCGTCTCTGAAGAAAATATGTAAATTCAGACGCTATCACCTGTACGGAGGTAAAATTATAGGGTGATGATATTAACCATCTGAATTCAAAACTCCTTAGTATTAGAGTCGTCACAAGTGTATGTGTTCAGTAATTTTGAATAAATCATCCTGAACAACTCCTAAAATAACTATGCTCTAATCTGGGAGAAAAGTCGAACTGTCACAGTGGAAATGACGAGTTTCACACGAATAATTAACATGAGAAATTATGTTACGGTGGAGTTTGCACTCGATGATTTGTTAAGATTTTTTTATTTGAATTAGGATTCCAACTAGGCCCTCCTAATTGCAGATTCCAAAAACAAGGCAATCCCATCATCATCACCCACGAACACATACTTAAACTGCATTCAAAATTCTAAATCTCATTCAACCTTTTTGACCCATTAATGTTGAACTGACTAATTTAGCCCAAAATGTTGGACACTAAACTACTTAGACAAAGCTAATTAGTATTAGGATTTATTAGTCATTCTCATACAACAAACACTCCATGAGTATCAAAAGAAGAAGACAAGAAAAAAACAGCAAAAAGATATATAGAAGGAAGAGAGGACTAGAAAAACTTTCCTCTTAGATCGAGATAGGTGGCTGCCTTTTGTAATCATGAGTCTTCATTGCCATCATTGCCAAAATTCATCTCTATTCTTCTCTTATCCTTCCTTTTCATCATTCCGATTTTCTATTATTACCGCATTTTTTTTCTAATTTCTACCGCGATTATTTTTGGGCACATGATCATAGGTACTCACACTAAAATGACTTGATATAGGTTATAATTGTATAAATAATCTGACCAAAAAATTTCATGTAACTCATTTCGTGTTTGCAATGAGCAATGCGCCTAATATGTCACACATGATCAATTCGTGTTCCACAAGACAAATTAACTACAGTTCTTGTTAGTAGGATCTCTGTTTTGGTAACTATAGTTTAGGTTCATACATTTAAGCTTGACTTTCAGTTGACCAGTCATGACTTTCAACTTTTTTATATTTCAGCAACTTTAACCGTGACAAGGGGCGTACCCCTTGGACAACTTTAGGAGCACGGCAGCATCTTTCTAAGCATTATTTAAACCCTTCCACCTTCGGACTCTCTTCTTCCATCAGTTTCCTCTCATTCTTACATCTCCCTCTTTCTCACAGAGTAACAACAGTACACACCAAGTACAGCTTATCTCTCTTCTCTATCTCTCGAGAAAATGTGTCTGAATGCATCGCAATGGAACTTATGTGCTACTACTCATCCTCATCAGATTCTTTACATAGCAAAGAAACCCAGAGTTAGAATTCTAAGGCTCAAGCAAAACAGGTATCAATCCCATTGAAAAAAGTACAATGAATACATTACCATACTTTGTTTTTTTATTTCTTCTTATATTGATGGGTTTGTAATGAAACAGGGTGAGGAGGACATTATCAGCAAGAAGAAGAAGGTTGGAAACCAGAGAAATGAGAATTGATGAAGGGGGAGAGATAGAGTTGAAGAATTTGAAGCTTTATTTAGAGAATAAAAGTATCATTGAAGAGAACCAAAAATTGATGGAGAAAGCTTTATTACTTCACCAAGAGAACAGAGTATTGATGTCTCAACTTCAGAAAATCTCTAATACTACTAATACCTTAAGTGTTAATTAGGATTAATAAAATCCTTTTATGTTATATAAAGAAGAGATCTTGTATTGTTAATTAGCTCCTAATTAATCAGTATAGGGCTATTAAAATGTATTAGAGTTTAATATTATTCATATTTATTCTTCATTAGAAATAACAAGAGAGTTTAATCAACTTAACAGTGACAACACATCAGCACAATCAGTTCAGTTGGTACAGGTTGATTTTACATATGAAAAGTTATTTCATATGTGGTAAAAGTTGAAAATTAGATTGAAATGCCAAATCGTACCTGTCAAGGTTACTATAGGGGTGTACCAAAATTCTACGGGGGTTACCAATATCAAGAAAACACCCACACTTCTGCCGCTTATTCGCATGTGAAAACACCCACACCCTCTTGTTACAAGTTGAACATCGGTTGTTAAGAACAACCGAATCAGTAGTGATTGAAGCACAAGAACTCAATTTTTCCGTAGCCTTATTTACATGAGAATCTTCCTTAGGTTTATTTTCCTGGCAGTCGTTGATCTTGCTTCATAGGATTGGGAGTCCTTATAACACTTGGAGCACATATCCATCGTGGACTTACTTCCGAAGAATCCGCAACCCTTCTTGCATAGTAGCGGAATTGATGATCCCGAACCACTCTCGCTGCTGCTGTTATTTGCTAAACTCATGTCTTCTATTCTCGTTATTGAAATCTCTCTGTTAGTGTCTCTCTTAACTGGCTGACCTCTCTTGTTATAAATCTGATAGTTAAGAAAAAATTCTAGAGCTTTGTATTTATAGTACCATGTCTATTCTATTTCCTAGTAAAACTAGAAATTCTTATACCTGTATATCAGCATTCCTATTTCAAATGAACACTTGGACGTGTAATCCTAGTTAAAGTAGGATTTGCTCGTTTTATATATGGATGCAACTATGAAAATGGATGCATAAACTTTTATGCATCTACAAAAGTTAATGCATAATTTATTATGCAGTCCAGAAAACATTTGCATTACACGTTATGCATCAAAAAAATTGTTACTATTGAAACCAACAAAAACAAAAGCTGCATAACTTGTCATGCATCTACAATAATATATGCATAACCTGTTATGCATCCGAAAATATGGCTGAATAATGCATTATGCATCAATTTTATCCGTAGCACTAAAATCAACCAAAACAATAGCTACATAACATGTGATAGATGCATAACGTGTTATGCAGTTGAGAAAATGGTTTCATAATTCGTTATGCGTCTGTTTTTTCTGTTGGATTCAGGCATATACAACGTTTTAGTGGCTGCATAAACTAAAATAATAGATGCATGAACAAAAATATGGTTGTATAACGTGTTATGCATCTTTTGTGGTGTATGCATATTGAGTTATGCACCTTTTTTGGATGCTGCACAATGAATATGTAGTCAGTTTTCGAAATTTTTCCCTAAAATGATGATCACCTCCGATTTTTTCGTGAATAACAAAAATTTGACATTGTTTTTTGTACTCGTTGTGTAGCTCTCTTTAAAATATTTCCAACGATATAAAATTTGTAAAATTACAAGGCGCAGTTTTTTAGATATATTATATCCAAGTTGCATTGCCAATTATACCCCTGAAAAATTAGGATGCATAACCCGTTATGCAGTCATTGTTCAAAATTTCATATAATTATGGGTGTCACGGAAACCTAAAATAATCTTGGGCCTGACAACGAGAATATTTTTTTTTTGGGTCTGCGACTAATTTCCCCTTATTTTATTTTATACAAATCAGTGATTCATTAAAAACATGTTACCTGAGGTTTTTTTTTTTTAAGAAAAAGAGAGATTATGTTATAAAGTTGTTCGTCGTAATTGAATATAAACCTTGAGTCCTTACTTAATAATTCAAAAAAAGACATAGAGATATTTGTTGGAGAGTAAGTTGTCGATCATTTTTTCTGTCCTTCCTTGGCTAAAGCATCTGCCACTTCATTTCCCATTCTTCCTGTATGTATCGGTTGATAAAAGATGAATGATTTTTCCATAGTATTGATGTCTTCCAATATTCTTTGACACTGCCAATCCAAATCAACCTTTGTTCCTGTTAAATAATTGATAACATCTTTGTTGTCCCCTTAGGGAATTACCTGTTTTAGGTTAGTTGAAGTTGCCCATTTGATTGCTTCCTTTGCTGCCAGACATTCTGCCATGAGAGCCGATGTTGCGATTGTTCTGATACATGTTGTTGTTCCAAAGGTACCTGAATGATTTCAATCAATGAACCTCAGTCATACTGTTAAGTCACCTTCCTTGAATGAAGCATCAAAGTTAATTTTTGTTTTCCCAAACTATGGTGGTTTCCATTCTTCCTTCTTTTTTCCTCTAGTTGTCCCAGTGCTACTCTTGATTCTTTTGTTGACGAGCGAATTATGTAAAACTATTTCCGTTTCTATGATCCTGATCAGTTCCACCGGCGTAAGTTTCAAGTCTTTAAAAATCACGTCACATCTTGCCTTCCATATATTTCAAACCACTATGCCACAGACAGCTGCCCAGTCAGTCATAGGATCATCCTAATCATGGGGGTTAGAGAACCAAATAAGAATCCATTCGTAAAGACCTCTGTCGTTTATAACTCTAGTAGTTTTGCTTAGGCCAAACCAAATGGCTTTCGCTAAAGGACAGTCCGTAAAAAGATGGTAAACAGTCTCTCTAGACAAATTGCACATAGGGAATTTATCAGACTCTATTGTCATTCTGCAGGCCAGTACTCCTCTTACAGGAAGGCAGTTGGAAAAACATTTCCAAAGAAAGAGTTTTATCTTAGGGGTAGACTTAATTTTCCAAATTTTGTCTAACAGACTCAAGACTTGGGATCTTTCCTCCGTACCTTCTGAAGGCTCATAAATGGATTTGGTTGAGAATTTACCATTCTTGGTTAGACTCCAACAGAGGACATCTTGACCATCTTGACGGGTTTGGATACACTTAATGAGAGCAAGAGTGTGGGGATCGAAAATAGTCTCCAACAAGGTTATATTCCAGTCTCGCCTTACTGATCCCAAAATTCGCCAATCTCAAAAAAGGTTTCAGTTATCTCTTGTTGGCCTGGTTTATCAAAGGCGTTTTCGCTCCTGGGATCCAACTATTCTCCCATATATTGGTTGTTGAGTGGATATCCATATCCCATATTCCAAATTTTTTGAGTTTGGTTAGGCCTTCCTTGATCCCACTCCAAGCAACAGATCCATGTTTTTTGTAATTGCCCCTAACCGGGCAAGTCGAAGGGAAGTAGCATGATTTATAGAGTTTATCCCAAAGGGTATGAGGATTAGATACAAGTCGCCAAGCTAGTTGTTTTTGCATTGCTTCATTAACTAATTTGAGATTTTTGAAACTGAGACCGCTATTCTTTTTGGTTTTGCTAACCATTCCCCAACCTTTAATGTAGAATCCTTTTTTGTCATCCTTTTTTCCCCACCAGAAATCTCTCTAAAGCCCCGTCAGTATCTTTAAAGTTTTTGCCTGGATAAGAAAAAATGTCATTAGGTATATAGGGACCGAGTCCAGTGCGGCTTTCACGAGCACGGACCTTCCAGCCTGATTGAGCGTAACACCCTTTCATCCTTCGAGCCTAGCTTTGAATTTTGCTATCAAGTTGGTGAAATTTAGGTGTCTGGATCCTTGAAAGATAAGAGGAGTAACTAGGTAGGTTTCCTTTAAATTCATTTTTTTCATTCTCAAAGTCCCAGTTAGGATTCTGCTACCGAGTGTTAGGAAGTTGTAGAGCAGACTATCGAGTGAGTAGAAACTCGAGCCGAGGTGTTAAGAATCTGTGGTGCAGAGTACAGAGTGAGTAGAAACTTGAGGTGTTACGATTTTTTTTTATTTTTTTTTTGGACTTGAGGTGTTAGGAACGGTACAGTATGAATAAAGCCATCTAATGTAATGTTAATGTGGAAGGCAAAGTGACCTTTTAGGCATTAGATTTATCTACTGCAAGTTTTTCAGTAATACAAAAACGGGACTATCATCCCAATTCAAAACAAACTAAAGTGTTTTTTTTTTTGTTAGAGTGTCCGCTACATCATTTTCCATCTGGGATAAAAGAAAACCTAAAAAATTTAAGAAAGAGCTGACTACCTTTCTTGCTTCTGTAGTAGAAGGAAATCCCACACTACACCCATCACAAGAATTTATACAATCAAATCATTTTTATATCAACAATCATAATTTTTATTGATTAATCTCACCAATCTTACAAGATAGAAAGGAAATAAAGCTAAGGAATTAACAATCGCTCTGGAATTTCTCTTTCCTAATGACTTGCTCAACACTCGAAAAATATCTCTCCTTCCTTACGCATGTTCAACTCTTTATATAGGGGATTGCATAGTGGATGACAGCTAATCTGTCCTTTATTTTAGGATCTGACTTGCGATACTCTCGCAAGAGTTCTATTGTTAATCTTCGCAAATACTCTAATCATCGCAGAGTCATCACACTTTTCTCATGTTTATGCCATCGTCATATGTCAGTCACTCTTCAAATCATTCTGCGACACTCGCAAAGTGTTGTTGACTAGACTTCACAAATATGTCCTTCTTGCGATATTCTGATCCTACATATTGCCTCTTTTCATGTCTTCTATGCGAAGGAGAGAATTTCATGAGAAATTATTCTTCAAAATGCCGCAACTGTTTATCTTTTCATATTCTTCTGTACTGAAACGATTCCGCGTTTTGCGTGAATTTTGTTACACGTATCTTTTCTTCCATCCATCTCTTGACACGTCTTTCTCAACCGCTGCTTTTTAACCGCTCACGTTTACTCCTCGCATTAAATGCACTTATCTTCTCAAGAATTTCTACCTTCTATATATATTCTTCTTATCTCTATTTTCTTCTTTTTACTTTCCCTCTTACTTTCTCTGCAACTTCACTTCATTGCTTTTCCGTAACTTCCGCTCTTGCTACTGTAATTTTTCTTGATTCTTCTTCTTTCAATTTTTATTTTCTACTTCATTCCCATACTAAAAATTCCTCCAGCTGGTCGTAAGAATGAAGTTACTCTTGAAGAAGTTCGAAAGGAATTTCTAACCAAAGGTTTTACTTTGTCTCCTATTCCTAGTCAAAACCTTAAATCTGAACTTTCTATTAGTTTATTTTCTGATCATCCTAGCAATCATGAAAAGATCATAGTCTCACTAGGTCAGCTTCTCGCTGGTCTTCATATTCCCCTTTATGATCCCGAACTTCCCTTATTCTATGAAATTCTTTCTCATGCGAAATTCTCGCGAGCAATATATCAATTGAGTGGAGACTGCATTCGCTTAATGCTCGAGTTTGCGAATCGTGGTGCTGGTAAGGGATCTCTTTACGCCTCAAAAGTTAAGAATCCCAAGTTTTCTGATGTTGCGATTATTCCTGCGAAGTATACCGTAAAAAGTTTATTTGTGAATTATGAGATAACTCCCATGAAAAGAGATAGCATTTGCTGGGGCATTCGTTTGAGGAAGAAGGATGATGTTCACAATGAAAAGGTACTTATGCAAGATATTGATTAGCATCCTGGTACCAATACAACCCCATGTCATTCTAGCGATAATAAATGGTGTATATTTCCCCTAATATTAGAGGGTCCATGCATCTCCGGTTCTCATGTTTTACCTGCGAATCTCGCAGCATACCAACCGTGGGTATTTACATGGCCTGAGAGGGAAGCATATGTATATTTCCACGCTTTGTTTGAGTCGTTATTCTTTTCACTATTATATATAATTTTACTGACCAATACAATATTTTCACTTGCGAAATTATCAGATTGAAAGGTTGAAAATAAGTTATAGAAAGACTAGGAAAGTCAGCACTTTATCAGCTCTTCGATCATTCACAGATGAAGTAAGAAATATTCTTTTATGAATCTTCACAATATATTGTTTCCTCTATTTCTTATCTTTATCTGTGTATGTAAGTTATCGCTGAAGTGGAAGAACCTGTCAAAGTTGCGAAGACTAGGGGTAAAGGAAAGAACATCTCTCGCAAAGATTAATCCGCTGCCCCTCCTTCAAAGAAACGAAAAGTCCAATCTAGCGAAAATTCTAGTGATCTTAGCGATGATGATGATGATGATGTTTCTTCAGCGAAGGAAGCTTCACAATCCGAGTCTTCTATGACCTAATTATCAGGCATCTTCTCTAGTACTATATAGGGAATTGGTAATACTCCTCTCACTAATGCCTGCCAATCCGTAGATGCTATTTGCGATGCTCCTCTTTTAGATAATAATGAATCTCTTCGCGTGGTTTCAAGATCTATATCTCCCAGTTTCTTACATTCACTTAATAGTTTGGTAAATTTTCATACTTACACCTTTCTTATCTTTTTATTTTTATTTTTATCTTGAATTCTTAATTTATTCTGAAAATTCGCTGCATTACTTCGCAGGCTGGGAAAGCTTCTTATGATGTTACCGCAAATTTAGAAAAAAGGTGTGCGGCCTTTGAAAATAAATATCTTCAACTTCGCAAGAAGAATGAGAAACTGGAGGCTGAAACTGTTAGTCTTCACGAGAAGAACAACCAATCGGAATCTGAGACTGCTAATCTTCGTGAAAAGAATAACCAGTTGGAATCTGAGACTGCTATTCAAAATAATAAAATTTCTGGTCTTCAAAATGTCAATAAGCAACTCTATGGTATAGAATGTTTTCTTCTTTTTCTTTATTTCATTTTCTCATTATGTTTTCTTATGTGGTTCATCATTTCGCAGACATTTATGGTCTTTCTGATGAGGCTATTCTTCTTCATACATTTCCCAATCTTATGGATGATGATACTCTTCTTGAACACCTAAATACTTCTCTAAATAGTTTTTTAAATGATAAGATTGAACCTCTTCCCATAGATGAACTCAGATCCAAACTTCGCTTCTTAGAAATTGACTGTAGATCTGCCTTGACTATGGCTAATAAGTTTAAACGTTTCTTCCATAATTCCAAAGAATAAATCAATAGTTTAAGAACCAAATATAGTGATCTCATAGATGAAAAAGATCGTATTTCTCTTCAAGGTGCTCAAACTTTAGCGAAATTCCAAGAAACTCTTCTTGAGGTCCAAATTGAAAGAGATGATCTCAAACATAGAAATGTTGTGCTCTGCGAGAGAGAGAGAACCAAACTCGCTCCCGTCTTCTCATAAATGATGATGATGAATTTGCTTGGGATGCGAAAGTTCTAGATAACGCTAGAAGTAACTTAGGTGTAAATGTTAGTCTTCAAACTGAGCAAACAGCCTTGATTAGAGATATAATCTCTAACAGAGAAGGTTGTTAATTGTTCTTCCTTACTTAATTGTTTGTTTTTCATCAATTTCCATCAAATTATTGATTTATTGTTGTATTATCGCAGAATCCAAAGAGAGATATCGCAATAGAATTGAAGAGCTTGAAAATGAGAAAGCGAAGCTCGCAAAGGATTTATCTTCTCGCAATAATAAGTGTTCAAGATTGAAGGCTCAAATGAAGATCACTATTGCGAATTTCGGGAATGACGCAATTTCTTTCCGTAATGACACCATCAAGGAGATCTGTGATGACAATAAGATTCCTTACTCCAAATATCCTTGTCTCTTAGATAAAATCCCAGAAAATACTCCTTCTCTAGTAATCTCTGATAGTGAAGCTGATGAAGAAGAAGAGTTTGATGAAGAATCTGATAAAGATAAGGGAGAAAGCTATAGTGAAGAATTTGATAGAGACAAGGAAGAATCAAACAAGAAATAGATTTCGTTTCTTTGTCCGATTTTTTGTAAAACTTGTATATTCGTTCTCTATCTTCTATTCTTGTAATGTATCATTGCGAATTTCTCTTTAATATAAGATCTACTTCCGTTGTTTCATCCTGCGTGTGTTAGAAAATTTTTCTCTCTTGCAATATGACTATCCAAAAGACAGTTAACTTTTTATGCGTAAATCTATCATGTGAAAACAAATAACATTTAATTTATTCTATGCATTCCCATACTTGCCTCTGTTATTTGTATTTAGATGAGTGATTGATCACGTTACCTTTCTTTAGTAAAATAATTTGCGATTAAATCGCAATTATCTATGCATAATTTCGCAATCATAAATTGTTAGAAAATCGCAATTATCTCTGTATAATCTCGCATTCATAAATTGTTAGATTGCATTCGTTTTTGTATTTTGATGTGGTCTTATTTTGCCTTCCTAAGTAAAGGTCTTATTTTTCCATCTTTTTTCTTTGCGACAAAATCGCAGGACGTCTTTACACTTTCATGTAGAAACCCATTGATCTTGCCTTATCTTTTTGTTCTTTTGTATTTTTGATGTGACAATATGACAGGCCTAAATTTTCTTGCGAAACTAAAGCCCCATGACATTGCCGTCTTGCGACGAAATCGCAAGACGTTCTTACACTTGCATGCAATGACCCATTGATCTCGTCTTATCTTCTCTTTTGTATTATTGCCTCTTCAGGAATGTTGCACAAATATGACAAGTCTAAGTATTCTTGCGAAAATATAGCCTCATGAAATTTGCGTCTTAAGACACTTAACAGCTCCCTAATGGAGGGTGCCGCCCTTATATTCCCCCTGGTTGCCCTTTTAAGGAGACGTACTTCTGCCATACAAGACTAGATCCTCCCATCCAGTCTTCACAATAACTATTTGTGTTCACAGCCTCTTATCCCTTTTGCCTATATGGATTATGGTTACGAGACTTCACCCTAAGTAGGGTTTTCTTCGGGCCGAGTGCATCATAGCCAAGACTTGCCAAGAATAGCCAGGGTAGTTTCATACACCCCGTGCACACTTGGCTTAACCGTGTACCTCGGCGTCTTGGTCATATTCTGCACCCCTTAGAAGAGACCCCCAGTCGTCCAACCTAGATCATAAGTCTAAGTTGAAAATCCAAGGTACCTCTCCTGAATAGGATTTCATTGATCCCGAATCTCCATGACTCAGGTTCCAGCAGCGGTGTAACCTTATCGATGAGTCATGTAACAGATACCCCCTTCTATGACATAATCTAGGTCTTATATTTGCCTCTTGCGAAATTTTATTCGCGAACTAGGGTGTACGTCATAAAGGTTCGTCCCATTCTAAGGATTATTCTTTTGCATTTCAGCTCTGTTGTAATTTCTCAATCTCAATTTTATCTTTTTTTTTTTTGAAGCATGACAATTTTATCATTAAGCAAAATATATTTTTTAAAATTTTCGCAACAAATCAATTATACATCTTTTTTATTTTTCTCAATATTTCTTTCATTTCACAGTTGAATTTTTTTACCTTTGTTGTTTTCTGCCTCTATATTTTTGTTGCTTTTTGCTACAGTCTTTCCTTCTGCGATATTTTCATCATTGGTTATTTTCAGCAAGCTTTGACTTCGCAGCATTCCTTCTTCTCTTTGTTCTACTTAATTAACCATCAATCTCTCACTTTTTTGTCTTTCTTTGATGTTATACTTCCAGTTCCCCTTCTTGGCAGCTCTTTCTTCGCAGAATTCTACATCGATCTCATAGAATTTCTTTCCTTCAACCCAATCTCCCTTTATTACTCCAATGCCACTAGGATGTGGAAACTTAATGCACTGGTGGAAATTCGATGCCACACCTAAAATCCCATGTAGCCAAGGTCGACAAATTAAGGCGTTGTAGGGAGACTCTACATCGACAATGAAAAATAGAATCTTGGAAGATAAACCCTTTAATGGAATTCACATTGTGATCTCCCCCTAAGGCTTATTGGAAGTACCATTAAAACCATAAATTTTGTAAGTTGAAGGTATTAGATCCTCATCTCTGCCTCCCATAGTCTTATAAGTATGATAGAATAAGATATTCACAGAACTTCCCGTGTCAATTAAGACTCTATTAATTGCCCATGTATCTTCAGCTTCATCATCCTCTTCTTCATCTTCATCTTTTCTTTGTTTTGGGTTTATTTCCAGCCTTACTACTAATGGATTGTCATGCATTTCGCTAGGCTCGGGTACTTCTTGTGCAGTGAAAGAAATTGTCTGCTTTTTTCACTCTTCTAATGGGGAAGCTTTTGCAATATTCATTATTTCTCTCCCATCAGTATCTCTTGCGAAAACTCTACTTAGAACATTATCATGGAAATCTTTGATTGTCTTGTATGAATGTACAATAGAGTTACAAAACATATTTTTTGCATTTGCTCCAACTTCTATGACAAATTTTTCTCCTCCTTTTATTGTATTAACTCTGCGAATTTCTGGTGGTGGTGGTAAGAGTTGAGATTGAGGGTTCCCTATTAGGAAATAATTTAATTTTCCCTGGTCTATCATTCTGAGAATGATTCTCTTTACATTCCTGCAATCATTTGTGGATTATCCATGAAAGTGATGATAAGAGCAAAATTCTTGACTTCTGTGATTTGGAAGTGATTCTTTTCCCATGTTCCAGGGTGTCGGTATGTTCTCCATTAAAATGATAGCTTCCCAAATTTTTTCCACACTAGTATTCAAAGGTGGCATCTTGATCTCTTCCCATATCATTTTTTGATTTCCCGATCCTCTATAATAATTTTGCCTTTGCCCTCCATAATTTTCTTGCGGCTGATCAAGTCTTTGGATTTTGTTGTTTCCACCTCGACTATAGAAGTTTCTTTCTCTCTCAAATTTTTCTTGGTCACGACTTCCCGTAGCTACTATTTTCTGTTGATTATCCTCCATATTCTTTTCTTGTTGGACCTACGAAGTGCTCGCAACTGTGTTTATCAATTTTGGTAGCAAACTCGCATTTGCTGCTGATGAGATTGTATTCGCAACATGATACGATTCTATTTCATTATGTTTTTATTCAAGAGCAATGTACTCCTCCTGCAGTTCCATAATTCAATCATTGTGATTGTATTCTTGATTCTAAAAATTTGAATGTACAATATATTAGTTGCGAACATTGTGTTGATGAATGATAAAATGAGATATCTCTCATCCACATGTACAACCATTTCATTACACATTATCTTCCATCTTATGATTAGATGTTTCAAAATTCTACCAATTCTCTGCTTTAATCCAAATACATCTTCTATGCCTGGTCGCGAGGAGTTGTTAGTTATATACGCCCCTAAGAATGTAGTCTGCAAATGGTTGAAAGATGTTATAGTATTCCTGGGTAGACCTTCGAACCACTTTAGCGCCTTTCTTGTTAGACTTGATGCGAAATACTTGCACAACACAACATCATGATTCTCCCACTGTAACATACATCTCACATAAGATTTAATGTGTTGAATTGCACAAGTTGTTCCATCAAAGATGCTAGTTAACGCAGGCAAACTGCACTTTGGTGGTATTCCTCCTAATTGTACTTCTTGTGAGAACGGAGTTTTCACAGCTTCTTTTATGGATTCATCCAATTTCCTTCTTCCTCCTTCCCTTCTGTTATTTAGAATTCCTCTCATCTATGCCAATTCTCTTAAGATTTGCTCATTTACATCTAAATTTTGGTTCATTGGTCTTTTAAGCTCTGCTTCCCTCCTTCTGCATGCATTCCTGTCTTGTCTTACGGGATTTTGTGTTTCTTCATCATCTTCATCCAGTCTCCTTTTGCGATTTTCTTCTTCACCTCTTTCTTGAATTCATACATGATTATGCCTTTCATTTTCTCCTCTGCGATTCTGTCCATTCCTCATTTCTTCTCTTCGTAACTCCTCAGTTCTTCTTCGTATTCTATCATACTCTTCGTTAATATTACCATTGTTGCGGTTTTGTCCGCGTCTTCTTTCTCGATTGTCATGATTGTTCTGACGTATTGATTCATGGAGTTCTCTTTCCTCAATTTCTTCTCTCAATCTCTCTCTCTCGCAAGTTAATTGTGCTTGTTCAGCATAATGTCTCTCGATTTGTTCTTCAATTACTTGCTGATTTCTGCGATTTTCTCTCCCATGTAATATTCTCCTTGCTTCCTCTTGATTTTCTCCACCCTCTTGGTTATTTCATTCTTGAAGCTGACTATTTTGAGGAATTTTGCCATGTGGAATGTATCGGTCTTCAATCATTTCTCTATTTTCGCAACGTTCTTCATCTGGATTTTGTACCTCCTGTCGAATATTTCCATCAACATTTTATACAGGTGAGTTTCGTCTTTCTTCCCTTATGATTTACCGTGAACTTGATCTTGTTGTGCTTCTTGACCTTATATTCTATAGTCTTACATTTTCCATTCTCAATTCATGATTCTGCCTTGTCAAATTAGCACGTTCTTCTGCTTCTATTCTCCTTTGTTCGTGTATTATTTGCCCCGATGCCTCTAATGCTCCAATCTCTTCATTTCCATGAATTATACCTCCAACTTCTTCTTGATCTTCCTCTACTCATATATCGTTTCCTAATTATCGCTCTTCTTCCGCTTCATCTGCTGAATCTGACTGCCATGTGTGTACACTCACTTAATCATAATCTCTAGTTATGTTTTGCATTGGCGTATGCTGAATTTGCGGTTGAACTTGATTTTCTCCATCGTTTATTGCGTTCATTCTTGAAGATTCCCCAACTTCATTTGTTCTTTCTCCAACAAGTCTCTCACTCATTCTAACAATTGTTGGTTGTCTTGGATCATTTCTTCTTTTATCCAGCTCTTCAACCTCAATGAATTGTTGAAAATTATATGAAAATTTTCACCAACTACTCCAAATTCTTTCAAATCTCAATGCTAATATTAACACTAAAACAAGGAAGTCCCATGTTTCTAGCGCTAATATGTAGTAGCAGGAAATCCCACACTACACCCCTCACAAGAATTTATACAATCAAATCATTTTTAGATCAACAATCATAATTTTTATTGATTAATCTCACCAATATTACAAGATAGAAAGGAAATAAAGATAAGACTAAGTCTTATGGGCTAGATTGGAGGTGCTAGATTAGCACATAAGTGTTACAATTCAAAAAAAAAGTGTAGCAAAAAATTTAACACTAGTTCTCTTTCCTACCAGTTGCTAGCATGTGAACTAGCATGCTAGATTGATACGCAGAATGATTCAGCGCTAGGAAAAGTAACTTTCGCGGAACGAAACAACGCTCGAAAGAATATTCCAAGCATCTACGCGGAATGGAAACGCGCTTCACATTTTCACGATAAATAAAGCACTAGACCCTCTTTCATACTCTATAGACTATTTAATTCGTACTCTATTTAATTCTATTTCAGTAAGTGATCAGTTGATGCATTGGAACAATTTTTGAAAAAGTTCTTGGATCAGTTGACTATTTAATTTAGGTGATGCATCACTTACTATTTAATTTTCGAAAAGTGCTTGGAACAATTTTCGAAAAAGTGCTTGGATCAGTTGATGCATCACTTACTGATCAGTTGACTATTTAATTCTATTTAGGTGATGCATCACTTACTATTTAATTTTCGAAAAGTGCTTGGAACAATTTTTGAAAAAGTGGTTGGATCAGTTCTGCGCTGTGCGTTGTATGGTTCAGTGTTTAGCGTTGTTTGATTCCGCGCCTAGTATGCTAGATTAGCACTACCATAAGACTTAGAAGGTAATCCTGACTGCTAATCTAGGTGCTAGACTAGCACCCCATAAGACTTAGTCTAAGGAATTGACAACCGCTCTGGACTTTCTCTTTCCTAATGACTTTCTCAACACTCGAAAAAGATCTCTCCTTCCTTAAGCCTGTTCAACTCTCTATATAGGGGATTACATAGTGGATGACAACTAATCTGTCCTTTATTTTAGGATCTAACTTGCGATATTCTTGCAGGAGTTCTATTGTTAATTTTCGCAAATACTCTAATCATCGCAGAGTCATCACACTTTTCTCATGTTTTTTCCATCGTCATCTGTCACGTCACTCTTCAAATCATTATGCGACACTCGCAAAGTGTTGTTGACTTGACTTCGCAAATATGTCCTTCTTGCGATATTCTGATCCTTCTCGCAAAGGACATATTTGCGAAGTCTAGTCAACAACACTTTGCGAGTGTCGCAGAATGATTTGAAGAGTGACGTGACAGATGACGATGACAAAAACATGAGAAAAGTGTGATGACTCTGCGATGATTAAAGTATTTGCGAAGATTAACAATAGAACTCTTGCGAGAGTATCGCAAGTCAGATCCTAAAATAAAGGACAGATTAGATGTCATCCACTATGTAATCCCCTATATAAATAGTTGAACAGGCGTAAGGAAGGAGAGATCTTTTTCGAGTGTTGAGCAAGTCATTAGGAAAGAGAAAGTCCGGAGCGGTTGTTAATTCCTTAGCTTTATTTCCTTTCTATCTTGTAAGATTGGTGAGATTAATCAATAAAATTATGATTGTTGATCTAAAAATGATTTGATTGTATAAATTCTTGTGATGGGTGTAGTGTGGGATTTCCTGCTACTACAAATTCTTTAAAAATAACTTGACTTTACCATGAAATGTTTGTCTGAACCCCATTAAGAAAATCAAAGAGTTTCTTGTAATCCCCTTTTATGCTAAAGTTGGTGAAGTTCTTATCTTTGGCCTCCTAAGCTACCTGTAAGATTCCTACTGCGAGATCTTCTTGTTCAATTGCCGAGGGTGGTCATGCCCTTCCTTTCTCAAAGTCACTTGCATATCTCTAAGAATTATAGCAAAACCATATGGTTTATCCATAGATATCCAAGTTGCATCTACATTAGTCTTGTATTGATTTTTTTTTCCTTGCAGTTTCCAGCATTCTATGCGTTATTTGCTTTTCGGTTTACTATGGTTGGCTTTTTATATGTCATTTTTATACCAAAATTTATATGTGTTTGAATTTTTAAAGTTACTTGAGGTGTTGTTATTTATATTTCCTGAAAACCCCTATTGCATTTTCTTTCCATATAAACCACACTTTTGTCATTACTGACTTTAAAGATATTATGTTTTTTGGATTGTCTATCCAAAAGTTTCATATGTCTAAGAAGGTCAGAGAGTCGTCAAAAATGAATTGAAGTGGGTTAAGAGATAAAACCCAAACAGACTTTGCATAATGAAAATAAAAAAACTGATATTTTATAGTCTCGTCAGACTCGCGGCCACAAGGGAATGTTGAGGAAACATCCGTAATTATCTTAAACAGTTTAAATTTGGTCGAAATAACAATTTGCATGCAATTACATGTAAAGATTTTAAGAAAAAGATAGTTTAAGATCTTGTCTTGTTCATTAGCTCTTAATTGGTAGTATATAGGGCTTTTAAAATCTATTAGAGTTTAATATTATTCATATTTATTCTTCATTAGAAATAAAAATATCAACTTAACAGTGACAACACATGAGCGCAATCAGTTCAGTTGGTACAGGTTGATTTTACAGTTGAAAAGTTATTTCATCCATGGTAAAAGTTGAAAATTGGAAGTCTGAGCACAAGCAAGATTGAAACGCCAACCCGTATCTGTGAAGGTTACTGCGGGGGTCTACCGAAATTCTTCGGGGGTTTCCAATACCAACGAAACACCCACCCATATACCGCATATTCGATATGATTTGGTAACCTCTGAAGCAGTTTTTGTTATTTGTAGAACATTCAAGAAAAATTATATTATCCTCGGTTTAAAGATAATAAACTAATCGACACTTTGATGCTAGTACATACAGGCCAAATACCCATAGTTCTAGAGCCGCAATAAGTATTCTCAAGAAGATATACGTATCGAGGGAGGGAATTTTAACATCAGAAGTTGATGCATGACTATTTTCTTCCCAATTGTATGTACTCTGATCGAGATTTCCAAGGTCAATTCCGCATGCCTCGACATCTGGTGAGAAAGATTATTGAAGAGCTTTGTCGAGTAGAACCTCAATTTAATTATCATTTTGATGCACTGAAAATTAAAGGTCATAGTCTGAACAAAAAGTTACGTCGGCTTTAAAGATTCTAGGTTATGGAAGACCAGCGGATGCGAATGATGAGTACCTTCGTATGCATAAACCAACTTCATTCACTTACGTTTCATTGTTTTGTGAAGTAATTATTAATAATTTTGGTCCAACATATTTACGAAAACCAACCGAGGAAGATGTTAGACAAATATTGAGGGAGAATGCAGAAATGGGATTCCCCTGAATGCTAGGTAGTATCGATTGTATGCATTGGGTATGGCAAGGATGCCATGTTCATTAGGCCGGTCAATATAAGGGTCATTATCCAAAACCAACAATTATCCTTGAATCTCATGCTTCTTATGATTGTTGGATATGGCACGCTTTTTTGGTCTTCTGGGTTCACAAAATGATATTAATATTTTGCACAAGCCGCCTCTATTTGAAGATCTGAAGCATGGAATTTCTCCCCAAGTCTGTTTCATGATCAACGGCCATCAGTACACTCATGGTTATTATCTTTCAGATGGTATCTACCCAAAATGGTCCACCTTGGTTCAATGCTACCGTCAGCCTCATGCCGGTGCATTGGGCCGTTCATACCGGTATTTTAACGATACCCAAATGTCATTGAGGAAGGATGTGGAACGCGCTTTTGGAACTTTGAAGAGGAAGTTCGCTATCATTTGTGGCTCATATCGTGGGTTGAGTCCTTGTGAAATGTACAAGACCATGCTCACTTGCATAATTCTTCATAACATGGTAATTCAGGAAAACTGTCGTGATTCGTAGTGGACTAAATATGAAGATTTGAGAACGTATACTCAACCAGAAAGAAGCGTCCCTGCAAGAAATTATGCTCAAATGACTAATTACATTAGGAACCAAAATTTGTATGACAGTTTAAGAGATGATCTGAGATTGAATCTTTGGGAAGAGCATGGAAGACAATGATTAAGTTATGTATTTTATTAAGTTGTGTATTTTATTTTAAGTTAATGAGCAATAGACTTATTTAAGTAAATGAGCAACAATATTTCATATTAATCAACTATTCATTTCAAACTAATATTAAGTAGAATGCAACAACAACATATCAAATTAAAATGCAATACTTCAAATTAAAACTTAAATTAATACATAAATCATCTAAAGGAACTACTACATCAAACTCATCAACAGTTCCATCCTCATCATCATCACCACTGGGTTGGTTGTTAGTAAATCCAGCTTGTTGTTCAATCTGTGCTTGAATCCTGTCAAATTCGATTACATGTTTTTGTTGGGCGTTCATAATTGAAGTGTTAGCTTGAAGAATGTTATGCTTGTCATAGTCAAACTTAAATTTTTCTTGAGAAAGATGACTCTTTTTACTCTCCCTTTTTTGAAATTTCCTATCAACTGCTCTTTGCTTCTCGACGGTGTTTTGATGTTCCATAAACTCTGCTATGTTAAATCCACGGGAACTCCCTCCTTCTTGAGCGAATTTTCTAGCCAGTTTTGCATTGTTCCTCCCTGGAAGTTTTCTCTTACCATCATCATAATTATTAAAAACTAAGTTACCATTTGGGTTTCTTACATTATCTGGTGAAGAATTTGATGGACCTGGTGAAAATGGTGAAGAATTTGGTGTTGAGGGAGAAGAATTATATGGTGACTTTTCAGGTACTTGTTGATTACTTGCTAAGAAATCTGGATTATATCTGTTCAACACCTTCAAAATATGTTAACAACTTTCGTAAGCAAACTGTTTACCATGTTTTCGCTGTCAATCTGTACGAACTTGTCTTTCAAAATCAACATCCACCTGACCACTCTCCTTGCCTCCTCTTTTGGCTTGCATTACCAATGCAACATAAGCGGCTACTTCCCTTTTGATTACAATGAAGTGTTCTGCCAATCCTTTTGCATCACGACCATTGATGTTCATGGTTTGTTCTTCATATTTACGAAATATATTTTCCCACATGGTGTTACCATGTTGTTGTGCACCATCGATACAATCTTGGGTTAAAAAAAAACATAATGAAGACAAATGCATTCATCTTCTATCATGATGTATTTTGCACCACAGACTTCGTTTTTCTTTTTACCTTTGCCTTGCCTTTGAGATTGTGAATCCATATTACAAGAAATAAAGAATTGTAGAGAAGGTGTGATTGTTTTAGATTTGAAGAAGATTGAGAGATTGAGAAATTCTAGAGATATTTAGAAATTCTGGTGTGAGTTGAAATGAGTTTGAAATTGGGTATTTATAATGGGGAAAAATTGTAGCCGTTGGATGAGGAACTGATGAGCGATGCCCAGGTCAGCGATGACGACAGCGAGACCATAGAAATCCATCGTGTATGCGTTATTTTTGAATGACATACACATGTGGTAGTTTGGCATACCCGATTTTATGACCATGGACATGTAATCCTATTTAGAGTAGCATTTGCTAGTTTTATATACGGAAATATTCTAATAGCGGGTTGGAGTTGGAGGCAATTTTGCTTTGGGAAAATTAGGTGGAGGTCAAGCACAATTAATGGACTCTCATAACATATCTAAAAATCGTACAAACAAGAATGTCAAATTTTTGTTTTTCACGAAAAAATCGGAGGTGATCCTCATTCTTAGGGAAATTTTCGAAAACTTGGAAACTCCATCATAACAAATTATGCATTTGGATGTATGCATATATGTTATTTTTGACATATAGGCATAGGCATACACATGTGGTAGTTTGGCATACCCATAATGGGTGTATATATGACAAAATATGTTATTTAGCATGTGCATAGTAATAGGCCTTGGACTAGAAATACTTGTACCATAAGCTTTCCCCCTTCGAAAGAACACTTGGACATGTAATCCTATTTAGAGTAGCATTTGCTAGTTTTATATACGGAAATATTCTAATAAGAACGATTCTTGTCAGGTTTCCAAAATATTAAGAACATCTCATAGGGTCGGCAGTTGGAGTTGGAGGCAATTTTGCTTTCGGAGATGATTACATACCGGATCTCATGAGCGAAAACTAGGCCAATTCTGTCAAGTGTATACCCAACCCACTCTTACAAACCAAAACCGAATGCCAAACGAAGAAATATCTTCGCTTAAACAATACTCGTAGGAGTTCATTCCATGAATGCCTAAGTTTCATTTTCATTTCCGGAAGAACAAATTTGTTCTCTCTGATTTTCTGAAGTGAAGAAACTTGTGCAATTAATCATGATTTATATGGGCTGATACCAGCTCTACTAAGGGCTGATACCAGCCCATCGATCCAATGATTAGGAATTCAGGATTTCCAGGATCTTTTTGTCGTACATGGATTGGTATTAACCCTTACTAGAACTGGTATCAGCCCATATAAATCATGCAATTAATAACTAAACTTTTGGCTTCTGATTTCTTACGCCACTGGAACTTGGTGCTACAGAAATCGTGCAATTATGAGCAGCTCAATTTAAATTTTAGCTTCTGTGTTTTTTCATTACGCCGCTTGACACACCTTGGTGCTAGAATAAAATTTTGTTTGAAATTATTTGGAGGCAATGTGCCATCCTTTGACTAGTATAAACATAATGATCCATGAAGAGTTTAAGAGTAAAATTTTGAGTAATCAACGTCTGCCGTGGCTTTTTTGTGTTTTCATACTGTCTGGCGTGACACTTTCTCAAAATCCATCTGCTTCATTATCTTTTTTTTTTTTTTTCAAAACAATGGAGTTTATAAACACTCGTTTTAGTTTTTTAGTAACCAAGACTCCCTACCACCAATCATTCCGGGCGACTTACCTACACCGGCACCCCCAAGAAGAAACAAAACAACAATAACAATAATGGCGGGCTGGTCTCCTCCCAATCTGAACTGCCTAAAAATCAATACAGACGGTGCTGCCAGAGGACACCCGGGTCATGCAGGAGCAGGCTTCATTTGCAGGAATTCAGAAGGAAATGTCATCATGGGACTCGCGCAACCACTAGGAATTACTACTTCCTTAATTGCATAAACTTGGTCGCTAATACTAGCCACAAGAACTGTGACAGAAAGGCGCTGGACAAAGGTTATTTTTGAGACAGATTCTGAAAATCTATTGCGCTTTATCACCTCTAATACAGCTCCACTGTGGTACCTACAAAGAATGATAACAGAAATAAAGTAGTAAAGTACCATATTAGCGGTATACCACATGCGGCAATACAACACAATTACAAAGAAGGAAATCAGGCGGCAGATGGATTGACCAACCACGCGCGCGGCGGACGGAAGCCAGACAGGGAATATGGGAATATGCAATCCCAAGGTTCATTCACCAAATTGTTCTCAATGATTCCATGGGTACTACCCCGTGTAATTTCTTCCTAGTTTCGTTATTATTATCATGCTTCCAAAAAAAATAAAAAATTAATCACATTCTGTTCTAAATTGAGGTACAATTTAAAATACCAGTCCACTGCAAAATTAGTAGAATTTTGGTAGAGCTACAATCTACGCTTTCTAATTACACTCCTAAGTACAATTCATATGAAATTCTGATTCTTTCCCTAGTCTCAAAGCGAGTAAATTTTTGATGGGAAATGGTGGACGAATACAAATTCGACACTTGTCCCTTTTTTTCTTGCCTTTTTTACCTAATTAACGTTTTGATTTTATACACCCGAATTGCCCTTCCCTAAATCTATCCAAATCTAATTAGTTATCAATAAATATTTGACTAACCTTAATTAAGGTCTAACGTAATAATAGTGTTTTTCACTGTTGATCGGTTCCGGTTCTAGGATTTAATGTAATACCTAGGTTGGTTTTGTTTTACTACATTTTCACTGTTGATCAGTATTTGCCCCTATCAAAAAATATACTCTCTCAAAGCTGACTTCATATCTTACGTTGTCACCGTAGCTGACTTCACAACCTACGTCATCCTAAAGAACCTTCGGTAACAATGTCTTGGTTAAAACCATCTGGATGGTCCCGAACGTTGTTACCAGGCCATGGTGTTCCATCCTGCATTGTCCAGCCATCCTCAGGGACCTTCTCCACCATGGCAACCAATGCATTTATTCGAACTTTGAACTCCTCATATTCTCTCTTGTAGTGTAATGTGCCTTGATACCACTAAGAGAAGTGGAACAACCACTAAGAAGTGGAACTACCACTAAGAGAAGTGGAACAACCACTTCTAAGTGGATCAACCACTAAGAGAAGTGGAACAACCACTAAGAAGTGGAGCTCCCATTATGTTGCTTGTGTGCTCTATGTCAACATATACACTACCTCATAGAACCTATATAAGGCCTTCTAGTTTCCATTGTATAAGCATCCCAAAATCAGTTCAAGTTCCTAAACAAAAGAGAGAAACATTAGTAGTGTATAGAGAGAGTAAGAGCAAGAACAAGGTCTTGTTCTTGAGAGGAGTTTACACTCTTGTAATCTTGTTCATATCATAGTACAACGTTATCGTCGTCTTCCAAAGTGGATGTAGATCATCTTGATCGAACCACTATAAATCCTTGTGTTGTGTGTGTGCCTATTTTACATTTGTTTTCATTTCTATTTCAATTCTCTATTGATTGTGCTTAGAAGAGCCATTGGTCATAACAAATTGGTATCAGAGCTCCGGTTAAAAACGATCTACGATGGCGGCAAAGTATGAGATTGAGAAATTTGATGGAAGAAATGATTTCAATTTATGGAGGCTAAAGATGAGGGCTGTTTTGGTGCAACAAGGTTTAGTGAAAACTTTGAAGGGGAAAATGGCTCTAGCAGAAACATTGAAGGAAGAAGAAAAAGAAGAACTCATGGAGAAAGCACATGGATTAATTCTATTGTGTTTGAGCAACGAGGTCTTGAGCGAAGTGGCAACGGAAAGGACACCGGACGGGCTATGGAACAAGTTGGAGAAAATGTATATGACTAAATCCGTAACTAATCGTTTATATCTTAAGAAGAAATTACATACTCTTAAAATGCATGAAGGAACGTCTATTATAAATCATATTGATGATTATAATAAAATTCTCTTGGATTTGGCAAATATTGATGTCAAAATTGAAGATGAAGACCAAGCTTTGGGTTTGCTTTGTTCCTTACCACCATCTTATGAAAATTTTGTTGATACCGTAATGTATGGAAAAATACAATTTCCATGGAAGACGTTAAAGCGGCCTTGAACTCTAAGGAGTTAAAGAAGACGGGTATCGACGGTAAAGATAATTCGGGAGATGGGTTGTTCGTTAGAGGAAGAGGAAACCAAAAAGTCGGATTTGATAGGAGTAGATCAAAGTCAAGGTCTAAATCAAAATCCGGTAAATTCTATTGCTTTCATTGTATGGAAAAGGGGCATTTCAAGAAGGATTGTCCAAAATTGAAGACTGTCGAGAAGAATACCAACCAATGCACCGCAGCAAATGTTGAAGAAGAAAGTGATGATGGAGCGGTTCTCACGGTTCATACCGAAAGCTCGGAGAACGGGTGGATTCTTGATTCGGGGTGTACCTTTCACATGTGTCCTCATAAAGAGTGGTTTACTACTTATCAAGCTAGAGAAGGTGGTAAAGTTCTTATGGGAAACAATGTCACTTGTAAAGTGGTGGGTGTAGGTACAATTCAAATTATGATGTATGATAGTATAGTGAGGACTTTAACTAAAGTTAGACATGTTCCGGACCTGAGAAGAAATCTTATTTCTTTGGGTACGCTTGATTCAAATGGATGCAAGTATCAAGGTGAAGGTGGAGTTATTCGTGTCTCAAGAGGAAGTCTTACAATTATGAAGGGCGAGAGAATTAATGGTCTTTATACGCGCAAGGTACTACTGGACGGTGATTCAGCGGTATGTTCTTCAAGTTCGATGATGATACTACCAAGTTGTGGCATATGCGGCTAGGGCATATGAGCGAGAGGGGTTGGCTGTTTTGAGCAAGCGGGGATTGCTTTGTGGCCATAAAACAGGCAAGCTTGATTTCGTGAACATTGTGTCTTTGGAAAGCGGTGTAGAGTCAAGTTTAGTACAGCTATTCATAACACCAAAGGTATTCGGATTATATTCATTCTGATCTTTGGGGTCCTTCTCAGGTCGATTCACATGGTGGTGGTAGATATATGCTTTGACGTTCATTGATGATTTCTCAAGGAAAGTATGGGTATTCATACTTAAACACAAAGATGAAACTTTTGTCAAGTTCAAGCAATGGAAGACTATGGTTGAGAAGCAAACCGGAAGACAAATCAAGTGCTTGAGGACAGACAATGGTTTGGAATTTTGTGGGGGTGAGTTCAACGAGTTCTGCAAGGAGCAAGGGATTGTGAGACACCGCAAAGTCAGAAAAACACCACAGAAAAATGATGTTGCAGAAAGGATGAACAGAACCATAATGGAGAAGGCACGGTGCATGATCTCCAATGCCAGGTTACCAAAGCAGTTTTGGGCAGAAGCAACAAACACATCAGCTTATTTAGTGAACAGATCTCCATCGACTTCCATTGAGTGCAAGACTCCAAATGAAGTTTGGAAAGGTTCGCATGCTAACTATGAAGACTTGAAGATATTCGGATGTCCAGCCTATGATCATGTGAATGAGGGGAAGCTAGAGCCTAGAGCAAAGAAGTGTATATTTCTTGGGTATGCAAAGGGCGTGAAAGGATACAGGTTATGGTGTCCAGCAGAAAGATCAAACAAGTTTCTTATCAGCAGAGATGTGAAATTTGATGAGCAATCGATGTTGAAGCCAAAGAATGAAGAACTAGATGGAGAAGCTGAAGAGGGTGTTAGTGATAAGGTGGATCTTGGTGACAAGGTGGAACTTGAGGTGCAAGTTCAAGGAAGCAATAAGACTGTTGTTTCTGATGATGATGATGATCAAGATATTGTGCAAGAACCTTCCCAGGAAGAAGAATCACAAGGTCATCAGTACAATCTTGCAAGAGACAGAGAGAGGAGGGAAGTTAGAGCACCTCAAAGATACGGCCATGCTGATTTGGTTGCATATGCATTTGCAGTAGGTGAGAGCATAGATAGGGATGATCCAACAACCTATGAAGAAGCAATCGGTGGTGAAGAATCAGCAGAATGGGGAGCATCCGCAATTGAAGAAATTGAGTCTCTTGACAAGAATGACACTTGGGAGATAGTAGCAAGACCAAAAGGGAAGAAGATTGTTGGAAGCAAATGGGTCTTCAAGAAGAAACAAGGCACTTCAGATGGTGAAGGAACAAGGTACAAGGCAAGGCTTGTGGCAAAGGGGTTTACGCAAAGAGAAGGCATTGACTACAATGAGGTATTCTCTCATGTTGTTAAACATAGTTCTATTAGAACATTGCTTGCTATAGTTGCTTTGAAAGATCTAGAATTAGAACAACTAGATGTTAAGATAGCTTTCCTTCACGGTGATTTGGAAGAGCGTATTTATATGCAACAACCAAAGGGGTTTGAAGTTCCTGGAAAAGAAGATCATGTATGTTTGTTGAAGAAATCTTTGTATGGTTTGAAGCAATCTCCAAGGCAGTGGTATAAACGTTTTGACATGTTTATGGTGGCAAATGGCTATGACAGGAGTAAGTATGATAGTTGTGTATATCATAGGAAACTCCAAGATGGTTCATTTGTGTATTTACTCTTGTATGTTGATGATATGTTGATTGCTTGCAAAGACATGTCAGAGATACAGAAGATGAAAGAGAAGTTGAGTAGTGAGTTTGAGATGAAGGATTTGGGCGCAGCAAAGAAGATATTGGGCATGGATATTCATAGAAAACGAGCTGAAGGAAAGTTGCATTTGTCCCAGAAGGCTTACATCGAGAAGGTGTTGGAGTGGTTTGGTATGAAAGATGCAAAACCAGTAAGTACTCCTTTGGCAGCTCATTTTAAACTTTCTAGAAAGCAATCACCTCAAACTGCAGATGAGGCAGAGTATATGTCTCGAGTTCCATATGCAAGCGCTAGATTGGTAGCATCATGTATGCTATGATTTGTACAAGGCCGGATATCGCACAAGCTGTGTGAGTGTGGTAAGTAGATACATGGGAAGTCCCGGGAAGGCTCATTGGCAAGTCAGTAAAGTGGATTCTCGAAGTATCTAAGGGGAAGTACAGATGTTGGTTTAGTGTTTGTTAAACACTATGGTGATTCGACAAATGTTGTGGGTTATGTTGATTCTGATTATGCAGGTGATCTTGATAGAAGAAGGTCATTGATAGGTTATACTTTTACATTGTGTGGAAGTACTATCAGTTGGAGGTCGGTTTTGCAAAGCACGGTTGCATTGTCTACAACTGAGGCAGAGTACATGGCAGCCGCGGAAGCAGTGAAGGAAGGTATATGGTTGATGGGTTTGGTTGGTGTCAACAGGTGTTGAGAGCCCCTGAGGGGCTGAGCGAAGACGATGATGATAAGTGGTGATGGTATTCAAGTCAAGGTGGAGATTTGTAGTGTAATGTGCCTTGATACCACTAAGAGAAGTGGAACAACCACTAAGAAGTGGAACTACCACTAAGAGAAGTGGAACAACCACTTCTAAGTGGAACAACCACTAAGAAGTGGAGCTCCCATTATGTTGCTTGTGTGCTCTATGTCAACATATACACTACCTCATAGAACCTATATAATGCCTTCTAGTTTTCATTGTATAAGCATCCCAAAATCAGTTCAAGTTCCTAAACAAAAGAGAGAAACATTAGTAGTGTATAGAGAGAGTAAGAGCAAGAACAAGGTCTTGTTCTTGAGAGGAGTTTACACTCTTGTAATCTTGTTCATACCATAGTACAACGTTATCGTCGTCTTCCAAAGTGGATGTAGATCATCTTGATCGAACCACTATAAATCCTTGTGTTGTGTATGTGCCTATTTTACATTTGTTTTCATTTCTATTTCAATTCTCTATTGATTGTGCTTAGAAGAGCCATTGGTCATAATATCTCTGAAATCAAAAGAATGCACAATCACATCACAAACATATCCCACATTTTTCTATAAAGATATACTCATAATAAAGGACACTGTAAGAAAACAAAAAGGCAATTATACCATTTAGAGTGAATTATCAGAAAAAGATTTCATAATTTAATTGCCACTAAATTAGTCTTTTTATTAGATTTCATAGTTTGCAAGACTAATTTAATCCACTAAATTAGTCTTGCAAACTCAGACGTCTCGGATAGAGCTTCAAATGTAAACATGACAGCTCCATCATCAGAGACGTAACAAGCAACTTTGTCTACCGGATAATCAACAGCAAGGATGGACAGAACAGGATTTTCTGTGATAAGTGGAAAAGAAAAGATGTCTTACAAAGCGAAAGAGAAAAGGAGATTAATTATTTCCAATCGCTTTCCTCCGCATTCCTCCTTCCTGTACGTTAGGCTTAACTTAACAACCCCCCCAAAAAAAAAAGGAAAGAAGTTCTCTCGCTCATTATAAATACACTCTACACTCCATTCCTTAAACCTCCATTACAAAATCAAAAATGGTTCTTCATTCCCTGATAAATTTTCTTAATCTCTTTTATAGCTTCGGAAAAAAATATATACTTTTCAGTTTCATCTCTTCATCATCAATGGCATCAGACACCGGGAAAAAAAGAGTTCTTATTGTTGGTGGTGGACTTGCTGGTGCACTGGCTGCACAATCTCTTCAATCTGCTGCTGATGTTGTTCTCGTAGATCCGTAAGCATATTCTCCAATATATTATGTGTTAGAAAAAACAATGTTTTGTTTTAATCAAAAAATGCATGGACCATGTTTTGATCCCAAGACCTATTACTCCCTAGATGTTTTTTCATGTGAATGAATAAAACATTAGTCCCATATAGACTAAAACACTTAGAGTTTTAGACTTAAATAGCATTGGTTTAGCCTTAAGGGTATGACCCTTTGGGTCTTTAGACCTTTGTGTATGGGGAAAGCCCTAGACTATGGCAAGGTTGCCTAAACCTTATTGCATTTCTTATTGCCTTTCCCGTTCGCGCGGTGCTTCGCACAGAAGCACGCACGCTCGCTCGGCTCGGCGTGGGCGTGGGCGTGGGTTTATCCGACCCTATCTTTATACTGAATTTTTCCACACGTTTCTCCCACACATATAAAGAATTTTATTCTTTGCCTTCTCGGTTTTGGGTGTCCGACCCGTGTGCAAAAAACCTCGTGAAGCATCTTTGAAAAAATGTCGTTGTAACACCTGTGCACCTCGAGAAGAATCTCGAAAAAATTTGAATTCCGACAAAACATCTTTCGTATTTTTAACGGATGCTTTTACTCGTCCGACAAAAGTCGAAGCGTGAATCACGGACATCGTCGCACATTGGATTCTTGGTCGAACGTTGAAATGTTTTTTGCTATAAATACGAGAGAAGAATTTCATTTGAAACCATACCTTTGAACTCTTCTCTCGGAAATTCTTCTTCTTCTTTTATTCTTTCGAAATTTTATTTAAGTTTACGAAACATTAAATAGAGTTCTTAGTTTGAAACATAAAAAACGAGTTGTAGTTTACGAAACATAATTTTGTAATACTACTTCTCTGTTTACAAAAACATAGTTAGTTTACGAAACATAAATTACTTTTTACATTTCTCTGAAGCGGGTTGTAGTTTCGATTTATGTTTTTGTTTTCATTATTTGTTGCCAAGTTCTAAGGGTTCTCTCTGTATGCTACACATAGAGGAGAACTAATGATGAGTTGTATCCTGGAGGTAATTTGTTAATTGTTATAGCATCTCAGAGGAGTAGCAGGCAATATTACCTTTAGCTCAGCGTATCTCATACGTGCCTCTACTAAGTTTTAAATACTATCATCTGTGCATCTCCGGTATAACAATAACACATCAGTGAGTATTAAGTATTTTTCTCATGTTTCTTGAGTTGTTTGTTACTATTATCAGTGTAATCAAAGTATTATTTCTCAGTTGCATACGAAATTGTAACTTATTTCCAACATTATGTACTCCATTTTCTTTAGTTGTTTCGACATACCAGTTTTACTGTAATTCTCACAATTCTGTCTTTGTGTTTGGGTACTTTCGATTGGAAATAGTAAGGAGTATTTTGAAATTACATGGGCGGGCATGAGAGCAAAAACTGAACCATCAGTTGCGAACAGAATGGTGATAAAGCACAAGGATTACTTCACAAATGGGCGTCTTGCTATGTCTTCGGCTGTTGGTGTCACAGACACAGAAGTATTAACTGCTGATGGAGAGTCGATACCATATGACTACCTTGTCATTGCTACCGGTCATAATGATTCGCTCCCCAAGACCAAAAGTGAGAGGGTTGAACAATATCAAGCAGGTATTCCCATTTTCTTAACAAGATTCTTTGACTATAATTGATCTAAACATGACTTTACATATAGAATCCGCAAATTGAAGTGTTAATCCTTTTTGTGTATGACAGAGTACAACAAGATAGATGCCGCAGAATCAATTTTAATCATTGGGGGAGGGCCAAGTGGAGTTGAACTTGCTGGGGAGCTTGTTGTTGATTTTCCTGGCAAGAAAGTGACTTTGGCTCACAGTAGGCAGAGGTTGTTAGATTTCGTTGGACCAAAAGCTTCTAAGAAGGCTTTAGATTGGCTGACCTCGAGAAAGGTTGAAGTGATTTTGGACCAATCAGTTGATTTGAATTCTCATACAGATGGAGATAAAATGTTCAAAACATCAACTGGAGAAACAATCGTAGCAGACATTCACTTCTTTTGTGTAGGAAGGCCGCTAGGTTCATCGTGGATGAAAAACTCCGTATTTGAAGAGGCTCTAGATTCTCAAGGAAGGGTGATGGTTGATGAACACCTAAGGCTAAGTCCTATGAGAGAGTTTGGAGTGCTAGATTGGCCAAAAAGTGTTGCAAATCATGAAATAATTGTGAGAAAAAAGTTAACACTCAATCTGACTACTTCTCTCTCCTAACATTTGATCGCAGTTTCACTATCACCGAATTTAAAACGCCGAACAGTGCGGCGCTCAAAAAAAAAAAAACCAAACGCCGAACTATTCGGCCCTAAATAAATGTTTTTAATAGAAAGAGAAAGTGGGAGAGAGAGGGAGAGAGACGTGTGATGGAGAGGGACGTTTGAGGGAGAGAAGGAGAGAGAAGAAAAAAGAGGGGGGGAAAGAAGGAGAAAGAGGAAAAGAAGGAGAGAGAATACAAAAAAAAAGCCCAATGGTTAGGCGTTTAACGCCGAATTGTTAGGCGTTTCGCTGCTAGATTGACCATCCCATAAGGGTTAGGAGGTTACCCTATCTGACGTGGATGACCAATCTAGCAGCTAGATATCTAGCCCATAGGACTAAGCCTAAGACTAAGTCCTATGGGAGAGTTTGGAGTGTTAGATTAAGCCTAAGACTAAGTCCTATGGGAGAGTTTGGAGTGTTAGATTGACCAAAAAGTGTTGCAAATCATGAAAAAAGTGTGAGAAAAAAGTTAACACTAAATCTGGCTACTTCTCTCTCCTAGCATTTGATCGCAGTCGCACTATCAGCGAGATTGAAACACCGAATAGTGCGGCGATCAAAAAGTGGTTCAAAGCCGAATGGTTCGGCGCTAGAGAAAATTTTTTGGTTAAAAGAGAAAATTGATGGAGAGAGAGAGAGGGAGAGAGAGAGGAAGGGGGTGGGGGGCCGTGAGATGATGGAGAGAGAGAGGGAGAGTGTGTGGGGGACGTGAGAGAGCCTAGTTAGTAATTTGGCGAATGATTCGCGAATTCGAACGTATTAACGAATAACGGTGCATTCGACCGAACTATTCCAACTCCGAACTAGGGTCGCACATTATATGGGATACCCGAATAATTCGGATACGCGTATTGTTCGGTTGGCTAATTCAGACAGCTGTTTGAGTCACTGAACTCGAATAGGACCGAGTCTATCAACTGATCCAGCCCATTCCGTTCATTTCTAAGAGAAACTAAAAAAGATGTGGCTAGGGGGAATTGATGCTACGATCCCAAGCTCCTTAATCTAAGCTCCAACCATTGGGTTGCGCACTTATTGGTGATACTTCTTAATGTAACATCTATATAATACAAATAATTGATTTAAATCACATCTTTTCTTCAAACTAACCATAAAAGTATACTTTTTATTAATTTAATATATACCGAATTTTCCGTACCGAACTCATATTTCTAAAACGAATTATACACGTACGTATCCGTTCCGAACTACCCTCCGAACAACGAACCGTTGACCGACTTTTTGACCGAATCCGACATATACAAATCCGTAAAATTCCCGAACGTATGCCGTCCCGAACTCCTCTTCGTATCCCGTATTGCTAACTAGGAGAGAGAGGAAAAGAAGGAGAGAGGGGGGAAAGAAGGAGAGAGAAGAAGAAAAAGAGAGAGAAACGACGAATGGTTAGGCGTTTCGCTGCTAGATTGTCCATCCCATAGGGGTTATGAGGTTGGTCAATCTGACGTGGATGGCCAATCTAGCAGCTAAATATCTCTCCTTTAAGACTAAGCCTAAGGGTGAAGGGTCACAAAAATGTCTTTGCTATTGGAAATATTACCGACATTCCGGTAAGTCCGACTAAAATACCTGTCAATTATTATCATAAAAATGGAAAATCCATTAACTCTGTCATCATCTTCTTCAAAATGAACAGGAAATGAAACAAGGGTACCTGGCACAAAATCATGCCGTATTGGCAGCTAAGAACGTGAAGTTGTTGATGGATGGAGGAAAAGAAAGTAAGTTGAGAAGGTACAAAGCTGGTTCAGATATGGCAATTATTTCCTTAGGTAGAAAAGAGGAAGAATTAATTGGGGGATATGGGAATTAATTGAGGGATATAGCTACGGGACAAAATAGGTGTCCCAATAGTAATTCTGGGTGACCCCCTATGTAATTATTTTTTAAATTCCTAATCTAGCCCCCACTAATTAGGATTAGTGATTAAGTATAATTAGTAAAATGTTAAGTATTTGGGGGATAAATTAGTGTGTATTTTTATTTGTGTTTGGGTGAGAGTAGAAGGAGGGAAAAAAATATTTGAGAGGAATTTCTTTTTTTGAAAATGGGAAGATGATTGTGATGAGTTGATAATAAGAGGTTGAAAAATTGATTTTTTTTCCTTTGAATCCACCATTGTTGCATTTGAAAAAGCTTGGTGCCGGCATGGTATTCAACCAAAAACTCATCTTAGGCAATTGTTGGAAATGTTCATAAATTGTTTGCCACTATCCTGGGGTTCGGGGCGTAGCCGGCATGGTAATAGTTTTTGATCTTAGAATGTTGATTTTTTCGGTTTTGAAAAATACCGGCATGGTAATAGTTTTTTCGAGCGTGCGGTGACTGTTTCGGCATAGTATTTTGCTTAAATACCTATTTAGAACAGTAATGAAAAGTATCCGAATGTTGATTTTTTTCACTTGACTACCGGCATTGATAGGAAATTATCGGGCATGCGTCGACGTGTGTTCCGGCATATGGTCTTCATCAATTTCGGCATGGTATTCCTCACTTCCATTTTGAATTTTTCCTGGCTTTAAAAAACTTGGTACCGGCATGGTCAGTTGATATGAAGACCATCGGTATTGTTTTCCGGCATAGGAAATAAATATGAAACTATCTTAGGGAAAAAATACGGCATGGTCTTCATATCAACCGACATCTTGCCTTTTACCAAGCTTTTTTAAAGACAGGAAAAATTCAAAATGGAAGTGACGAAGACCATGCCGGAATTGATAAAGACCATATCTTGCGGAACACGATGCACGCATGGTCTTCATCAATTCTAAGGCATGGTCATCATCACTTTCAAAGATTATCTTCATCACTTCCGAATAAAAAAAAAAATTCGTTTCCAAAGTGAGGTGAAGAGAATTTGATATAGAGTGGGGAGAGTTTAGAATTTGAAAGGGAATGTAGAATATTTGGGTTTCAAAACACTACCCCTAAATAAGATTAATAAGAAGTGGAGATGGAAATGAGGGATATGATTTAGATTTTTGATTTTAAGTTTTTAATTTTTATTTTGAGGGAAGAAGTGGAAATGGAAATGGGGGATATGATTTTGTTTTTTGATTTTAAGTTTTTTATTTTATTTTGAGGGAAGGGTATTTTAGTATATTCATAACCAAAAGTCACCCCTTAGCACACACCATGGGTTGGGGGAAGTAATTCATATCCCCCAATTAATTCCCATATCCCCAATTAATTCTTCGAAAAGAGGCTTTGGCTCAGTTCCCTTTTGCCACTCTTATTGGATGCTTTCCTGGATTAATCAAATCCAAGGATTTGTTCATTGGGAAGACAAGGAAGACAATGGGGGTTTGATCTTCATAAGATATTTTCTGTAGATTAGGAGGTTAATTCTTGTTTGTCTGTAGCTTTTGTATTTTGTTTGGTATCTTGAGATTGATTTGATCATTTTTATTTATAATTTCCGGTCGGGCTTGAAATGAGAGTTGTTTGTGGTATTGTGGTTGTAAGAGTGAGGTTTAATCAGTGCATTTGTTGAATTGATGGCATTCACTAGTGTTTTCGTGATAATTAAACTTAAAAACACCTGAGTTTTATTAGTTTTATTAATCGCTAAAATCCGTTATATGGTGCGAAGGGAAAACAATCCATGGCTGCTATAATAGGGTACAAATTTGCTTGGGAGGTATGACAAAATCCATATTAGGCTAAGTCCTATGGGCTAGATTGGCCAAAAAAGTGTTGCAAATCACGAAAAAAGTGTGGGAAAAAAGTTAACACTCAATCTGGTTACTTCTCTCTCCTAACATTTGCTCGCAGTCGTACTATCGGCGAGATTGAAACGTCAAATAGTGCGGCGCTCAAAAAGTAACACAAACGCCGAACCATTAGGCGTTATATAATTTTTTCTGTGGAGAGAGAAAGAGTAAAAGAATGAGAGAGAGAAGAAAAAAGAGAGAGAAGAAAAAGAGGAAAAGAATGAGAGAGAATTGGTAAAGCCGAACGGTTAGACGTTTCGCTGCTAGATTGCCCTATCAGACGTGGATGTCCAATCTAGTAGCTAGATATCTAGCCCATAGGACTAAGCCTTAGACATGTCAGAGAGAGACACCGACTATCTAATATAAACAACTCTGGATTTTTCACACCCAAACAAGAAAAGGGAAAGACAATATATATGGTCGAGTCAACAGACTGACCGACCTTGACCCAAACAAAAGACTAAAACCAAAAATAAAATGAAAGTATTGTTTCCCAACACCTATTACAATCACTCTATAACACCCCTCTGCAAGTCTAGAGACACTTCAGAGGCAGTGACAGTGAGCTTGTCATGCAAAGAAGAAAATCTAGCAGAAGATAAGGCCTTAGTGAAAACATCAGCATGTTGAGCTTCAGTAGGAATGAACTTCACCAATAACTTTCCTGCAGCAACAAGTTCTCTCACAAAATGAAAAGGAATTTTATGTTTCATAGATGATGAAAAATGGGGTTCTTCGATAAATAAGTAGCACCTAAGTTATCACACTATAAAACAGAAAGAGGAGACGAAGAAAAGTTGAGTTCAACAAGTAATGATTGCAAAGAACTTCACAAGTAACATCAGCAAAGGCCCGGCACTCAGTATCCGTACTTGACCTGGAGACCGTATTTTGTTTTCGAGAACACCAAGAAATAAAATTTGGGCCAAGGAAAGATAGTTAGACCACTAGTAGAACGCCTGTCAATGGAACAACCTTCCCAATCATCATCTAAAACTTGAACTTGTAATGAGGATGATCTTTTGAACTGTAAACCATAAGCCAAAGTCCCAGCAAGGTAGCACAATATCCTCTTGACTTGGCTCCAAGGATCATTCCTAGGAGCTTGCATGTGCTGGCAGGCCTTATTGACAAAAAAAGAAATGTCATGCCGTGTAATAGTCACATACAGATGAGTGCCAACAACACTTCTACATAAAGCAGGATCATCAAAAGCAGTAGAATCACATATTAAGCCAGAAGATGGTTGTGCCATTGGTGTCGCAACAGGATTAGAATTTTCCATATTAGCTTTCTTAAGCAAATTAAAAATATATTCACTATACCAAATATGAGGATTAGCAACTCATATTAGCAACAACATAGCAGTTGTTGCGAATTTCAGTTGAAAAAAAATCGGAATAGTTTGAAGCAGTTATGAAACTCGCAATTGTTTATTTTAGTTGCAATTCGCAACTAAACCTAGTGGTACGTGTGCGAAAAATGAATGTGTCTGCCTACACTTTCAAACTGACTCATTATTCAGCATATTCAAATACTAGAGATAGCTGAGTCGGTTCTCTATCTCGTTTATCATCGAACTGAATCTTCTCCATCTCATTTTCTTTTCTCCCCTCTCTCATTCTCCCTTCTACCACCATCACCATCTTTATCATCAACAACAAAACCAAATTCTTATTGTCGTCGTCGAGGAAGAAAGGTATCGTCACTACCAACACATGAACTATTTCTTCTCCTCTTTTATTTCACTTCTGTGAATTAAACCCTAGATTCAGATTATTTTTCTTCTCCTTTTGATTTTCCACTCAAAATCTTTAACCTGATCTCTAATATTAGTTCAGAATCATGTTCACCATGTTATTATCTGGGTTAATCTGATTATTAATCGTTTACAAATCACAGATTTTTGACCTAATGAGAGAAATCAGAGTAAATCCGATTGCAAACTTTCTCTGTCTATGAGTGTTGTTGGCGCGAGATTTTCCCTCAAAAATCTTTCTCTTTTTGCAGAAGTTTCTTTGTAAACACACTTGGAGATTCATTTACTCTTTCCTTAGATTCAAGTAATTTGGGGTTTTTTTCTTCGTACTCCCAAGAAGTTCCCGAAGAAGTATAATGAAAAGAACACCTGAACTGCATGAGATGGAACTGTGAAACTGAATATTTGGTTTCTACGTCTTGCACTCTAATTTATCCGCATGATTTGGATCAAGTACTTGTCTTCTATGCAGGTCTGATTTTCCAGCTGTAAACACAAGCAATTGGGGGTTCAAAAGCAGCACAGTGAAGGGTACCCAAGGAGGACTGGCAAGTCGGAAGAAGTCCGCAGGCAACAATCATGTTGATTATACTCTTTCATCCTCCCCAGCTGCCCAGTCCTCACTAAAAGAGAGGAGGGATGCCAAGCATTCAGGTAAAAGAAGACAAGTACTTGCATTTTTACGTTTTGGTGCCCATTTGATTGCATGTTTTGTTGGTTTTTTCTTTTTAAAAGCAACATATGAGTGACAGTGTCATCTTTTAATGTTTATTTTCGCGTAGCATCTCATTCTCTCCGTTTTGCTTCTAATTTTTCCCCAGAGGCTACGGACTTCAGGGATTGGTGTGAGAACGAGGCATTTAGGCTTATTGGCTCAACAGGTACATTTGATATTTTAACATCACAAGAATTAAGACATGAAATTTCTTTTACTACTAATAATGTTATTATTAGTAATTTTATTATCCTTGCTCTTGAAAATGAATTTGTTTGAAGTGACTCTTTCGAAAAAAAAAATGAAATAATTGCAGTACCTTTGTTGGACACGAGTATCTATCTTGGTGGACGGTATTAGCCGGGGCATAAACTATCAATTATAGTTTTGTTGTAATATTACATCATCTAACGACTAAACAGTTTACGTCTCATGGTGACATGGTCATTAGATATTTATTTGCTGTAATATTTTTTTGACTTCTATATGAATTATTGTTCCTCACCGTTGCCCCTTTCTCTAATTTAATTTTTGACGACTCTTTGTTTCCCCAGACACAAGCTTCCTGGAATTTTGTCTGAAGCAATCAACTTCAGAGGCTGAGACACTTTTGATGGAGAACCTTGGATCCTATGATCCTGATCATAAGTTCATCGACAAGTTTCTGAACTATAAGGAAATGCTGTCAGATGATGTACTTGAAATTTCCTTTCTAGCTCGCAGTGACGGCAAATTTGCTGGGACTTTTGTAGGAGAAGTGAAAAATAAGAACAATATAGGCCGCAATGGGGACTTAGAGCGTCCACAATCATAGACTATCCTAAAACCAAAAACTATACCAAAAACTATTTTTTTTTTGGTTTTAGTCGTGTTTCAAAACAATGGGTAGAGACTAAAATTTTAGTCAAGCGAACATGCAAGTTACGCCCCATGGGTCGGACAAAAAATCACGCTCCCCATGGGCATGGGGCGGTTCTTCAGGCTACGCTTGAAAAAAAAAATAAAAAAAAATGAAAACTACATGGGGCGGACAAGAAAGCATGAGCCCCGTTGGGGCGTACTAACAAAGTGCGCCCCATGGGGCGGATATTCAAAGTGCGCCCCATGGGGCGAACGTTTAAGAGAATTTTGTGTTACGCCTGGTTGCGGCGCGGATATTTGGTTTACGCTTGGTTGCGGCGCGGACATTTGGTTTACGCCTGTCATCAGGCGCACTTTGAAATTCCGCCCGACTATAATCAGTTTTAGTCGAGAGACTCGACCAAATTTGGTCGAGATTTCACTCTCTCTCCAACTAAAACCAAATATATGGTTTTACTCCACCCCCACTGCGATTGATTTTCTCGACTATATGTCCTTTAGTCGACTTTTTAGTCCACGACTGTGGACGCTCTTAGGCCACACAGGTACCGTGGGAGCAGCTTCAGACGGATTAACACAGGGAGGAGGCAAGTTTTGATTCATTGTTTTTTCCTTTTCAATTAGATAAAAATGAAAGATATGATTTGTTTGATTTTAGTGCAATAATGTAAATTTAATGATAAAGATGTCATAATTTTGCATTCACCATCTGTCTAAATCTGGTGTTTGGTTTTTTTGTTGTTGTGTTGACTGATTTGTTTCCTTCCTTTTTGCTCAGGGGCTGCCTTCTTGTTCGGAAATTCTTTTTCCACAATGATCCAATTTTTTTTTGTAGATTTGGGAAGAGGTGTCCTTAGATGCAGGGGATTGCATTTCAGTTTCAGAGCTACACAAGGCGGACTGAGCATTGGTAACTTCTTCTACTTATTACTTATGAGTAAGTTTCTGTAATAATTATTAGTGCTCTTGAAAGTCTCTTTTAACTATTGTGTTCTTGCTGTCACCTTGTATTATTATCTCAATTGCAGATGTGGTAAGATATTTCTGAAACATCATGATGTCCTAGAATTTTAGATAGGTAATTATTTCCTTAAATTCATAGTTCATAGTCAATTATTTCCTGGAATTTCTTGTGCTGCTGGACCTGATTTACTTTCTTGGAATTTGATATCAATTTTCATTTAGTTCCTTTTGACCAGTCAAAACAACATTTTTTGTGATGTTGCAAAAACATTTGCAATTGTTAAAACTTGTTGCGAATTTCTAGTTTCACAACTGTTTCAACTATTGCGACTGAAAATTCGCAGGCAATGAAGCCGTTGCGAAAAATTGCAACATCGAATTTCGTAACAGAGAAGAACTGTTGCGACCCAACTTTGCAATTTTGCAGATAGCGTTGCGAATCACTAAATTTGGTGTAGTGATTGTTGCCGACTAAGAAGAATACCATGTGAATTATAAGTAGCTTCAATGCCTAAAAAGAAGGACAAATGACCAAGATCCTTGATGACAAATTCAGTGCTCAAAGCAAATATAAGTGAAGAGATACTCTCAGAAGAACTACCGGTAACTATAATGTCATCAACATAAATCAAGACATATAAGCAATATGAACAAGTAACCCTGAAAATAAGGAAGTATCTGTCTTTGAAGCTAGAAAACCTAGAACTTTTAGGGGCGACTCAATCGCAATTAGGGGCGACAATAAAAGACAAAATAGGTTGAAAATACTTATATGCCCCTTCATAATCGGGAGGTATTTTGTGCCCGATTGTTAAAACCTAATCGGAAGCTTTGTAAAACCTTTGCCTACCGATTTAAAAGGATTTTAGAAAAAAACTCATTTTGGGGCAATCTATAATCGGAAGGTAATGTAACCAGTTAACCTTCCGATTATTATAATCGGAAGGTAATGTAACCCGTTAAACTTCCGATTATGGCTACGTCTCAAACACGAACCAAATGGTTAGGGGTGGCTACGCACCCAGAGCCAAGTGGAAATTTGGCAATGGTCCGATGTGGAGCTACTTATAATCGGTAGCCAAATATCCTACCGATTATAGAAGATTTCAAAATTTTGGAGAAAATGGATTTTAGAAAAAAACTCATTTTGGAGCAACCTATAATCGGAAGGTAATGTAACCAGTTAACCTTCCGATTATTATAATCAGGAGGTAATGTAACCAGTTAAACTTCCGATTATGGCTACGTCTCAAACACGAACCAAATGGTTAGGGGTGGCTCTGCACCCAGAGCCAAGTGGAAATTTGGCAATGGTCCGATGTGGAGCTACTTATAATCGGTAGCCAAATATCCTAATGATTATAGAAGATTTCAAAATTTTGGAGAAAATGGATTTTAGAAAAAAAAACTCATTTTGGAGCAACCTATAATCGGAAGGTAGTGTAACCAGTTAACCTTCCGATTATTATAATCGGAAGGTAATGTAACCAGTTAAACTTCCGACTATGGCTACGTCTCAAACACGAACCAAATGGTTAGGGGTGGCTCTGCACCCAGAGCCAAGTGGAAATTTGGCAATGGTCCGATGTGGAGCTACTTATAATCGGTAGCCAAATATCCTACCTATTATAGAAGATTTCAAAATTTTGGAGAAAATGGATTTTAGAAAAAAACTCATTTTGGAGCAACCTATAATCGGAAGGTTATGTAACTAGTTAACCATCCAATTATTATAATCGGAAGGTAATGTAACCAGTTAAACTTCCGATTATGGCTACGTCTCAAACACGAACTAAATGATTAGGGGTGGTTGTGCACCCTTAGCCAAGTGCAAATTTGGCAAATGTCCGATGTGGGGCTACTTATAATCGGTAGCCAAATATCCTACCGATTATAGAAGATTTCAAAGTTTGGAGAAAATGGATTTTAGAAAAAAACTCATTTTGGGGCAACCTATAATCGGAAGGTAATGTAACCAGTTAAACTTCCGATTATGGATACGCCTCAAATGCAAACCAAATGGTTAGGGGTGGCTCTGCACCCTGAGCCAAGTGGAAATTTGGCAAAGGTCCAACGTGGGGCTACTTATAATCGGTAGCCAAATATCCTACAGATTATAGAAGATTTCAAAATTTTGGAGAAAATTGATTTTAGAAAAAAACTCATTTTGGGGCAACCTATAATCGGAAGGTAATGTAACTAGTTAACCTTCCGATTATTATAATCGGAAGGTAATGTAACCAGTTAAACTTCCGATTATGGCTACGTCTCAAGCACAAACCAAATGGTTAGGGGTGGATCTGCACCCGGAGCCAAGTGGAAATTTGGCAAAGGTCCGATGTGGGGCTACTTATAATCGGTAGCCAAATATCCTACCGATTATGGAAGATTTCAAAATTTTGGAGAAAATGGATTTTAGAAAAAAAAACTCATTTTGGGGCAACCTATAATCGGAAGGTAATGTAACCAGTTAACCTTCCGATTATTATAATCTGTAGTTTTACAGGTCCAATTAACTACCGATTATAAAAGGGAACATTAGCCGAAATATCCATACATTAATCGGTAGCTAATGATTCATTTTAAATTACCGATTGTTTGTAACCTACAGATTGTGGTTTTGGCTACCGATTATATAAGGGCATAGTTGCCATTTTGAAAAATCGCAGATAAGGGGTAGCTCAGTTTTACGTTTGGGTGACCTTTTTTGTCTTTTAGTGTCGCCCCTAATTGCGATTGAGTCGCCCCTAAATGTGATAGGCTAGAAAACTCTGAGTTAACAAAAAAGATCTAAGCTTATCAAACCAGGCACGAGGAGCTTGCTTGAGTCTGTAGGTAGACTAACATGATTAGGCTTGTCTTTGTCAATGAACACAGGTGTATGAGTCATGTATACATCCTCCAAAATATTTCCATGCAAAATGTGTTTTTAACATCTAACTGCCTAACAGTCCAGCCCTTGTACAAGCTAACAGACAAGATTATTCGAATATTGGTCGGCTTCACCACATGGCTAAAAGTGTCTTGATTATCAACATTCTCTATCTGAACATACCCTTTTCAAGACTAGCCTTATACCTTTTAATAGAGCTATCTGCCTTCTTTTTAATTCGAAACACCCATTTGCAACCTATGACATTCTGAGAAGGATGAAAAAGTTCAAGGGACCAAGTATCATTCAGATTTAAAGCATGAACTTCTTCAACCATGGACTCTCTCTAAACTGGGATCTTGTTAGCAGAAGTAAAGGAGGTAGGAACAAAATCTTCAACAAAGTCAGCGGAAGTTAGTGAAGTAGCAAACAATTTCGACTTTGAGATGCCATTTTTTGATCTAGTAGTCATGGTGTTAGTGGAGTCAGATGGTGGGATAACCTGTACAACAACTGAAGTAAGCAAAGTTGAAGAGATAGGTGGAGATGAGATGGGTGGAGGTGGAGGTGGAAGTGGAAGAGGAGATGAAACAAGTGTAGGTGGAGATGAGATAGACTTTGAAGCTATAATTGAGATAGGGACAATAGAAGAAGTGGTAGCTTGTCTAACTGAAGAAGTGGAGGAGAACAAAGAATCATATGCAAATTCACTTTCATTGAAAACAACATTGCGAGATATAATGATCTTACTGGTTTGAGGATTCAAGCAACGATACCCTTTATGTTGTAAACTACACCCTAAGAATATGCATTTAACAGATCGATTTTCTAGCTTATGGGAGTTATAAGGCCGTAACATGAACAACCAAATATCTTGAGAAAATGATAATCATGCACATAAAAGAGCAAGGTATGTATCGACAATATGACGATGTTTCCGTTGAGTTGTCCAATTTTGTTGATGCATGTGTGGACAAGAAATGCAATGAGTAATACCACAAGATTGTAAGCAAGTGGAAACTGTTTTATACTCTCCGCCCCAGTCAGATTATAAATCTTTGAGTCTCCTACTAAAAATATTTTCAACTAATTTCTGAAACTTGACGAAAGTTTGAAAAAATTTCGAGTTATAAGCTAAAGGAAATAGCCAAGTGAATCGACTATAAGCATAAATGAAGGAAACATAATACTTTTACCCATTAATAAAACACACCGAAGAGACCCAAACATCTGAGTGAATAAGTTCTAACGGACCATGAATATCAGTTTGCGAAGATGAATAGGGTAAGTCATGAGATTTAGATAGTTGACAATCTTGACAGATGAAACATTAAAGATGAAACAATCTCATCTAATACATGTTTAAAAGTCTTATAAGTTGGATGACCTAAGCGACTATGCCAAGCATGAGTGACAAAATATGAAAGAAAGACTTGTTTCACTATGTCAGAATCCAAATTCAGTTCATACAAATCATTCCTAAAAACTACCCTAAGTAGCTCTCAATGTGAACTAATATCTGTGATACAAAATTGATCAAGATAAAATTAAAAGTAACAATTATCCTCCATAGCAAACTAATGAACTGACAATACGTTTTTAGTGATTGAAGGTACATGGAGAACATTGGAAAGATGAATTTAGTACTAGGAAAGCAAAAGCAGTGGAACCAATGTGTTGGACGGACAAACCTGAACCATTTCCAACTATGACTTTATCAGAACCATCATATGAAGAATATGTAAATTCAAGTTTGCGAGATCATGAGTCACGTGGTGACGAGCCCCAGAATCGGGCAGCCATCTATTTGAAGCAGAAGGACCAGCATTATTGTACACGACATGTGCTTCACTCTTATAGTGACCAAGGACCCTCAAAGGTGTCATCGTAGAACTCCTCAGTAAAAGTGTGATGAGCTTACACAGGATAACCATAATCGGCTCTAATTTGACGACATTTAGCCGTTGAATGACCAGGCTTTCGACAATACTGACATTCAATGTAATAATCATACTTAAATGCAGATGAAGGCTAGAAATTGGAAGAAGGTCTACCAGACTACCACCACGAGAAAATCGACCACCTCGGAAAGAACCTCCTCTAAAACTAGACTTATTATAACCTCCTCTAAATGAACCACCACCAAAATTAGGATTTCTACCACCAAATTGTGAAGCTCTAGGATAACCACCATTTAGAATTCCAATTCTGATTTGAGTAAGAATTACCTCTATGAAAATTAGGAAAACTATGACCAGACGAAAGATTAGGTGTAAATTTAGTCGAATTATGTTGTTGACTAACATTAGCAGATGCACTTGATAAATCAATAAAAGAAGCAGCATCTAATCTAGATTTCTCAGCTAAAACAGATCCTATAAGATCAATAGAAGTAACAGGATCCAAATTCTTCAATTGTTGAGTATTTACAGAGGTAAAAAAGGCATGATACTCGACAGGAAAATGTGAAATACAAGATCATCATCAGGAATTGGTCGATTAATTTGGGATAGTTGGTGTGACAAAGACCTAGCACGATTGAAACAGACTCACATAGAATCGGTACCTTTCTTTAAATTGTGAAGATCACTGCGAATCCGTATCAATCTGGATTTGGTGTTAGCATAATAATCCAATTCAAGGTGTCTCTAAACACCACACGAGGTAGAACATCCAAGCACTTGAGAATATTGACAGTCTTCAGAGAGTGGTGATAACAACCACGAGTAAATAACTTGATCTTAATCTATCCCGGTAATATATAACAGATTGAGAATCAGATCCTTAGCAATTTCTGGATCTGAAACATGAATACTAATACCAGAACTTTGTATATACTTGGCAGGACACTGAAAATCACCATCAACATATTTAAAGAGATCATAACTACATAGAAATGAAGCAATCTATGGTTTCCAGAGAGAATAATTTGTAGATGTAAGTTTAATTGGAGGTTTGAATTTAAGAGAAACATAAGGTGATTTAGTTTCAAAAGAAAGAAGAAGAAGCAATATAAGACATCATGATTTTTAAGAATCAAAGAAAATTAATTTAGAAAAGAAAAGAATGGTACCCTCTAGGATCGAAAATTGGAAAACCTAGATTGGTTTTCCCTCTGATACCATGCTAGAGAGAGAGACCAATTATCTAATAAAAACAACTCTGGATTCTTCACACTCAAAGAAAGAAAGGGAAAGACAATATATATGGCCGAGTCAACAGACTGACTGACCTTGACCAAAACAAAAGACTAAAACCAAAAATAAAATGAAAGTAAAGTTTTCAGACACCTTTTACATGCATTCTCTAACAAGACAAAACACTCTTCACCATTAGATTGGTACACCACCAAACAAATTGGTTCCCTAATTAGAAACGATAGAAAAATACTAGAAACTTAATAATAGCCCTATTCTGCCCTAAATTGAGATATACTCCATAATTTTAAATTCTAGTGCACTGCAAAGCTCCCTTATGATTATTAGTGTGAATGGGTAATAATTTAATGATCTCATTTGAACAGAATTGCGAATTCAAAGAACTGCAAAAGAAGGGCTTAGGTTTAGCTCCTCTGGCCTATGCTGGTGTTTATATGTGAAAATAGCTTCTGCTGATTTCGGTAAATTCGGTAGGTGAGTGAGAAACTGGTTTAAACCCTAAACAAATGTGATGCACGTCGATCACTTTTAGGTTCGAGAGATCAATCTGTAAAAGTTCGGCCTAAACCAAGAAATGGCCGTTCCAGACTTGCTTTGGTCACAAAGAGGAGGAGAATGGGTTGGTTTTGGGGAGGGAAGCAAGGAGAGTGTGAGACAAGAATAGTTTATTCTGGAAGAGCAATTGGGTTTCTACAACTTGTTTTCAGAAAATTACGAGAGATCATGAGGGAGCTAGCAGGTAAGTATTCTAAGTGTTCTCTTGTCCGACGTGAACTTCTTTTTTGAATGGAAATAGGTGAGACCTATTTATACAAGTTGTAGTAGAAACGTACTCTGGTCTCATTAAGGAGTGAGGAGTAAATGGGGGGAGGTGGTAACCGTATGCAAGGATTTGATGTCTCATAAAGTGGCTAACGCATGAAATTGATTTTCATGAAACTGTTAACGTTATGGAATTGATGTCCATAAACTTTGTTAACTCACGGCTTTATGTCCCATGAACGTTTCCCACATAACTCCCATATTTACTAGGCGCCTCACCCTTATGACACTTCCTTATGAGGGGCGTAGTGTACGCCGCACATTGTAGACCACCAAACCAATACCCAAAGAGAATCCCCTTGTTTGTGTTGATGTCTCGAATGTTTTTGGAAAACATGTAAAACGTTGTTGTGGCTTAGAAAGTCGAGCTTGGGGAACTTTCCATCTAGGTGACCTTCGACGGTCGAGATGTTGCATCTTGAGAGGAGGGGCAACCATTGATCGTTGCACGCCTTTGTTTTGGTAGCCGTGTAGTGAGGTCCAACAGGGTGGCACGACCAGGGTGTGTTTAGACTTGGCGTGAGGAGCCAAGGGTTTTCCATGGGCGTATGGCGTGACTAGCCTGGACTAGGTGCGCGACCAAGCTATGGTTTCGGGTCTAAGGTCGTGAGGGGACTTTTAGACGGCCAGGATTTTCTCCTAGGATTGAAGGGCAACCGTTGATGGGCGCCTGACTTCAATTTGGTAGCCGCATGGGGAAGGCCAGTATGGTGGCGCGGCATGAGGGGCCATGGCGCGGCTAGCTTGGCTAGGTACGTGACCAATCTAGGGCTAGAGTCATGAGGAGACTTTTTACGACCAGGATTTGCTCCTGGGATTGAAGGGAAACCGTGGATAGGAGCCTGGCTTCAATTTGGTAGCCGCATGGGGAAGGACAGTATGGTAGCGCGGCATGAGGGGCCATGGCGCGGCTAGATTGGATAGGTACGAGACCAAGCTAGGGATAAAGTCATGAGGAGACTTTATACGGCCTGACTTCAATTTGGTTTAGAAACCCTAATTGGTTCCCTTCACTAGAACCGCTACAGACTTCTAGTACGGACTCGGATTTTGATGGTCCGCCCCTCAAATCAACCGGAAAAGAATTTCCTATCTCCTCACGAGTGCAGATTTAGGTTTTGAACTCGTTCAAGATGGAAAAACATCCTGAAAGCAAAACTCAAGAAGATTTTATGAGGGACGGCGGCATGGCCAAGCTATCATGGCATGCCTTGGCGTAGCATGGCATGCTTTAGTGTGGTTTGGCATATGGGGCCAAAGGTTTTCCATGGGTGCATGACGTGGCTAGGGACAAGGCATGGAGCGATTAGCTCATGCTAGGGGTGGCTGGCATGATTTGCCATTGGCACACGAGACGTGGCTATCATGGCTAGGGCCATGGAATGGTGCGACTGGCATGGCGCGGCTAGCTTGGGCTAGGCGTGGCTGGCATGATTTTCCATTGGCACGCGGGGTGCGGCTAGCATAGCTAGGGCCATGACATGGTGTAATTGGCATAGCGTGGCTATCTTGGGCTAGGCGTGGTTGGAATGATTTGCCGTTGACACGCGGGGTGCGGCTAGCATAGTTGGCATGCTTTGGCGCGGTAGGGTGTGGCTGGCATGATTTTCCATTGGCACACGAGATGCGGCTAGCATAGCTAGGGTCATGGCACGGTGCGATTGGCATGTCGCGACTAGCTTGGGCTAGGCGTGGTGGCATAATTTTCCATTGGCACACGGGGTGCGGCTAGCATGGTTGGTATGCTTTGGCGCGGTAGGGTGTGGCTGGCATGATTTTCCATTGGCACACGAGATGCGGCTAGGCACGGTGCGATTGGCATGGCGCGGCTAGCTTGGGCTAGGCATGGCTGGCATGATTTTCCATTGGCACGCGGGGTGGGATAGCATGGTTGGCTTGCTTTGGCGCGGTAGGGTATGGCTGGCATGATTTTCCATTGGCACACGAGATGCGGCTAGCATAGATAGGGCCATGGCACGGTGCATTTGGCATGGCACGACTAGCTTGGGTTAGGCCTGGTTGGCGTAATTTTCCATTGGCGCGCGGTGTACGGCTAGCATAGCTAGGACCATGGCACGGTGCGATTGGCATGGCGCGGCTAGCTTGGGCTAGGCGTGGCTGGCATGATTTTCCATTGGTACGCGGGGGAATTAGGGTTTGGTTTTCCGTAACCCTAATTTGAAAAAATATACCCTGGTAATTATTAGGGACATATTAATAGCTTTTATTAATGCGCCTAGTAAATGATTATTTTAAATGTCTGTTAGGGTTTAGCGTTTTAAGATTTTAACCCTAAACTAAAGACCACCATCAACATTAAGTCCCTTTCTTAGCTCGGAACAGGTGCCTTGTTGCGGGGTAAGCATATGATGGTGACAGACAACGTAAATCATTGGAAAGATGGTCAGGAGAGTCCGACTAACCTTTTAAGTGGTAGGGCGAGTTTTGTTTTTTCATGTTGGTGGCCACGGCAAAGGGGGCGCGGTCTCGGAAGGCGGAGCAGGTGGGTAGCTTTGAAAAGTCCGAGAGGAGGCGTGATCTTGGCCACGACAGTGGTATGATGGAGCATGCAGGGGTGGCTAGGCGTGGTGGGGCCACGACAAAACGGAGTGATGGCTTGGCCTGGGCCATGGCAAGGTGAGGCGCGATTTGGACCATGACAAGGCGAGGCGCGGTTTGGACCATGGCAAAGCGAGGAGCGGTCTGGCACGATGCATCTTTAGTAGGAAGGGGAGCCACGGCAATGGCGTGGGCGTTCTTGGGCGCGGGACCGGCTTCATCTTTTCCCTTCTTGGCTCAAAATAGGAAATCCTCTCTTCGCTCAAACTCCCACATATCATGTCCATATAAAAGGAGGATCGGCTTCCCCTCTTTACACTTATCCATTCTTCCCATCCGCGCGACAATAGTAGAGAGGAGCAGACGAGCAAACCCTAGGTATGTCTTCAAACACTTTTCTTTTTCTTTTCCTTGTCCTTTTTTTGTTGTTGGTGTAAACCCTAGGTGTAGGCGCTCCTTTTCACGACCCTGTAGAAATATTGGCGTGAATCCTAAGTATTTTTTCCCTGGCTTGTCGTGGCACCTAGGCACGAGTATCATAGTAATGTTGACCGCCCTTGCAAGGTAGGTGTGTAATATCAATGACCCTGTCTTCTCACGAAACCCTAGATTTTAGGTGGTTTCTCCCCATTTTGGTGTGGCCGTGTGTACGGTTTCCCTTCTGTAATAACGTCCCTTTGTATTTCTCCATTGTAGTTGTTTAAGAAAAATCTTCGTTATAATGTCACTCGAGGAGAGTTCCGCGACAGATGTTGGCAACTCCAAGCCGAACGTGGTTGATGAATTTTTTACGATCATCTCTTCTAGGAGGAGTCCCCTTAAACATGTGCCGCTACTTCTGACCGGCTTGGAAAGTGAGGGATGGGATCGTTTCAGTTCCTCCCGAAAGTGTGATACGGTTTTGTCTTTATAAGGGAGAGTATTCTTCTTCTTTTATCGATTTCAGGGCCCTAGTGAGTCCATTGCGCTCCTTCAAGAAATGGATGTGATTCATGACGAGCCAAGATCATGTAAGAACTAATTTGTCCAAGGCGCAGATCATTGATGTTGTTACTTCTTCCGCATTGCTTCAGATTAGGAGAGATATTCCAGGTTTGGTCACTTTTGTTTCCATATGGTTTCCGGACACCCATACGGCCGTATGTATATGGGGTGAAATGACTATTTCCTTGGAAAGCGTGGTTGTATTTCTGAATCTTCCCGTAGTTGGAAACTTTAACGTTAAGTTGTCCGCTGATGGAGAATAAATGCATGACGTCCTGGTCGCGAAATCAAAAAGATTTGTTCTGAAGGAAAATGAGACAAAGTGCTTCTACGACTGGTGGGTGTCTTAGTGGTTTCCTGATGCCTCAGAGTCTAATCAGAAGAACTGTACACTTCACATTGCGGAGTTCTTGGCTCTTTGGATATCTAGAAATATTTTTGATGACGGCTCAGGCAAGAAAGAGATAAGACATGGTCTTATTAAATTTTCCATAAAAGAAAGGTGTCGTTCTTCCCCTCGGTGGTTTGTTTCTTGGTTCCCTGTATGCACAACTGGTTCAACTGGTTTCGGACATGCGTGCCTCAAACGGCTATATGAAAGTTTATTCATATGTTCATGCCGCCTTTCTCCAAGCGTGGCTATGGGAGCACTTCGAGAAGTATGCCCCGAAACCGTTGGATGTACTCCCGGAGTCTTGGAGTGGCTCGAGGATACTGCGTTGGCTGAACAGGAACCTCAAGACTGGTTCGAACCTGGTTGGACCTCTCGACATCTCTCACATATTTAATTTCCGTCCGTGGGCTCCAGTGCATGTGTCCATGACCCAGGTTGCCACCTTTGCTCCTGCTCCAAACATGTCTTTGCCTTCTGATAAAGAGGACCTGAGTGTCGGAGAGATGGTGTTCATGCGGAGTTGCACGCCTGGTCACGTGCCGTCTTTCTTCTAAGGATCTTGTAAAGCAATCTCTTACAATATCGATAGAAAAACTCGGCACATGGGTTTCTATCAGGGGGTCCCACTTGTTCATCACCCGGCTATTCCGGAAGTCCCGTTGTCGATTGTTCTTGATGTGGGTACTCTTGTGTCGGGTAAAAGTCTCTCTTTCTTATTTGCGGAACGGAATCCATCAATAACCTCCAAGTATAACGCATTCTGGCAGAGTGAATTTTTCATCATCGAGGGATTTGTGAAAGGTATAGTGAAGAACACCCGCGGTAGGCCTTCTGCCGAGATTTTAGCAAAACATCCGTTGTTCAGGAGTACTCCTTTAACCAAAAGGAAACCCGTTGGCATGTTCGTGGACAGTCCCCAAGTGAAGGAGCGAAGATCTAAGAATCGCGCAGGCGGTTTCCAGTCGGATTCCACGGCTTTGCGTCTTTTAGTTCATCCAATATGCGGGTATGTGTGGTTCTCTTCTCGACTTAGCTTGGATCGTTTATATCCCCTTCCCCTTTTCTCTGTTTATTTAATTTATTTTTTTGAGAAGGCGTCTTTGTATTTTCGTCCAGGGTTTCAGCAGCACAAACGCCTTTGCCAGACTTGCAAGCAGCCAGAAAACATCTCTTTTCGAGACATAGGATTAAGAGGTCGAGCCTATCCATGGTGATAAAGAATCTGAGAAGGATGAAAGTTCCGACTCTGGTGGTGGTGAAAGCAATTCTACCGATAACAGTGTTGAATCTTCGTCTAGTCAATCTGAAACTGAATCGGTGAGTCCCCTCCTTTTTTTTTTTTTTGCAGCAAACTAAATCTTGATTTTATTTTAAGAGGAAATGACTCTTGAGGATGATATTGAAGGGGAAGACCACCAGAGCGACGACGTAAACATGTTTCCTACTGCGGATGCTGCACTATCCAGCAATTTGAATATGGAGATTCATTGTCTTGAGAGCGCCGCCGCGAATCAGGTGGAGGAGGGCACTTCGGGGGGTGAAATTGTAGTTATGGATATCCTTCCAGTTGTTGGTTCAGTTGCAGGCGCCATCTTTGACCCTCCATACTTGGTCCCTTTCCCAAGCCATGTGCAAATTGGAGGCTTCAGCGTGCCGGCTAGATATGTGACGTTATACACCAAGATCTGGGAGAACTATGGTCATATCTCCACGACTAAGAAGATCACCAGTCGACATGCGTTGGTCAAGCATGTGGAGGAGGCCTTGTATTCCATTGATGAGATGCACAATGTGACTGGTTACACAGTTTCTGAGGATGTAATCTCGAGCTGGAAGTTCCATCGTGACATGTGCATGGGCTTCGAATTTAACATTCCTTGGTTCATTGAAGGTCTCTCTCCTGCTGATAGGTTGTTGGGCGAAATAGTCGAAGGTCCATCCGCGGATAAGGTAAAGAAGCATGAAGCAGAATTCAAGAAATTGCGCCGGCAATTGAAATTGAAAAGGGCAGACCTCTAGAGCACAAAGGAGGCCTTCGCCAAGAGTGGAAATCCGTTGTTGGAAAACTTTTCTTGAATGTATATTTATCTTCTGGACCTCTTACCTTTAGGGGTTTTTTTTGAAAAGCAAAAGAGACGCCGGGTTTTTGATTTTCTGGTTTTCTGGAATGGACAAAATTTACCTTGACAATTTTTGATTATATATTTTTGGATAAATGTTTAGAATTGAAATGGCTATGAATGAAAGTGATGCACATGTCCCAAGTAGGTCATGGAACCGTGTGTTGGTAGATGAAACAGGATGAAATATGGTTATAGGTTTTATCAAATTTGAAAAAGCAGTCCACGTATTTTTCTAGAATAAGACTTACTCGGTTTCTCAGGTCTTTTGATGAAAATAAACTTTCCAGGCGAAGGACCAAGTTTTTCGAAAAACATGGCTGAGGGAAGTCCCCAGTGTTCCGAATCGTTGCTGAGTTGTCTAATGACCGAGCCATCAATCCCTGGGCGGACCATTTTGCTTCTAACCCTTGGGGAGTCCCCAGCCATCCCTTGTTGTGTCATGACTGATTATCGAGTCATCGAGTGACTGAGTCAGAGCGAGTCTCCTTCTCCTACCATCTTGACGCCTGGGTCGAAGAACAAGATTGACAGTCGAAAATTGACATTGTAACCGATAGATCAATCCTCCCGATGTGGTCGCCAATTGTTTATAGGTGAAAATAGCTTCTGCCAATTTCGGTAAATTCGGTAGGTGAGTGAGAAACTGGTTTAAACCCTAAATAAATGTGCTTCACGTCGAGCACTTTTAGGTTCGAGAGATCAATCTGTACAAGTCCGGCCTAAACCAAGAAATGGTCGTTCTAGACTTGCTTCGGTCACAAAGAGGATGAGAATGGGTTGGTTTTGCAGAGGGAAGCAAGGAGAGTATGAGACCAAAATAGTTTATTCTGGAAGAGCAATTGGGTTTCTACAACTTGTTTTCAGAAAAGTACGAGAGCTCATGAGGGAGCTAGCAGTTAAGTATTCTGAGTGTTCTCTTGTCCTACATGAACTTCTTTTTTGATGGAAATAGGTGAGACCTATTTATAAAAGTTATAGTAGAATCGTACTCTGGTCTCATTAAGGAGTGAGGAGTAAATGGGAGGAGGTGGTAACCGTATGCATGGATTTGATGTCTCATAAAGTGGCTAACGCATGAAATTGATTTTCATGAAACTGTTAACATTATGGAATTGATGTCCATAAAGTTTGTTAACTCACGGCTTTATGTCCCATGAACGTTTCCCACATAACTCCCATATTTACTAGGCTCCTCACCCTTATGAAACTTCCTTATGAGGGGCGTAGTGTACGCTGCACGCTGTAGACCACCAAACCAATACCCAAAGAGAATCCCCATGTTTGTGTTGATGTCTCGAATGTTTTTGGAAAACATGTAAAACGTTGTTGTGGCTTGGCAAGTCGAGATTGGGGAACTTGCTAGCCAGGTGACCTTCGACGGTCGAGATGTTGCATCTTGAGATGAGGGGAAACTGTTGATTGTTGCACGCTTTTGTTTTGGTAGCCGTGTAGTGAGGTCCAACAGGGTGGCACGGTCAGGGTATGTTTAGATCTGGCGTGAGGAGCCAAGGGTTTTCCATGGGCGCATGGAGTGACTAGCCTGGACTAGGTGCGCGACCAAGATATGGTTTTGGGTCTAAGGTCGTGAGGGGACTTTTAGACGGCCAGGATTTTCTCCTGAGATTGAAGGTCAACCGTTGATGGGCGCCTGGATTCAATTTGGTAGCTGCATGGGGAAGGCCAGTATGGTGGCGCGGCATTAGGGGACATGGCGCGGCTATCTTGGCTAGGTACGTGACCAATCTAGGGATAAAGTCATGAGGAGACTTTTTGCGGCCAGGATTTGCTCCTGGGATTGAAGGGAAACCGTGGATGGGCGACTGGCTTCAATTTGGTAGCCGCATGGGGAAGGCCAGTAGGGTGGCGTGGCATGAGGGTCCATGGCGAGGCATGGCGCGGCTAGCTTGGCTAGGTACGTGACCAAGCTAGGGCTAAAGTCTTGGGGAGGCTTTATACAGCCAGGATTTGCTCCTGGGATTGAAGGGCAACCGTTGATGGGTGCCTGGCTTCAATTTGGGTTAGAAACCCTAATTGGTTCCCTTCACTAGAACCGCTATAGAATTCTAGTACGGATTCGGATTTTGATGGTCCGCCCCTCAAATCAACCGGAAAAGAATTTCCTATCTCCGCGCGCTAGGAGATAGGAAGGCCATGCCATCCACACCTAGATTTCATGAGGGACGTTGGCATGGACGTGACTAGCATGGATAGGGCCATGGCATGGTGTGATTGGCATGGCGCGGCTAGCTTGGGTTAGGTGTGGCTGGCATGATTTGTCATTGGCACGCGGGGTGCGGCTAGCATAGATAGGGGCATGGCATGGTGTAATTGGAATGGCGTGGCTAGCTTGGGCTAGGCGTGGCTGGCATGATTTTCCATTGACACGCGGGGTGCGGCTAGCATGGTTGGAATGCTTTGGCGCGGTAGGGTGTGTCTGGCATGATTTTCCATTGGCACACGAGATGCGGCTAGCAAATCTAGGGCCATGGCATGGTGTGATTGGCATGTCGCGGATAGCTTGGGCTAGGCGTGGCTGGCCTAATTTTCCATTGGCACGCGGGGTGCGGCTAGCATGGTTGGCATGCTTTGGCGCGGTAGGGTGTGGATGACATGATTTTACATTAGCACACGATATGTGGCTAGCATAGCTAGGGCCATGGATCGGTGCGATTGGCATGGCACGGCTAGCTTGGGCTAGGCGTGTGGACGGCATGATTTTCCATGGCACACACGCGGGGTGCGGCTAGCATGGTTGGCATGCTTTGGCGCGGTAGGGTGTGGCTGGCATGATTTTCCATTGGCACACGAGATGTGGCTAGCATAGCTAGGTCCAAGGAATGGTACGATTAGCATGGAGCGGCTAGCTTGGTCTAGGCGTGGCTGGCGTAATTTGCCATTGGCACGCGGGGTGCGGCTTGCATGGTTGGCATGCTTCGGCGCGGTAGGGTGTGGCTGGCTTGATTTGCCATTGGCACACGAGATGCGTCTAGCATAGCTAGGGCCATGGCATGGTGCGATTGGCATGGCGCGGCTAGCTTGGGCTAGGCGTAGCTGGCATGATTTGCCATTGGAACGCAGGGGAATTAGGGTTTGGTTTGCCGTAACCCTAATTTGAAAAAATATACCCTGGTAATTATTAGGGACATATTAATATCTTTTATTAATGCGCCTAGTAAATGCTTGTTTTAAATGTCTGCTAGGGTTTAGCGTTTTACGATTTTAACCCTAAATTAAAGACCGCCATCAACAGCTGGGATACTGCTTCCCACCGTAATTGTGCAATATCGACCGAAAAAACGAAAATGAAAAATAAGGCTTATGCAAGAAAGGTATTAGGGTGGTGTTACCTAAAAAACTGTTAATCTTGTCCGCCTTCATTTTGGATTAAGTTTGATAATTGCTTCTTTTCCCGTGTTCTTGTAGTAAAATTCACATTTTTTTATAAGCAATAAACAGAGAATTACAAATGTCCAGCCCTAGGTCCTTACATAGAGAAGACAGGAACCAAATAAGGGGTACAAACCAAGCCATATGTCATACATTTGTTTTAGCCCATTGAGCTCGATCGTGAGCAACTCCATTTACAAAACGGTTGACAAATACAAAGGATATAAACTTGAACTTGGAAATCAAAGTTTTAATATCTTGCAACAGACAATGGGTTCTCTGATATCCCATGAAGGTCTTCTTGTTAATTTGGTCCAAAATAGCTAAAGCGTCACTCTCAACAATAATCCTATCAAGTCTATTCTCCAAAGCCACCATCAAAGCATCTCTAATTGCTCGAGCCTCTGCTTCTTCTGCAGAAAAACAAACCAAGTAAGTTGACTGAGCATACACAAATATGTGGTTTGAGTCTCTAAAGATGAAACCAATTCCTCCATTCGTAGAATTTGGGTTCCAAGCACCATCAGTATTTATTTTGGTCTAATCCTTAGGTATAACCACCCAAGGTAAAGCTGGTTGTGGTGGAGAAATTCCAGATAAATATGCCTTGAAACGATGGGGTTTTAAAAGAGCTCAGCATCATTGACATTTCTCTTGCTAGAATAGTAGCTGGTTCTTCAGATTTCGCATTATGGACTAAGTCATTTATGTTTGTACATATGGACCACATCAAGAACGCAATCGATGGGAATTTATCGTCTCTATCAGGCACATCTTTATAAGGATGGAGCTGAAGCCAAAATCTGACCCACTGGTGCAAGGTAAGATTTTGAAACCGAGTAGTTTATACATTTCCAAGTAGTAAAATTCACATGAATGCCTTCTTAGGGTAACTATGAATCAAGCATAGAAATGATTCGTTTTCGGATGGGAAGACAAAATATATTAACCAAGAAAAATAGTTGGGCCGACCGAGCAAAGCGAGGGAGGACCTTTATATGACCATTTTTTTGTAAATTGTATGTCATCAATTGACACAAAAAGATTGGATTTGGTGTCCATGGTTGATCTTTTTCGTATCATATTTTTAAGAACAACACAATTATCACCTCAGAATATCCCCTATTTGGGTTACCCCTTATGTAATTAATTACTACAACTCTAATTAGGATTAGTTACTAATTAAGATTTAAAACGTATCATATTTTTAAGGGGTATGATTGGAAATAAAACTTTAATATAACATATCTAAAAATCCGTGCCTTGAAATTTTACAAATTTTATCTCGTTGGAAAGGTAATAAAAAAAACTACGTAACGAGTACAAACAACAATATCAAATTTAGAGTTTTTACGAAAAATTCGGAGGTATTTATCATTTTAAGCACAATTTTAGAAAATTAAATGTCTATCCAATCATTTTAGACATCATTATGCAAACCACTACAAATGATACATAATACTTTATGTAGCCATATTTTCAAGTGTCAAACCATCACGAATTGAACTACGTGAGGCTTATGCAATATCAACTAATTTTCCATTACAACGAAGAAATTTTTTAATAAAACACTTGATTTGAGAACAAATGTAAAATATAATTTCATAATGTTTTTTAATTAATACTTCCTCATCAATATCAAATTTAAGTTTTTTTTTACGATTTTAGAAAATTAAAAAGAAAATGTTGCATCAACTAATTTTCCATTACAACTAATAAAACGATGTACTTCCTCTGTTTAAAGAAAAGTTGCAAATCACCACAAAGGATGCATAACACATCATGCAACCATATTTTGTTTTATGGATCGACTAATTTTCCGTTTAAAAAAAAATGATACTTTCACATTCAATTTCAGGAAAAGTGATACTTTTACCCCTCTTTCGGGAAAAGTGATACTTTCGTTATGTTTAGGGAAAAGTGATACTTTTTCTGAAATGGGGCGAAAGTAACGCTTTTTTCGAAACGGAGCGAAAATATCACTTTTCCCTAAACATAGCAAAAGTAATCGCCGACAAACCCCATCTTTATATTCTTCTTCGGTCGGCCCTCCATCTGTGGCAACGGTTGTACTAGTATACGAGGTTTTCAATTTCCTTTTCGGAAGATAAATAATAAGAAAAGATGGATCGTGAAGATGTTGTTGCATATGTGTGGACAGTGGACATATGGTGCAGATAAAAATAGTGACTGTTGTTGTTGCATATGTGTTGACATATGTTTTCAATTTCCTTTTTTGGCCAAAGAGTTTGCTGGTGTATTTTCCTGTTAATGTGTTGAGTTTGATCCATCATTTGACTGCTATCAAAATAGTTGTAGGGTGAAAACGTACGCACCAGTTAAACATGCTACTGCTGCCGGTAGTCAACACTGTACACTAAAGAAAAATATCATCCTAAGCTTAATTAGCACAATAATACCATTCTATGGTTCCTTGACAGAAAATCAAAATGACCGGGAAGAAAACTTATCTAATCATGTTCCACCCAATTGCACTTGATGGACGTTGGATTTTTGAAAACCTTAAACCGTACCGGTGTATTCATTGGGCCGACCGACCGGAGGGCCCGAAGGGCTTGTAGGGAGGGAGTCCCTTTTATAGTTATTTTTTTGTCAAACGAAAACTAACACAAATGTCTAATTTCATAAAAGATTGGATTTCAACCGTTTCCAGTGAACTGACCAGAATACCCCTATACTTAAAACCAACTTCCTTCATTATCCTCACCCACCACTGTCACCGACAGTATAATTTTGCCGACACCACGTCACCACCACCCTTCTTCTCCTTCTCCGCCAACAACACCGGCACCACAATCGACAGAAAATTGGAATTGCAATTTCAATTCTTATTTGAAGTCGCCACCGCCACCACCACCCCCTACACCTCGTCCGATTTTCTTCCACTGACACATCCACCACCCTTCTTCTCCTTCTCCGCCAACAACACCTGCACCACAATCGACAGAAAATTGCATTGCAATTTCAATTATCAAATCATATTTGAAGTCGCCACCGCCACCCTCCTCCGATTCCACTTCCACTGACACATCCACCAACCTTTTTCTCCTTTTACGCCAGCAACACCAACACCGCAATCGACAGAAAATTACAATTTCAATTATCAATCTAATTTGGAGATACTGTACGACGGAAAACAAATTCAAATTAACTACACACAGCACCAGCACCACCACCGGTGAATGGTTATTTATTTTCTGAATCTGAGTTTGAAACCAAGTCCCTTCAAAACTTCTAAATTGAATCCAACTTTTTTCACCGGTGAATCGTTCTCATTTTCTGAATCTGCAGTTGGATTTATGTATAATCAGATCAAATCTTTGGTTACCAAAAGATATAATTACACAAATTACCATATAGTTGTTAGATTATCATTCTAATACATGGGTTAATATAGATCTAATTTTCTGATATCATGAACACTCATCAATGAAAAAACAAATGAAAAAAAAAATCAATAACAGTTGTGGTCATTAGTTGCAGAGAAAGATAGAAGAGACGAGGAGATAGAAATAAGGATCTTTGCATGGGACACACGTGTTTGGGCATACGTTTGAAAAATCAAAATTTTAGATACACTCTGGTGTTTTAGGCTTAGTACGAAATATGCAATCAATTTTTGTGATGGGAGCAATTTCGCCAATACTCGAATAAATATTATACATGATCGTGTAATGCTAATGACTTCTGTCAAATTACCATATTTAATCATGTAAACAGATGGTAACAGTGTCATGGTATGCTCGTGATGAAGCTATTAATTGTGAGCAGGGGCGGAGCCAGCCCATTGCAATGGGGTGCACTTGTACCCCTGCCCAGCTGGCTCCCAAGCCCAATTAGAATTTTTTTTTTTAATATCCAAGCTTAATATTGTAATTTTGCGCCCCTAAAAAAAGGTGTTAATTGAATATTTGTCCTTATTTTTGATGGACTTTACAAATATCCTTATCACACAATAAATATGTCTCTCTCTATCTATAAGCCCATCAGGGGTCCAATAAGGATTTTATTTCTTCCAAATTTGCCCATCTATTATTTCTATCTATCGCTACCTACTTCTTCTTCTTCATTTAGCAAGTGAACCATCTTCTCCATTGCTCGCCACCACCACCACCAACATTTCCATCGTCACCACCTCTGCAAATTCTCCCACCGCCGTCGACAATCGAGATGTATTAGCAACATATGAAACTTTTTCTTCTTCTATAATCGATTTTTAAAATCATATAAAAAAAACGAGATATGTTCTTTTAGGTTACGAAATCAAGTTTTGAGCAACGCTATGAACGATTTGGGGTTCGATTCAATTAAGAAAAGGAGGATCCGAGAGATACAACGATAAAGCCGATTTCGATATGGTTATGGTGTGTGAACAATCATGAAAGAATTTGTGACAATCCGGGTTGGAGGTTATGCTAACTTCATTGGCTCCCACTTTTGGAACTTTCGGGTAATAAAGTGTTTTTGAGTTTGATGTTCGTAAGACCTAGAGATAAATAAAATCGGTGGAAACTTGTATGATCTAGTAGAAAGACCGCATACCCAAAATCGATTTAGTGCTTGAATTTTGTTCACTATCTACACATACCTCTCAGTGAAGATTCTGATTCAAATTTACGTAAGCTTTGTGTGGTTTTGTTAGTTAATTTTAATTAGTACTTCAGTTTCAAATTTTGCAGTGTTGCCTTCATGTTGAAAAGCTTAATAACATATCAATTCTCATTAGGATTATTATACGTTGTGCAAGTTATTTTGGTTCTAAAATAAATTATTTTGTTTGCAATTTAATATCTCAAGGATGATTTGCTTGGTTTTGGCTGACGATCCACATGGAAATGAAGTGTTTAGGAATCAATCTTTGGATATGGATGTATTATACCGTTAGGTGAAACACATCGGGTGAGATACTGGACGCATAGTGATGTCTGCTACTCTGTTGCTTAATTATTTTGATGGGATGCTTTCTCTTACTTATTATTAACCTTATTCTCTTACTTATTATTAACCTTATTATCCATAACCTTAGTTCACATAAGCTTATGTCTTGGTTATTATTAGTCTTGACACTTGAGTAAAAATTTTCTGAAATGTTATTAGTGATATTGTGAAGTATGTCACTGCTTATGCCAATGGTTATCAATTTTTTGTTTTTTTATATGTTTTTATGGGATCAACAATGGTTGTTGATACATCTATATGGATCAACTCCTGTTGTTGACCCAATTTTTTATTGGATCAACAATGGTTGTTGATCCATCTGTATGGATCAACTCCTGTTGGTTTTGGTTGGAATGATGAAATTGTTGTTGGATTTTGGTTCTGGTTGTTTTGGTGGTGGTGGTGGTGCTGGAAATGTGTGATTTTGTTGGTGGAGGTAATGGTGGAGAGGCACGAATGAGAAATTAGTCATGGAAATAGTAGTAGAATGGTGGTTCCGGTTGTTGTAGTTGTCTAGATTGGTTTTGAAGATGGTCTTGGAGCTGTTGGTGTTTATGAAGCTACAGGTAATGAAATATGGTGGTTATCTGGGTTGAAGAAGGCAGTGATATTGGATCAACTATGGTTGTTGATCCATATATTTTGGATTAACTATGGTTGTTTATCCATCTATATGGGATCAAATACTGATGTTGATCCCTTGAACTCATGCTTTTGTAGTTTAAATCATGTAAATTTGTCCCAATGTTGAACTTGTGGTGCAATGGTAGCATGACTGACTCCATGTCAGATGATGCGTGTTCGACTCACGCCAAGTTCACTCCATTTTACATGGATCAACTATCATTATTGATCCAATTTTACATGGATCAACTTCCATTGTTGATCCACTAAAATTGGATCAACTTCTACTGTTGATCCTTTTTTCTTGGATAAACTAGATAAACTTCTCTTGTTGATGGTTTTGTTGGTGGATCTGAAACTGCGGTGATGAAGTGGTAGCATTTTTCCATCGGCATGGATAAACATCCATTGTTGATCCAACTGCAATGGATAAATTTCTACTGTTGATCCAACTGCAATGTATAAACATCCATTGTTTGATCCAACTGAAATGGATCAACTACTTTTTGTTGATACAAAAAAATTTGAACCAGCGGTGATGGTGGTGGTGGCGGCGGTGGTGGCGGTGGCGATGGTGGTGGTGGTGACGGTGGTGGTGGCGGCGGCGATGAATTTGTGGTGGTGGCGGTGAAGGAGTGGTGGTGGAATATTGGTGGTGGTGGTGGCGGTTGGCAGGCGGTGGTTGTTGAACGGTGGTGGTGGTGGTGGAATGGTAGTTGAATGTTGGTGGTGGTGGTGCTAGTGGTGGTGGTGAAGTGGTAGAGGAAGAAATTTGTTGTATTTTGAAATAAAGAAAAATATTATATTAGTGAGGGTATTAAGGTAATCTAATATTAAATGGATAATGTTATAAAAAAGGAGGGACATATTTATTGTTGGATAAGGATATATTTGTAGGGAGTTAAAAGTAGGGACATATAATTAATATACCCTAAAAAAAGTTAGCACTCTATAGCAGAATTTTACACCCTATCCAACATTTCTTGGCTCCGTCCCTCATTGTGAGTTCCTCTTCATGATGAAAATACTAATGGGATCATAAATTTTCTTGAAATTCCGTTGCAACGGTGTTCCGTTTTTCTTCAGTCAGCCCTCCCTACCGTGACAACGGTGTTCTAGTCTAAATGGAAAAGGAGGAGGAAAATTTATTTTTGGGGTTGAGTGGTTGTTACACTATTGTATGTCTCAAATCATGTTATCATAAATTTATTGGAATGAGGAGAATTTCTTTTATGCCCATGCTCACAATCATAAGCATGGGCTAACAACATGTATTCTGAATAAACTCCAAAGGCCAGGCCACTTGGTACACTCTTTGTAGCTTGGACCTTATTCGCTGTCAGCTGAAACCATTTTGACCCCTCCCAGGCTCGCACCTTGAATTACAGATAAGAAAAACTCATTGTCATCATTAGTATTTACAAATTTACATATAACGGATGTCGATCTGTTGTCGCCGCGTGACGCTTTCTTGGTTTTATTTTAGTGAAACAATGGAATTTAAGGCACAATTTTAAGTTTCACTGTTTTAATAACCGCTACATCTCTGAGGTACAATTTTAAAATGATAGCGCATTTACAAAATTCTGGTAAATTGTGCTAAATGCAATTCATCTGAAAAACCAACCGCATAATTGTAGCCCTACCAAAATGAAATCCTGAGTTTTGCCCTGGTCTCACTAGCTGACTTCACATCCTACGTTGTCACCATAACTGACTTCACAACCTACGTCATTCTAAAGAACCTTCGGAAACAATGTCGTGCGCATGTTAGTAACGTCTCCAACCTGAATGGTAAGAAGAAGATTAAAGAAAAGATATCCAGAAAGCGAAAGAGATTAATTATTTCTAATCGCTTTCCTCCTCCTTCCTTCCTGTCAACAACTCAGGAAACGGAAGAGGCTCTCTCTCGCTCATTATAAATACACACTACACCCCATCCCTTAAACCTCCATTACAAAAACAAAAATATTCCTTCAATCTCTAATCAATTTTCTTGATCTGTTTTATAGTTTTGCAAAAAAAAAAAAAAAAAAAATACTTTCAATTTCATCACTTCATTATTATCAATGGAATTAGAAACCGGGAAAAAGAGGGTTGTTGTTGTTGGGGGTGGACTTGCTGGAGCGCTAGCAGCTAAATCTCTTCAATCTCATGCTGATGTTGTTCTCATCGATCCGTAAGCATCTAATTTATCATAAATGTGAAAAGATTTCTTAAGTTGTCAATTTCAACATACCCATTTTTTAGTGTCGTTTTCATGATTTTTATCTTTGTTTTTTTGGGTACTTTTGATTGCAAATAGTAAGGAGTACTTTGAAATTACATGGGCGGGCATGAGAGCAAAAGTTGAGCCTTCAGTTGCGAACAGAATGGTAATGAAGCACAGTGATTACTTCACAAATGGGCGTCTTGCAATGTCTTCGGCTGTTGGTGTCACAGAAACGGAGGTATTAACTGCTGATGGAGAGTCGATACCATATGACTACCTTGTTATTGCTACTGGACACAATGATTCGTTCCCGAAGACAAAAAGTGAGAGGCTTGAACAATATCAAGCAGGTACTTTCATTTTCTTAACGAGATTCTTTGATTTTAACTTATCCAAACATGAATGTACATATAGAATCCGCAAACTGAAGTCGATATCAATCCGTTTCTAATTTGACAGAGTACAACAAGATAGAGTCGGCAGATTCAATTTTAATTATTGGGGGAGGGCCAAGTGGAGTTGAACTTGCTGGCGAGCTTGCTGTTGATTTTCCTGGCAAGAAAGTGACTTTGGTTCACAGTAGGCAGAGGTTGTTAGATTTTGTTGGACCAAAGGCTTCTAAGAAGGCTTTAGATTGGTTGACCTCGAGAAAGGTTGAAGTGATTTTGGACCAATCAGTTGATTTGAAGTCTCGTACAGATGGAGACAAAATGTTCAAAACATCAACTGGAGAAACAATCGTAGCAGACATCCACTTCTTTTGTGTAGGAAGGCCGCTAGGTACATCGTGGATAAAGAACTCCATATTTGAAGAGGCTCTAGATGCTCAAGGAAGGGTGATGGTTGATGAACACCTCAGGGTGAAGGGTCACAAAAATGTCTTTGCTATTGGAGATATTACTGACATTCCGGTAAGTCTATGTAAACTTTTAATACCTGTCTATTACTAGCATGAAAATTAAAGTTCCATTAACTCAGTCATCATCTTCTTCAAATCTAACAGGAAATGAAACAAGGGTACTTGGCGCAGAATCATGCTGTATTGACAGCTAAGAACGTGAAGTTATTAATTGATGGAGGAAAGGAAAGTAAGTTGAGAAAGTATAAAGCTGGTTCAGATATGGCTATCATTTCCTTAGGTAGAAGAGAGGCTTTGGCTCAGTTCCCTTTTGCCACTCTTATTGGATGCTTTCCGGGATTAATCAAATCCAAGGATCTCTTCATTGGGAAGACAAGGAAGACAATGGGAGTTTGATATTTTCTGTGAAGTTAATTCATTTATGTTTATGGCTTCTGCATTTTGTTGGGCATCTTGAGAATAGTTTGATCATATTTTTAATTTAAATTTTCTGCCAGGCATGAAATGAGAGTTGTTTGCTGTATTGTGGTTGTAAGAGTGAGGTTTATATATATTATTATTAATAGCATAATCATTGCATTTGTGAATCGATGGCATAGTCAGGTTTAAGTGAGGTTTAAAGGAAATTTTATAAAACTAAGAAAAGGAAATTACATTGTTTTGCTGTTAGAGAATCACCTGATCAAAGTACTACAGAAGCTCAATAGTCCTTGTGCTGGCAGATATTTGTAATGTCCGTTGTCACTGGCTCATGTTAGTTAGTTGGTGCACGTTAGTTATTACAGCTGTAATGTCAAATGTATTCTACTATAAAAACAAGAGCAGTGAATGGTCATTGTAAGAGAAACAAAGAATTCAATTAATAAAACTCTGAGCAATTGTCTAGCGACACATAAGCTCTTACATGGTATCAGATACCTGTATTTTCCATTAATGGCTACTTCAAAATCAAATTCAACTCATATCTCACTAACCTTTAAACATCCATCAAAACTATCAACTACTAATTACATTCTCTGGAAATCACAAATAGTACCCTTGTTACACTGTTATGATTTATTCAAATTTGTTGATGGATCTCTGCAATGTCTAGTGAAATATAGTCTTTCAGATCCAACATCATCAACAACACCAGCTGCTGATCATGACTATATCTCAAATCCAGAGTATCTGTATTGGACTAATCAAGATCAAGCTATCTTATAGTGGCTCTTTTATGCTTGTACCGAAGAAATTCATTCTCAAGTTGTTAACTGTACTTATTCTCATGAAGTTTGGACTCGATTGGAGAACAACTACAACGTTACATCTAGATCTCGTCTTATGCAGTTAAAAACTGATTTGATCCAACTCAAGAAAGGCTCAGATTCAATGCATACTTACTTCAACAAAGATAGATCTATTGCTTATCAATCATCTCAAATTGATCGTCCATTGTCTGATGAGGATCTTGTGTTTCATATTCTGCAAGGCTTACCTCCAGAATTCAATGCTTTCAAGACATCTGTTAATACTCAACAACTGGAGAATTTGAATCCAATTACTTCATCATATCTTCTAGGCCTACTCTTGTCTGAAGAAACTCGTGTTATTACTGAATCACACGTTGATCTCACCATTGCTTCTGCTAATGTTGCTCATCCACCTCAATTTCATTATGGTTTCAGTTCTTCATTGTTTGATACTTCTCCTATGAGCAATGGTTCAGGTAATTTTTCACCTAATTACTCTACTTCAAATTGGTCATCAAATTCTATTGTGGTGGTACTGGAAATACTCGATCCAATTTTGCTAGAGGAGGTTATAATTCTGCCATAGGAGGTCGATTTAATCCAAGTGGTATATCAAATTTTGGAGGTCATTCAAATTTTGGTGGTAGATTTCACAATGGAGGTTGTTCAAATTGAAGATTTGGTAGAGGTTCTTCAAATTTCTTTCCACCAGTGAAATATGATTATTATGTGGAGTATCAACTTTGTCGCAAGCCTGGTCATCAGTCTAATGAATGTAGACATCGATATTCTAGCATTGATTTTTCTACAGATCAAGCTTACAATGCTTCTTATGATGATGGCTATTATGAGTATTCTGAGTATGACTTTTGGATCCGTGAACCTGGGGCATTTACAGTTTATAATGAAGATTATGAATCAACTACTACATCTTGGGTACCAGACTCTGGTGCTACTCACCATATTACTTCAGATTTGTCTAATTTGAATCTTCATTCAGAATATCAAGGTTCAGACCAAGTTAAAGTTGGGAATGGACCGGGTTTTCTTATAGCTCATATTGGCTCTTCTGTTTTTCATTCTAATGATACTACATTGGCTCTTTCAAATGTGCTTCATGTTCCTAGTATCACTAAGAATTTGTTATCAGTGCTCCAATTTGCAAAGGATAATAACTGCTATTTTTTCTTTTATCCTGATCATTTCTGTGTCAAGGATTTGGTCACTCACAAAGAGCTTCTTACTGGACCTATTAAGAATGGACTATATGATCTTCAGTTTCCTATTGTACCTCTCAAGCAAGTTTTCTCAACTTCCTCAAGTTCAGATGATTGGCACAAGAAGTTAGGACATCCAGCATTCAAGACCCTAAGCATATATTAGCCTCAGTTAATACTGTAATAGATGATCATCTTACTAGCTCCATTTGCAGTGATTGTCAAATAGCAAAAATTCATGCTCTACCATTCCCTTCTGTATCTCAAAATACTGTTCATGGTCCTTTAGACCTTATTCATACGTATGTATGGGTCTCCCCAATTTGCTCAGTAAATGGATTTAAGTACTATGTTTCTTACATTGACTCATTTAGTAGGTTCACTTGGCTTTATCCACTTTCTTACAAATCTGAAATATTACCTACTTTTATTAAATTCAAAACTTATGTTGAGAAATAATTTAATGCTTCTATTAAAATGGTACAATCTGACTGGGTAGGAGAATACAGAAATGTGTTTACTTATCTAGACTCTTGTGGTATTGGTCATAGAGTTTCATGTCCACATGCTCATCAACAAAATTGGAAAGCAGCGAGAAAACATAGACACATTGTGGAGACTGGTCTTTCTCTTCTTTCACATGCTTCTCTTCCAGTTTCTTATTGGTCTTATTCCTTTGAGACAACAATTGTTTTGATTAATAGACTGCCTGCATCAGCAATCTCCTTTGGAGACTTTATATCATTTACAACCAGATTATAATTTTCTCAAAGTCTTTGGTTGTGCCTATTATCCTTGTTTAAGGTATTTCAATGCACACAAATTGGAGCCAAGGTCAATTAAGTGCATCTTTTTGGGTTACAGTGCTATGCACAAGGGTTATATGTGTTTTAATCCATTAACAAATAAGATCATTATATCTAGACATGTTGTTTTTGCTGAGCATGAATTCCCATATTCTTCTTTTAGTGCTTCTTCATCCATGTCTAGTTCCCCTCAAGATGTTATTTTGACTACAATGTCAGTTTCTCCAATCATTTATAATGAACCTGATCTATCATCTGAAATATCATTGCCTTCACCTACTTCTACAACTAATGATCAAAGTACTACAGAATCAGCTTCCACATCTTCTTTGGCTCCACCTGTTCAAAATGCTCATTCTATGAAGACAAGAGGTAAAAGTGGAATCACTAAGCCTAAAGTTTTTGCAGCTGATGTTCAATCTGTTAACGAAGACATTACAGTCCCTACTTCTTTTACCGTGGCTAACAAAATACCATCTTGGAGACTTTCTATGTGTGATGAAATTAATTCTTTATTACAAAACGGCACATGGATTCTTGTTCCTTATGATCATTCTCTAAATATTATAGGCTGCAAATGGGTTTTCAGAGTTAAAAGAAAATCAGATGGTTCCATTGAAATATTAAAAGCAAGATTGGTTGGTAAAGGTTACACTCAGGTTGAAGGAATTGATTTTAAATAGACCTTTAGTCATGTTTTTAAGCCAACTAGAGTTAGAATGATGCTCTCCATTTGTCTCTACAAAGGATGGACTATGTTAAGAATGCTTTCTTACATGGGTATCTTTCTGAGGATGTATACATGTGTCAACCTCCAGGTTTTCAAGATAAGGAATTTCCAAATCATGTTTGCAAGCTTAAGAGGTCACTGTATGGCTTAAAGAAAGCCCATAGGGCATGGTTTGAAATCCTAAGTCAATTTCTGCTGCAATATGGTTTTACTGCTTCTAAGACAGATACTTCTCTGTTTTTCAAGGTTACTGCCAATACAGCCTTATATGTACTGATCTATGTAGATGATATCTTGGTCACTCGTAGTTCTCCTCCAGCTATTGCTTCTCTCATTCAAAGTTTGAGCTCTGAATTTGCTATTAAGGACTTGGGAAATTTACATTTCTTTCTTAGTATTCAAGCTACACATACTGCCAATGGTGTTCATATCTCTCAAGAACAATATGTGAGTAATCTACTTCAGAAAACAAAGATGGATAATTGTCAGTCTTGTGCAACTCCTATATCCACTGCAGTTTTTGATTCTAAGTCTCCACCTTTAGAGGATCCTGTAGTCTACAGAAGTACAGTGGGAGCTTTGCAGTATGCTACTATTACAAGACCTGACATAGCATATGTTGTGAATAAATCCTTCCAGTTTATGTCTTCTCCTACTGAGGCTCACTTGTCTGGAGTTAAAAGAATCTTACGTTATTTAAAGGGTACTCTGTCTTATGGACTTCATTTTAATAAATCTCATAGCTTGCAGCTTCAAGCATTCTCTGATGCAGATTGGGCTGGTGACCCTATTGACAGAATATCAACAAGTGTAATGGCAATCTATATGGGTCCTAATCTCATATCTTTGTGTTCACGCAAATAGAAAATTGTCTCTAAGTCTAGTACATAAGATTAATATCGTGCAGTTGCTAATGATACATCTGAGCTACTATGGGTATAATCCTTGATGACTGAATTACATTTCTCTTCTCCTAGAGTTCCTGTTCTTTGGTGTGACAAGTTAGGAGCTACATACCTCACTGCAAACCCAATTTTTTATCACAGGATGAAACATATCGAAATTGCATTTCATTTTGTCAGAGAGTTAGTTGCTAGTAAACAATTATCTGTCAGATATATCAGTACTCATGATCAGTTAGCAGACATTTTGACCAAAGGTTTATCTACTGCAAAATTTTCTTTGTTTGGATCCAAGCTCAGTGTCTCTCCCAAGACCCTAGAATAAGGGGGGGAGGGGGGGAGGGTGTTAGAGAATCACCTCAATAGTCCTTGTGCTAGCAGATATTTGTAATGTCGGTTGTCACTTTCTCATGTTAGTTAGTTGGTGCACGTTAGTTATTACAGCTGTAATGTCAAATGTATTCTGATATAAAAACAAGAGCAGTGAATGGTCATTGTAAGAGAAACAAAGAATTCAATTAATAAAACTTTGAGAAATTGTCTAGTGACACATAAGCTCTTACATTTGCTTAGATAGATTACTTAGCCAAGCATTTTCTAGATATATCCCAATATCTAGAGTCTATTCTAATTTCCGAGAATTTAATTAAGTGTTTTGCTAAACTATCCGCATAATTGTTAGATTTTCTATTAACATAAGAGAAGGAAGAACTAGCAAGAAATTGATTGTGCAGATAAATTAAGGGCTTGATGCAAAATAGCCTTTGATCTCCTATTGACAGCAAAATGGTTCTTGTAGGATCAGAATATCGCAAGAAGGACACATTTGCGAAGTTTAGTTAACAACACTTTGCGAGCGTCGCAGAACGATTTGAAGAATGACGTAACATATGACGATGGCAGAAAAATGAGAAAAGTGTGATAACTCTGCGATGATTAGAGTGTTTGCGAAGATTAAAAATAGAACTCTTGCGAGAATATCGCAAGTCAGGTCCGAAATTAAAGGACAGATTAGCTGTCATCCATTATTTAATTCCTTATATAAAGAGTTGAACAAGCATAAAAAAAAGAGAGAGATCTTTTTCGAGTGTTGAGCAAGTCATTAGAAGAGAGAAAGTCCATAGCGGTTGTGAATTATTTAACTTTATTTCCTTTTTATATTGTAAAATTTGTGAGATTAATCAATAAAATTTATGATTGTTGATCTAAAAATGATTTGATTGTATGAATTCTTGTGAGGGGTGTAGTGTGGGATTTACTGCTACTACATATTGGCGCTAGAATTGGGGACTGAAGATGATCAAATAAAGAAAATTTAAGTGAAGATTGTGGAAGATTATTGTGAAAACTGTTTAAATCAAGAAAGTGATAAAAGAAAACAACAAATCAGTTGGAGAAAAGATAATTAATATCAATGAGAATAAAATAAGATTGGAGTGTAATGTAATCACAAAAACGATGGTTAATGAATTCCATGAAAACATTAGAGGGAGGATACATAAACGAGATTTTTAAGGAAAGAAGATTATGACGGTAGAAAAAATATCTCCGTTGAAGGATTGGGAAAAGTAGAAAATTACGTTCACAGCGACAGAGATACCAAAAGAAAATTTGAGCCACACATCTCCTTCGGTAATCACAATAACGGTTATACGAGAAGAAAAGGAGAAATCAGCAAAATCTATAAAAGAATGGGCGGTGAATAAAACTTTGGTAGATACGGGAAGCTCAGTGGATGTAATATTTTATCATGCATACAAAGGAATGGGGTACAAAGATGAAGAAATGTCTCATCCAACATATTATATTCATGGTTTCGGCAAGTCCACAACTAAACCAAAAGGGGAAATAACAGTGAGAATTTTGCGGGGAGAAATTAAAACACAAATAACGCTATGTGTGGTGGATATGGAGTCACCATATAACATGATGTTGGGAAGATCATGGATACACGCAATCAAAGATGTAGCATCGACATTACATCAGTGTATCAAGTTTCCTATGCCAAGCGGGATTGGTGAAATTAGGGGAGATATTGAAGGTGCAAAACTATGTAATCAAATTGAAGTAAAAAATTATGAAGTACAAGTGAAGAAGCGAAAAGTTCGCAGGAAGATGGCGAAAGAGGCAAAGAAAGAAGAGGAGTTTAAAATCTACATGATAAGAGCAGAAGAAGGAAAAGGAGTACCCAGCGAAATTTCGCAGGAAGGAGATAAACCAGCGAAAATTATAAAAGAACCAACACTAATGGGAGAACCTGAAGCAAGTTACAATGTAGCAGAACCAACAAAAGAAGTAAATATTCGAACTGAAGAAGAACCTAAAATGTTGAAAGTTGGAACTAAGATGGATACAGACGAGGAAGAAAGAACCGTCAATCTCTTGCGAGAATATAAATATATTTTCTCATGGAACATGGATGAAATTCCTGGAATAGATCCATCAGTTGCATGTCATAAATTGGAGATCAACAAAGATGCAAGACCATTTAAGCAGGGGATAAGAAAGATCGCAACAACTTACCATCCCAAAATAGAAGAGGAACTACAGAAAATGCTGGATGCAGGAATTATAAGACAAGCAAGATAACCAGAGTGGATAGCAAACATGGTTGTGATTCCAAAGAAAAATAATGGGATAAGAATTTGCATAGATTTTACTGATCTAAACAAAGCTTGTCCTAAAAAAAGTTTTCCATTACCAGATATACCTCAAATGGTCGAGTCAGCAGCAGGAAATGATATAATATCTTCCTTAGATGGGTATAAAGGATACAACCAGATTTCTCTCATTGAAGAAGATCAAGAACATACTGCTTTTTTCGCTCCGAGAGGGTTATATTGTTATACAAAAATGCCATTTGGTTTTCGAAACGCAAGAGCAACATATCAAAGAATGGTAGAGAAGGTATTCACAGAGTGGATACACAAAACATTAGAGGTGTACGTATATGACATGTTGATAAAAAGTAAAGAAGCTAAAAACCATGTACAAGATCTGAAGGAGATTTTTGAACAGATGCGGCATTTGAACATCAAGGTGATTCCAGAAAAATGCATTTTTGGAGTTGCATCAGGAAAGTTTTTAGGATACATTATATCCAAGGAAGGAATACAAGTTGATCCAGAAAAAGTGCAAGCAGTTCGCGATATGCCAACACCAGCAACAGTAAAAGATGTGCAAAAGTTAAATGGTCTTTTGGCTTCGCTAGGAATATTTATCTCGCGATCATCAGTCAAATGCAAATATTTTTTCAACATCTTTAAAAAAGGGACAAAATTCAGGTGGACAGATGAATGTGAGAAAGTTTTTCAAGGAATAAAAAAATACCTGGTGAATACATCTATTTTACAAAAGGCAGAACCCGGAGAAGAGCAGTTAATCTATCTTGCGACAACTTCGCATGCACTAAGTGTTGTGTTATTGCGAGTGGATGCAGGAGTTGAAAAACCAATTTACTACATCAGCAAGACGTTCAATTCCGCAGAGAGAAATTATTCTAAGATTGAAAAACTAATTCTAGCATTGGTTTATGCGACCTTTAAAATTCGCATATATTTCCAGGCACATAAAGTTAAAGTGTTAACAAAGGTACCAATTGAATCAGTGATGAAGAACTCAAAAAGATCAGGCGGAGTGGAGAGATAAAATGCGCAAGTAGGACATTTCAAAATTAAATATGAAATGTTGTCTTCACCAAAGTCGCAGGTTGTTGCAGACTTTTTAGCAGAATTTCCTTTAGAAGATGATGAAGTTGTTGAGGAGATGATGGATATAGAAGAAGAACAAGGAGATCTAAAAGACTTGTTAACAGAACCAAATAGATGGGAGATATTGGTGGATGGATCCTCAAATGGGGAAGGTAGTGGAATTGGAATTATCTTGATTTCACCAGAGGGAACAAAGATGGCTTTTTCATTTAGGTTGGAGTTTGCATCTACTAATAATGAAACAGAATATGAAGCTATGATACATGCACTAAAATTCGCAATAGAAATAAAATTAGAAAATGCTAGAATTACCAGTGATTCGCAGCTAGTCATTCTCCATATAAAAGGAGAGTACACAACAAATGAACCATCCTTGAAGAAATACAAGAAACTTGTTGAATAATTGTCAGCGAAAATCCCAAAAATAAAATGGAGGCATATATCAAGGAGGGATAATAGGCTCGCAGATGCTTATGCTTTCATTTCAAGCATGATGACAGATCCGACTACGAGATGCATAAATATACAGACACTTTTATCTCCATCAATCAATAAAGAAGAGGAAGAAGAGGTAGATATAATGATAGTAGAAGGTGGTGAAGAAGGGCCAAAAGACAATATCGCAGATTGGAGAACAGAACTTCATGCATATTTAGCAAGAGGGGAAATACCAAGAAACAGATTGAAGGCACGCAAATTAAAGAGTCGTGCAACAAATTATGAATTAATAGATGGGATATTGTATAGAAAATCATTTAATGGACCATCACTTAGATGCTTGACACGAGAGGAAGGAGATAAAGTGTTAAAAATGATGCATAGTGGGGATGCTGGCAATCACATCGGAGGAAGATATTTGGCATATAGATCAAAAACACAAGGTTATTATTGACCATATATGCATGAAGATGCAAAACAAGTATCAAGGCGTTGCGAAGATTGCCAGCGACATGGAAAAAGAATACACGCACCTGGAGCACCCTTATCATCCTCAACCAGTGTATGGCCTTTTGGAAAGTGGGGGTTAGATATTGTGGGACCATTTGTCCCAGGGTCTGGACAAAAAAGATACTTAATTGTCGCAACAGATTATTTCACAAAATTGGTAGAAGTAAAAGCAGTACATCGCATTCACGATAAAGACATATTTACATTCATATTTGAAAATATCATTTGCAGATTTGGAATTCCAGCATAGTTGGTATCTGATAATGGGAAGCAATTTGAAAGGCAGAATATAGAAATGTTGCTTAATGCATTTAAGATAAAATGTGGAAAATCTACTCCTTTATACCCACATGCTAATGGGAAAGCAGAGGCAACAAATAAGACATTCACAGATATATTAAAGAAGAAGTTGGAGGGACATAATAGAGCATGGTGCGAACAAGTACATAATGCAGTATGGGCTTACAACACAACTAGGAGAGAAACAACTGGAATGTCACCTTTCTGTCTAACATATGGGGTTGAGGCAGTGTTACCAACAGAAGTTGCTATACCCACGACAAAAATAGAGGCCTGGGAGAAGAATCTTAGTGTTGGAATGATCTTAAGCAAACTGGATGAATTAGAAGAGAAAAGAGAAAAATATTAACATCATATGGAGAATTATAAATGGAGATTAGCACGAAAATACAATAAGCGTGTCAAGCCACGTGAATTTCAGCCAGGTGATTTGGTTCTTCGCGAGATGCCAAAATTATCAACGAGAAGGTGGTGGAAAATTAGCGAGAAAATGGGATGGACCTTACATTATAAAAGAGATAATTGGAACATGGGCATACAAATTGATGGATCCATAGGGTAAAGATGTTGGTCAAAGACTTGGTAGACCATGGAATAGACTATATTTAAAGAGATACTATACGTGAGGAACTTTGAGAATCCCTAGTTGATGAAATGATGTATGATGCAACAAAGTAAGTATTAACAAAAAAAAATTGTTTTATGATTCTTCACTGCGAGATTATTCAAGATCAAAATAAAATAAGAATATGAGAAAATTTCGCAAGAGAAAATCAAAATAGAATGGGACTAACCTTTATGGCGTACACCCTGGTTCGCAAATAAAATTTCGCAAGAGGAAAATGTAAGACCTAAAGTATGTCATAAAAGGGGGTATATGTTGCATGGCACATCGATAAGGTTACACCCCTGCTGGAACCTGAGTCATGGAGATTTGGGGTCAATGAATGCCCATCCAGGAGAGACACCTTGGATTCTCAGCTTGAGCATATGACTTGAGTTGGGATACTAAGATAATAATATCTCTCCTAATGGGTGAAGAGTATAACCAAGGCTCTGAGGTACACGGTTGATCCAAGAGTACCCGGGGCGTATGAAACTACCTTGGCCATTCTTGGAAAGTCTTGGCTATGATGCACTCGACCCGAAGAAAACCCCACTTAGGGTGCAGTCTCGTAACCATAAGCCATATAGGAAAAAGGGATAAGAGGCTGCAAACACAATTGGTTGTTGTTAAGACTGGATGAGAGGATCTAGTCTTGTATGGAAGAAGTACGTCTCCTTGAAAGGGAAACCAGGGGGAAAACAAGGGCGGCACCCTCCATTAAGGAGCTGATAAGTGTCTTAAGACGAAAATGTCATGAGGCTTTTTACTCACGGGAGTGTTAAGACTTGTCATATTTGTACAACAGTCCTGAAGAGGCAATAATACAAAAAATAAGTTAAGACGAGATCAATGGGTTTCTGCATGAAAGTGTAGAAACGTCTTGTGATTTCTTCGCAAGACGACAATGTCATGGGGATTTAATTTCGCAAGAATATTTTGCCCTGTCATATTGTCGTAGCAAAAATACAACAAAACATAAAGTTAAGGCAAGGTCAATGGGTTTTTACATGAAAGTGTAGAAACGTCCTGCAATTTTGTCGCAAAGAAAAAGTATGGCAAAATAAGACCTTTAGGTAGGAAGGAAAAATAAGACCACAAAATATTTATAAATACTAACTATTCTTTATGCAGATCATTCATCGCTAGAAAGATAATGAGAAGCAAGTATTGGAATTAATACACAAGATGACATTATCTTTCTCGCAAATACCTAAAATACCAAAAGTATAATATAATCCAAGGGTGGTCCAAAATACACCGTTCGCAAGAAAAGAAAGAGAAAAAGTAACTCAAGAAAACAAAATCAAAAGTCAGACTTCAATATTTTCTTCGTCGGCTTTATCATCTTCACCAGCTTTATCCTCTTTGCCAGTATTTTCCTTATTCTGATCGACTCCAACTCCAACTTCTCCCTCACTTGGCTTATCACCAGTAGTTATTTCATCACCAACAACTCCTTCTTTAAGAGGGATTTGTTCCTCTTCTTCTAAATGTTCTTGAGAAATACTATCTTCACTATAACTTCCATAATCAAGATCATTATCAGCAGCATGAGGAGTTTCATCTTCATCTACTTCCAGAGGTTTAATTGATACAGGAGGAAGATATTTGGATAGTAAAATCTCATTCAAAAGAACTTCAGCATTAAGATGATCCTGGCGAAGGAAAGCTCTATCACGGTTTCTAATCTCCATGTCTTTGAAATAATCAAGGTAGTCATACTTTCTTTCTGCTTGATCGCGAGAACGGGCAATGTGAGAAACAAGTAGTCCATTTTCTCTGCGAAGCTTGGCAAGCTTAGAATCCAAAGTAGAAATGGAAGAATGAAGTTTTCTTTCAGATTCTGCAAAAAATAAGAACAAACACTATTTGGGAGAGTACTTCGCAAGAGAATATTGCAAGGAAATTTAACAAAGAAATAAAATGGTTGAGGCAGTCAAAATGACTACCTTCCTTTTGCGCAATTATATTTTGAATTAGTGCCAAGCAAGTATGTAGTTGCAGGAAATCCCACAACTACACCCTCATGAGATTCTATTAATTTGATTTGATGATCTAACTTATTTGATATGAAAATGAAGATTAAAGTACTAAAATTGTAAAAGAGACACGAAGATTTTTATATGGTTCGATCATTGTGATCTACATCCATGGTTCTTCACTAGTGATTGTATGTAATTACATGATTTTACAATTGAGACTCCATTAAAGAATATTTGGAGCTCTAGATTTTTGGGGAATAAGATCATCAAAAAAATAAGTCTCTCTCTCTCTCTCTTTACAAAATTCTAACTTCAAATGTCTCTCCAAAATATATTCTCCAAAAGAACTCTCCCTTTCTCTTATGCCTAAATGGCTATTTATATGATTTTACAAAAAAGATGACAGTTGTGTTGTCCCACAATTTCGGATCTAAAATATGTCATGCGAGTCTTCGCAGCCTTGCTCGCAAGATGTCTTTTCTCTCCACAATTTTGCAAGCTATCATTTGTTGCGTCGTTAATTATTTGCAAGCATAATAATGCTGCGAGATTCTGCTCCTACATTTTGCCTCTTTTTTCTTGAATATTGCTTGAAGAGCGATCTTCAGGAAAAAACTAGTTGTTTTAGTTGTTGGAGTAGTCTTTGATCTTTGTTGTTGAAGGAACGAGCGAAAGAATATTGGACTTGAAAAGTATATACTTGCCTCTATTCTTTTGCGAAGATCTGAAGCTTTGCGAAGTAAATAAGAAGTATCATCCCGAAGTATACGAAGTATGAAGTATCCTTGAAGAAGTATAAGAAGTACTTAATCCTCGAAATATATAAGAAGTATTCGTCCTTGAATAAGAGTGATAAATATTGCCTCTGTTCATGTGAAATTATTACTCAATTTTTGGTTAGGATTCTTGTTGAGAAGATAAAGAACATAAAATGTTTTCTTAGTACTCATAGTTGACTCTGTTCTTTATCTGTGAGAGTAGAATCCTTGATAAAATGTTGAATGAACAAATTGTTCCTTTATTCTTATCTTGCCTCCGCCTCATGCGATAATCTCTTTAAGAAAATAATCACATTCTTAAAATTCTGAATACTAAGAATGATCTGGCTAATTTCTGAATATTCCTGCTAGATTCTGACACATTCTTTAAAATTCGGAGTAATTCTGCGAATTTCTAAAGTTCTCTGCGAAATTATGAAGTATTCTGCAATATTCTGAATAATGTTCCTGCAATAGTATTGCGAATAGTGATGTGAATAGTGTTATGAATAGTACTGCGAAGTTCTGAATATTCTGTAAAGTTATATAAAATACTTGTGCGAATATAATGCTTATGTGATGATGTTGTTATGAGATGTGTATGCGATGTTTATGCCATGAAATGTTTATGCGATGCTTTTATGATGCGAGTATGATGCTTGTATAATGAGAATGCTTATCTATTGCAATGTATATCTAAAGTTTCTGTTACTTAGCTCATTTTGTCGCGGAAAAATTGATGTATCTTTAAATCGCTTTCATTCTTTATTTCTCTGCATTCCTCTCTGCATATCTATTGTTCTCGCAAATTCATTTGCTTGTGCCTCATTTTTCTTGTTCATTGTATCTCATTGTTTTATTCCTGCATTATTAGTCTCGCATGATATAATATAATTAAAGTATTAAAGATGCATAATATCAGTTTCATTTCAGTATATATGTTCGCAAGATTGTTTGTATTCGTATTCTCTTGTGGTCTTATTTTGCCTTCCTAGTTAAAGGTCTTATTTAGCCACGTTTCTTTCTGCGACAAAATCGCAGTACGTCCTTACATTCGTATGTAGAGAGACCCATTGATCTTGACTTATCATTTCTCTTAGTATTATAGCCTCTTCAGGATATTTTTCAGACATGCCTAAATATTCTTGCGAATATACAGCTTTGTTACATTATCATCTTGCGATGAAATCGCAGGACGTTATCACACTTTCATGTAATAACCCATTGATCTCATCTTAACTTCTTTGTATTTAATTCTGCGAGTATATATATATATATATATTTATTATTATTATTTTTTTACTCGTAGAAATACGATTGTTGCACAAATATGACAAGCCTTTATGTTCTTGCGAACAAAAAGCCTCATGACATTTGCGTCTTATAGCACGTATCAGCTCCCTAATGGAGGGTGATGCCCTTTATCTTCCCCTTGTTTGCCCCTTCAAGGAAGTATACATCGACCATACAAGGTTAGCTCTTCCCATCCGGTTTTTCCAACAACCAGCTTTTGTTCGCAACCTCTTATCCTTTTTTCCTATAGGGCTTATAGTTACGAGGTTGCACCCTATGGGGTATCTTTGGGCCAAGTGCATCATTTTCCAAGACTTGTCAAGAATGGCAGATGTGCTTCAAACCCATCCGGCACTCTTGACTCAACCATGTACCTCGGCGCCTTGATCGTTTTCTGCACTTCTTGGGAAAGACAGTATGCCTTAGTCGCCCAACCCAAATCATGTTACATCGCAAGATTAGGTTGAGAATCCAAGGTGTCTTACCCGGATAGGTACCCCATTTTTGGGTTATGTACCCCGTAATGTCCATGTACTCAGGTTCCGTAGTGGTGTTCCGTTTTCCCTTTAGCCATGCTTATAGGTACCCCATTAAATGACGTACTTTAGGACTTTAACTCTTGCGAAATGTTGCTTCGCGAACTAGGGTGTACGTCACAAAGGTTTGCCCGTGTAAAATTTCTGCGGCTTTCTTTCTTTTTTGAAAGCTGATCACAGTTTGCGTCTTTCTTTTATGAAAGATGATTGCAAATAAATGTTTGCGTCTTTCTTTAATGAAAGCTGATCGCAATAAATCATTTTATTGATAAAAACTCATCACAAATTTTTCATGTTGCGAAATGCTTCATTTCATTTTCTTGTTTTTCAAAATACGTTTTATTATACATTGCGAACAAATATACTGATTACCTTTTTGTTTCAATCCTTGAAGAAATATGAGAAGTATTCATATCGCTTCTTTAGATCAAAACTGTTCTATAGAAATATATAAATTTAATTTTCTCTGTTTTCTGTAACTTTGAAGTCTTTGAAAAATTTTGAGATCTTTAAATTTTTGCGATGAATTCATTTTTGAATCTTACGATTGTATCGCTTTTCACCAATCTAAAAAATCTTTGAAATGTTTTGAAATCTTAGAAATTTTATAAATATTGCAAGTATATCGCTTTTGGTAAATAAAATCAAAAATCTTTTATTTTCTGTAAATAAAGTATTCTAGCAAAGTGGTACTTATCTTTGATGTGAGTCGCAAAAACAAGTGTGAGAAGTGAGACTTGAACCCTTGACCTGCTTCTTGGATTTTCTCATGACATACCAACTGTGCTGAGAAGCTCTTGCGAAATAATCAAAGTTCTTGCAAAGTAATCATATTCTAATTCCGCGAGATGAATATCTGCGAAGTAAAAAATTATTTGCTCGCAGGGGGAATCGATCTCATATCCTCTAGTTCACATACTTCCTTCTTGTCCATCTGTGCTATTTGTTGCTTGCGTAATATCTCTGCGAAGTAATCATAAACTCTTCTCTGCGAAATATCGTAAATATACTTGAGAAAAAATATGTCTGTGCTGTGACTTGATCCCGCGACCATGGAATTCCTTAAATTCGCAGATGACCAACTTTGCTGCCTCTTGTTTGCGAAATAATGAAACAATATTGTGAACTTATTCATTTTTTTTGCTCTTTGCAAAAAAGAAGAAAATTATGCTCGCAAGCATAATCGAACCTGCGACCTCTCTGTTATTCATTCAGCCTTAAACCATCTTTGCGAATTTCTGTTCATGACAGAAATTGCAGCGTCTGCGTCTTATCTCTTCTTCGTCCTTCCTTTGTTTCTTCACAAATTGCCTCTTGCTCTTTCTCTTGAATATGAAAAACTTTTGATTTCTTCCTATGATTTGTAGATCTGGCGAGATCCAACTCTAGCAATAGATAATTTTCCTGAATCTCTTTTCATGTCTTTGAATTGTTGATGATGTTTATTCCTTGAAAGTGTAATTTCTTCCATAAAATATCCATTTTTGAACCCAAACTTTATAGATCTTGTAACACCCCAAATTTCGGGCCTGGATTCCGACCCAAATCCAAACCCAAAACCCGAAATGCTACATTTAATATCAATCCCGGACTTTGCACTTTTGGCCCAAGCCCAAACACCTATTTATTTGTCTAGTCTTTATTTATGTTAAATCTGAAATTCTGTCGCAGCGGATATATATAAAAATCTTTTTAGGAACATCTAACCGTTAACTTGAAGTGATTTTTAATTCACATGAACCCTAAAGAACTATAGTTTGTCAGAAAAATTAATTTCGCCGTTAAAGGTTCCATATTCAATCCAAAAGCGTGACATGTTTAAGGAAGAATCATAAAACAGAAACAGACATTAGTTGACTCCAATAATTTTAGTGAACCCAATTAAAATCCAAAAATTATTGTGATTATACATTCTGAATCCTAACTGAGTATAGTTCCATTAATAAATTTGTTATAATTTTTAGTTTAACATAAAGACATTTGGACCACAGTCAAACTTGTAGTTGACCAGAACTGCATAAAATAAAAACAGAGATAGTCCATTTTATAAAAATCGTATAAAATCACTCACAACTCCAAATCAGGTTTTCTTTAACATTTTCAAAATTAAAAAGAAAGTTTTTCAAGTTTTCAGAGACACCAAAGCCTAAAACATGACATAGTATAATTTTAAAAACAAGAATACTTCAATATAGTTGAGTCTGTCAGAAAACGTCTGAATTTCTTAAAGTGATTAACAATTGTTTTAAAAATACTTCAAGAACTCATAAAATTCTAATATTTTAACCACTTCATTTAACGTGAATTGTAGGCATACTGTAAAATATTCAGGCATATATATATTATATATTAATTATCATTAACAGTCAAACTGACATGACTCAGAAATTTTCATTGTCTAATCAAATAGAATTTTCTAAAAAAAGCATTGTTTTCATTGGTTATACATTAACCCAATAATCAATAAAGTATTACTAATCAATAAAATACTAATTAAATCATCTAAAAGAGAGTCTGATGATATTTATTACAATTTTTTAATCATAAATCCTATGCAAACTACTAATAATTGCACCAAAACCGATCTCTACGCTTTTCCGCCATTAGCTCCTTGCGGTGCCATAAAATCTGGAATTTTTTGTCATTAAACGACGTGAGTTGTGACACCCAGTAGGAAAAGAAGCAACAAAACATTTTATCAAACATTTTCAAATCCCTTTAAAGACAACTAGCATGATTGATAGCATCACAAGCGCATGGAAACACTACATCCATACAAAACAATTAAATCAATTAAATTCGCTCGCCCCAGGGAGCCAATATCAACAAAGAGTCAAATCAATCAACTGCTCGCCCCAGGGAGCCCCACGTGGGTTTAGGGATTACTGCCCAAGGATAACTCGTATCCCATCAAAGAAGCCTTTAGGGATTACTACCCATGGACCGCATCCAAAAAACAAAATCATGCTCACATCATCATCAACATCATCATTATCATCCATAAAAATAAGAACTTGTAACTACGAATTTAATTAAAGAAAACATAAATAGAAAAAGGTTTTTGATTGTGTTGCGCCTACCTCAATCGCTAGCAAATAATCCTAAAGAAAAATATATGAAAAACACGGATCACAAAGATATCCAAGCTCCACAAATCAACCACTAACGTTTTCTTTCCTCTTCTCTGCCGCAACTTTTTTTTTTTTTTGAAGGTGAGGTCTTATGTTTTTGTTTTACTTGCGGAATAGGGAAAAAGAAAGGGGTCAACGAATACTAACAACAAAGGCTTATATAATATTCTAGTCAAAACCCTAACCTTAGTTATCCCAAAACGTGGCTGATTACCTATAATTTTGCTCCACAAAATCCTATGGCCGAACAGAATACTGGAATTTTCCGTTATTATCTCAACAAAGGTTTCCTAGTCTAGTCAAATAAATCAACGAGCCAATAGTTATTCGACGCGTAACAAGGTGACTATTGTGAACCAAACAGGACATGACTTGTGGAAAAATGATGAAAAGAAAAAGTATACACTATAAGACATTTCCAAAAGAAAAATGTTCCTTTTGCTTAAACGTTAACCCCTTGGTGGAACCTTTCACAAACGTATAGCCAACTTCCACGGTTCCGCCTAGAATATTAATGTGACAAATAAGGTCTGACAGTAATTAGTTCTCGTAACACTTGCAACATTTCTTCCCTGATCCTATCACAACATACTTGACTTAATCTTTCATAAAGTCAACAATAATGTCACCTAACTAATACTAAGAGATTATAATTTAAGACTAGATAATCATAATAATATTAAAAAAAAGTGATAACCTATTTTTTTTAATCTTTTTGTTTTATGTCTCCCCACTACAATCCCATAAAAGCAACAAATTACTAAAATATCCTTTTTAATATAGAATGACCAATTTACCCCTATTAGTAAAAATGACACAAATGCCCCTTTAAAATTGGGACTGGTATTACAGATCTAAAATAAAAGTGTGGATAATAACTAATCTTCATGAAAATTTCTTGAACCAACAAGTTACAGGAAGGATAAATCCATTACTCCTCCTTGTTTCTAGCGCCAATTATGTAGTTGCAGGAAATCCCACAACTACACCCTCATGAGATTCTATTAATTTGATTTGATGATCTAATTTATTTGATATGAAAATGAAGATTAAAGTACTAAAATTGTAAAAGAGACACGAAGATTTTTACATGGTTCGATCATTGTGATCTACATCCATGGTTCTTCACTAGTGATTGTATGTAATTACATGATTTTACAATTGAGACTCCATTAAAGAATATTTGGAGCTCTAGATTTTTGGGGAATAAGATCATCAAGAAAATAAGTCTCTCTCTCTCTCTTTACAAAATTCTAACTTCAAATGTCTCTCCAAAATCTATTCTCCAAAAGAACTCTCCCTTTCTCTTATGCCTAAATGGCTATTTATATGATTTTACATAAAAGATGACAGTTGTGTTGTCCCGCAATTTCAGATCTAAAATATGTCATGTGAGTCTTCGCAGCCTTGCTCGCAAGATGTCTTTTCTCTCCACAATTTCGCAAGCTATCATTTGTTGAGTCGTTAATTATTTGCAAGCATAATAATGCTGCGAGATTCTGCTCCTACAAAGTATTCTCCCAATGATTCATTGCGTCATCAAATTTATCTCCAACTAAACCCTTTAGTCGGGATTTCAAATTCTTTTCTTTAGAGATGAGAAAAGTGTTTTCCTTCGCAAGAGAAGAATAAGATTCTTCTAATTTGGAGTACCATTATTGGAGTTCATTTTCTTTTACACTTAAAATTATCTTACCCTGCATAAGTGAATTTTTCTCAGCAATAGATGATTCAGTTACTTCTTTAAGTTTATTTTTCAGCGAGCGAAGAGATTGGTCTTGACTATCACACACTTTTTGGAGAACAATTAGTTTCTGCGAGGAGATCGCTACCATATTTGATAGAGCTCGTTTCTCCTGAGATAGAGTTTTATTTTCATCTGATAAAGTTTTCATCTCTAAGTTATCTTTAGTCAAAAAATAAGAGAGGCGAGATATTTCGCTACTTAATGAGTTTTGCTCTTGAACTAGTTGAGTATTCTCTTTGGTAATATTATCTATTTGATCAACCGAATATGTATGAATATTATCTAATCGGTTATACTGATCCATCCAAATATCTCTATCAACGCGAAATTCTTCAGCGGCATATTCAAACTGAAATCTTTCCATTATTCGTTTCTGGTTTAAAGCTTAACAAGCGAAAAAGTACTTTAAGAATAAACAACATGGAAAGAACAAATTTGTGAAAAGACAAGTTAAAGTTGAAGATAAGAAGTTTTTACCTTTTAATTCATCATTCTTCTTGCAAAGAAGCTCGCAGTCTAAAGAAACATTTTTAAATTTCTAATTTTCAAGACGAAGAGTGTCACATTCTAGGGTCTTGGTTTGAAGACTTTTCTTCAAAATTTCAATTTCTTTCTCCAAGGATGTTTGCGAAACTATCCTATCAGAATCAAAATATTTACCCAAAATTTCGCAGACACCAGACTTGACAGGGTTCACAGATGATTTCTTGACATCATCCAAAATATCAGATAAAGTTTTGAAGGCAATATCCATTCCGTCCGTAATATTTTTAGAAAAGGGAGAGACTCAGATGGAGTAGCAGTAATAATAGAAAGCCGACGACCATCATTATTTGTTAAAGAGATGTTATTAGAGGGAGAAGTCTGAGGAAGATCAATGGATGAGGTTATAGTATAATTAATTTGAGAAGTATTGGTCGCAGGAGAAGAAAAAGTTTCATTCGCAATAAACTCGGCTGAGGGAATTTCATCCATAACAGGATTGGTTGAAATATTAACATCTGATGCGATGGTTTCGCAGATAGGAAGTAGAGGTTCAGTTTGTGAAAATGTTGAAAAAGAAGTTGAAAGACCAAGGAAGGAAATAGAAGTTTCAACAGTTTTGGGTTGGAGAGATCTTTTGAGAGGTTTAGTGGCATCTCTGTCACCCTGCGAATCACAACTTAGATAAGAAACAGAGGAAATAATATTGTTATTAAAAAATAATGGTGTTTCTTACTACCTTGTCATTCGCATACTTTCTTTTTCTCGCTGGAACTTTGAGTTGCGAACTTCAAGGAGCATTAGGGTTTTGAACTGAAAACTTAGTATTGGAGGTGTTTTTGCTGAAACAGAAACAGTATGGGAATTACACAAAGAACAAATAAGATGATCTCATCAAAACAAAATCAGTTTCAGCAAAATCAAAAGAAGAAAAAGAAGAAGAACTAACCTTGGTGACTCCATGGAAGTAGAAGAGAACAGTAGCAGGAAGATGAATTTGGTAAAAAAGAAAGTTGCAGACGATGAAGATTTGCAGAGAATATGAAGATAAGGAAAATAAAGACGAGTTAAAAGAAGAAAATTGTCTTTCCCCCAGACCCTTCTTTAAATAGACAAAGGAAGATGACCGGTTAATGGTAAACGTGCCAGTAATTAAAGGAATATTCAACACGTGTTGACGGTTATGCTTAATTCATGGAGCCTTGTCAGTAGACAAAGAAGTTGAAAGAAAAGATGAACAGCTGCGGCATTTTGAAGAATAGTTTCTCATGACATTCTCTCCTTCGCAGAGAATACATGAGAAGAGGCAAGATGTAGGATCAGATTATCGCAAGAAGGACACATTTGCGAAGTTTAGTTAACAACACTTTGCGAGCGTCGCAGAATGATTTGAAGAATGACGTAACAGATGACGATGGCAGAAAAATGAGAAAAGTGTGATGACTCTTGATGATTAGAGTGTTTGCAAAGATTAACAATAGAACTCTTGCGAGAATATCGCAAGTCAGATCAGAAATTAAAGGACATATTAGCCATCATCCATTATGTAATTCCCTATATAAAGAGTTGAACAGGCGTAAGAAAAAGAGAGAGAGAGAGAGATCTTTTTCGAGTGTTGAGCAAGTCATTATGAGAGATAAAGTCCAGAGCGGTTGTGAATTCTTTAACTTCATTTTCTTTTTATCTTGTAAAATTTGTGAGATTAATCAATAAAATTTATGATTGTTGATCTAAAAATGATTTGATTGTATGAATTCTTGTGAGGGGTGTAGTGTGGGATTTCCTTCTACTACAGTTCTTCTCCTTCATACTACTGGTAATGTTTTTGTTCTTGTTCAGAAAGATTATACTTTCATCTCTACACTTCCTTGACCATTTGATGGCTTCTTGGCATGCTCTGGATTTAGCTTCTTCTGGGCTGGAGCACCATCCTGAACCGTCCGCGAAGTCTGAAATAAGACCTGAGTTACTCATTTTAATAATTCCAAAATAGGTTGATAAATTTCCACATAGTTGATTTTGTAAAATCAGCTGATATATGCACATACATGTCAGCCGATTGTATTTTATGTTGTGTAGTCGATGAACATCAACCCAGCGTCGGTTGATGTGGACATTCACATAGACCGATTCTGGTTAAAGAAAATGCTAATTTTCTAGCAAGTGTTTGTAGGACCAGAATATCGCTACAACGATATTCCTGTGATATTAACAAAGTCTCTGCGAGCGTCATTGTCAATACTTTAACAACGTTTCACGAGTGTCACAGAATATCCAAAAGAAGATGATGATGAAAGGAATAAAAGAAGAATATGTTGGTCCTGCGATGATCATCATACTTGCGGTAGAGAACATTGTAGAGATCGCGATGAGATCGCAGAATAGATCCAAAATAAAAGGAAAACTTAGTTGTCACCCATTATGTAAATCCCTATATAAAGGGCACGATAGATCCAGAAAATGATGATGTATTTTTTGAGAGTTGAAAGAGTCTTCAGGAGAGAGAAACTTCAAGAGAATATTTGTAATCTTGATTTCTTCCAATTCTGTAAACATTTCTGAGATTCGAATAGTAAAGTGTCATTTAAATCTTTGAAGATTAAGTGATTTCCAGTAGATTTCTACAAAATCTTAACAAGGGTGTAGTGTAGGAATTCCTGCAACTACATTTTGGCGCCCAGAAACAGGGAGAATCAAATTAAGAAATCCCTAATTACAACTTGAGGATTTGAAGAAATTGTTAGAATTGAAGAAATGGCTAGAAGAAGAAGAAATACATCTGAACCGCCGACAACTGTGAGGAGAAGTAAAAGACTTGCAGGTGAGGGAACAGGTGAATTGGAAGAATCTTTAAGGATAAGATCAGGGAGAAATAGAATAAGAAATGAAGCAGAAAGTTCAATTCAACAGCCGAATCAACAAGCACAAACACGAGATAGGAATGTGGATTATGATAGAGTGAGTGTGCATACTTGGAGGTTGGATTCAATGGAAGAAACAGAAAATCGACAATTAAGAAATGAAGAAGAAGGAGAAAGAAATCAAGAAATGGTTGGATGATTAATAATAGATGATTTGAGAAAAAGAATACTAGAGGAAAGGAGATTAGAGGCAGAAGAGCGTGCGAATTTAATAAGACAAAATCATGAGCTAAGAATGGAGAATTTGAGGTTACAAAGAAGGTGATCAAGAATTACTGTTAGATCAAATTCAAGATCATTCAGAGAAGAACCAAGGCAAAATTCCCCAATGATAAATGTTAGATAAGAAGTGCAAAATTTAAATGGAGAACAACGTCATAGAGAAGAAGAGATAATTGGCGATCGCTATAATCCGCATGATAATAGAAATCAAGAGGGAAGAAACAATCAAATTGAAGAAGAAAATTCATAAGAAGGTAGGAGGATATTACATGGGCGAGAGAATCAGAGAAATCAAAGAATGATTGAAGAAGAAATTGAGAGACATTATGCTGAACAAGCACGTCTAGCTCATGAGAGGGAAAGATTAAGGGCAGAAGTAGAGGAACATGAATTTCAAGAAGCAGTGCGACAAAATAATCATGAAAATCGAGAAAGGAGACGTACGCAAAATCATTACAATGGTAATATTCAAGAGGAGTATGATAGGATACAGAGGAGAATAGAGAGACAACGAAGAGAAATGAGGAGAAATGAAGAAATTCGCAAAGAAGAAGATGAAAGAGAAAATCGCATACTGCAAAGAAATTATCTTAATATATTGTTAAAGTTTATGAAGAGATATTTCTTACTCCATCGTGCATTCATTCATAACTGTGGAAGATTTCCATGATAATGTTCTAAGCAGAGTCTTCGCAAGAAATACAGATAGAAGAGAGATAATGAATCTAGCGAGAGCCTCTCCATTAGAAGAATAGCAGAAGAAAACTCTATCTTTCACCGTGCAAGATGTACTAGGGCTTGGCGAGCAACATGACAACCCATTGGTGGTACGGTTAGAGATAAAACCAAAGAATATGCAAGCAGAAGATGAAGGAAATGATGGTAAAATTGAAGACTCTTGGGCCGTCAACAGAGTCTTAATAGATACCGGGAGTTCAGTTGATATCTTGTTCTATCATACCTATAGAACCATGGGCGGAAAAGATGAAGATTTGATACCATCAACATATAAAATCTATGGATTTAACGGTACAGCTAACAAACCAAAGGGGGAAATTGAAATGCAAATACCGTTAAAAGGAATATCTTCAAAAATCTTATTCTGTGTTGTGGACATCGAATCACCTTACAATGCTTTGATAGGAAGACCTTGGTAACACGGGATATTGGGTGTAGCATCTACTTATCACCAGTGTATCAAATTTCCTCATCCTAAAGGTGTTGGAGTTATCAAAGGGGATTGGGGAGAAAGCAAGAAATGTTATGAAATCGATATGAAGTCTTGTGAAGAAAGAGCTGAAAAGAATAGCAATTGGAAGTACAAAATCAAACAATAACAGAGATGTGAAAGATTGATGATTTATACAATAGAGCGGAAAGAGGATATGAAAACTGATGGCGAGCGTCTCGCAGAAAAAGGAACAACAGTAAAATGTAGCAGAAAAGCGGAATCAAAAAATAGTAAGTAGAGAGGTAAAATGATGAACTTTAGAGAATTCTATGAATAATTTGTTTGAATATGTAATTGAACAGAATTTTCTGCTTGAAAGAATCGCAAAATTTTATAAAAATAAAGAAGATCAAAGTTATGAAATTCTATCAGAGTTACAATACTCGCGAGAAACGCGAATAAAATTTCGCAGAGATTAAAGAATGGGACAAACCTTTATGGCGTGCACCCTAGTTCGCGAATAAAATTTCTTAAGAGGCAAATGTAAGACCTGCGCGTCATAAGAGGGGGTATCTCTTGACATGATTCAGGGGTAGGTTATATCGTTGCTGGATCCTGAGTCATGCAGATGTTGGGGTTAAAGAAAACCTATCCGGGAGAGAGATCTTGGATTTCCAACTATATATGGTTATACCCTGGTTGGCCGACCGAGAATCTCTTCCAAGAAGTGCAAAGTATGACCAAGGCGCCTAGGTACACGGTTGAGCCAAGGGTGCCAAGGGCGTATGAAACTTCTTTGCCATTCTTGGTAAGTCTTGGCTATGATGCACTTGGCCTGAAGAAAACCCCACTTAGGGTGCAGTCTTGTAACCATAATCCATATAGGCTTAAAGGACAAGAGGTTGCAAAAACAGCTGGTTGTTGGTAAATCTGGATGGGAGGAGATAGTCTTGTATGGCCGATGTGCCCTCCTTGAAGGGGCAACCATGGGGAAGATAAGGGCGGCACCCTCCATTAGGGAGCTGATAAGTTTCTTAAGACGACAATGTCATGGGGATTTATGATCGCAAGAACATTTAGGCATGTCATATTGTCGCGTGACGTAAATTATACAGAGGCAACAAGCCAAAAGTTAAGATGAGATCAATGGGTTTTTATATAAAAGTGTAAAGACGTCATGTGATTTCATCGCAAGACGGAAATGTCACGAGGCTTTGATCTCGCGAGAGAGCTTAGACTTGTCATATTGTCGCAATACAATCAAAGAAGAAAGATAAGGCAAGATCAATGGGTCAATACATACAAATGTAAAGACGACCTGCGATTTTGTCGTAGAAAGAAAGAGTGTGGCAAAATAAGACCTTTAATTAGGAAGGCGTAATAAGACCACAAGATTACTGCGATAATGCTCGCAGATGTTATGAGAATTGCGATTTCACGCAGTTATTGCTAACGATAAGATCTCCAATATTGAGGCAAATTTTATTTCCCAGTAATACCTAATCTTTAATCAATTTTTATATTTGTAGATGAATAATAGAGGCAAGTATGGGAATGCATGAGAGTGATGAAATTATTATTCATCTATCATATAAAAATTGCATAGATAAATGTGCACGCATATAACTAAAGAATAATAATTATATTAATTGATTGACTTGCAGAAAAAGAACTGTTTTCTAATTCATACAGGTAGAAGCAAAAGAAATTCACAAAATTGGAGAAATTTACAGCAATGATTACAGAAAGGAGAAAATAAATATACAAGGAAGATAGAAGGGAAAAGTAGAACTAGATATATTCATCGCCATCGTATTTATCAGACTTCTCTTCATCGCCAGATTTCTCCCTTTCATCATTATCATCACTATCAGAGTCTTCTCCTTCACCAGATTTTTCTCCTTCGTCATTATCATTTTCATCCTCGTCAGAATCCTCAGCTTCACTATTAGAAATGTTAAGATTTGGGATTAATGTGGGAATTTCCTTTGCAAGGTCAGGATATATGGAAGGATAAATTCCATGATCATTGCAGACCAACTTAACAGAATCATTACGAACAAAAATGAGAGATCTGTTGAAGTTCGCGGTAGTAATGTCAAATTGCTCCTTCAATCGTGAGTACTTTTTATTGCGAGCAGCAAGGGTATTTTCAAGTTCCCCAATTCTTTCAAGATATCCTTTTTCAGCTCCTGCGAGAATATGTGACAACAAGTTAGAAATTTTGTAAAAAAGAGTAATAAAAACAAGAAAATAGCGAGAAGAAGAACATCAAGCAACCTTCTCTTTCAGAAATCATATCTCTAATTAAGGCCACTTGTTCAACTTAAAGACTAACATTTACACCTAAGTCATTCCTGGCATTGTCAAGAACCTTCGCAGCCCAAGCAAATTCATCATCGTTATTAATGAGGAGACGAGATCGAACTTGAGTCTCCCTCGCAAGAAGATCTTCATTCTCACGGATAAGTTTATCTCTGTCTGTTTGAACGTCAAGGAGAGTTTTATGAAAGTCTGCCAGGGTCTTGGATACCCTTTTGATGGCAAGATCTTTTTCGTCAATAAGATCGCTATTCTTCTGTCTTAATCTATCTATTTTTTTCTTTGAATTAAGATAAAAGCGCTTATATTTGTCAGTCAAACCTATATTGAATCTGTGTTCAATTTTTAAGAGATTAAGCTTGGATCTAAGTTCATCTATGGAGAGGGATCTAATATTATCATATGAGAAATTACTTAAAGAATTATTAAGACAGACAAGAAAAGTATGATCATCTACAGGTTCAGGAAAATATTGAAAGAGTATAGCCTCGTCAGTAAGACCATAAATATATGCAAGTTAAAAATGGTCGCTCGAATAAGCTGCGATAGAGTAAAAAGAATTAAGAGAGAAAGGAAATCAGTCATACCATAGAGTTGTTGGTTAGCTCTATCAAGATCAGAGATCTTTTGCTTATCAACTGAAGCTTCAATATCCAGCTGTTTATTGTTCTTACGAAGCTCAATAACTTCAAGTTCTAATTTTTGTTTATCCTGGTTAAGTTTAGCAGCTTTCTCTTCAGAGATGGCACATCTTTTATCTAAATCAAAAGCAACAGCAAAAGAAGCTCTTCCAACCTGCGAAAAAAGAATATAAATTAAGATCTAGCGATGGAGAAAATATATAAATAAACTGAAAAAATGAAAACATAACAGGGCACCAAGAGAATTCAAGAGACTGGGAGTCAGCGATCTTGAGATTCCTTGGAGGGAATCATTGTCCACCAGAATGGGAGCATCGCAAACCTTAGAGAGGGCTTGGGATGTTTTGTCAATAATTTCATCTTCATCATTAGAAGTAATGATGTGAGAAATATCGCTAAAAATTCTGGATAAATGAGTCATTGAAGAATCAGAAGAAGAAGAATTCTTTATTGAAGGAAAACCGCTAACATTGAAATCCTCGTCATTATTATATTTATCAAGATTAACACTTGGATTTTCCGGAATTGCTTGAGGAATTGAAGAAGAAGAAGGTTGAGTTTTTCTTCTCTTTAATGGAGGATCGCTAGATTCTTCATTGCGAGGGGCAAAAGACCTTCCCCTAGAAGAAGCATAGGATTTCTCCTTTGAAGATTTCCCAGATTTCTCTTTTGAAGATTTCTCCTTGGGTTTTGCGGGTATTAATGGTTTTAACTCTTCGATTTCCTGCGAGCACAGATGAAGATAAGAAATAGGGGAAACAATATATTGTTAAAGTTTATGAAGAGATATTTCTTACTTCATCCGTGAAAGATTTCAGAGCCAAGAAAATGCTAGGTTTCCTAAGAGTTTGATAGCTGAGTTTCATTCTATCAATCTGAGAAAGATCAAAATAGTTAGCGAGAATATAAAGAAGACAGTAAATGATAATAATATAAGAAGTTGAAAAAATATACCTCTTTAGATTTTTCAGGCCAATTAAAGACCCATGGCTCATACTCTAAGAGATTCGCAAGTAATGGGAGAGAGCCAGATATATAGGGACCTTCAAGACGTAATGGAAAGATGTACCCCTTGTCATCGCTAGAATGGCGAGGACCTTGGTTGGTATATGTATGGAAATCAATATCCATCATAAGATCTTTGTCACCAGCGACCTTCTATTTTTTCAAGCGAACACTCCAACAGGTGCTATCCCTCTTCATAGGAACTATACTGTAGTTTACAAAGAAGTTATCCACAGTATAATCCGCAGGAACAATGGGGACATCTTTAAAGTGAGGATTCTTTGGAGCTTCAGGGTAGCGAGTTCCTTTATTAGCACCACGAGAAGCGTATTCAAGTATCAATCTGATGCAATCTCCACCTAGTTGATATACCGCTCGTGAGAACCTCTCGTCAGAAATTATTTGATAAAATAATGGAAGTTTTTGGTCATAGAGAGGAATGGGAAGACCAGCTTCAAGTTGTCCTAGCGATACTATGATTTTTTTCGCGAGAACATTGATCATCAGTGAATAATTTAAGAGAAAGTTCAGACTTAGAATCCTGATCTGGAATTAAAGATAAGTTAAAACCTTTAATTTTGAGTTTCTCGCGCATCTTATTAAAGGCCTTCAAGTTTTTAGAGCCAGAAGCAACCATTTTTGAAGTATAGGAATGAAAGAAAAGGTCGAAAAGAAGAAAGAGATCACGGCGGTAACAGAAGCGCAATTCGCGGAAGAACAATAAAATTTGCAGAGAGAGTATGAAAGAAGAAGAAAGTAAAAGAGAAAAAGGAAAGGAATGAGAAGAGTATTTATAAAAGAAGAAATCTCTCGAAGAAGATGAAGGTAATTAATGCAAAGGAAAGATGTGGTTGGTCAGATCGCAGCGGTTAGAGGAGACGTGTCAAAAATTTATTGGAAGAAAGAATTTGTGAAAACAGCTGGCGAAGGACAAGAAACGTGTCAGAACAGAGAAATATGAGAAGATCGGCAGTTATGGCATTTTAAAATTCTCATGACCTTCTCTTCTTCGCAGAAAAGACATGACAAGAGGCAAGATGTAGGACCAGAATATCGCTACAATGATATTCCTGCGATATTAACAACGTCTCTGCGAGCGTCACTGTCAATACTTTAACAACGTTTCACGAGCGTCACAGAATATCCAAAAGAATCTGACGATGAAAGGAATAAAATAAGAATATATTGGTCCTGCGATGATCATCATACTTGCGGTAGAGAACATTGTAGAGATCGCGATGAGATCGCAGAATAGATCCGAAATAAGAGGAAAACTTAGCTGTCACCCATTATGTAAATCCCTATATAAAGGGGACGATAGATCCATAAAATGATGATGTATTTTATGAGAGTTGAAAGAGTCTTGAGGAGAGAGAAACTTCAAGAGAATATTTGTAATTTTGATTTCTTCCAATTCTGTAAACATTTCTGAGATTTGAATAGTAAAGTGTCGTTTAAATCTTTGAAGATTAAGTGATTTCCAGTAGATTTCTACAGAAACTTAACAAGGGTGTAGTGTAGGAATTCCTGCAACTACAGTGTTGTAGGTTGCAATTGTCCAGTACACACCCATATACGTCGATTGTTGCAATCGATTTATAGAAATATACACATCTGCCGATCATTGCGATTGACCCATATATAAATAAATGTACAAGTTGGTTCATAAGAACATCCAAATCCGCCGAGTGTTGCAATCGTCTATATAAATAAATATCTTGAGAGTATTAGTGTTCTTCGTAAATGAGGGACATCAACTCAGAATCGGCCGACGACTACGAGAGGCGAATATTTACCGATAATTGGTTGATCTTTCATAATATAAAGTAAAAAAAAACATGTTTTGGTGATCAATTAACATTAGTTAATTTCCAGAATAATAATATTTACTAATCGCCCAAACACTAATTAACTAGAGTTAAATTAGCCAATAACAAAAATAGTTGGTTTAGGGGTGTTGATGGTAGATTTTTTACGAAAGCTAAAATTGTATGTCTCTGACCCGCCTTCAGAAGTATGAAATTCATATTTCATAATCAGCAAGAGAATTGAAATAAAATCCCTTATTACAGGCATCTCCGACTGATCATGTAACCTCTTCAAAGCGTAAATATATACGGGAATATTAGAGCCTCGCCTGGCTGAGCTCTCAATATTCTATATATTTTATTATTTATATTGTATGACTCAGTCAAAACTCACTCTGTTGAGACTTTAAAACACTAGTGGTTCTTGTTGCAACACTTCCCAGATGTATACGGGAGTATTAGAGCCTCGCCTGGCTGAGCTCTCAATATTCTATATATTTTATTATTTACACTGTACCACTTAGTATTTGCTTTTGTATTCAAAAATCATTCCTTTGAGACTTTAAAACACTATTTGATGCTTGTTGCAACACTTTCCAAATGTTTCTTATTGTACAGAATATGATTCAGAACCGATGTGGTGTTTCTACTATCTCGTACCTCGTTCTCAAATCAATACGATGCCCCTAAATATATTGCCTACTAGTAAAGAGCGACTAATTAATTAATTCTAGTGTTATATTTATTAATTATAAAAATCCTAGAAAATATTCTCTTTTCACCAAAATATATCACTACTTCAATGTTTAGTTTTTCTAAGAAGAAATTTATAAATTAAAGGTGAATATTCTCCTTTTAGACATATGGGCCACCACAGATCAGCCCCGAGAGATTTGCGTGGGTGTACATAGCAATAATGCTCTAAAGAGGAAAATATGGTCTAAAGAAGATTAATGGAACAAAGAGGAACAAAATAAAATAATAATAATACTTGACGGATGATGCCAAGTGGTCGGGCATTCGTTCCAGGTGTCGCCATTTATAATGCTATTTCACGTAAGCGGACAAAATATTTGGATAAGGTGTCGGCTCATGGGTATGGTTTTGGCGTCCTTGCTTTCTCCACTTTAGGCGAACTTAGTGAAGACATGGTGATTCTTTTGAAGAGGTTGAGAAATTGTATAGCTAATTACGATCTCAATTACAAAATAGGTAATTCTCTTTTTTATAGATTAGGTATTTCAATTCAAAAAGGTGTAGGGGCTCAACTTGTTGCTAGGTTTCCCTCTATCGACTTTGTACCTTGTATTTGATTCTTTTGTTAATAATAATAATAATAAAAGTTTTATCAAAAAAAAAAAAGGGAATTTTGATAAAGTACCCTCATACAAAAATAGCTACAAAAAAACAACCATTCTACACATACAACCAAAAAAAACAACACTAAAACAATATTCTCTTTTCTCCTCACATTTTTTTTCGTGGGTCCCGTGGGCCCCACGGAAGCTAGCAGGGGGTCCCGCCATTAGTGTGTGTTTATGTGTGTGGTTGTTTTCTGTGTTGTTTGTTAAGAGTTTTTGACAAAAAAATGCCCCCGTTTTTTTAAAACTTGTTAAACTGCCCTTACAGTCAATTTTCACGTCTTGGGCCCACAAAATGAGTCCACTGTCGTATACCTAGTCAAAATTTTTTTGGAAAAATTACCATAAACCCCTACACTTATAATTAAACGAGTGGGAGAAAGTTCAGCCGACCCACTTCTCTTCTCTTTCTTCTCTTCTCTTTCTTCTTATTTGTCTTCTTATTTTTTGGCAAAATTACCATAAACCCCTACACTCAGGCAAAGTAAATCAGGTAAAACATTTAGGGTTTGTGTTTTATCTTTTGATTTTATGTGAAATTAACCATGTTACTGAAGAAAAGAATATGGGTTTTCAGTGATGAAGATGATAAAGAGGGATTACTAGTTGATTTTAAGCTTTAGTGAGGATTTGAAAGAGATTTAGGGTTCTTTGTGATTGAGTAATTTATAGGAAATTAGAGGATGGGTTTTGAAGAACAAGATGTGAAGAAGAAGGTTACAGTTTTATTTTGAATTTTAGTTACAAAGAAGAAGAGTTATTGAGAAATTGTGAATTAGGGTTTGTTGAGAACAATTGGTGGGTATTTAGTGTTGATTGAAGTTGAATTGAATTGTTAGGGAAGATTGAAATGTTAGATGAATGATTAGGGTTTATCGTATGGACATGAAGTTACAGAGCAGCAAAGACCCTTGCACCAGGTTCACTTCCGGCTAATCTAGGTCTCAGTCGCTGTGAAAATATGAGTGGAAGGCAATAGAGACGGACATTATGGCAAGTTTTGGGTTTACTTGATACCAAAAAGACAGGGAAGATAGAAGTTCTGCCATTGTGATGAATGGAGGAGGTTAATAAATTGATTTTCAGTTAGAGACATTCATGCTTGGCTGGAAAATCAGTTTAAGAGATGATGTTGTGTTGCCGAATGATTTGGTGGTTAACGGAAGAGATTAATGTGTGTTATATAATCTGAATGAACAAGAAATGTGGGATGTTGTGTAATTGAATTCTGCAGGGAAGGATTTGTTTTGTACAATCTCCAATATCCAACAAGTACCCAACCATGACCAGTTTTCTACACGCACATCAAGTGTTTGACAGAAGGCCTCAACTATCAGTCTTGAACCAAGTCTTGCTGCCGGTTAACCCTGGCTCTTGTGGTTATATATGAGGCCTATTGGAAGTTGCTGGTAGCTGATGTCGGCATTGAAAGGGAAAAGAAGATAAGGGCATCAGTTTGTTCGAGTTTAGTACAAGGTTTCTTGGCATTCAATTCATCAAAAACCGTGTTGTTGTGACTGATATGAGCTTGCGGAGATGTAGATGTGGTATTGTTGATTGAGAAAGATTGGGAAGATTTAGAAAAATGGGTTGTTAAACAGATTTAGTGATAGTGATGAAGGTTGATGGTGTTTTACTCAAGGAAGAGATAGGTTCGGCTGGGGAGAATCTGTTTCGAGCTGTGGATGATTTTTAAGATGAACTAGGTGGAGAATGGGTGTGAACGAAGTATAGATGAATGTGAGGACACATTTACAACAAGAAGACCAAAATAAGGCCATTATCTGGCCGGCAAATGATGAGAAATAGACAGAACTTGGACGGCGTAAAGTCGGATGACCATCCCAGTGCAGACTAATTGGTTCGATTCAACTCAGTGGAACATACCACTCAGACTGTGTTTTCTGTTGACTAGGCGATTCAAGTGGATTCAGTAAGAATGGTTTTCTGGACTTTTTAACGCTCCCACCTAAGCGTTAACAGTTGCTAACTGACATTTACCGTTTTTTGAATAAAACGGTCAATGCAAGGGTACTTTAACAAATTCTTAAAAAATGGGGGAATTTTTTTAGTGTAATGTTAAACGTAGGGGTACTTTATCAAAAAGCCCAAAAAAATAACAAAAAAATAAATAATAACTCTTGTAAAACACTACTGATGATTAAAGTATTTTTTATAATAATAATAAGCTCGCAGACATTCTAGTCTACAACTGGGACAACGGGAGAGACGTTTGTTTCGATGTTACATGTGTTTTTCCTCTAACAACTGCTAGAACTCGCAGCCCCACTCCAGGCCAAGCCATCACAGCCGCGACTATGCGTAAGTACACCAAATATTTAGACCTCTGTGAGACACATGGTTATGGTTTTAACGTGCTAGCCTTCTCTACCTTGGGCGAATTAGGAGAAGACACGACTATCTTTCTCAAGAGATTACGAAACTTCCTAGCCAGTCAGGACGCCAATTCTAACGTAGGTAGTTCACTCTTCCATAGGCTAGGTATTGTTATTCAGAAAGGTGTGGGGGCACAACTTGTCACTCGTAAAAAATCCGAATATATAAAGAGAGGTAAGTTTGTAAATGCAAAGATAAGATCTGATGTTCTAAATTAGAGAAATGATATTTCGCAAAGTATCCAAAAGGGAAATTGTCCTAATGGTATGAAAGAGAAATCCGCTCCGGCGAAATCCATTAATAAATGGGTCCCGAAGTCCTCCATATCCAAGAAGGGACCAAAAGTTAATCATAAGAATGACACTCAATTGATAAATGTTAGTAACAATATTTTTGAGAGTTTTCTTGAAAGACTAAGAAAAGACATATTGATGTCTAAAGTCTCTTGTACGAATGCTTGTTGTGATATTGACACTCTTCATCATAAGTCAAATAATAAATTCAAGAGATGGAACAAGAGTAAGCAAACCAAGCAAGAGGTCAAGAGTAATTCTGTCTTAGTCCCTAGTGACAAAGAAGACAAGACTCAAACAAAAACAACCTAGTTGTGTTGGAATATGCATGATCACCTTTGTGCTCAATCTTATGAAGGGTGAGGAAGCACATGAAACTGAGCACATGACCTCTCGATTATTATATGACTAATTAACATCTTTAGCGAGATTTTTCTCTTCCATACTCATAAATTCTCTATCTATATTTGAGCTTTTGATAGAAAAGTTAATTTTGAGTTTATGATGTTGATATATACTGATCATATATGTGTAGCTCTTGTTTATACGGTTAAAACAATCCAAAAATCACTGAATTCGGACATCGTATGCAAAAGTTATGCCTAAAACAGTTTTATGTGTGAATCCATGTTTGGATCGGTCAATTCTAAACTTGTTTGGAAGTATGGTATAACCGATTCCAAGAATCAAATCCATGTGAATGAATATTTATATTTTTTCTATGTGTTTTCGGTTTATGAGATGTCTGATTTCGTTTTTTTATTAAACTCAATATTCGATCTCATATGATGTAACCCTTATGGTTTGTGTGGCTTTTTGATTTAGCGGGATTAAGTTCTAGCCCATGTTGGTAGGCTTTATTAAAAGATCATAAGGTGTTCCAATTGAAACTCATATGTGAAAAGTCACAATATGTTGAATCAATTTGTGTTTACATGAGTTGTGTTTAGCATAACATATGAGTTTCGAGGTTTTCAACTTTTGTTATTGGCACACATTAGTTAAAACTGTTTCAACCTTTTTCTGGTAAAGGTTGCCTTTGTTGTTGTTCTTTTGTTCTTGTGAGAGGATAACAACATACTGGGTGAGAGTTCTTATTTGAACTTGCGCTTAATGATATATCTTTCTGGGGAGAAGAGGATGTGGAATCTGCGGTAACGAATTTGTTAGTTAATCATTTTCCTGTTTAAGAAAAGCATGTTTATATTGCATATATTTTGCTTTTTCTTAACAAAATTTCGGTACAATTGATATGTTCCATTATTGTGTATGGATGTATGTGTGTGTATGATTTAATTATTTCCGGTTAAGAAAAACTGTGTCAATTTATTTGGCTTATTGTTTGGTATCCTATTTATTGTTGGGTATGAAGTGTTTTTGCTTAACAAATTTTCGGTGCAATTGCGGTGCTATAATGTCTATGTTTGTTTTAATTGCTTCCGGTTAAGAAAATAATTGTGCAAGTAAAATTATTTTGGTTTGTATGTATTTTTTATGGCTTAACGAAATACGAGATCTTTTGGTTAGTCCAATTTGATTCTGGATAAGAGAAACTAAGTTAACTTTGATCTTAGTTAGACTTATCAAATTTAAGGATTCGGTTATTCAAGTCTAATCGAATGCCTTGACAAGAAAAATTAGTTAACTAACCTAGTGCATGTCCTGTCTAAAGGGAAAGGTTATTTTATTAATTAGAACCTGATGAGATAAATAAAGTTAATTCTGATCTTTATTTTGGTCTTATAGAAATAAATGATTGTATGTTTACAATCGTTTTAACAAGGGAATTAAGGTTCTTAGTTGAATTGTTAAACTATTAGGGAAAATTTCTTCGGGAAATTGTCTCCTTGATAACATATTAAAACTAAATTACTTGTAGTTTCGGTTTTAATATTGGTTATCTAAAGTGATATGTGAAACCTTCGTGCTTAACTCTTATAGGTTGTTTACAAGTCTTTTAGATTTGTAAGAACTTTTCGGTTTGACCTTTATTTGCTCGAACCTTTGTCATTTTGTGACAAAAAGGGGGAGAAATATATGGAGTAAATAAGTGATTTGCAATCACTAAGGAAAGGACAATTGTGTTTAAACGTTATATCTAACGAAAGAGTAAAGCATTGACTAAGGGGGGGAAACATATCATATTGTTGTTGTAGTTATCTTGACTACAAAAAAGGGAATAACAAAGATGTTCGGATTGAATATATACCTATCTTACCTTTAGGGGGAGTATAATGTCATAAACCTTCTGTAAGTTTATGTTTAGAGCACCCATTAGTCTGATAGGGGCACCCCCGAGGTTCTGTTAGTGGGGTTAGTTTTATTCTGTTATTTCGTTTGTGTCAACCACACGTGTTGTGCACGGGAGTCTCGTGAGATGTGGTTATAGGCTGTAATTAACTCTTTCAGAGTCATAGAAGAATTGTTAATCAAAATTTCTTTCTATCCTACCAATTTCTGTTCTTCCCGGTCTAATCTCTATCCTTAGAGACTCAGAGTTGTCTTTGTGCTAATTTGTAGTGTAGATCACTACAATTGGTATTAGAGCACTGGTCTGAGTGTTCCTATGTAACCATGGTGACTCAAAAAGAGTTTTATGACCTAAACAAAAGAGTGAATGAATTATTCATAGAACATATTGAGGGTTTCAAGGATTTGAGTATGGATGAATCTCAGAATACAATATCTCCAGCGCTGCTAATAGGACTGGGAAGTTTGTTTGAGACTCAGATGGCTTCGTTAGAGGAAAAAAATCCTAAACCAAAAACGTTCTGGAGGTGGAACATTGGAAACCCCAATCAAGCCTACAACTCATTCAGATGGAAAGGGTCATGATCCTGAAGGTAACAAACAAATTCTTAGTAATTCGATTTCACATTCTCATAAACCCAAAATAGTATTTCCTATATTTGATGGGAATAACCATAGATCTTGAATTCGAAAATACAACAAATTCTTTTAGCTACATCTGTTATATGAATAAAAAAAGGTAGTGATGGCCTCGTTATACTTAGATGGTAAAGCAGATGTGTGGTATCAAGACTACCAAGTGGGTAAGGAATTGATATTATGGGAAGAATTTTGTACTGATTTGAACTTCAGGTTCCATGAGTTAGGACATAATGATATTGTAGTTGCAGGATTTCCCACACTACACCCTTGTTAAGATTTTGCTATAATCAACTCATAATTGAAGATTAAAAACAACACTTTATTATTTTGGTTTCAGAAATTGTAGTTGCGGATTATCTCACAACTACACCCTCATAAGAATCCATGAATTTGATATGATGATCTCAATTATTTGATGTGAAGATGAAGATTAAGGTACTAAAATTATAAAGAGACACAAAGATTTTTACGTGGTTCGATCAATGTGATCTACATCCACGGTTCTTCACTAGTGATTGTATGTAATTACATGATTTTACAATTGAGACTCCATTAATGGATATTTGGAGCTCTAGAATTTTGGGGAAGAAGATGATAAACAAAATACATCTCTCTCTAAAATTTTTCTCTCCTCCTAAAATTATACCCTCTCTCAAAATGTGTCTCTCCCTTCTTCTCATGCCTAAATGGCTATTTATATAATTTTACAAAATGTTAACAACTAAATTTGTCCTTCAACTTCGGACTTGATAACTATGCCGCGAACCTTCGCAAATTTACTTTGCAAACTTCCTTTACTCGTAAAACGTTCTTTGTGATTTCTTTATCTTCGCAAAATATTCTATACTCGCAAAATGTATTTTCTCTCCATAATTTCGTAAGTTATCATTTTCTGTGATATTCCGCTCCTACATCTTGCCTCTTTTTTCTTGAATATTGCTTTAAGAGCGATCTTTAAGAAAAAATCAGTTGTTGTAGTAATCTTTGATCTTTGTTGATGAAGGAACGAGCGAAATAATACTAGTCTTGAAAAGTATATACTTGCCTCTATTCTTTTGCGAAGTCCCGGAATGTTGCGAAGTAAATAAGAAATATCAACCATTGAAGTATAAGAAATATGAAGTATCCTTGAAGAAGTATAAGAAGTACTTAATCCTCGAAATATATAAGAAGTATGAAGTATCCTTAAGAAGTACTTAATCCTCTAAATGTAAGAAATATTGCGAACCCATCATGCGAACTCTCATTCCATGTTCTTTGCCTCATGTTATGCTGTAATGCAAATAAAAATTTAGATTAGTATTCAACATTTCTTTTACCAAAATTTCTTATTTTTTATTTATATGCTACTTCAAAATCTTTTTGTTTGTTTTGATTTCCTTTGTATTATCTATCTCATCTCTCTTGACAAATATTTTTCCATGGAAATGATCCTAATAGGTACCCCCTCATATGACGCACTGAGGTGCTTTGCCTTTTATGAGTATACGCCATAAAGGTTTGCCAGCTACTACTCTCCATGTCGAATATCATATCATTGGAAATAAAGTAAATTTTTCAAGAGAAATATATAAATTGATTTGTGCGAGATGTTTTTCTCGGTTTCTTTTGTAATTGTGAAATCTTGAGATCTTTGTAATTGTATCATCTTTTTAATTGTGTGATTGAATCGCTTTTTGTAAATCAAATCAAAAATCTTTTATTTTTCGTAAGCAAATAAAATGTTTAAGGAAAGAGGTACTTAGCTTTTATGTGAGTCGTTGTTGTCTCTTGCGAAGTATGTGATTTGCTTGCGAAGCTAGAATCGTCTTGCATGTTCTCATAGCATACCAATTATTCTAGCCCACTCTTGCGAAATTCCCAAAGATCTTGCGAAGTAAACCTTTGCATGAAGTAAACGAACATCTTCTGCGAAGTGTTGGTGCTGCGAATATTCGCAAAGTAAACATTTGCGAAGGAAATGTTCATGATATAAGCTCATGCTGCGAACGTTCGCAAGATAAATATTTGCGAAGAAAACGTTTGCGAATAAAACATTTGCGAAGAAAATTCTGTGAAGCAAATTCTTGCGAAGAGAAATGTTTCACGAAGTTAAACATTACGAACTTTGCCTGCATCTTGTCTCAAACTCCAGAACAATTAACGAACAATAATATTTAGTTTCATTTTCTGATATTCATTTTCTGATCTTGCAACCATAATAATGCTGAACAAGGTGTAGTTTCACCACTATTCTGATCAACATTTGTTCGCAAGAACTTTAATTTATTGCGATGTTCGTAATCCTTGGGGAGTTAATTCTACATAATTGGAAAAATTTTGCGATCTAGGGACGAATTGTGTAGCATCATCAGCACGATGTCTGCCGGTGATTCGGTTGAAAGGAGGAACAGTTGTATTTCTGCCAGCATTCTTCTTAAAGTATGAACTAGAATGAACGGAGATGCACTTCGGTAAAGATGTTCTCTCCGGCTGAAATTGAACTGAATTCTCTTCAAATCCCTGGTTAATATTCCCCATTACACTGGTTGGATTCGTAACTGGATCAGCTTCACAACTTGGTGCAACTCGGTTGTTAGGTCCACCACTAGTATCTCCGTTATCTCTGATGAGGGGAGAACGAAATTCGTTGATGATGGAAGAAACCAACTGATTCTTAAGATCTGCGTTTACCAATCAGAGATTCTCGTTTACCACTAGTATACTTTAATTCTTCGTTTATCCTGCGAACTTTAATTCTTATGATGCGAACTGATCTGTATATAATACTAATTTACCCATTCTTCGTTTTCCACTTAATACTTCGCATAACTTCATTTTTCTTCGTTGATTTAAACTAGCTGAGACGCGGACTTAGTTGATTGAACCATAAAATCTCCTGAAGATGATATTGAACTTTCAAATCAGTTTTCTACTCCATTATTGGATCTACTTCTGGAAGACGCCATTACCGTTTCAGATTGAATTTTCTAGAAAGTGAAATTGGGGGAGAAAATGGTAGAGAGAGAAGAGGACCAATTATTAAACGAAATTGTTGATCCCACAAGTTACAGGATGGATAAATCCATTTAATCATGTCGTCCCTGTTTCTAGCGCCAATTATGTAGTTGCGGATTATCTCACAACTACACCCTCATAAGAATCCATGAATTTGATATGATGATCTCAATTATTTGATGTGAAGATGAAGATTAAGGTACTAAAATTATAAAGAGACACAAAGATTTTTACGTGGTTCGATCAATGTGATCTACATCCATGGTTCTTCACTAGTGATTGTATGTAATTACATGATTTTACAATTGAGACTCCATTAATGGATATTTGGAGCTCTAGAATTTTGGGGAAGAAGATGATAAAGAAAATACATCTCTCTCTAAAAAAATTTCTCTCCTCCTAAAATTATCCCTCTCTCAAAATGTGTCTCTCCCTTCTTCTCATGCCTAAATGGCTATTTATATAATTTTACAAAATGTTAACAACTAAATTTGTCCTTCAACTTCGGACTTGATAACTATGCCGCGAACCTTCGCAAATTTACTTTGCGAACTTCCTTTACTCGTAAAACGTTCTTTGTGATTTCTTTATCTTCGCAAAATATTCTATACTCGCAAAATGTATTTTCTCTCCATAATTTCGTAAGTTATCATTTGCTGTGATATTCCCCTCCTACATCTTGCCTCTTTTTTCTTGAATATTGCTTGAAGAGCGATCTTTAAGAAAAAATCAGTTGTTGTAGTAATCTTTGATCTTTGTTGATGAAGGAACGAGCGAAAGAATACTAGTCTTGAAAAGTATATACTTGCCTCTATTCTTTTGCGAAGTCCCGGAATGTTGCGAAGTAAATAAGAAACATCAACCATTGAAGTATAAGAAATATGAAGTATCCTTGAAGAAGTATAAGAAGTACTTAATCCTCGAAATATATAAGAAGTATGAAGTATCCTTAAGAAGTACTTAATCCTCTAAATGTAAGAAATATTGCGAACCCATCATGCGAACTCTCATTCCATGTTCTTTGCCTCATGCTATGCTGTAATGCAAATAAAAATTTAGATTAGTATTCAACATTTCTTTTACCAAAATTTCTTATTTTTTATTTATATGCTACTTCAAAATCTTTTTGTTTGTTTTGATTTCCTTTGTATTATCTATCTCATCTCTCTTGACAAATATTTTTCCATGGAAATGATCCTAATAGGTACCCCCTCATATGACGCACTGAGGTGCTTTTCCTTTTACGAGTATACGCCATAAAGGTTTGCCAGCTACTACTCTCCATGTCGAATATCATATCATTGGAAATAAAGTAAATTTTTCAAGAGAAATATATAAATTGATTTGTGCGAGATGTTTTTCTCGGTTTCTTTTGTAATTGTGAAATCTTGAGATCTTTGTAATTGTATCATCTTTGTAATTGTGTGATTGAATCGCTTTTTGTAAATCAAATCAAAAATCTTTTATTTTTCGTAAGCAAATAAAATGTTTAAGGAAAGAGGTACTTAGCTTTTATGTGAGTCGTTGTTGTCTCTTGCGAAGTATGTGATTTGCTTGCGAAGCTAGCATCGTCTTGCATGTTCTCATAGCATACCAATTATTCTATCCCACTCTTGCTAAATTCCCAAAGATCTTTCAAGTAAACCTTTGCATGAAGTAAACGAACATCTTCTGCGAAGTGTTGGTCTTGCGAATATTCGCAAAGTAAACATTTGCGAAGGAAATGTTCATGATATAAGCTCATGCTGTGAACGTTCGCAAGATAAATATTTGCGAAGAAAACGTTTGCGAATAAAACATCTGCGAAGAAAATTCTGTGAAGCAAATATTTGCGAAGCAAATTCTTGCGAAGAGAAATGTTTCACGAAGTTAAACATTACGAACTTTGCCTGCATCTTGTCTCAAACTCCAGAACAATTAACGAACAATAATATTTAGTTTCATTTTCTCGATCTTGCAACCATAATAATGCTTTTGAACAAGGTGTAGTTTCGCCACTTTTCTGATCAACATCTGTCGCAAGAACTTTAATTTATTGCGATGTTCGTAATCCTTGGGGAGTTAATTCTACATAATTGGAAAAAAATTCGATCTAGGGACGAATTGTGTAGCATCATCAGCACGATGTATGCCGGTGATTCGGTTGAAAGGAGGAACAGTTGTATTTCTGCCAGCATTCTTCTTAAAGTATGAACTAGAATGAACGGAGATGAACTTCGGTAAAGATGTTCTCTCCATTTGAAATTGAACTGAATTCTCTTCAAATCCCTGGTTAATATTCCCATTACACTGGTTGGATTCGTAACTGGATCAGCTTCACAACTTGGTGCAACTCGGTTGTTAGGTCCACCACTAGTATCTCCGTTATCTCTGATGAGGGGAGAACGAAATTCGTTGATGATGGAAGAAACCAACTGATTCTTAAGATCTGCGTTTACCAATCAGAGATTCTCGTTTACCACTAGTATACTTTAATTCTTCGTTTATCCTGCGAACTTTAATTCTTATGATGCGAACTGATCTGTATATAATACTAATTTACCCATTCTTCGTTTTCCACTTAATACTAGCATAACTTCATTTTTCTTCGTTGATTTAAACTAGCTGAGACGCGGACTTAGTTGATTGAACCATAAAATCTCCCTGAAGATGATATTGAACTTTCAAATCAGTTTTCTACTCCATTATTGGATCTACTTCTGGAAGACGTCATTACCGTTTCAGATTGAATTTTCTAGAAAGTGAAATTGGGGGAGAAAATGGTAGAGAGAGAAGAGGACCAATTATTAAACGAAATTGTTGATCCCACAAGTTACAGGATGGATAAATCCATTTAATCTGTCCCTGTTTCTAGCGCCAATTATGTAGTTGCGGATTATCTCACAACTACACCCTCATAAGAATCCATGAATTTGATATGATGATCTCAATTATTTGATGTGAAGATGAAGATTAAGGTACTAAAATTATAAAGAGACACAAAGATTTTTACGTGGTTCGATCAATGTGATCTACATCCATGGTTCTTCACTAGTGATTGTATGTAATTACATGATTTTACAATTGAGACTCCATTAATGGATATTTGGAGCTCTAGAATTTTGGGGAGAAGATGATAAAGAAAATACATCTCTCTCTAAAAAATTTCTCTCCTCCTAAAATTATCCCCTCTCTCAAAATGTGTCTCTCCTTCTTCTCATGCCTAAATGGCTATTTATATAATTTTACAAAATGTTAACAACTAAATTTGTCCTTCAACTTCGGACTTGATAACTATGCCGCGAACCTTCGCAAATTTACTTTTTGCGAACTTCCTTTACTCGTAAAACGTTCTTTGTGATTTCTTTATCTTCGCAAAATATTCTATACTCATAAAATGTATTTTCTCTCCATAATTTCGTAAGTTATCATTTGCTGTGATATTCCCCTCCTACATCTTGCCTCTTTTTTCTTGAATATTGCTTGAAGAGCGATCTTTAAGAAAAAATCGTTGTTGTAGTAATCTTTGATCTTTGTTGATGAAGGAACGAGCGAAAGAATACTAGTCTTGAAAAGTATATACTTGCCTCTATTCTTTTGCGAAGTCCCGGAATGTTGCGAAGTAAATAAGAAACATCAACCATTGAAGTATAAGAAATATGAAGTATCCTTGAAGAAGTATAAGAAGTACTTAATCCTCGAAATATATAAGAAGTATGAAGTATCCTTAAGAAGTACTTAATCCTCTAAATGTAAGAAATATTGCGAACCCATCATGCGAACTCTCATTCCATGTTCTTTGCCTCATGCTATGCTGTAATGCAAATAAAAATTTAGATTAGTATTCAACATTTCTTTTACCAAAATTTCTTATTTTTTATTTATATGCTACTTCAAAATCTTTTTGTTTGTTTTGATTTCCTTTGTATTATCTATCTCATCTCTCTTGACAAATATTTTTCCATGGAAATGATCCTAATAGGTACCCCCTCATATGATGCACTGAGGTGCTTTTCCTTTTACGAGTATACGCCATAAAGGTTTTCCAGCTACTACTCTCCATGTCGAATATCATATCATTGGAAATAAAGTAAATTTTTCAAGAGAAATATATAAATTGATTTGTGCGAGATGTTTTTCTCGGTTTCTTTTGTAATTGTGAAATCTTGAGATCTTTGTAATTGTATCATCTTTGTAATTGTGTGATTGAATCGCTTTTTGTAAATCAAATCAAAAATCTTTTATTTTTCGTAAGCAAATAAAATGTTTAAGGAAAGAGGTACTTAGCTTTTATGTGAGTCGTTGTTGTCTCTTGCGAAGTATGTGATTTGCTTGCGAAGCTAGCATCGTCTTGCATGTTCTCATAGCATACCAATTATTCTATCCCACTCTTGCTAAATTCCCAAAGATCTTTCGAAGTAAACCTTTGCATGAAGTAAACGAACATCTTCTGCGAAGTGTTGGTGCTGCGAATATTCGCAAAGTAAACATTTGCGAAGGAAATGTTCATGATATAAGCTCATCTTTGCGAACGTTCGCAAGATAAATATTTGCGAAGAAAACGTTTGCGAATAAAACATTTGTGAAGAAAATTCTGTGAAGCAAATTCTTGCGAAGAGAAATGTTTCACGAAGTTAAACATTACGAACTTTGCCTGCATCTTGTCTCAAACTCCAGAACAATTAACGAACAATAATATTTAGTTTCATTTTCTGATCTTGCAACCATAATAATGCTGAACAAGGTGTAGTTTCGCCACTTTTCTGATCAACATCTGTTCGCAAGAACTTTAATTTATTGCGATGTTCGTAATCCTTGGGGAGTTAATTCTACATAATTGGAAAAATTTTGCGATCTAGGGACGAATTGTGTAGCATCATCAGCACGATGTCTGCCGGTGATTCGGTTGAAAGGAGGAACAGTTGTATTTCACAAAACATTCTTCTTAAAGTATGAACTAGAATGAACGGAGATGAACTTCGGTAAAGATGTTCTCTCCGGCTGAAATTGAACTGAATTCTCTTCAAATCCCTGGTTAATATTCCCCATTACACTGGTTGGATTCGTAACTGGATCAGCTTCACAACTTGGTGCAACTCGGTTGTTAGGTCCACCACTAGTATCTCCGTTATCTCTGATGAGGGGAGAACGAAATTCGTTGATGATGGAAGAAACCAACTGATTCTTAAGATCTGCGTTTACCAATCAGAGCTTCTCGTTTACCACTAGTATACTTTAATTCTTCGTTTATCCTGCGAACTTTAATTCTTATGATGCGAACTGATCCGTATATAATACTAATTTACCCATTCTTCGTTTTCCACTTAATACTTCGCATAACTTCATTTTTCTTCGTTGATTTAAACTAGCTGAGACGCGGACTTAGTTGATTGAACCATAAAATCTCCCTGAAGATGATATTGAACTTTCAAATCAGTTTTCTACTCCATTATTGGATCTACTTCTGGAAGACGCCATTACCGTTTCAGATTGAATTTTCTAGAAAGTGAAATTGGGGGAGAAAATGGTAGAGAGAGAAGAGGACCAATTATTAAACGAAATTGTTGATCCCACAAGTTACAGGATGGATAAATCCATTTAATCTGTCCCTGTTTCTAGCGCCAATTATGTAGTTGCGGATTATCTCACAACTACACCCTCATAAGAATCCATGAATTTGATATGATGATCTCAATTATTTGATGTGAAGATGAAGATTAAGGTACTAAAATTATAAAGAGACACAAAGATTTTTACGTGGTTCGATCAATGTGATCTACATCCATGGTTCTTCACTAGTGATTGTATGTAATTACATGATTTTACAATTGAGACTCCATTAATGGATATTTGGAGCTCTAGAATTTTGGGGAAGAAGATGATAAAGAAAATACATCTCTCTCTAAAAAAATTTCTCTCCTCCTAAAATTATCCCCTCTCTCAAAATGTGTCTCTCCCTTCTTCTCATGCCTAAATGGCTATTTATATAATTTTACAAAATGTTAACAACTAAATTTGTCCTTCAACTTCGGACTTGATAACTATGCCGCGAACCTTCGCAAATTTACTTTGCGAACTTCCTTTACTCGTAAAACGTTCTTTGTGATTTCTTTATCTTCGCAAAATATTCTATACTCGCAAAATGTATTTTCTCTCCATAATTTCGTAAGTTATCATTTGCTGTGATATTCCGCTCCTACATCTTGCCTCTTTTTTCTTGAATATTGCTTGAAGAGCGATCTTTAAGAAAAAATCAGTTGTTGTAGTAATCTTTGATCTTTGTTGATGAAGGAACGAGCGAAAGAATACTAGTCTTGAAAAGTATATACTTGCCTCTATTCTTTTGCGAAGTCCCGGAATGTTGCGAAGTAAATAAGAAACATCAACCATTGAAGTATAAGAAATATGAAGTATCCTTGAAGAAGTATAAGAAGTACTTAATCCTCGAAATATATAAGAAGTATGAAGTATCCTTAAGAAGTACTTAATCCTCTAAATGTAAGAAATATTGCGAACCCATCATGCGAACTCTCATTCCATGTTCTTTGCCTCATGCTATGCTGTAATGCAAATAAAAATTTAGATTAGTATTCAACATTTCTTTTACCAAAATTTCTTATTTTTTATTTATATGCTACTTCAAAATCTTTTTGTTTGTTTTGATTTCCTTTGTATTATCTATCTCATCTCTCTTGACAAATATTTTTCCATGGAAATGATCCTAATAGGTACCCCCTCATATGACGCAGACCGAGGTGCTTTTTCCTTTTACAGTATACGCCATAAAGGTTTGCCAGCTACTACTCTCCATGTCGAATATCATATCATTGGAAATAAAGTAAATTTTTCAAGAGAAATATATAAATTGATTTGTGCGAGATGTTTTTCTCGGTTTCTTTTGTAATTGTGAAATCTTGAGATCTTTGTAATTGTATCATCTTTTTAATTGTGTGATTGAATCGCTTTTTGTAAATCAAATCAAAAATCTTTTATTTTTCGTAAGCAAATAAAATGTTTAAGGAAAGAGGTACTTAGCTTTTATGTGAGTCGTTGTTGTCTCTTGCGAAGTATGTGATTTGCTTGCGAAGCTAGCATCGTCTTGCATGTTCTCATAGCATACCAATTATTCTATCCCACTCTTGCTAAATTCCCAAAGATCTTTCGAAGTAAACCTTTGCATGAAGTAAACGAACATCTTCTGCGAAGTGTTGGTGCTGCGAATATTCGCAAAGTAAACATTTGCGAAGGAAATGTTCATGATATAAGCTCATGCTGCGAACGTTCGCAAGATAAATATTTGCGAAGAAAACGTTTGCGAATAAAACATTTGTGAAGAAAATTCTGTGAAGCAAATTCTTGCGAAGAGAAATGTTTCACGAAGTTAAACATTACGAACTTTGCCTGCATCTTGTCTCAAACTCCAGAACAATTAACGAACAATAATATTTAGTTTCATTTTCTGATATTCATTTTCTGATCTTGCAACCATAATAATGCTGAACAAGGTGTAGTTTCGCCACTTTTCTGATCAACATCTGTTCGCAAGAACTTTAATTTATTGCGATGTTCGTAATCCTTGGGGAGTTAATTCTACATAATTGGAAAAAAAATTCGATCTAGGGACGAATTGTGTAGCATCATCAGCACGATGTATGCCGGTGATTCGGTTGAAAGGAGGAACAGTTGTATTTCTGCCAGCATTCTTCTTAAAGTATGAACTAGAATGAACGGAGATGAACTTCGGTAAAGATGTTCTCTCAGGCTGAAATTGAACTGAATTCTCTTCAAATCCCTGGTTAATATTCCCCATTACACTGGTTGGATTCGTAACTGGATCAGCTTCACAACTTGGTGCAACTCGGTTGTTAGGTCCACCACTAGTATCTCCGTTATCTCTGATGAGGGGAGAACGAAATTCGTTGATGATGGAAGAAACCAACTGATTCTTAAGATCTGCGTTTACCAATCAGAGCTTCTCGTTTACCACTAGTATACTTTAATTCTTCGTTTATCCTGTGAACTTTAATTCTTATGATGCGAACTGATCCGTATATAATACTAATTTACCCATTCTTCGTTTTCCACTTAATACTTCGCATAACTTCATTTTTCTTCGTTGATTTAAACTAGCTGAGACGCGGACTTAGTTGATTGAACCATAAAATCTCCCTGAAGATGATATTGAACTTTCAAATCAGTTTTCTACTCCATTATTGGATCTACTTCTGGAAGACGCCATTACCGTTTCAGATTGAATTTTCTAGAAAGTGAAATTGGGGGAGAAAATGGTAGAGAGAGAAGAGGACCAATTATTAAACGAAATTGTTGATCCCACAAGTTACAGGATGGATAAATCCATTTAATCTGTCCCTGTTTTAGCGCCAATTATGTAGTTGCGGATTATCTCACAACTACACCCTCATAAGAATCCATGAATTTGATATGATGATCTCAATTATTTGATGTGAAGATGAAGATTAAGGTACTAAAATTATAAAGAGACACAAAGATTTTTACGTGGTTCGATCAATGTGATCTACATCCATGGTTCTTCACTAGTGATTGTATGTAATTACATGATTTGACCGTTGAGACTCCATTAATGGATATTTGGAGCTCTAGAATTTTGGGGAAGAAGATGATAAAGAAAATACATCTCTCTCTCAAAAAATTTCTCTCCTCCTAAAATTATCCCCTCTCTCAAAAATGTGTCTCTCCCTTCTTCGCATGCCTAAATGGCTATTTATATAATTTTACAAAATGTTAACAACTAAATTTGTCCTTCAACTTCGGACTTGATAACTATGTCGCGAACCTTCAAGAATTTACTTTGCGAACTTCCTTTACTCGTAAAACGTTCTTTGTGATTTCTTTATCTTCGCAAAATATTCTATACTGCATAAAATGTATTTTCTCTCCATAATTTCGTAAGTTATCATTTGCTGTGATATTCCCCTCCTACATCTTGCCTCTTTTTTCTTGAATATTGCTTGAAGAGCGATCTTTAAGAAAAAAATCAGTTGTTGTAGTAATCTTTGATCTTTGTTGATGAAGGAACGAGCGAAAGAATACTAGTCTTGAAAAGTATACTTGCCTCTATTCTTTTGCGAAGTCCCGGAATGTTGCGAAGTAAATAAGAAACATCAACCATTGAAGTATAAGAAATATGAAGTATCCTTGAAGAAGTATAAGAAGTACTTAATCCTCGAAATATATAAGAAGTATGAAGTATCCTTAAGAAGTACTTAATCCTCTAAATGTAAGAAATATTGCGAACCCATCATGCGAACTCTCATTCCATGTTCTTTGCCTCATGCTATCTTTGAATGCAAATAAAAATTTAGATTAGTATTCAACATTTCTTTTACCAAAATTTCTTATTTTTTATTTATATGCTACTTCAAAATCTTTTTGTTTGTTTTGATTTCCTTTGTATTATCTATCTCATCTCTCTTGACAAATATTTTTCCATGGAAATGATCCTAATAGGTACCCCCTCATATGACGCACTGAGGTGCTTTTCCTTTATGAGTATACGCCATAAAGGTTTGCCAGCTACTACTCTCCATGTCGAATATCATATCATTGGAAATAAAGTAAATTTTTCAAGAGAAATATATAAATTGATTTGTGCGAGATGTTTTTCGGTTTCTTTTGTAATTGTGAAATCTTGAGATCTTTGTAATTGTATCATCTTTTTAATTGTGTGATTGAATCGCTTTTTGTAAATCAAATCAAAAATCTTTTATTTTTCGTAAGCAAATAAAATGTTTAAGGAAAGAGGTACTTAGCTTTTATGTGAGTCGTTGTTGTCTCTTGCGAAGTATGTGATTTGCTTGCGAAGCTAGCATCGTCTTGCATGTTCTCATAGCATACCAATTATTCTATCCCACTCTTGCTAAATTCCCAAAGATCTTTCGAAGTAAACCTTTGCATGAAGTAAACGAACATCTTCTGCGAAGTGTTGGTGCTGCGAATATTCGCAAAGTAAACATTTGCGAAGGAAATGTTCATGATATAAGCTCATCTTTATAACGTTCGCAAGATAAATATTTACTTGAAGAAAAACGTTTGCGAATAAAACATTTGTGAAGAAAATTCTGTGAAGCAAATTCTTGAAGAGAAATGTTTCGAAGTTAAACATTACGAACTTTGCCTGCATCTTGTCTCAAACTCGAACAATTAACGAACAATAATATTTAGTTTCATTTTCTGATCTTGCAACCATAATAATGCTGAACAAGGTGTAGTTTCGCCACTTTTCTGATCAACATCTGTTCGCAAGAACTTTAATTTATTGCGATGTTCGTAATCCTTGGGGAGTTAATTCTACATAATTGGAAAAAAAATTCGATCTAGGGACGAATTGTGTAACATCATCAAAGACGATGTATGCCGGTGATTCGGTTGAAAGGAGGAACGGTTGTATTTACGCAACATTCTTCTTAAAGTATGAACTAGAATGAACGGAGATGAACTTCGGTAAAGATGTTCTCTCCGGCTGAAATTGAACTGAATTCTCTTCAAATCCCTGGTTAATATTCCCCATTACACTGGTTGGATTCGTAACTGGATCAGCTTCACAACTTGGTGCAACTCGGTTGTTAGGTCCACCACTAGTATCTCCGTTATCTCGATGAGGGAGAACGAAAATCGTTGATGATGGAAGAAACCAACTGATTCTTAAGATCTGCGTTTACCAATCGAGCTTCTCGTTTACCACTAGTATACTTTAATTCTTCGTTTATCCTGCGAACTTTAATTCTTATGATGCGAACTGATCCGTATATAATACTAATTTACCCATTCTTCGTTTTCCACTTAATACTTCGTGATAACTTCATTTTTCTTCGTTGATTTAAACTAGTTTGAGACGCGGACTTAGTTGATTGAACCATAAAATCTCCCGAAGATGATATTGAACTTTCAAATCAGTTTTCTACTCCATTATTGGATCTACTTGGAAGACGCCATTCATGGTTTCGATTGAATTTTCTAGAAAGTGAAATTGGGGGAGAAAATGGTAGAGAGAGAAGAGGACCAATTATTAAACGAAATTGTTGATCCCACAAGTTACAGGATGGATAAATCCATTTAATCTGTCCCCATTTCTAGCGCCAATTATGTAGTTGCGGATTATCTCACAACTACACCCTCATAAGAATCCATGAATTTGATATGATGATCTCAATTATTTGATGAAGATGAAGATTAAGGTACTAAAATTATAAAGAGACAAAGATTTTTACGTGGTTCGATCAATGTGATCTACATCCATGGTTCTTCACTAGTGATTGTATGTAATTACATGATTTTACAATTGAGACTCCATTAATGGATATTTGGAGCTCTAGAATTTTGGGGAAGAAGATGATAAAGAAAATACATCTCTCTCTAAAAAAATTTCTCTCCTCCTAAAATTATCCCCTCTCTCAAAATGTGTCTCTCCCTTCTTCTCATGCCTAAATGGCTATTTATATAATTTTACAAAATATTAACAACTAAATTTGTCCTTCAACTTCGGACTTGATAACTATGCGCATGAACCTTCGCAAATTTACTTTGCGAACTTCCTTTACTCGTAAAACGTTCTTTGTGATTTCTTTATCTTCGCAAAATATTCTATACTCGCAAAATGTATTTTCTCTCCATAATTTCGTAAGTTATCATTTGCTGTGATATTCCGCTCCTACAATATCATTTGTAGTTGTAGTTATCATTTGTTTTTCTGTAAGATGTAATTACTGAATATCGCAAGATAATAGTTCACGAGTATCGTAATAAATAAAGGAGAAAAGAATTATAAAATTTTACGATGATAGAAGAAACGCGGAGAAATACGAAGTTTTGCGAGGATGGAGTAATTTTGCGAGTATGAGTTGCGATACTGCGTAACTCATGTACAGCTATGTAAAGTTTTACTATAAATAGGAGTTCAAATGTAAAATTCGGGAGGTTCTTTTAGTGAGTGTTAGAAAATATTTTAGGAAAGAGAATAGAGAAAGTTGTAACTATTCTAATTCCATTTAGATACTTCTTTGTGATCAATTGAGAACATTAATAAGAAAATTGTTATTCATCATCAAGAACTTCTTGAGTTTTTACTAATTCTATTGAGGGTGTAGTTGTAGGTTATTCGCAACTACATAATTTGGCGCTAGAAACAGGGGAGAGAAAGAATTCTGTACCAGGAAAAATGACAAGAAGAAGAAACACATCAGAACCATTAATGAAGTAAGAAGAAGTGTAAGATTAGCGGGGAGGAGAAGCAAATATAACAGGAGAACCTAGTAGAAGAAGGAGTAATCGAAGAAATCAAGCTCAACAAGTAGAAGATCATGATCAAGTAAGTATACACACTTGGAGAACTAATACACCAGAAGAAGAAGATAGAGAACCACAAATCGTGAGAAAATGGAAGGTTGATGGGAGGAACAATTCTTGAAAGAGAAAGGAGATGCTAGAAACATTGAGACAAGGAATCCAAAAAGAACGAATGATCGAAGCTGAAGAACGTGCCAAATTGACAAGACAAAATCAAGAATTGAGAATGGAAAATGAGATGTTACAAAGGAGGAAATCTCAAAGTGTTGCAAGATCAAATGTTAGAATAGAAAGAGAAGGACAAAATTCACCGATAATCAATAATGAAAATGATATGCAAGAACAAACGCAGAATCAAGGTGATAGAAATCAAGAAAATCGTTTCATTTTAATACCAAACCGCGAACAAAATATGGAGAATTTACGACCAAGACCAAATCATAAAGAAAACAATCAGAATCGAGAGGAAGAACATCAACTTATGGAAGAAACTGAGAGACAACAAGCAATACATCAAAATAATCACGAGAATGGAGTAAGAAGACATGAAGAAGTTCGTAACAAACAAAATGTTGAATATGAAAGAATTAAGAGAAGAATTGTAAATCAACAAACAGAAGTGGAAAGGAATGAACCAAATTCTCGAATCAGAGTACAAGTAAATCAAGAAGAAATAAGTCACGGAAGAAGGAGAAATGAAGAAGAAGAAATTCTGATATTATGAGAAGAATAGAAAGGGAAGAACAAGAATTCCAAGATGATTTACAACTGAACAATTATGATAATTTAGAAAGAAGATATTTGCAGAATTATGCGAATGAAAACATTAATGAAGAATATGATAGAATGCGAAGGATTGCAGGGGAGGAAGCGCAAGAACGTAGAAGAAGAGAAGTTTTGCATTAAAAAGACCAATGGATGAGAATTCTGAGGCAAATGCACGAATCTTTCGAGAATTAGCAGAAATGAGAGGGATGTTAAACAATAGAAGAGGAGGAGATAAGAGGCAATTAGATGAAGCAATAGAAGAAGCTGCGAGGACTCCATTTGCTAGAGAAGTACAGTTGGGAGGAATTCCACCAAAATGTAATTTGCCCACACTTACCAGTATTTTTTATGGAACTTCATGTGCTATTCAGCACATTAAAGCATACATAAGATGCATGTTACAATGAGAGAATCATGATGCTGTGTTATGCAAGTACTTCGCATCAAGTTTAACATGGGAAGCTCTAAAGTGGTTCGAAGGACTCCCTAAGAACACTATTACGTCATTTAATCATTTGCAAGCAGTTTTCCTTGGAGCATATATCACAAATCACTCTTCACGGCTTGGTATTGAAGATGTATTTGGTTTAAAACAAAAGAGTGGGTGAAAGTTTGAAGCATTTGGTAAGACGATGGAAGACTATGTGCAGTGATATGGCAGGGCGTGTAGATGAGAGATACTTGATTCTGTCATTCATAAATGCGATGTTCGCAACTGAACAATTATATGTTCAAATCTTCAGAAGAAAGAATTCTATAATGATGACAGAATTACAAAAATTGCAAGAAGAATACATTACACTAGAAGAAAAGCAAAACAATATGGAGTCATATCCAGTAACAAACACTAACAATCAAGAGGGAGGAGCAAATTTACTTCCCAAAATAATCAATGTAGTAGAAGGTACTTCGCAAACATCCTCACAAACTTCTTCGCAAATTTCAGAAGAGAAGAAAATCAATGATAGCCAGCCAAAGATGGTAGCAATGGGCAGTAGAGATCAAGAAGAATATGATAGAGAGAAGAATTTCTATAATCGGATAGGAAATAACCAAATTCCAAGATTAGATCAACAACAAGAAAATTATGGTGGACAAAGGCAAAATTATTTTGGACAAGGAAACCAGAGACAAAATTATAACAACGGTCAAGGAGGTCAAAGAATGGTAAGGGAAGAGATAAAATTACCACCTTTGAATACAAGTATAGAAAAGATATGGCAAGTAATTATCCTGGTAGAGAATGTACCAACTCCATGGAATATGGGAAAGGAACCACCAATGGGTCCAAGAAGTCATGAATTTTGTTCATATCATCATTTTCATGGACATTCTACAAATAATTGCCATAATATCAAGAGGATAATTTTGCGAATGATTGGTCAAGGAAAACTAAATCAATTTTTACTTAAGCAGACACAGTCGCAACAATTACCACAGGCTCCAGTCATAACTCGCAGGGAGAACACGACAAAAGAAAAGGGAGAAGAAATCCTACATATAGAAGTGGGGTCAAAAGAAAGGAATGTTTTCTGTAATTCCATTGTTCATTCATATAAAACCATAGAAGATTTTCATGATAATGTGTTAAGTAGGGTATATGCGAGGGATGGTGAAGGAAAGGAAGTAATGAACATCGCAAAGATTTCACGACTTGAAGATTGGCAAAAACGTGAAATTTCTTTTGAAGCAACTGAAATTCCAGAAGGTTGTGAAGTACATGATAATCCATTGGTAGTAAGACTGGCAATCTACATGAATATGGAGGAGAACGAAGATGATATGGAGGAAGAGTCAATTGGTCTTAATAGGATTTTGATTGATACGGGAAGTTCTGTCAATATCCTCTTCTATTCTGCTTACAAAACTATGGGGGGAAAGATGCAGATTTAATACCTTCTACTTACAGAATTTATGGTATTAATGGAACTGCCAACAAGCCCAAAGGAGAAGTGAGCATGCGAATTCCATTAAGTGGAATGCGAACTGAAATCCTGTTTTGTGTTGTTGATGTTGAATCACCATATTATGCTTTGATAGGAAGGCCATGGCTTCATGGAATTCTAGGCGTAGCTTCCACTCTACATCAGTGCATAAAATTCCCTCATATGAAGGGTATTGGAATTATCAAGGGTGATTGGGCTGAGGGAAAGAAATGTTACGATACAGAAGTAGAAGTTTGCGAAGGAAAAACTGCTGAGAAGGAAAATTGGAGAAAAAGAACAAAGGTTGTGAAAAGAAGTGAAAATTTAATGGCAGAGGATTAAGGAAAAAGAGAATAAAGTTACGATGATAATCATACAAGAAATTTACGATGATAATAATGGATTGTGATTTGCGAGGAAAAAAGAAGGTTATCAGTATGTTTGCTCGTGAAAATGAGGTATGTGGCAAAACAAAATTTTTATTTCGTGATAAAATTTTACGAACATTGTTTGCTCGCAGGAAATTAGGAAAAAGTTACAATTTTTCAAAATTTATATTCCGATTAAAATTTCATAAATTTGCGAATAAAAGACCGCAATCTGTGATCAGCCTCCAAAAAAGAAAGAGAGCCGCAGAAAATTTTATACAGGCAAACCTTTGTGGCGTACACCCTAGTTCTCGAAGCTATAATTCGTAAGAGGCAAAGTCCTAAAGTACGTCATTTAAGGGGGTACCTATAACGTGGCTAAGGGTAACCGGAACACCACCAAGGGCCCTTAGTACATGGTAAAATTTTTGGGTACAACCCAATAATGGGGTACCTATCCGGGTTAGACACCTTGGATTCTCACCTAATCTAACGACATTACGCAATATAAAATGCGGTGTAAGAAGATTTAGGCTGGGAGACTAAGGCATACTGTCTTTCCCAAGAAGTGTAGAAAACGATCAAGGCGCCGAGGTACACGGTTGAGTCAAGAGTGCCGGGTGAGGTTGAACCACATCTGCCATTTTTGACAAGTCTTGGCAAATGATGCACTTGGCCCAAAGATACCCATATAGGTGCAACCTCGTAACTATAATCCCTATAGGCAAAAAGGATAAGAGGTTGCGATCAAAAGCTGGTTGTTGGCGAGCTTAGGATGGGAAGAGCTAACCTTGTATGGTCGATGTACGCTTCCTTGAAGGGGCAATCGGGGGAAGATAAAGGCAGCACCCTCCATTAGGGAGGCGATAAGTGCTATAAGACGCAAATGTCACGAGGCTTCTTGTTTGCGAAAACATAAAGGCTTGTCATATTTGTGCAACAAATGAAGTTCTGCGAGCCTTCTAAAAAAAAAAAAAAAGAGGGGAGAAAGTGATAGGTGTCTAAAACACCTAATTATTTATCTATTGTTTATGCTTTCTCTGCTAGTTTTCTTGTAAATTATGTATCTTATGCTTTGTTTTTGAGTATTTAGGTACTTTGGAGTCATTCGGAGCAAAAGAAGGAGAAAATAGCCATTTTAAGCGAAAAGGGCAAAAAGGTCATTTCACTGCGAGCAATATCGGAGACGCGAGCCACGGTTAAGGGGAAACTCTCTCGAGAGGAGTATTAAAAACAGCCATTTGATGTTAAGGGGTGACTACATGTTATAGGGTATCCACAGGGGTATCCCTTATCATATGCGAGTGGGGTGTCAATAACCACCCCAATCATTGTTCACCCTAAAACCAAGAGATATTTCCTCTCATTCATGTTCCACCCATTTGACAGAGGCGCGACCATGAAATCACCACAATTTGAGAAGGGGCGAGAGAAAGCCATGGCGGTGATGAACACAGAAATTCGGAGCGAGAATTTGTTGTTGCCAAAGAAGCTAGGGTTTTGTGGTGTTTGATTTCTAAATTAAGAACTCGATTGAGAACATCCAAGAGAATAAATTGTTAGGGTTTGATGTAAATGAATTGATTGAGAAATCTTTGTTGAGATGAATACCTAGGTTTGAGTATTAGATTAATATGCAATGGTTCATAGTTCTGAGAAGAATTAGAGGGATGTGTGTTGGTTCAATTTGAGGAGCTAAGGAGTCTAGGAATTGATGCTTCTGGTATGAACTGTAAAGAATGGATTGAGTCCCTGGATCTGAAATTGTTGCTGGTTAGCCGTGGCCAGGATGGTTTTCTGCATTGGGTTCCAGTGGCAGTTGTGATATGGGAGAGACTTGTGGTGCAGTACTTAAAGCCAAGAATGCAGGGAAGATGCAGGTGGAGTTAAAGTACGAAAGAAGTGCTAGTGGTATGAGTTGAAGCTGCGGTCGGAGGAAGATTTGTTGTTGCCAAGCAATGCGCGAAGGAGAAAGAATAAATATTTCGGTGACGCTCATGGATTTATGGGATTGAGGAGATGAAAGCTATCTATTTAGGACGGTGAGTAGTGATGAAGCAGGGGGTTTGCGTCTGTCGATGGATGGTTTGAGGAGAACTACAAGTTTGGAGTAGTTAAGCAAGTGTTTATGTGTGCAAGGACTTTTGGTTGTATGCAATTGCACTGGTATTATGAAATTAAGAAGATGTGGCTTTTGCAAATTGAGATGGCGGTCCCGATCTTTGGGAGGTACATTTGCAAGCAAGAGCGGAGAGCTGGTAGCTATGGAGGTGGTCTTGGAATTGAATGCAGGTGCATATGCAAAATGGCAGCCAACAGGAGTTGGAGTCTTGAAGTAGGTGAACTCAACAAGCAATGGAGAGCAGGTACTGTGGTGATGAGCGAGGCATTGCAGGGAAGCTGGGAATCTTTGGCTGCTTGTACAATATGATGTGATGTTTGCGGGGAATTTGAGCTGGTCAGTTGAAAGCTCGAAAATGAGCTGGAGTCTGTAAGAACTGGAAAATGCGGAAAGCTGTGCAAAACGGGGCGAAATTGGAGATCCGGTGAGCATAGCTCCGGTGGTCGGATTTTGGAACCGAAAGTGGGGATTGTCAAGATTCAGTGAATCATGAGGCGGGTATGAGTCGAACGAAAGAGTTGGCGGCCGTACATATGAGCTACGCGTCGCGCTTTTGGGTACGTTTTCGCAAGAATAAAAATTGGATTTAGACGTGTTTTGCAAATGTTTGAAATACAGGAAAGCAAAGTTGAGCTACTGGAAGTGCAGAATTACTTGGTGATAGTGTCAGATGGCAAAAGTGATCGGAGAAAGTTTTTCGGCGACCCGATTCCCGCGATGGTGGCCGGATTACGGTGATGACGTCAGCACTCCGACGACCAGTTTTGGACCCAAAATTTCCAGAGACATATTTCTCACACCTGGGCTTGGTGGACTAGTAGATGGACGTGGACTTGGAGATTTTAAAGATTTTGACCTATTTTTGGAAAGCAAAGGGCTATAAAAAGAGAGTTTCTACAACAAAGAGAATACACGTTTTTGGTTATTATTCTATTCTTGGAGCTTTTGCAGAGAACAACTTCTAGGGTTTGCTTTCTTTTATGTTTCATCTTATTTCCTTGAATATTTTGATGATGAACTCCATGAATATGAGTAACTAAATACAACTATTGGTTATGGGATAAAGTTGATTTCTTCAAGCATGATTATTTGATTCTATGAATTAGTTTTGTCTCAATTTTATCGTTTATGATTCATCGTTTTATTATCATATGATTTGAATGCTAGTTTGGTTGAGTCCGGAATCAATTGGATTTGTTTTCATCTCTATAGCTATATTAGGGTTTTCAATACGTAAAAGTTGTTATCTCTGATTTTTAGTAGCAACTTGTGGTTAATACTTGTAGTGATACATCTTTTTAATCGCATATGAATCATAACCTTTGTTAAAACGAATTAGTGCTTTTACACGTTTGTTTGCATCGATTAGTCTTATTTCATATAACTTATTGCTCTTAGGGAGTTAAATCTAATTGTGCTTTTACACTTTAGGTTGCTTTTTAAGAAGATTTCACGATAGCATCTTTTAATGTTGTTTGTGATAAAATCATGAAATAAACGAGATATTCTTGCGATCAAGATATCTTAGGACTTTTGATAATTAAGAGATTAAATACCAATTCTAATCATAGATGAAAAATACATGTTTGTGAATGATACTATCCCTTAACAAATATCTTCTCCTTATTGATTATTCCAACTATTTACTTCGCTTTATTTAGTATTATTACTTTGATAAAAACAAAAACACACCCCTTGGGTTATTTGGTTACATAAGAATCTGAAAATTGCATAACAACAATCGCCTCTCTGTGGATACGAACTCTTTCTTATCGAATACTATATTCAAATTTTGGCGTCGTTGCCGGGGAGGCATTCGGCTTGTTATCTAGTTTTTAGTTTCTGT